>CM053783.1:670149028-671349028 GCA_028749045.1 Cupressus sempervirens | reverse complement strand
TGGTCAAACATGAGATTTTTTAATTCTAAAAATACTATAGTAGAAATATCATAATTATTTATTTTTTAGAATAAAAATACTGAGAAGTATGTGTAACATCTAGGCATGAGTCTACTTATTATATCTAGAATATTATTAAAAATTTATCATTTGATTTTGAATAAGGTGGTCAAACATATGCCTACTTCTTATCTTTGTCCTAAATTTTTGTACTATTCAAAATTTTGACTAATCATTTTTTTCTTTCTTTAGATAAGGCCTAGTAGTTTAGAAACTAAATTGAATTTCCTATAGATTTTTTTCTCACATCTTTTTGATTGAAATTTCATAACAAGTTTAAAATTGCATGTCAACTTGACATAACCCTAATTTTTTGATTTTTTATTGTCACTTAAGGGCATAGTTTAGCTGACCATGATCATGCACATGTACCTAGTATAGGAAGAGTAGCCAAATAAAGGTTAGGAAATTTCCTAATAAAATGAACCTACCCTAGAATGGCATCAAAAGGATAGATAAAAGTATCAAAATTAATTCAAAATTAATTCCAAACCTATTTTCAAAACAACCAGTCAAGGAAGATATGTTTAACAAATTTAGTCATTCTAACCAATGGGCATAAACTATGGCTGACATCAAGTTTGAAGAAATAAAGATTAGGAAGAACAAAGATCCATAAGGAAATCTTATTCTATGGTTCTAATGGTCTTGTCAACATACAAGAAAGAGAAGGCTACAAAGAATTAGGAATGTAAGAGTTGTTACAAGAGCCAGAGAGGTCAAAGATGATGTCCATATTGTCAAAGAGTAGAGAATAGATAGATCTGGCATTGAGTTAAGATATGGGGACCCATATGCCTAGAGGTAATTGAGGTATCAACCAAGACACTCTGAGAAGGAATATTAGAACCCATAGAAGTAATGTAAAGAGGACCATTAGTTGTCTTAAACATATTAGACTGACTAAAGGCTATAGGAGGTGCTTTTTTAGGTTTAGGTAGAGATGAAATTGAAGGTTGAGGTTGATACTCAACATAATTAACCACATTATTATCTTATGTGATCTTATCATCATAACCAATGTCAAATGAAGAATCTTGATTAATGACATTTTTAATGTAAAGGAAAAGGATTAACATAAATTTAGAAGTTCTTATCAGGAGATGCAATAAATTTATATGTACTATTAACTTGAGAATAAATAGATATAACATTATAATCAACAAGGTCTTGAATAAAATCATTCAAAGAATAACATCTTTGAGTATCGTGACTTGGTTGAAACCATTGACAAAAAGAATTTGAATCAAATGACTTAGGATTGGGTTCCTAGTGTTAATATGATGAGTAGGAGGAATATTAAGAATTCAAGCATGAATCAATTATGTCATCCTCTTAAGTAAAGGTTTAGATAATTGAGTTTATTTACAATTAGGATGATATATAGAGGAAAATTTAGTCATACCATTAGATGTATTAACCACTTAATCACTAATTGCATTAGTTGACTCTATTTTGATAAAGTTGTTATGTCTAGAAAACTTATTTAAATGATCAATGGCATCACTCTTATCACTAGAAATAGGAACCATTAGAGTAGAGATCCTAGGTTGACTTACTTGTAACTAGTAATGGTGAAGAATTTCATAAAGATAAGAAAATGAGTTATACTAGGAAAGGATAATATTATATATAATATCCTTCTATAAATTCAAAATAAATATATGTTAAATAGCATGATCGTGCATAAGATAAGATATCTAAGCATGAAAGTATTTGAATCTAGCAATAAAGTCAGTAAATTTATCTTTAAAAACTTGTTTGTTATTCATGAAATCAGTCAAAGAAGCCTATGGACCAATATTATTTTGAAATTTTTGAGTAAACACGCTAGCAAGCATTTTAAAAGAATCAATATGATAAGGAGGTAGAGAGAAATACCATTGCAAGGCTCCATCCCTAGAAGTACACAAAAACAACTTAGCTATAAGCCTATAGTCATGAGAAAAATATTCTATATTGTTTAGAAAGTGTTAACATTAAATGATCTTTGTTACCATTATGTCTCAAGACTAGGTACCTCAACATGTTGCATGATATAATATAACTTGAATGAAATAAAAGAGTTTTTGGCAATAGAGGCTACAAGAAGTGGCAGATCAAGGAATTCAATGCATATACAAATAATAATGTATACAAATTACCATTTTTCATGAACAAATGGTCTTGCAAAAAAGTGACCTAAACCAAAGCAATAACTCAATGAAAATCCTTTTCACTCCCCCCCCTCCGCCCCACCCAACTATTGTAGGGAATAGAGTGAATTGAACTATCTCACATGCTAAATCTCTAATGTGCGGTGGTGAAGGAATAATGGTAAAGAAACAAGAAGGATATCTAAGGAAAGGGGATTAAAAATTTTACATGAAGGAATAATATAGTTAGATTGATTTTCAATTTATCCCTTTTATTGTTGCAACATAGTGACATTTTGAAACAAGATACTAATGGTAGGATCAGAAGATGTGATTGTAGCCATAGATATATTAGATGTGTTAGAAAAATTGTAAGAAGAAGAAGAAAGATGCAAAGATGTTAGTAGAGGATTACAAGGAATGGGTAAAGGTTGGATTATCTAAAAGGAACCATGTTCTATGAAGATAAAGAAGAAGGTATTGAAGTAGGAGGAATAATTATGTGTAGTGAAAGGTTAGGAAGACCATTACATAGAGGAGTGCACATTTGTGTAGAATTCATCATAAGAGGTGGATCATATACAGAAATGCTAAAAATTATAGTGGAAATCAAAATAGAAGGTTCAATGGTTGTAACATCATTATTAACAAGATTCTCAATAGAAGAACTCTATTGGTATTTTTACATTCTTGCAAAAACCAAGTTTTCAATTTATCAAATTCATGAGAGAGCTTATCAACTTGCAAAGGGGGAAAGGTTAAGGATTCATCTTCATCATGGAATGAGTAAGAAGAGTTATGATCCACTAAAGCATTGAGATCTTAAGAAAGTATATTAGTATCAACATGAGCCATAGGAGAAAATTCATGATCAAAAGAGCTCATGAATCTTTGGATTCTCCTATCAGGTATGCTATAAGTTGGACTTAGTGTAATTAAGATCATAAAAGGAGATATGACAAAAGGAAAATCTAATGATATTAGCCATATAAATAAATAAAGAGCATAAAATGAGAGGGATAACCAAACAAAAGATAGCTAAATCTATATCTAAGATTTAAAAAATAATAATAATTCAACGATTCACCAAAAGAAGGTAAACACCCAAATAGACAATCTAACTCAAAAAAGAAAGGGGGGGAATTTATAATCATTATAAGAGGTTAAATATCTTACAAAAATAATCTAAATCCATAAATAATTTGACACATTTCAGGTTCACCAAAATGTTTAGTGGTAAAATAAAAAAGTTCTTTAATTGGTTGTAGCCTCCACTTTACTCTCTAAAGCATTCAAATATATGTGTGTAGGGAAGAGAGAATGTTCAAATATGATTCATCTTTGAATCCAAATTAGATTATAAAGTTCCAAAACAAAGAGATGCCAATACTAAATTCGAATTGTGAAAAGGAATGCAATATAAGGAAATACATTGTTTGGCCCATGTATGATAAAGCATATGAAAATTTGGTTTATTTAACTAAGTAATGGAGATCTAGATCTAGATAGTATGAAATCAACCCAATTAAGATACAAATCAAAATTAAAACTATGAATAGAAATGAAATATATAAGATTCCCCTTGAAATACATAGATGAGGTTGTATTTTATCTCTAAAAATTGATTGCATGGATATGTAACTAAAACTCTAGCTGTATATTTCTGAAAACAATGAAAAAAATCCTTTAAAAAGTCCATAGAATAATTTTCTAGTGAAGGAGAAAGAAAGGGGTCAACTTGTTGGTAAGTATTTTGGAATGATTCTCACAAGATCACTATGTTCCCAAGACACCATAAAAAATTGTCATAGAGACAAATCTCTCAAAAAGTTATTTGTAGATCTACAATCATAGTTTTTCTATCATTCTCTTTCAAACATAATATAAAAAGTTTTGTTCTTTGGTGGATGAGGGATTTCCTTAGTCAAGCCTTAGATTGAGGAATTTTCCTTAAATGTAATGCAAGTTTATGTAATTGAGATAATATAAATGTAAGTATTCACCTTTCTGTTGGGATTATTTAGAATAACTGAGAGGGCCATGAATTAGTTATCCAAGGTCCAGATGTAGAAATAAAACTTTTTAGTGCTAATCAGATCCATATCCATAAAACCTTAACATGCACGCATCTATTAGATCATACAATACTTAACTTAGTAGGTTGTACTGTACTAGATCAAAATAACTTTGTAGAAATGTAAACATGAAATGCCATAAGAACGTTCACACAATTTGACACAAAGTTTTTATGTAGAAACCCAATTTGAGAAAAATCACTAGTAACATGCTACCAATTCTCACTCTTCTAAAGTAATGCCCTGTAAAAGATCAACCTTGTTAAAGGTTAGAATGCACACTATTAAATGTGACCTGGTTAAAGGATTTCAATCACCCTATTAGGAGTGAGCCTTGTTAGAGGACTTTAGACAATTTAATTAGAATGTCACCTTTTTAAAGGATTTACAAATGACTATTAGATCAACCTTAATCCAAAGGATTTTATCCACACTCATATAGTTTTTAGAAAGCAATAGTAGGACTTGATGTGATAAAAACTTACAACTCACTTATAGATTAAAAATCTTTATTTCAATCCTCCATTCTACTTGGTATTCATACTCTTCAGCTCTAATATTGTGGTTACCCTTGAAGCATTCATCTCCTTAAGCCTTCTTTCTTTGTATGCCAATTGTAGTATCTTTTGTTTGGTCACTTAGATGAAGCAATACCCTAGACTCCTTGTCTTCCTTATGTTCTCACACATGAAAACCTTTTCTTCTAACCAACTACCTCTATAAATAGAGAATTTAGGTATTTTGTCACTTAACCACAATCATCCTTTTTAGGGTTAGGTAGGATTCAATAAATCTACCCACTTTGCAATTTGGCACCTCTTGAAACTTCCTCTACAATTTTCCTTGATTTTTCCTAAAAAATGGTTTACCTTGAATTTTGTGGCACCAGCTCATCATATTCATCTTCCAAATTCTTCACACAATTGAAGAAATCAAATTAGTCAACTCAAATTCATCAAATCTTTTATTTAACACTATTTGTTTTCAATTGGCATCTATATTTTTCTGTCAATTGGCCAACACTAGTTTAGTCAGAAAACACTAAATTTTACTGATGCTCGGCACCAACTAAGCATTACTTAGCATATACTAACATTCATTTGACTTTCACTTTTTGTCTTATTTTCTTGAAACCTCTTGATTTTCACTTGGCTTTTACTAATTTTTTGTTAGCTTGCACTAATTTCTCAACAAGGATTGGCAGAAACTTTTCTTACTTGATCTTCTTCTAGTCCTTTCTTAACTAATCTTTCATTTCAAAATTTAAGTAGATAAACAATACACTATAGTGTCAATACATGTCTTGGTCTTAGTACTCCTATTATATGCCAAATAACTCAACCATTCTCTAGGTTTCCTTTTTATCTCCTCTTTTAAAATATACTTCGTCAATCAACCACATGATTGCATTTAGACAAAAAGGTAATTGTCTCACCAAATGGTAGTAGGTTTGACATTATTGAAAAAATAATTATTGTTCCATTATAGGTTCTTCACATCAAAAAAATATCTTTTTAACACTTTCTTGTAAAAACCCCTATCAAAAAATATTTTTCCTTGTTGTAAGTTGTAGATCTTGAATTTGATATGAAAGTATAGGATATCTCCAAAAGTTGTAATGGATCTTCCACATCACAGAGTCATGGATGTAAATGTACATAAATTAATAAAATGATGAATGCCTTAATATAGATCTATTCTCATGATGTCCAACAAGGTGCTAGATCTTGAAGAGGAAATTCTCACAAAGAATCCTTCAATGTTTGATGAAAATCCCTTTTCTTGAATGCTTGAAATGATTTAATGTCTTAAATGATTTGATTGAAAAGTTTGAGTGTAAATTTTATGTATGTGAGATATGAAAATGAAGCCTTCAAGTCTCCTTATATACTTTTTTTTTGGGTGCAAAAATAATGTAGGCCGATTGGAGAGAGAGAGAGAGAGAGAGAGAGAGAGAGAGAGAGAGAGAAGAATTTCAAATCCTAAGACCTTTTGTGGCTTATGCTCCATAATTAGTCAAGAAGAGGTTACCCTAGGTTGACCTCATCTAGAATAGGCCAACCTATGGTCAACGTTGGGTAAAAATATTCCTAGAGAGGGAAGAAAAAAGGTCACATAAACCCCAGGAGAAATACAAAAAGATTCATAGAATGGTGGAAGAAAATAGTAAAAAATTGGCACTAGTCATAGATCCATCCATGGTTGAGGAAGTCACAATGAAATAGATTCTAAAATTACTTGAAAGATAAGTGCACTCATTCTATGATGGTATTCTAATATCCTTCATCCCTATTTGAATGTCATTTCCTATTGACATTAGCATTAGAACATAAGAATCCCTTAATCTATTTCCAAATATGATTGAATGGATATTGGAAGAAAAGTCATGTTAAGGCATAATATATGTTATAGGAAGAAAAAATTTATTGACATTCTTGCACTCTTCGAACCAACCTAAGATACTACTTATTCCATTTCTTTAGTTTTTGATGTGGACATAACTTGAGACAAAAATGAACACAAAAGAAAGGAAACTTTGTATTATTTGAATTCAAAATCTACTACAAGCCCTATGAACTAGAGCATTATCAAATTATGGAGAAAAACAACTATTTCCAGAATATCTTCTCCCAAAGCCCACCAAAAAATAGATTTAGACCTCAAGAATGGATCTTAAGTAGCATGTCTTAGGTTTAGTTTTAGGAGTAAAATTTACATTTTGACATTTGGTAGCCATTGTCAAAATAGAGATTCTAGAATTCAAATTAGAAGTTGGTGCAAAAATAGAAGGTTAGAGAAAAACTAGTCCAAATTCTAAGAGTAATAACTTTTTATTTGAGACTCCGATCAATAAACCATTTAAATTTTTGGAAAGATCTTTGAGATCTTTGGAGCCCTATGTACCTATTATGTTCATCTCACATCAGAGCATAACTATTTCACTAACTTAAAAATGACATAAATTTCAAACCATGAAAGCTTTTCACATAATTTTTTTAACACTTGAAGTTTAAATTGCAATATTCCCTCCAAATCACACCCTCTAATTCTTCACAATTATGGATCTATAATAAAATCACCCATTTTTTACATTTCTACTTATTTTGAGATGTGCCAAAATACTAAGCCAAAAAAATAACAATGGAACCCTGAGAGTTTCAATCTCTATTTTGTGCAAATGGGTATCAAGAAATAAAAAAATTCAATAAGTACTATCTCTAACAATATTTTTTGGGTGGTACATGATTTCTCTTACATTGTTGGATACTCCTACATTAAACACACAATATAATTTGAGAGGTAACCTTGTCACATTTCACTTGGTTAAGGATAACCAAAATAGTCAACCTCTACTTTAGATAACCAGGTTGAGTATTCTACAAGTCATCCTTTCCACTTCACAAGATACTCCTTGTACTACATGTTTCTATTTCTCCTTTCTACATGACTATCTATGATTTCCTTAATCTCCTCCTCCTCTATAATCCCATTTGGAAAATGCACCTCATATACATTCCTTGAATTGTATTTCTTGAAAATCTTGTAGGGACCAAATTTATTCATCTTCATCTTCTTTTAGGTGCCCACTAGAAATTTTTATTTTCTCAAGTACACCTTAACCTAATCCCCAACTTTATACTCCTTATGGTTCCTATTTTGATATTCCCTTTCCTTTTATTCCATTTTCATCCTAGTGATATTCTCACACACTTCTTCATGTAGGCCCTTGACATGTTCAACAAAGTCCGCTATCTCGACACTAGTCCTACCTCCATGCTCCATCTTCCTCAATTTTGGTGTAGTCCTTAGACTACTATCATGCACAATTTGAATGGTGACTTACTAGTATGCATGTTCATAGAATTATTATAAGAAAACTATTCCTATGGTAGAATCAAATCCTATCTCTTGGGCTTATAACCTAGTAAACACCTGAATAGATTACCCAAGATTCTATTCACCACTTCACTTTTCCCATAATGTTGTGTGTGATGTAAAGAATTTAACTTCAACTATATCTTCAACTTATTCCATAGGGTTCTCAAAAAATACCTAATAAACTTTATGTCTCAGTCCAAAATTATAGTCTTTGGATGATGATGTAAGCTCACTAAATATTTTAAGAACAAATTTACAATGTGAATTACATCATGGGTCTTTTGGAAATGAAGGAAATGAGCCATCTTTAGAAATATCTCAACACCATAAATATTGAATCATTAGCCTTTTTGTCCTTGGTAACCCAAAAAAAAAATCCATAATAATGTCTTCCTAGGGTCTTGATGGAACATGCAATGCATGATAGTGTCATTTATTCTGAGTGGCTCCTTTAGCCATCTACCATATTTAAAAACTCTACACAAATTTCTTCACATCTTGTGACAATTTAGCCCAAAAATAATGCCCACTAGTAATGGAAATAGTCTTATCTTGACCAAAGTGTCCTACCATTCCTCCACTGTGTTTCTCCTTGATCAACTTCTATCTCATAGAGCTCCAATTAATGCACAACTAAACTCCTCTAAATAAAATACCATATTGGATCATATAGTCTATCCACCTTGTCCTACTTAGAGTAATAAGCTTTGATGGGACTCAAAATTGCATCCCCAATTTGAGTACCATTCTAAGCTTTTAAGTCATTTTGAGCCCCTTTAAGAACTTTAAATGTGTGCGTACCCATTTGTCATCATGAGGCTTGAGAAGTGTTTTATGCTTCTAACACATTAGATTCAGTATATCCATGAGTCATATATTGATAATTTGTCACTCTGAGTCAACTCGTGAAGTTTCATTTTGAGTAATGTTCAAATCTGCATTTTTGCTTAAGTGTCAAACAATAATAGATAGCCTAGTTCACAATTGAATATCTTTCACTTGGTTATGTTTCTTGACTTGCTTCTTTGATATTATTTATCATGCATATCAAAGAACCTATGTTTCATATTTCAAGCCATTTTGATATGTTTTGACTAGGTTTTGAATCCCTCAAAGTTAATTATTTTGTGTTTTCATGCTGATGTAAATTGTTCATAATTTTGGAAAGCCCTAATTGACCAATTATAACTTTGACTTAGTTGACCAAAATGAGAAAATTCCTTTTTCACTTTAAAATTGACTCCCAAACCATAGGTATTCCTATAATGACTTTTGCAGTCTCTTTCTATGCAAACTTCTATTTTCTTTATTGTCATTAGATTGACCAGTTGGCCCTCTCCAATGGTACACAAGGATATAACATGAAGATTTTTGTTGGTAAGAGGTTTTGAATGTGGAGGAGGAACATGAAATTTTTGGAGGCAATATTCCTTTGAATTGGAAGGTATTTTAAAAGAGGGAATTCAATTAGATTATGGATCCCATTACCAATGTATGCATTGAAGAGAACAAAAGGTTGACCAAAATAGAGCATTACAGAGGGTTTTATCTAAATCCAAGATAAAGCTTTGTTGGCATGAAACTTACAACCCCTTAACTACATTCATATTCACCATTCTTACTCATGGGGATCTCTTTCACAACAACCTCAGCTCCATTCGATGCCTTTGCAGGGATTGCTAGCCAAAAATACAACAATTTATATACATGTGAAATAGGTGATCCCATAAAGGAATAATTAAGAATTTACAGGTCGATTATGAACTAGAGAAACTATGTTAGGTAGTTGCAGTAATAAGAAGATGGAGCCTTGACTTCTCTTGCATCTACAATAATTTTTTATTTGGACTATCACCACTGGTGGAGATGGAAATGATCTCCCATATGCCCCATGATTTGATGGCATAGGTCAATTTGCTACAAGAAAGTAAAGGCAACAACATTTGGCTAGTCCTATGAATGAGAATCTCACATGGAATGTTTCATTTTATACAAATGACCAATGGTGGGCATCTCCTCCCTACTAACTTACCCATGTCCTCTTTCATAAATTACCATCTTGGACTAATCAAGTCAAGGTGCTACCTCTGGATGAATACATTGGAAAGGAATCATTCCTGGTGGAGAATTAAGTCTTGCATTGACAAAATGTAAGATTGGTTATCATTCTATAGGTTGGGCTTTTTCTTTTCTTTGCAAAATAGTGTTTTTGTTTAGTCCCACATTCAACTTGTGGTGGAGTACTTCTAGCCTTTGATATGGAAGTAAACAAGTGTTATATTTATAAAGCACACATGATTTATGACAAGCCAAGAACTTAAAGGGGGCATGAAAAGATACATGTTAAGGTGTTGGATGCAAAATTTTGAACAAGGAACATCCTAACATGACAGTATGATGTGACCAACTAGAAGAATTAGAACACACCACAAGCACCCAGTGAACCATTCACAGAGTGGCACATTTTTTAGGTAATGATGTGACAACATTGGACACATGGCACATTATCACTATGTTGCAATGGAATGGTGACTACTAAGGTGCCATGCGACATAGCAAAAAATCATAGGTTGACACATAGAAGGTAGTCTGATGGGGCAGGAGAGACATATGTTTGAAGCATTATTATGTCACCAATGATGTGAGGGTTCTGACTTGGATGGCAACATAGTGAAAAGATACCATATGGAAAAGGTAATGAGGTGGACATGATGATATGGCACCAAATGAAAAGATGATGACATAGATAGAGTTTGATGTAGGAGCATCCTAGATTTCCTTGTAATCTTGAACTTTAGTTCATTTTGCCTAGTTCTAGATTGGGCCAACTTTGTTCACATTTAATTTTGGTATAGTTATTTATATTTGATGAGGGCTGACTTGTGGTTTCTATATGTTCTCAAATTATCTGTAAGCCATTTTGGCAAGTATAAATAGGGTGTTTAGGTTTAGGGTCAAGGAAAATTTTTAGAGAATTCAAAAGGAAAAGAGATATGTGAATTTGAAAGCTATATCAGAAATCTACAAGTTGTACATTTGTGATTGGCCATAACCTAGAAGGCCTTACAGTTGGGCATGTATGCTAAATATTTGATGAATCAATAAAGATATTCTTGTTCTCTCTCTCCTTGGTGTTGTTGTTGGTGTTTACTTCCATTATGTTAACTCTTGTAGGGTGGTTTGGATAGCTAGATGTGCCCTTTGGCCCTAGTTATTCATCCTTTTCCCATGTCAATTGGTATCAAGTCCTGAGGTTCATACTTGTGGAGATTGGATCATGTAGAACCCTAATTTGGATTTGGTTGTAGGGTGGTAGATCTGTGGATTTCACCTATAACTTGGAGAGGGTTACAATCTTGCAAGAACTTGATTTGTAAAGATGGTTCGTGGTAGAGGAAATAATGTTGATATTGCTATATTGGATCAATTGAGACAAATTGCAGCCAGATTAGATGTTGTGGAGATAGCCCAGAGGAGAGGAGCACATCTTGAAGATGTGAATGATGATGAAGTAGCATCACCAAAATATAATCTAGAACCTGAAGAAGATCAAGATGAGGAAAGATTGTTATGAGTGTTGTCTATGGAAAATTCAAAGCCTGCTATAGAAGTTGTTTTGTATGAGGGAAAATTGGATACCAATGCTTTGCTAGATCGGATATCTTATATGGAGAAGTTCTTTGAGTATGAAAACACTCCTAATAATAGAAGGGTGAAGATTTTAGTCACTAGGCTGAAAGGTCATGCATTGCTATGTTGGGAGCACTTGCAAATTGATAGACAAAGGAGAGGAAAGGAGAAGATCAAAACTTGGAGAAAGATGGTGAATAAGGTAAAGAACAAATTCCTTCCTGTTGATTAACTAGTTAGCTTATAGAGAAAGATGCAAAATTTGAAACAAAAGGACATGACCGTGAAAGAATATGCTAAAGATTCTATAGATTGGACATCAAATCTGGACATGTGGATGATGATGTTGAGAAAATTGCAAGGTACATTAATGGATTGAGATCTGGAATACAAGATGAAATAAGTTTTGTGAAACTGGAAAGTGTAGAAGAAGCATATCAATATGCCTTGAAAGATGAGGAGATCTTGACAAAGAAGTATGAACAAAGACAAACAAGTAGAGGTGGTAGATTCCAGAGAGGCAAAGGTAGATCTTATGGAGAAAGTGGTAGATCTAATAGTTCTATGCAGGATAAAGGAAAATCTTAATGGAAGACTTATGACAAAGGAAAGACCAAATGGAAAGGTGGTAATTCTTACCAAGGAGGCACTACGTCTTACCGGGGAAGAGGCAATTCTTATTCTAGCGGTGGATTTCATGGTAATTGTTTAGATGTTGCAAAGAAGGGCATAGATCTTTTGAATGTAGATCCTTTGAAAGTTGGAAGAATAATAGAAATTCTATAATTCAAGAAGATATTGAGAGTTTACCAAGTGGACCTGAGGTTGGAGAAAGTTTGATGGTGAGAAGAACCTTATGTAATAAGGGAAGTGATGAGGAACCTATTTTAAGGAGAAGTCTTTTCAAGACAAGATGTAAGATGGCTGGAAAATGCTACAAAGTGATCATTGATAGTGGAAGTTCTACAAATCTGGCATCAAAAGAGTTGGTTACGAAGTTGCAATTGTGGAGGCTGAAACATCCCAAACCTTATCATTTTTCATGGATTAAAGATGAACATAAGATATTGGTAAGTGAGCAATGCCTTGTGAAATTCAAAATTGGACATTATGTTGATGAAGTTTTGTGTGATATTATGCCCATGGATTGTTGTCATATTTTACTAGGTAGACCTTGGTAATATGATAGACATGCTATACATGATGGAAGATTGAATTAGTATACTCTTTGGGTAAATGGGAAGAAACAAACATTGTTGCCTTTGATTGAAGTTCCATATGAAGTTAATTGTACTACTGTAAAGATTTGTATGGTTAATGGGAAACAATTTGAAAAGGAAATGAAGAAGAATCAGGTTTTTTTTGCCATAATTCCAAGAAAACCAAGTTTTTTCAATAAAGACCAAGTGCAAGAAAATAGTGCTAACCAAGTGCTAGTTAGTGGTGACCGAGTGACAGATGGTAGTATTGACCGAGTGCCAGAAGAAATTGTAGAGTTGTTGAATGAGTATAAAGGCATTATTGCTGATGATATCCCTAATGGTTTACCTCCAATAAGAAGTATAAGTCATTGTATGGATTTGATTCCTGAAGCTAGTTTGCCAAATAAAGCACCATATAGATTGACACCTACATAGAATAAAGAGCTTAACAAACAAGTGCATGAGTTGTTGCAAAAAGGTTTGATCAAAGAAATTTTGAGTCCATGTTCTATACATACTATATTAGCATCTAAAAAGAATGGAGACTGGAGAATGTGTATTGATTCTAGAGTCATTAACAAGATAATAATGAAATATAGGTTTCCTATATTGAGGATGGATGACATAATGGATTGTTTGAGTGGAGAAAATTATTTTATGAAGATTGATTTGAAGAGTGGCTATCATCATATTAGAAACAGAGAAGGTGATGAATGGAAGACTGCTTTCAAGATAAAAGATGGTTTGTATGAATGGTTGGTTATGCCTTTTGGTTTGACTAATGCGCCTAGTACTTTCATGAGGTTGATGAATGAAGTTCTGAAAATATTTTTGGGTAATTTTGTGATTGTTACTTGGATGATATTTTGATATTCAGTAAGACTAAGGGAAAACATCTTTAGCATGTTAGACAAGTATTGTAGAGGTTGAAAGAGGAAAAGTTGTTGATTAATCTAAAAAAGTGTTCTTTTATGCAAAAGGAGATTCTATATTTGGGATTTGTAATTTCTGCTGATGGTTTAAAGATGGATCCTAAGAAGGTTAAAGAAATTTTGGAATTGCCTACACCTAAGAATGTAAGTGAGGTAAGATCATTTCATGGTTTAGCTAGTTTTTACAGAAAGTTTATAAAGAATTTTAGTGCTATTTGCAATGCTATGACTAAGACAATGAGGGGAGATAAAAAAGAATTCAACTAGACACATGGAACTGATAAGAGTTATGAGAATTTGAAACTAAAGGTTGCTGAATTACCAATATTGGTCTTGCCTAATTTCAACAAAGTATTTTAAGTTGAATGTGATGCAAGTGGTAATGCAATAGGCAATGTATTAAGTCAAGAAGGTAAGCCAGTTACTTTCATTAGTGAAAAGTTGAATGATGCTAAAAGGAAATATTCTATGTACACTAAAGAGTTTTATGCTATTGTTCAAGAATTGAAGAAGTGAAGACATTATTTGATGCCTAAAGAGTTTGTGTTGTATAATGATCATAAAGCTTTACAATACTTGGAAAGTCAATATAAATTGAATCAAAGACATATGAAGTGGGTTGAGTATTTGCAAAGTTTTACATTTTTGATCAAGCATAAGAGTAGAATTACTAACAAAGTTGTTGATGCATTGAGTAGAACACATTCTTTGTTGACTGAAATGAAGATTGAAGTTCTTGGTTTTGATGAGATAAAAGAGTTATATGATGCTAATTCTAACTTTTCTAAGGCATGGAGAGAGTGTAGAGCACCAAATCTGACAGATCACATAAGTAAGTATGATGAGTATTTCATTCAAGAAGGTATGTTGTTCAAAGGCATCCAGCTGTGTATTCTTAGAAGTTCTATGAGGTTGAATCTGATTAAGGAAAAGCATAGTGGTGGATTAGCTGGACATTTTGGAATTGATAAGACATTGAGCTTTCTGAAAAAGAAATATTATTTGCCACAAATGTATAAGGATGTTCAAAAATTTGTAAAGATTTTTGAAGTTTTTCAAGTTGCAAAAGGAGTGAGTCAAAATACTAGTTTGTATACACCTATTACTATTCCCTAGAAACCTTGGATTGATATCAATATGGATTTTGTTCTTGGATTGCCTAAAATAGTGAAAGGGTATGATTCCATATTTGTTGTAGTGAAAATTTTTTCTAAGATGGCTCATTTCATACCATGTAAGAAGATATTAGATGATGAGCATATTGCTAAACTTTTCTTTAAAGAGATTGTGAGATTGCATAGATTACCAAGAAGCATTATTTCAGATAGAGATAGTAAGTTTGTTGGATATTTTTGGAAGACTTTGTGGAAGAAGATGGGTACTAAGCTAAATTTTAATTCTACATTCCATCCACAAATAGATGGATAGACAGGGGTTGTGAATAGAAGCTTGGGTAATTTGCTAAGATGTCTGGTTGGGAATAAGCTAAATAATTAGGAGATGGTATTGGCACAAGCTAAATTTGCATATAACAATTCTGTGAATAGGAGTACAGGGAAGACACCTTTTGATATTGTTACTAGAATGCATCCTAGAGGCATATCAGATTTGAGAGATGTTACTAGTGGTGAAAAGAGCAGTGCTTTAGGAGAAGAATTTGCTGATTTTATGGAGTCTTTGCATAAGGAAGTGAAGTTGAGATTGGAACATAGTAATCAGAAGTATAAAGAGAATGCTGACCAGTCTAGAAGACACCATGATTTTGAGGTTAGTGATGAGGTGATGGTTCATCTAAAGAAAGGAAGATTCCTAGCTAGAACATACAATAAGATGAAGATGAAGAGATTTGGACCTTGTAAGATCTTGAAGAAGTTTGATAGTTATAATGCTTATGAAGTTGAGTTACCTGATGACATGGATATATCTCCTATATTCAATATTGTTGATTTGTATAAGTATCATGAGTCAGAGGATGAAGTTGTTGTAACTGATGATTATCCTAAGAAGCAAATTGAAGAGGTTGAGCAGATATTGGATTAGAGAGTTGGTAGGATCACAGGAGGAAAAGGTTACTATGAATATTTGGTGAATTGGAAGAATAGACTAATTGAAGATGCTACATGGATTTCTCAATCTCAGTTGGACTTAGCTTAGGGTGTGACACTTGCATGATTTAGGAGAATCATTTCTCCAACCCTAGTTGTCTAATATAGGAGCATCCTAGGTTTCCTTGAAATCCTACACTTTAGTTCATTTTGCCTAGTTCTAGATTAGGTTGACTTTGCTCACATTTAATTTTGGTATAGTTAGTTATATTTGATGAGGGTTGGCTTGTGGTTTCTCTATGTTCTAGAATTATCTATAAGCCATTTTGGAAAGTATAAATAGAGTGTTTAGGTTTAGGGTTAGGAAAGATTTTTAGAGAGTTCAAAAGGAAAAGAGATATGTGAATTTAAAAGCTAGATCGAAGATCTAGAAGTTGTACATTTATTATTGGTTGTAACCCAAAAGGCCTTATAGCTAGGCATGTATGCTGAATATTTGATGAATCAATAAAGATATTCTTGTTCTCTCTCTCCTTGGTGTTATTCTTGGTGTTTTCTTCCATTGTGTTAACTCTTGCAGGGTGGTTTGGATAGATGGGTGTGCCCTTTGGCCCTAGTTATTCATCCTTTCCTTGTGTCAGAGTTAACACATGTCACGATGTTTCTATGTCATGATGACATGGTGATAGTGCTGATTGAGATAGTGACATAGGGACACAATTAGGAAGCGGCACATGGTGCTTAGGGGGCAAAATTGTCTAGAGGATGTTGACAAGGAAGAATAGATCAATAGAAGTGTGATGCATGGTGATCAAGGTTGAGGTGGAAGTTGCAAGATAGATGCACCAAATTGTTCCATGTGGCACAATATTGACAATTGTCATTATGTTGCCAAGGAAAGATGCAAGAAGGTTAAGGATGATGACATGGCAACCCAATCAGACATTGCCATGCAGCAATGTCTCTAGTCAAAAATGGTAGAGTGAGGACCAATATGGTGGTTCCAAATGATGTCTAGGTAGTAAAGGTACAAATAGGGTAGGGATAGACCAATTAGAATGTAACATTTTTCATAGCTTGATCAAAGTAGTTTGACCCAAATGAAAATGATAGTGAAAATTCAAAGTTGAGAATTTTTTTTATTATTATTATTAATTTCCTTTTGAAAGCATGTATAGGGTATTTTAAATTAAAAGGTTCTATATGCTAAATTTTTCACTTTAGAAGAGAATTAAATATTTGCAAAATTCAAAGACCTCAAAGCCGTGATAGGAACCTATTTTTCAAATTGACATTCTAGGCATGTCTAGTAAGACAACATAGGACTATCATACACCATCAAAAAGATCTCAGAGTGAAATTTCCACATTTGAAGTTTGTTTTTACATGGGAATCCATGTATGTGAGCCATTCAAGGTTTTATCCCAGGTACTCATTTTCTAAACACATTTAGGCATAGCAATTCAAAATTAGTTTTTGGAAAAATGGTGAACTGAGTGTGCACAAAAGGAAGTAATGGTATAGCTTGGTGATGTTTTTTTTACTCTCACATTAGTTTAATAAATTATGTACCAACATTTTAGATGCATATCTAATGATTTTAACAAAATAAGGTTTATCATTAGTTAGAAAAGATATTTTGAGTTTGTTGAGACACAAGGATGAGATCCCTTCCAAATTTTGGTTGTAAAGAGAAGAGAGAATATTTGGAGTAGTAGGGAATGAAGACTCAAGTGGATATGCATCACTACCAAATCAGATCTAGCTTTTTCTTCCTTTCTTATATATTTATCTTTCTCTGTCATTGGTTATAGCTAGTTTATTATACCACAAGGTTGGATCTAGAGCTATGATTGCACCATTCTTCAACTTTCTCTCTTGTATGAATAGTAGTAATGAAGCTAATATAGATAATTCTAATCTATTTAGTAGTCTTAGGTGTTATTTACATGCATCTTAAATGTATAGTTTCAAAGAAATGAATACAATAAATAATAAACTTCTTAGTTTCATTCTGATTCTTATCTCGTATCTCTATAATTTGCATTTTTTTGTAGTTTAGGGACAAAGAACCTAAACCATTTTTCATCCCCTTAATATTGTATGTCTTCTATGTTTTGTTGTTGGAACAAAGAGCCAATTAAATGCTTGATGGATTTGATAGGGTTGCTTGTTACTTGAGAAGGATATTTCATGAGAATGATATCTTTAGGAACATTGATGTCTGACTCACAAAGTGATAGGATAGGTTTGATATCTTGATTTATGTAATATTTCATTTGTATCATATATGTATGTATGTGATTTATGGAACTTCCCAATAGATAAGGTACTAGTTAGCTACAAGATCAACATATTTCTTACTATTGCATATTTGGGATCTATTGAAATCAAATTTATAACCATCAATTTCCCTTTTTGTTTAAGAGCTAAAAGGATGCCCTCACTCATCTTGTGGATTTTATAGGATTTGCAATTTTCTTCTACACATCTTTGTTATTACATAAGTATAGGAGAAATAAGGTTTTTATCTGCTTTGTCTAGATTCAATTGTATTGTTTTGACACTGGTACCATATGAAAAATCTATAGCTTGACCTACCTAGGTTTTGCAAAACCCGAAGAACGAGGAGTATAGACTTATAGTTAGCCTTGGTGTCTGAACAGGTGTGTTGAAGATGGGAAATAGATGCCCTAGATGTATCTTGTTCTCATTAGGGATTTTGAAACATTACATTTTGAAACACCAACAAGTTTCTCGCAAACTTTCAAAGCTTCTATAAAGTCAAGATCCTCAACACATATTTTCTTGAGTTCACTAAACCTAACCACCTCAACTTGCATTTCTATCAATAATATTTGTCTCCAACTTTCTATATATATATAACACAAATTCTTTTGTAAAATTAATTTGCCTAAACTATTGTGTAGAACTCTTGATCATAAATAGAATATTTCTTTTCATCATTCAATTTCTCATTAAAATATGCAACAGGATTACCTCCTTGGCTCAATATAGCTCTAGTAGCACTACTATTAGCATAAAAATCCACCTGGACTAGATTGTTAAATTGTGGTGCTAAGAAAGGTTTCTCTATCACATTTTTCTTCAACAACTCAAAAATCCTTGGAGCTCCTATGTCCACATGAAATCCTTTTTTTCCCACCTCATTTCTTTAGTTACTAATGCATGTATACTATTGAAATTTATAATGAACTTCCTATAGAAACTAGCTAGATCATAGAAAGTTCTCACCTCAGTGGTAGACCTTGGGGTAGGTCATTCTAGGATGGTCTTCACCTTCTCTAGGTCCATTTTGAGACCATCAAATGAGACAAAAAACTCGAAATGGATAAATTATTTTTTACAAAGCTACACTTCTCCAAATTAATCAAAAGATTCTCTTCAAGCTTATCATTTCAAAGAATCAACAAATATGCAAAAATTATTCATCTAGAGCCTCACTAAAAATCAAAGTATCATCTAAATCAATAATAGAAACAATTTCTATAAATTTCTTTAGTACCTCATTCATAAACCACAAGATGGTTCTTGGTGCATTGGTTAGTCTAAAGGTCATGACTAGCCACTCATATAGACCCTCCTTAGTCTTTTAAATGTAGTCTTCCATTCATCACCCTCTCTAATCCATATCTAGTGATAGTCACTCTTAAGGCCTATCTCTATGGAGTACTAGGCTCAACTCAAGAAGTCCATAAGATCATTCATCCTTGGTAATGGAAGCATTTACTCAATATATGGTAATCTTGTGTATGGCCCTAGAGGCTATACACATGGGTATGTGTAGGATCATGGTCAACCAAACTATGCTCTTAAGTGGCAATAAAAAATTAGAAAATCAAGATTATGTAAACTTGATGTGTAATTTTTTACTTGTTATTAACTTTATATCAAAAAGTTGAGAGAAAAGAATCTCTAGAAAATTGAATCTAGTTTCTAAACTACTAGGACTTATCTAAAAAAAAAAAAAATTGATTAGTCAAAATTTTGAATTTTAATGCAATATTACAAAAATTTCAGAACATAAATAAGAAGTAGACATATGTCTGACCACCTTAATCAAAATCAAATGATAATATTTTTTAATAATATTCTAGATATAAGTAGTAGACTCATGCCTAGATGTGACACATATTTTTTGGGTATTTTTATTCTAAATAAATAATTAATAATTAATTTTTGACTATAGTATTTTTGGAATAAAAAAATCTTGTGTCTGACAACCTTAACTAATTCAAAACTATGCAAAATTCATTTTTTTATTTTTTTCCTTATAGTAGAAGAAACATAGAATGTGATGCATCTTTTGGATTTAAAAAATGTTGTACCATTTGAAAGTTATAGTTGTTTTTCAAGTAGTGTGTCAATCAACACTTTATGCATAACTCCATTAGGAAATAAGCAATAATTAATTACTAAACTCATAATTTGACAAACCTTACATTTATGAAAATGTAAGAACATTGTTAACAAACCCTTTTCATTTCATCAAATTTTGGGGAAAAAAAGTTGTCAGCTGCATGTTTGAAGTAAAAACCACATAAAAATAGGCCAAAAGCACATTTTTAGGATGTTTTTAAAGTTGACCATATAGGTTTGGTATCAAAAGATATAGTAGACCCTATAAAGATATTAATTTTTCTCATTCAATATCAGAGTGGGTGGGAAAAAAAGTTGAAATAGATTTTGAAATGGTTTGAGATATTTCAGAACTACAAATTTTTCAAATTGCCACTTTTTGGCACACCATGATCCTACACATACCCACATCCTTTTCTCTCCATATTTATTTGATGCTACTATAGGAAGCACTGAATATGGACAAAGGCTCTCTTGAATTAGACATTTCTTCAATAGTTCTTCAACTTGTCTATTCAACTCCCCAATCTTAGTAGGAGCCATCCTATGAGAAGTTACGTTATCAAAATTAGCTCTACAAACTAAATATATTTGATGACTAATTTTTCTTACTAATACAAACCCATCAAGTACATTATATCTTTAAACTCAATTAACAAACTTGGAACCTATACATGAACTTCTCTAGTATTTTCTTTATCCACTCTAGGAACTAAAGAATAACACAAGTTCTATGTTTCATGCCATCCATAAATTCCCTTCCATCGAAAAGACATTTCCTAGCTCTATGACATGCCTTTTATTCTTCCTTCATTAGTGTTTAGAGATTGTGATGAACTCTATCCTTTGTGAGACAATAGGTGATTGCACAAACATCATATATAGCATGCATGGTGTAATATCATGACCTTTCCAACAACATATCACATGCATCCATCAATATAATGTCACATAGTACCTCATCATGGTACCTTCCAATATTTAAATTCACCTAGCACTATTCATTAACCAAGACCTTGTGGTCATCCTACGCTTCAGAAATCTAATATGGATGTGGGTATTTCTCTCTCTTTAGATTTAGATTTTTGACCATATCCCCTAATGTCAAATTGTCAGTACATCACAAAATTAACCATCACACACACCTGGTACTAAAAGAACTTATCCTTTGAATAGGTTTAGTCTTACCAATCAACAAAACTCTTCTATTAACTAGGACTTCTCTTTTGACATCTTCTCAATGTGATGTCGTGACATATTCATGATGGTAGTCAACCATCATTCCTCAAAGGATTTGCAACATTGCTTAACCACCTCTTCTGATTCTATAAGACCATTGGTTATATCATGCCTTGACAGTTCAAAATTTTGGTGCAATGATAACCTTGGCCTTTCTAACAATTGGTGTCAGACCCTAGTCATAGGTTCAAATCTCATAAGCCATGATGACTACACTAGGAGGGGGATTGTTGGCACTATGCTAGCCTTCCTCATAGGATTCAAAAAATGTCTTAACTACCTCCTATGGTTCTATAAGACTATTAGTTGTATCAGGCATTGACAAGTCAATCTTTTGGTGCAATGACAATCTTGTTGTAATAAATCCAACAGGTTATAACTTTGTGAAACACCAAATCCTTCTCAAATTCAATTGTTTGACATTTTGTCAAAAACTTTGCAAGAAAGAGATATATTGCATATGTAAAGTCTAATTGCTTTCAAAATGCCACACTTTAATAAATATGCTTCCAAAGAACACACCAAACAATTAACAATGAAGATGCAATTTTTTTTGAATAACACTAATTATAAATAGGAAAATATGCATCTACATCAATAAGACAATAGGGAAAGAAATTCTAATTTAAAACTTTGATATAAATCAGATTACAGTAGGTCTTACAATCTTATCAATTCCTTAAATATCTACTCTCAAACAATGCAAAATGTAGCAGATAAAAAATTGGAATTGCTCCAAAAACCTAAATTTTCTAGTAGCAAATCTTTGTAGAAAATTCCAACTTATTCCTTACTCCAAAAAGTTGGCCTTAGGAAAAAAATTTGGCACAATGAAAAGACTAATTGGTCTTCTCCAACTATTGCAACCCTTCTGAAGATATTTCACCACATCAGTAATGCAAATCAATGAGAGTGCTCATTCCTAGCAATCAATATAACAACTACAAAAACCCTCGGCTCCACAAGCTATCCGGAAGTGTAGATGGCAACACATTTGATGCCCAAAAATGAGTTTGCTCTCCCTATTTATTCTTTTTCTTCACCCTTCTAGAAGGAAATAAAATATTATTTAATTACACTCTCTAGAACCTCCCCCTTTCCAAGGCAATAATTAGTTGTACTTCTAGAAAATGTGCTCTCTAGAAGCTTTCCCCTTTGCAATACAATAATTAGTTGTGCTTATAGAAAATTAAATTAATTAAATATAAAGTCACTTTTTAATTTTAATTTATTTAATGGCTTTATAAGAAATTAATTTAATCAACTTCTCCTTATTTCTCCACTTAGCCTTCAAACAATGTAAAGGCTAAGAGCTCCACTAAGTTGCTAAAAGGATGAGGATATTATGCCCTCCCTGAAATTGTTCATCCTCAAGAAATCTAGCAACACAAACAACTCCAACCTCCACCTAGATCCCAAATGAAATAGTATGTGACATCCTTATGGACATTAAACCAATTGCAAACTAGCATCATTAAGAGCAACCACATGTCCTACAGCCTAGCACCCAAAACTTGTGCTAATGATGTAGAATTCAGAATATCACTAGAAGGAAACTCCGTAGAAGATCTATGAAACTTCTTCTTCCCTGTATCCACCCACATAATATATATTTGACTAGAATCTTGATCATCACTAACATGTATTGAAAAAGATGTAGTTACAGGTGAACCATGTACACTCATGCCAATTGTATCAACAATAGATGCAGCCAAATCAATATATATGGACATAGGAACAACACTAACTATTAAAATATAAAACTGAACCAAATCTATAGCTGATGAAAAATCATAATCATCAACATGTGTTCTATCACTAGAATACACATCAACAACTATATGCATACTGCTAAACTCCTCATTGGATGGTTCAAGTGACACAAAAGTGGTTGTTGATATGATAGTATCTTGGCATGCTCCTAATCCCACTATTGTTGCATCGTCATCCCCTAAGAAAGCCTCAACTACAAACTCTTAACTCAGCAACAAGCTATGAATTAGTAATACTAGAGAATAAACCCACATCTATTGACTCTGCTGAAACACCCCAATCACCAACATCATTGGGTGACTCTATACATGTCTCAGTCCCACCTGAGGAAGCAACTGCCTCCTACACTATAACAACACCATGAGATATCACATACAAATCTCCAATAATAATCGTGTCCTTGAGAGAGCTGAAAGTATCAGTAGTAACAATCACATCAACTGTCTCTGCACTAACTGTAGCAATAGCTTTAAGAGCCTCAACCTGTTGAATCTTGGTGTTGCTATTCTCTACTGCCATTGACACAATTACATGTCCCTATGAAATAATTCCATCCTCGACACTACAGATAGAACCTGAAGGTTCCATACTAAATATAGGTACATCTGCATCATGGACACATGTCGGGAAAATCTCAAGCTTCCTTCCCTGCAACCTCGATGTCGGCTTTCTAAAGGTAGAAACCATATATATCACTATACTCTCAGCTATCTCTAGATTTGAGAAGCTCTTTTCCAACCTATAGTGATGAAGCTTAAGATTCTCCATACTTTCAAGCAAAGCATTCATCTTAGCTCTAACTTCCACATTACTCCACTAACTTCTAGAACTACCAGTCCTCCTATGTCTCTCCATGACTAAAAACTAATAGAGGTTTGGTCACTCTAAATGCCACAACAAATATGACTATTATTAATATTTTCCTACCCCATAGGATAGTAGAAGAGTGCTTTGATACCACTGTAATAACCCCAACAGGTTATAACTTTGTGAAATACCAAATCCTTCTCAAATTTAATTGTTTGACATTTTGTCAAACACTTTTCAAAGAAGAGATATATTGCATATGTAAATTATGATTTCTTTCTAAATGCCAAACTTTAATAAATATGCTTCCAAAGAACACACCAAACAATTTAAACTAAAGATGCATTTGTTTTTGAATAACATTAATTATAAATAGGAAAATATGCATCTACATCAATAAGACATTAGGACGAAAAATTCTGATATAAAAATCTAATATAAATCAGATTACAATAGATTTTACAAACCTTACCAATTCCCTAATTATCTACTCTCAAAAAATGCAAAATGTTATAGATAAAAACTTGGAATTTTTCCAAAAACATGAATTTTCCTATAGAAAATTCCAACTTATTCCTTACCCCACAAAGCTGATCCTAGGCAACAAATTTGGAGCAGTGAAAAGACTAATTTGTCTTCTCCAATAGTCACAACCCTTCAGGCCTCAATTTTTCAAATCAATGGGAGTGTTCATTTCCAATGATCAATATAACAACTATAGAAACTCTTGGCTTGACAAGCTACCTAGAAGAGTAGATGGCAACACATTTGATGCCCAAAAATGAGGTTGTCCTCCCTATTTATTATTTTCCTTCACCCTTCTAGAAGGAAACAAAATATTATTTAGTTTCACTCTCTATAAGCTATCCCCTTTCTAAGGCAATAATTAGTTGTATTTCTAGAAAATGCACTCTCTAGAAGCTTCCCCTTTTCAATACAATAATTAGTTGTGCTTCTAGATAATCAAATTAATTAAATATAAAGTCACATTTTAATTTTAATTTTTTTCATGACTTTATAAGAAATTAATTTAATCAAATTCTCCTTATTTCTCCACTTAGGCTTTGGAGAATGTAAAGACTAAAAAGTCCACTGAGTTGCTAAAAATATGGAGACATTACACTTTTCCTTTCTAACACTTCATCCACATCTACAACCCTTGTTTGGCCTTGATATCTCCTTTCTATTATTCCTAACACTAAGGGATATTATAAGATCACTAGCCTTCTTCTCCAAAAATGAAAAAATGTTCTACAAAAGACTTCTCTTTCTAGTCCTTCTTCACTTCCTCTTCCTTGTTGGTCTCCATAATTTTGATTGGAGGATAGGTTAAAACCCTAATTCGTCTAATTTTTTATGGCACCAACATTTTTAAATTTTTTTTGTCCTCATTTTGGCCTTAAAAAGAGCTACCATTTATCCTTCCTCCTTAGACACATCCTTTGTTCTTTCCATCAAAACTCTTGGTTAGCTTCTCCTCAAATCTCAAGGAAAATTGATATGCCTCTTCAACACCATTCATTTTGAATAGACTTAGTTCCTCCTCTATGCTTGGTCTTAACCCATTAAGGTAATAGGTTACCATCTCCTTGCTAGATTTTGTATGCCCTATCTCGATGATGAATTAGTAGAACTTATCTATATTCCTAAAAAAAATTCCTTCTATCCTTAACCCTTGCATCTTCTTGAACAAATCAAGCTCATTGTAAATAGGAATAAATTGTCTCTTTAGTTTGTCCACCATCCTTTCCCACCTTCTAATTTTCTCATTCCTCTCCTATTTGGCTCAAAATGGATCTCTTTCCACTAGATTTTGTACAACACTACAGTCTACCTGGTGCAGGAGCACCCACATAAAGTATTTAGGTCAAAGTTTTATATAAAGTATTTAGGTCAAGTTTTATGTATTTAGGTCAAGTTCTATGCAAAAGCCAATATGAGAAATTTATCCTAATTTGTTCATTAGGATAAGATAATTTCTTGGGTTTTGTATAGATCTTATCTTGATTTTTTCATTAGGATAAGATAATTGTCTTGGGATTTGTATAGATCATTTTGGGGTCATTCTTCCCCATTCTATTCTCATCTAGAATTTTCTATAAATTTTTTTTCCTATTTTGTAATAATCTAGAAGGTTTCATAGATTATCTTAGCAAGTATAAATAGATTTTTAGGTTTAGGCTTATGTGAAGTTTGAGAGAAAAGTTTCTGGATATGAAGTTACCAAGATAAGAAATTTGCAGGAAAGCTAGTGCATGTATTGTTCATTTGATAAAGTAAATAGAAGAATTTTATAATCTATCTCTTGTTGGTGCTGGTTTCTATTGTGTTTTCTTTCATTTTGTTGTACCTCTGCATCATTTTTGGTATCAGAGCTTGGGGAAAGCTCCTAAGTCACTTGGGAAAAGCTTGGGGAAATCTTGTAGCTTCTAAGACAAATTGGATTTTGTGACAGGTTGAGGAAAGAACCTGTAAAGGTGACCAAAAGACTAAGTTGAGTGGAGAGAACCTAGATAAGGGACAATGGTCACAAGAGGAGATTTATCTCCTGATCAAAAGATACTATTAGATGCATGGGTTTCATATTGGGATTTTCAGAACAAGAAGAAGGAAGAAGCAAGGAAAAGAGTGAAAGAGAAAAGGAAGAAAAGAGAAGAGGAAGCCAGAATAGATCAAGAGATAAAAGAAGGAATGGAATTCCTAATAGAGGAACTGAGAAAGCACTAAGAAAATTTAGCACAATTAAAAGAGGAATTGTAGAAAAATATGGAAAAAGAAAATACAGATATGGAGCATCAACCAATTTAGATTATAGAAGCCTATATTGAGACATTGGAAGAGAAGAGTTGTCCCTTGAAAGAACAATCTGATCACATTGATGTTGATATACCATATGAATAGATCGATGTTGAAATACCAAATGAACACAGTGATGTAGATATACAAGGTAAGGAATAACATTTTTTTGATACAGAAGTTCTTGAAGATAGAAAAGAGGTTGAAATGGTCGATGAGCATTATGATGAAAAGATTCATAAAGATGGAAAAGAGATGGATGTGATGGTTCTTGATGGAACCAAGAAATGACAATTAAAGTTAAGAAAGAAAGTGGTATGGCCTATCAAAAGGATACTAGCAGCAAGAAAAAGGACTTGCGATAAAGCTAAGAGGATAGAGGAGGCTACAGTAGTGATGAATTTGTCTCCAAGCATGGAGATATTGTAGCATAAAGACATCACAGCAAAGGATGCAACAATTCCTACAATAACCCAAATTGGTGAAGTCATCTTTAATGAGATTCCATCTAATCCATTCATTGTAGGTTTGCAGGAGTTCTATCTAAATATGGAAAAATTTTATGCACATATGACAATTGATTTGGTTATTGGTCAAGACTACAAACAACAAATACCGAAGAATTGGAAGGCAAGAAAGAGGAAGGGCAATCCAAGGGACTTGGATTCTATTGTCCCTAGGAGTATGGTGCAAGAACACCCACATAAAGTATTTAGGTCAAGTTTTATGCATGAGTCAACTTGAGAAATTTATCCTGATTTCATCATTAGGATAAGATAATCTCTTGGATTTTGTATAGATCTTATCTTGATTTTTTCATTAGGATAAGATAATTGTCTTGGGATTTGTACATATCATTGTG
Source organism: Cupressus sempervirens (assembly GCA_028749045.1). Classification (NCBI taxonomy): domain Eukaryota; kingdom Viridiplantae; phylum Streptophyta; class Pinopsida; order Cupressales; family Cupressaceae; genus Cupressus; species Cupressus sempervirens. Next base: position 671,321,213 of record CM053783.1, on the reverse strand, counting down.
GGGTCATCTTTCCCATTCTATACTCATCTAGAATTCTCTATAATTTTTTTTTCCTAATTTGTAATAATCTAGAAGGTTCTATAGATTATCTTAGCAAGTATAAATAGATTTTTAGGTTTAGGTTTATGTGAAGTTTGAGAGCAAAGTTTTTGGATACAAAGTTACCAAGAGAAGAAATTTGTAGGAGAGCTAGTGTATGTATTGCTCATTTGATAAATTAAATAGAAGAATTTCATAATCTATCTCTTGTTGGTGTTGCTTCCTATTGTGTTTGCTTCCATTGTGTTGTACCTCTACATCACTATCATTCACAAGCTTGATCGTATTAGAATCCTCAGTATCTTCATACTCTTGAAATACTCCTCTAATTTGTTGATCCATTCAATCAACTCCTTGAGGTGAAGATATTTTCAAAATGTTGGAACCTCACTCTTATGTATTTTTCCAATCTTTTAAATTCCTTAAAAATCATCTCCTCCTCTTGGTTGATGACTTTTTCTTATCCTACATAGTCAACATTTCCTTCCTCTTTGACTTCATCCTCACTTTCATCTCTTACATCAAGATTCATCCCTTTATGAATCTCTTCTTGCATCTCACTTGTCTTTAGAGGGTGCTAACCTTAGGGTGGCATGCCTTTGGAACTTCCACCACATTCTCTTTCTAGATGCATTTTCTCACTCTCTTATAACCCACAACTATAGTCCCAGTGTAACTTACCTCATAGTTGTTAATCTATCCACACACTCATGAACTCTCGCTCTAATACCACTTGATGAGGGCACAAATTGAGACAAAAATAAACACAATAAAAAGGGAACTTTATATTTTTTGAATTGAGAGGCTAATACTTACATTACAACCATAATAGACTTGGAACTACATGCCCTATTGACAACAATATTATTAGTGTCAAGAGAATAAACCTTCTTACAATACCTTCTTCTAGACTCCACCAAAAATGGCCTTTACACTTGAAGGATGGGCCTTAAGTATCATAACTTAGTTTAGGGTTAAGAGTACAATATACATGTTGACATTTGGATGTTTATGCGAAATCAAAGATTCTATATTTTAAATTTGAAGTTCATGCAAAAATAGAAGGTTCCAAAAAAAGTAGTCCAACTTTCAAGAGGCAGAACTTTTGATCTAGGGTTCTTATTGATAAATAATACATATTTTTGGAAATCTCTCTAAGTTCTCTATCACCTACTAAACTTCATGTGGACGTCCCACATTTTAAATGTTGTATGAGGTTGTTTAGTGGCTCAAATATGACCCCAAAGTATTTCTAGGAGGTCTCCAAGCAACTTAAAATTGCCATAACTTTCAAATCATGAAACCTTTTGTCCTAATTCACCTTTTAGAGAAATTTGAATTTCAATGAAAACCTTCCCTCTAAATCACACCCTTTACTTGTTCATAATTATGACTATATAGAAAAATAACCCATTTCATGCATTTGCACATATCCCATTCTATGCCAAAATATTAACCCAAAAAAGTAATGGAAATCTAAGAGTTGGAACCTCTACTTTTCCTAAACGGGTATCCATAAAATCAAAAAAATCAAATAGAAACTATCTCTTACCATAGTTTTGGGTGATACAAGATTTTCCTCACACCATTGGATGCTCCTACATCAGTTTCTTATCTTTTTTCTCTTAGATCTAACTCCACATTTATTTGAGATTGGGTCTAATTTCAAATGGGATTCCCAAATACCTTCATTATGATCTAAACCTCCCTACCCGAAAGAGAACTAGTAAAGCTAGACAGTGGGTAAGGGTTCTAATTAAAATCAATTATTTAGATTTTTCTTCATGAGGCTTCACATAATAAGTCCATTTCATTCACTAAGGCTAAAACATGTTATCATCATCCATATAAAGGAATAAGGAAGTGTCATTATAAAATTTGGCGTTGATCGCTTCCTCTTCATTGAGCAATATGATCTACTTGATAGATGATAATAATATGGTATCACTTAAGAGGTAATACATGACTTCAACAATGAGAATAAATAATGTAGGAGCAAGGCGAGAACCTTGTCTAATAGATCAGGATAAAAAAATTGATTTAGATGTATCTCCATTTCCTTGCACTATAGTGCTCATCGGCATCCTGCATTAGAGTATTTACCATGTGATATAAATCCTTTGGAAACTCAAGAAATTCCAAAAGCATACAACAAAACTCCATTCTACACTAGTATAATGCTTGTTGAGTTTTGATTAGATTCTTTGGGCTAATTCTTCACTTTCCAAAATATTAGTCGATTTTCCATAATGTAGTTACCTTTTACAAGCTAGTTTGTGTGGGATTGAGTACAATAGGTAAGATGATTTTGAAGCTCTTAGTCAAAACCTTAGGCTGCATTTTGTATGAGACAATAAGAACTCTGATGAAATGTTGATTTTTGAGAAAACTTTTTTTATTCATCCTTTGAATCAAATTGATGAGGCAACCATTGATTTCTCCGCCTAAACTTCCTGAACTAAATGCCTCTTTGTATACCTCCAATAACTCTTCATCAATCCAATGAATACTTGTTTTATACAATTCAACTTGCAGCACATCAAGACCTAAGGCCTTGTCATTGTAATAGTTGCGTTAATCTCTTTGATTCTAATTTCTTTGCTTAGATCATTAATATTGAGTATTCACATAGCCTTTTTGAAATCAAGTTCTTTCTATAGTTTAAATTTCTTCATACATACTACTTTGAATATCTTTGTCCAATAATAATTTTTTTTTCTTTTGATTAGTAAGAGGCCAAAGCCAAGATTAATTATTATTATGTGTTGTGATTAATTATTATTAGTATTTATTAAGCTCAAGTAGACTCGAACCCAAGACCTCCTAGATAAAAAGCTTACAATTTATCGTTGTGTTGTAGGATCATGCCTTTGTCCAATAACATCTAATTTATAGAATGTTAATATAAAATATTAAGTAAAACATATAATTAATTTCCAAAGCACTCTAAAATAAATAAATAAAGCATACAAACTAATATTTTAACTTGTAATTGTCGAATTAAATTAAGTTTAACTACACAAATGGAGGTTGCTTATCTAACGTCACATGTGAGGTATACTTTTTCACGTTAAAAATGCCCGCTTTTGTCCTTAGTTGCCTTTTCGGAAGAGTCAAAGTACAATGAACTGGATCTAAAACGTACTTTTGCGGGTCTGTAATGGCCTCCAATGCATGTCATGACGCACAATGGAGCCATAGGTTAAATTTTCTACAGATTTGTAAGATTCTACATTTTAGGGTTGTGATCTTTTGTATTTTTTTATCAATTTGTAACTTTTAACTAAAAATCTATGTGTGGGCTTTCATATCATGTTGTTAAAATAGTTTATAAATTTAACATAAAATATTTCAATTAAAAAATAAGATTTTATATAAACTTCAATTTTCTAATTAATTTTATTATAAAGATAACTCCAAAATATGTAATAGAGGATAGGGGAGAGAAACAAGATTGAGTGGTAAAATTGTAATTAAATATTCTATACATAATTTCTATCATATCTTTAATCTAGAATTGAATTTTCATATCTAATTATTTTTTACTATTTTAAAGAATAATTATACATTGTGCTAACTTGCATCATATGGAATGCTTTTGCCTCTTTATTAAATTCATGTTTATCACCAAAAGAGATGTTACATATCATAAAAGCCCAAAACTTGTAGTAAAAGACTTTAAAGTATTTGTAATATTTTATAAAATAAAATTAAATAAATAAATAGATAATTGGGTGTTAAAATCTTCAAATATGTAATTTAAATTAAATAAAGAATTCACACCATTTTGAAGTTCACTCAAACCTTGACATAGTAACATACTATAATATTAAAATCCGAATGCATTTATCTATTCAAATCTCAACTTTGTAAAATGGATACAGGTGAAGTTATATGTGCTTCCATTGATATTATACCTTTAATTATCTAACTTCTTGCTAGAGAGTTTATATGTTAAATGTCATAATGAATAAGACATATGGAACATATACATATATTTTTATATGGATAAAATCTAATGAAAATGGTAATGATTCATAGTAATATCTAAGGTGCACATATTTTTTTAATAAAATTCATTACATATTTTACTTAGTATTAGTTTTCAACCAAGAATAACCAGATAGAGAGAGAAAGTGTGAGTATGTGTGTCTTGAACCCTATTTCGTTGAGTTTGGATGACATTTAAAAAAAAATTTATTTGAGATTTTAACTTTGCTACATATTATATCCTTTTCCTTAATTATTGCAATTTCCCTACTCTTATTCATGTGTTGTTAGCAAGGGGAAGGTTCCCTTCTTTCTAAATATTATAGCTATACTATTAGATCTATGCTTGGGCACGTCCTTTGAGGCTAGGCCACTAGTTTTTAATAGGCAATTTTTTTGGGTGTTAGGATATTATTTTTTATTTATTTAGTGCTATCCTTGGGTCTCTTGTTAGAAGACATGTGTTCCCTCTTTCGAAGTGTAAATTTCCTTTTCTTTTGGAGGTCATATGTAATTTATAGTATGTGAAAAAGGCATTTAGCAACCATGTTTCTAATTTGTGGATTTCATGAAGATATGTACAAATTTTTAAGTTGATCCATATCATGGAAATCCTTCCTTGTAGTATATATATTTATTGAAAGGGAATTCTTTCAACCCTTTTCTTAGATCTTAACTTATTTATCTTATTGAGATGGAGAGTATCTTGGTAGTGTATATCAATAGTTTGCGCCTATTTTTGTGGTCATTCTTTGCTTTTTCAATTGAGGTAGTTTTAATTTCTATTAAGGTGAGAAGATATGTTTTGAGAGATGATGTGAGATGATGTATGGATATTATTATTTTTCTTTGTGTTTTCATCATTTCTCATATTCTACTGGGATCAATTTTAAGGATGGTCTTTAAAAGTGATCACATTTCTCTTATACAAGAGGAATTTGAAGATGGTTTTGGGTTCTTTTATGGCTATAAATAGGTTTTTACTAGCATTTTTACTATCTTATTTTATTTCTCTCTTATTGAGATAGGGACTAAGAAATAGAAATGGAGTTTGGTGCACATCTAAAATGTACTTGGTCGTCGTTCCCAGTCACCGTTCCTGACGCCAATCCTCTGGCCGCCATTCACACACGCCGCACTCCCAGGGTCCCCGCCACCGCTCTCCCAGCGGTGGTCATGGCAGTTGGAGGCATTGTTCCACTTCCCCACCACGTGGTGGTTCTAGCTAGTCCCCGGCTCCCCCCCCTGGGTGGGCTTCTGGCCAGTCTCCGGCTCCTCCCCCTGGACGGGCGCACTCTGGCTAGTTTCCTCGGCTGGCCTTGGCAATTTCTCCTCCGTGGCCAGACAAGAAGGATGCAAAGACTGCGACTACCCCAGATCCTGCTGATGCTGCTGACGGTTGGACTGTTCCCAGTCCGCCTCACAATCCCACTAATGCATGGGGATTTCCTGATAAAGATGATCCTCCTCCCTTTGTTGGTACTGCCTTGGCAGCCTAAGGTTGTTAAAAGTTTTTTTTTTTATGAATAGTTTATAGTTTCTGGCTAAGGCCATGTTGTTTATTCCGGCTTTGGCCATTTAAACTCATTCGCGAGGTGATCCTGTATCCCCCAGCCCCTTTTTTGTGAATTGTAATCTTAGTAAATTTTATAAATTGAAAACGACTATTCATCAAAAAAAAAAGTACTTGGTGGCTCTCTTATCTTCTATGCATGGTTTGATACTATACAACATTCATGTTAATTTATTTAAAGAAAATTATTGTTTGTCTTTTTGTAACTCTTAGGGAAAATTTTATGTATTAGTAAATTTGAATGGTTGTAAATAAATTTAGTTATGTATCAAGATTCATTTATCGTAAGGTGATTAACATCAAAAGAGATAAGATAGTTATCAATTATTTAATATTATGATGGAATTAGTATTCCTCATTCAATAGCTCTAAATCAAAGGAGATGCATGCATTATATTGCTATGATGATCTAGTTTTGATATAACACTCTCCAACCTCAAATAAGAAAAGAATAAATATGAAGTTATAGTTTTACGATTTAGTTTTCTTTAAGCTATTAATAAATTTTAATAAGTTTAATAATAAATTAAAAGGAGTAAAACATATTGTGTGCCAAAGTCATGGTTAAATAATGGGTACATTATCTATGTCTCCCTCTCTACCTGTACCTTTCTTTAAAAAATATTACATTATGATTCTTTCACTATCTTCGAAAAATATTCTTAAATATTTATTGTGATGATTAAAATAATTATGTAGGACCACATGTTCATTAAAGATATACTACAAAACTATATCAGACCATGATATTAGCCTTTTGTTATGACCTTTAAGTTAGAATCATTTTTAACTCAATTCAATTTAAATTTACTATCAACAAAGATGTCACCTACCTTGTAATAATTCAAATCTTATAATATGATGCTTAAAAGTGTCCACAATCTTTTATTTAATAATGACACAATAGCAAACTTCAAAATATAAATTATTTAAAATAAAACACTCTTAACTTTCAAATTTTAAGTAGACCTTTTTTTATGTTAAAATGAAATCATATATATTTATTAAAATTACATTTATGAAGTATAAATTGAGGCTTAATTATTTACAATTCCATTAAAATTATCTATATGAATATTCATGGCCTTCTTACTAGTGCATTATCTTGTTGAATTCTATAATGAATAAAACTTGCATGGCTTGTCTCTAGATGAATATTAATATACTTTATGATTAATAGTTATGAGTAATTATTTTATATGGATATTATTTCTTGAATGAAAATATAATGGTCACTCTTCATCAACATATTTTTGAAGGAAATAGTTGATAAGATGATCTTAAAGAACTGGTAAATTATAATCAACATCTCATCTTCATAATAAATAATTGACATTTTGAGCACATTGATTTTATTGATATAAGACTCATGTAGAGTATAAAGTTACTAAAATGGATAAGTTTTGACATAAAAATATTTAAAGAAGAAAATATTTAAGGAATTCATGATAATTTTATTTTAAGTATAGGACAAAACTTAAAGGAGAAAGATAAAATATTTAATTACTTCTCAAGTTTATAGATAAACAATAGATTCATGATTTTTATCTCCATTTCCACATAGAAGAAAAAATTTCAATCTTACATTATCCTTGTTCAACTATTATTTGTAAATATTCTAAATTATAAGACAACACATAACTTAAAAATCAAATCTCTATAATTGTATGCGATCGAGATGGTAGTTTTCCTATGAAAACTTAAACAGGGGCTTTTTACCTCTAATTAAATTGGTGTCTCATATAAAAAAAAATATTAGATTCTATAGAGGTCCAATATTTATAATTTAATATTTTAAACATTTATAATCATTTAACAATTTCAAAATATTAAATATATTAAATGGCCATTTCATATTAACAAAAAAATCTCTTTACTTCTAACTCAAATAAAGAATTTCATAAGAAACCATTTTGTCTTTGTAAATTTAATAATCTTAGTCTATCAAAGAAAGATTATTTTGATCAAACCAAATAATTGATAAAATACAAGCTAGCAAAATATAAAATTAAATTTATAACCTAATGTTGCATATGGATAATATTTTTCTATAAGTTTAAGTGATAGGATTTACCCTTGGCAATGGACAACATATATTTTTTTAAAATTATTTTGGATTCAATTATTTAAAATATCATTAGAATTATAACATTGTAGTTATCTAAACAAACTAATCCATTAGCATAGGCTTTATGCGGTATGCTCATGTGGGTTTGATGTGTGCTCCATGCCTCTTAACCTAGTAACCTTTCATTTGTATTGGTTGATATTTTCTATTGCTTCTTTTCTACAAGTATATTTTTTTTATGGGGTTACAATATCCTCCTCAAAATCTACTTGTAAAAGGTTTTGAGTCCATTTGAAACATTTTTTTTACCTTAATAATAAATAAACTAAATAAAATACTCTTAAGTCCATTTGAAACATTTTTTACCTTAATAATAAATAAACTAAATAAAATACTCTTAAAAATATATTTTTACATTAGGATGAACTCCAACTACAGATGTTATTCATTGTGGAGTTTTTAGCTTTACATGCATCATCCATTCAAGTATTCTTAAACTTTTGTAAGTAAAGTTCTTCTCTAACAAGTTTGAACATGGTTGATTCCTAAAGATCTTAAAGAGATAGCATATTGTATGTCATATTTTTTTTAAACATGGGAGGTGAAACTTGTCATAACTAACCACATTAACATAACAAATGTTAGTTTAGACTTGTTATTTTTATGAATTATCCAAATTCAACATAAATCACTCTAAAAGAAAAAATATTTATATAATGAGTCAACAATTTTATGTTTTTTTTAATAATTATTATATTTTAATAACCATAACAAATTGAAAAAATATCGTACTACAATTCAATGGGTGTATCAATTTCTCCTCATGTTTTGGATCCTATTAGAATCGATAACATCTCGATGGTGAAGTTTCTAAACTCTAGTCTGAATGATGGTTATCTCTCTCCTAGGTGCAGTATTGTTATCAAAAAATTCATCATTTGTATGGTTGAGGATGCCATGTATATCATACTCTCACTTGGGAAGGTTGTTGAGGACCTCATTGGTTATGCTAAGGGAAATTAGAAAACCAAAAAGAAAAATTCAAGGAGTAAGAAAGATAATTTTATCTTGGATGAAAAATGGGATGACCCTCAGAAAGGTCTAGGAGAAAAAAATTTATTGCAAGGGATATTTCTACGAAGTGGTGATTCACCCTAGACCTAGATTTAAAAGGTAAGAACTATTTTTTCTCTACCATAACATGAGGGGCCTCAAAAGGTCACATAAAAAAAAGGCCATTAGAAGACATACTCATGACTATAAGGTTGACATATTATTGCTTGCGAAGAGGTCAAAATTATCTATTCTACTTTGTTGAGTTAGTGGGAAGGTTGTGGCTACAAGATCGTTTCTTTTACCCTAAGTATTTTTTGATGTTTGGTGGAATCAAGACCATTTGGGACCCTAATCATGTTGATGGAGAATCCATTTCCTTCACTCAAAACAATCTTTTGGTTTCTTTTAGGATGAAAATAGACCATTGATACATATTTAATATTTATACTCCTAACACTCACTTTGGTAGAAAGTCATAATAGGGAGAGATGGCTAGCTTCTCTTTCAAGCATTTTACTTCTAAGTAAATGATTACACATGACTTCAACTCCAAAATGTTCTTGTTAGAGAAAATATTAAGTCTTATAGATTATGGTGGCAAAATGGAGGATCTCCATGAAATATTGGGCTCAATGATCTGGAGCTAAATTGTAATGTGCTAACCTCATAAAATAATAGAAAGAGTATTCATCTTGTCTAGATAAGGCTTGAATACTTCTTTATTTATTCCTTTTGGGACTTGGGTCTCTCCTCCTCCCTCTTAACCCTTCTTATTACCTCATCATATCATAACCCTTAACTAGTCAAATGGATGGATAAGCCTTGTTTTGGCCATTCTCCTTTCAGGCATAAAATCACATGGGATTCTCATCCAAATTCCTTGATATAATTAGAAATTGGTAGTCTACTTTGGTTAAGGGGTCAATTCAATATTTTTGATTTCTAAGAAAATATAGTTTATTAGGGAAAATGTCAAATGATGGAGAAAAACCAAATTTTGATATATCTTCAAGGCTAAGAAAGACAAAAGTGTGAAACTAGACACCCTTCAAGAACAACTGGATATAAGTGACACTTATTCTACCCTTCATTTGGAGGAGGAGGATTGCAAGACTAAATGGAAAAATTTCATGGTTAATGAAGAAGTATTTTGGAAATAGACATTATTTATATGATGGATTATGGAAGGAGATTGTATCTTTTCCTTCTTTCATAGATCTTCCAACAAGCATAAAAAGAGGAATGTGATTAATTGCTTAGCAGATGAGGTTAAGAAGTAAATATATGACCTGAATTAAGTTGTTTGACTTGATTCTAACTACTTAATGCAGTCATATCTAGAGTCTAGTTTTAGAGACCTTGCAGTCCTCTAGGAATAACTTGTTACCTACCTCTTACTAGCTATCTCTAGGAAAGATAAAGTCCTCTTTCTCTATAGGCTCTCCTATGATAAAAGCTAGGTTGTCATCCTATATATGGGAGACTACAATGTTAGCATGAGTATTGATGGTATTTCTATGGGGGAGTATATTAGCATTGTTTTTGACATAATTTTGTCTTTAAGTGTTGCATTCATGCCAGACTTTGTCAATGATGTTAGCATACTTGTTATTCTCTATAGATAATTAGAATGGTAGAGATATATAGGCTTCATTTTATTTGAGGTCTGAAGGTATGCTTATATTCCCTTGAGGAGATGTTCTACATTATGTTTAAATGATTTAGATAAGAGTGCACACAAAAATATGAAGATTAGACAATGTTATGCGGAATTTAGTAAAGGCAGCTTTTAGAAAACATTTCTGGATAGTGTATACTATTTTTTTGATTTTATCTACTAATAGAAATGGATTAAAGTTGAGTGATTTGAGACATAGGTTGAAGAAATTTTGGAAATGACTTGGTTAAGTTGGCATAATCAGATTTTTATCGCCTTAAAAGTTATGAAGACTATATAAGTCAAAAAATTGATTATAATCATGAAAAGATATAATATTGTAATGTAACATGTATTGTAATATCTTAAGAAAGTCCTATATTATAATTTCAAATTGGGAAAGCCTCAAGGCTGACTCAATAACTTTTTTAAGGACTTGGTATAAAAGAAGGTCATTTCGCTATGGATAGGTATCCAATGCATATGTTTTGTAATTAATAGGATCATTTATTGGTTATGTTAGCTTGAATGAAAATATCTTTTGGATCAGAGAAGAGTTTGGTGCAATTAAGGAATGGTGAGCTTATTAGGAACTATAATTGGTTGGTAAAGGCAAGTTTTTGTTGGACACTTTTGGATCCACACTTGTATTATTCAGCGAGGATAGTACAAAGTTGTTTGGATACTAGGCCTAGCTAGCTTCCCTTTAACTCTTACAAGGTTGGGATCTCATAATAGGTATCCAAAGTCTCCTAACAAGGACTTATATGTACTAATTGTATTTCATTGAATCTTTACAAGGTATGTCCTCTAATAATGAAGTTTTATATAAGTGCATCATTTTGTGGGTACCTTCCCCACTAGATTTTCTCTCTAATCAAGGGTTTCCCTAGTTAACAAATCTAGTGTTATTGTTCATGGTTATCTTTCTATGGTCATTGCATCTGCAATTTACATATTCCATATTTAATAAAGATATTGAGATGTTTTTAAATTACATGACTACTTCAACCCCAATTATCTCAGCGGAATTTACTTTCTAACAATTAGTATTAGAGCATCAAGTCCTTGAAAGAGAAGATTATATGCTAAGGAGATCTGTGTCACATTTTAGGAAATACAGTATGAAGTTTGATGGAGTTAACTTTAATAGCTTGAATTAAATGATAAAGATACACTACTATGCATGTGTCCAAAAAAAAATTTTAGTCACTAAGAATAGTAAATATGTGATTAAAGAAGATAGGGTTAAGGGTTGTGAGGAAACACAAAAATATATATTCACCAAGAATATGATTTCTAGAGAAGCATAATTATCAACTATTCCTAAAACTGAATATGGAGAGGTAAAATCTTTAAGACTTTCTCATGAAATTTGGAATGCTTTACAAAGTACATTTAAAGGTGATAAACATGCTTAGAAGGATAAATTACATAAATGGATATGTTTATTTCAAGATCCTAAGATGTTGGAAGATGAATTTGTAAGAAATTATTTTGGTTGAATATTAGAAATTGCTACAGGAATTAAGACTTGTGGAAGAGAAAAATAAGAAGATGTAGTGTGGAAAATATTGAAAACTTTGACACCTACCTACAAATAGATATAACAGATGATAGAACAAGTTATACCTTGCATATCTAGTTTTACAAAAGAGACTCTTCTTGGAAGATTAAAAATAACCAAAATTTCTATGAAACAAAGTGGAGAATTAGCTTGAGTAGAAATTGCTTTCTACATACAAAGAGACAAACCTATGTTGATAAGAAGTGCAAGTACAAGTAAATATTATGTCAATAGTAGTGGAACAAGGGATGAATAAGACAAGAAGATTAAGGAAAGACTTATCGTGCTTATGAAAAGTGAACATAAAGGTAAAAAAAAATATTATGTGTAGGAAATGTAAAGAACTTGGTCATTATTCTTCTACATTTTCTAAAAGAGAATTAATTTTTAAGAGAAAGCCCTCTAAATAAAGAGTACCTAAGGATTTATTTTATGTAAATGAGGATGGTGTTCACTTGATTTTAAAATGGTAGAAGTTCTAATTAAAGTGATGATGGGGATGATGAAATACTATTTTTTGCTATTAAGGAAGAAGGCCTTGAGAAAGAAGAAGTTAGAGAAGAAAGAAAATTAGTATCACAAGTTGCAAACAAGAAGTCTGGTTGGATTATAGATAGTGGTTGTTCTCATCACATAATTGGAGATATCAATAATTTTGATGGATTTAATAGCTATGATGGCGAAGTAGTTATAGTTGGTCCAATTAATGCAATATTTTACATAAAAGGAAAATAATCAGTTAGACTCAATAGAAGCACCAACACTAATGATGTTTACTTTTTGGATGTTTTAAACATAATCTTTTGAGTGTTGGACATCTAGTTGCCAAGGGCTATAGTTGCAATTCAAAAAGAAGACTTATATTATCAAAGATAAGAATGAAACATTAATTTTTACTATTATAAGGACAAGAGGTAATATATTTTAGTTGAATCCTACTAAAATGACACATTTAATTGCAAAAGTGGATGACAATTGGCTATGGCATAATAGGTTTTGTTATATAAGATTTGGTAACATTGTGAGGGTTGGTACTACATTTGCAATTATATATTTTCTTAAGATTATGAAATCTACTAACATGATGTGTAAATAATTTTTTAATGTGGCTCCTAATAAGAATCAGAGGTCAATTTTTTCTCCATTATATTCAACACATTTTCTCCACAAATTTTACTATGGGGGTTTGTGGATAACACCCTCAATCTCTAGGGGTTTATTGGAAAACTCCCTAGGTAGGGTAAAGGGGTAGTGCCCCTTGTGGAGTCCTAGGGTCAATGACCTTAAGTGCAATAGGGTCAAGGGGCAAAGCCCTTGAAGCTAAAAATGAATTTAATATTATAAAAGGCACGATGACTTATATTTTTCTATTGGTTTGCTTATTCTAGCCCAGATTTTGTAAGTGATAAAATCTTATATAAAAATGCTTAGGGTTAGAGATTTTATAATGTATGTGTACATTATAGCTTCTTATGGTGGTATTGAGTTGTATACAATTATAGATTTTAATCAGGTTGTAATTACTAGTTAATAAGAATATTGGACTCACTGTTTGGTGAATAAAGCCCATGGATTGAATGAAAAACATTAAATATTTTTTGTCTTGTGTTCTCTTTTTTGAAATTTATTATTCTTTAATATTATTTATTTTTGGATGTAATTTTTTCGAATTAGAAGTAGCCAAAACTAGGGGGCTGGCCCTTAAACAATCAAACTGGTCAACTATCAGCAGATAACCATCAACCAAAACTACCCCTACCACTTAATAAAACAAAAAAAAGGTTCAAAACCATAATTAAAAGAGTATCTGTAGGCCTAACATACATACTACCTATATTAAAACTAGAAAAGCTACAAAAATATATAAACACGGGCATAACAACCGTAAATCCCTCCAAGATTAGCAAACAACAGAAAAACAACATGGAAAATAACCTCCTACCTTCCTCCCCAATATTTTACATGGAATTCAAACAAAATTTTTGAATCCTCCTTTGAAAGATCTCCCTCTGTGTCCTTTAGCAGGTCCAGTGTGGTGGTGGCCGCATGTGTCACTTTGAGAGTGAACTTTTTCAATAAGCACATTCTTTCCTCTAGTGCATGTATTCTTTCCTACCCCCTCTCCCCTCCTCCTATGACTCCTTTGGTTCCTTCTCTTTCCATTTATCCTATCTCCCTTTTTTCCCCAAGGGGGTGGGCTTTAGTTCCTTAGGTGACCCACTAGGAGAAGGTTGTGGGGTGTGGGCTCTGGGGCCCATGATCCTAAGGGGAATTTCTTGGGGTTGGGGGTTAGGATGGGAAGGATTATCAATCTCCACAATCCTAGCAAGGACCAAGGTGAGGTGAAATTGATATAGCTTAAATATTAACCCTTGATGTAGAGTGGTAAAATTAACACCCTTTCTCTTTTTTTCTTTTACATCAGTAACACTATCCACTAACTCATGCAATAGAAAGAACAAAATGGAAATTAAATCATGGTGGCAAAAATGATCTAGGAGAGGAAAGTGGTAGAAATAATAAACACCATACCTCCCTTCCAGAGTTAGTTACTTCATCAACATCAAACATACCTCATTCCATGGCTTAGGGAGCTTCTCCCATATAAAACTACCTCTATGCCAAATAGGTTCCTCCCTGTCCAAGAAGAAGCATTGTGGACTTGCTTCATTGCCACCCTTGTCACATTCTGCCACTTCCTGCCCTTTATGGCCAAACCCATTGCAAGAGAAATCACTTCCTCAGAGATGTGGAATTGACAAATTGCATGGAAAAAATTCCATTGTTCCCATTAAGCACCTCTATAAATGGAATGAAACTGCCTTCCTTCATCATATACCATACCAACAACTTCCTCACATTCTCTTCAATCATGGATGGCTCAATATGCATAAGGTCACCACCTATATTTGAAATTTTTCCTAAACCTCTCTTCACCTTCAGAACCCTGAAACACTTGCTAAAAATGACTCCACACTTAGGCAAAAAAAACCTTAGGTGAAAATAATGACCACTATTATTAGTAATTATAGTAGCGTCCTTAATAGAAATTGATGGCATGTGTTAACTGCCTCTATCTTTCTCCCAATCTTTTCCATCATTCCCCATACACACTAACCATTTAAAATTTAAGCATTTTCTTTGCCCAGCATACAAGAACATGCATTAGAAAATCATTAAAAAATCTATCTTCTCAAACTTCAATTTTTTTTCTTTTTCAAGCCATGCAAATTTATTAAATTATCAGTATCATTTCCATCACTCCTAGCTATCTATCCTTTATGGCTTTGTCCTTTCCACCAACTCAGCAACATGATACAAAAAATTAAAAAACCTCTCTAGCTAGGATTCATCATTCTTAATTTCTTGATTCACTCACTCTCTTACCAAATTTGGTAAGGCATTAAATTCCCTCCAACATCTTAGTCCCTTCCCATTTAGACCTAATACTGCCATACCATCTTCTAGACTATGTCCCTCCCAAAATATATGATTTAAAAAAAACCTATTTAAAATATCTTGTAGGTTTATAATGTCTTCTATCACATGTTTGATGGCCCATCCTTCCCTCATGTTACCTTTAATAGTTTCTATGATGATTTTAGAGTCATCTTCAATTTTCACATTTCTCCATCCCACACTTATCACCAATTTTAAACCCCAATAAAAAGCCACCACCTCCATAGTATTGTTTGACACATGCCATAGCTATCTAGAATACCCCAACAACATCTTTCCCTTACTATCCCTGACCATTCCTCCTCCTACTAAGCCCTCCTTTCTAGTAGCACCATCAAAATTGAGCTTAACCCAATTCATAGGTGGTGGTTTCCATTGTGTCCTTTTCCTAGCCAATAGATTGGAATTATCAGTCTCCATTATCCCCTCCTCCAATCTCCAGCCCTTGGCCACTCTAACCTCCAACACACAAGGGGGAAATGCTAGTTTTCTCCACTTGCTACAACTCATATTCTCAACCATAAGTTTGTAAATCTTTTCCACAAAGCTTTCCTCATATCTCTCTTCATTCCTGAACACCCTATTATTTCTCTCCTTCCAAATACCCCAACAGACATGGGGGGCAGATAACCTTCCAAAAACTAATGAAGAGGGTTGAGTAAAGGGGCCTTGTCAATTCTCCATGAATTGTGCCAAATCCACATTAAAAACCCTGTTCAGCTCCAGCTTCTATAAAAGCCTCCCCCAAACATTAGAAGAATAACTACAATGCAAGAATATGTGGGTAATATTCTTCTGCTCCTTTTTACACAAGTAGCATCTTTTGGATAATTGAAAACCCCATTTCATAAGGTTATCTATAGTGAGAATTTTCCCATGGATGGTGGTCCACTAGAATATATTAGTTTTTTGGATTAAATGATTAAACCATATATTCCTCCAGTGATTAAGTTTTAAAATTTTATCAAACATTAATTTATAGGAAGATTTCATAGAGAAGTCCCCCATTGAAGTGGCCTTCCATATGAATTCATCATTCTAATTCCTTTTCAGGATTCTGTACTCTTCTAACAGGACATTTAGCTCTTCTATTAGGTCCCCTCCAACCATAGCATTTTTTTGTAGCTCAATCTTTTTCCACTTCCTCCCTAGGCAAATAAAGTCAGTAACCATTCCTCCCCCTACTCTTGAAGGTGGTTCTGAAGAGACCCAAACTTTTTTTTTGTTAAAGGTTTATTAGTAAGCCATGGATCCTCCAAGAAATTAATTTGATTACCATTTCCAACAAGCCACCTTACACCTTCTTTCAAAAGGGTTATGTTCTTCACAATATTTCCCCAAATCTTAGATCCCATGGGGAGGTCATTTCTCTAGGTGCAATGAGAGAACTTTAGATTTCCAAGGTACTTAGCTTTCATAATATTGCACACTGTGGATTCCTCCTTCATTGGGTTCCACCCCATCTTGGTGAGAATCACATTATTCAAATCAGCTATTTTCCTTACTCCCAAGCCTCCTCTACTTTTAGGTTTACAAACCATATCCTAGTTTAACAAACTTAGCCTAATCTTCTCACTTCCTCTTGACCAAAGGAATTTACATTTTATTTTCTCCAATTTCTTAGCCATACACAAAGTAATTTTGAACAATGATAGTAAGTACATAGGTAACCCTTGGAGGAAGGAAATCAAAAGTTGAAGCTTACTTGCACTACTTAGAGTTTTACCTTTCCACCCAATCACCTTCTTTTCCATCCTCTCTAGAATAAAATTCCAAAAGTTTTTACTTACATCTTTCACCGTCAAGGGGAGGCCCAAATATGTATCAGGTAACTGATCAGTATTACACCCTAAAATATTTACAATCCTTTACTATATATCAGGGGGGGGGGGGGTGTTAAAGGAGAACACTTTACTTTTGTCTAAAGTATTTTTTTGTCCCACATTAATCAGATATATCTCTAGCATTGACTTCCAAACTTTAGCTTCGCCCACCAAGGACTCCCCACTTAGGAAGGTGTCATCCACAAACTATTGTATCACTTTGGGTGGAAGTGTGGATGCACATTTAATGCCTTTAATCACCCCCTTTCCATCTTTCTCAAGAATGCCCTCCCTAGGACTTCAACAACCTTGATAAACAAATAGGGAGAGATTTGGTCACCCTGTCTTAGTCCCCTCTCGTAGATGAAATTCCCCCAAGATGAACCATTCACCATCACTGAATAGTTGATGATTTCCACCATCAATTTCACCATTCTTATAATTTTTTGACTAAAACCAATTTTACCCATAACTTGATATAAGAAAATTCAATTAATCTTATCATAAGCTATAGAGATGATGAGTTTCAATGCCATACCTAGCTTAGCTCTCTTCTCCATTGCTCATATAAAACTTCATGAGTCATTATGGGAGCATCCAGGATTTGGCATCCTAGGAGAAACACATTCTAAGCTTTCCAAATGAATTTATACAGTAGCAGTTTAATTTGTTCACCAAAATTTTAGAGAAAATCTTATAAGTAGTGTTACGGAGGCTAATCGACCTAAAATTGGAAAGGATCTCTGGGTCTTTAACATTTGGTATTAGAGAAATAAATGTTTTCTTAAGTTGTTTGAGAAGTTTCCCAATTCAGAAGAAGTCATGATCTGCTTGAAGGAGATCTAATTTAATAACATCCCAAAAGTGCTAGAAAAATGTCAGGGGGAAACCATCAAGTCTCAGGGATTTATAGGCTTTCATAGAGAAGACAGCTCTATAGACTTCCTCCTTAATGACCACTTATGCAAGTTCCTCATTCTCTTCAACTGAGATCACCATGAGCATGGAATTAATCAGCCATCACCTGTCCTCTTCCCTAATATTTCTCTACTCTTCCAAATAAGAGTTTTTGAAATAAGCAGTTGCCCGGTTTCCTATCTCTTCAATTTTTGTAAGCTTCATGTTATTATCATCTTTGAAATTATCAATAGTATTTCTCCTTTTATGAATTAAGGCTGATCTATGAAAAAATGTAATATTCCTATCACCCACCTTGAGCCATAACACCCTGGATCTCTACTTTTAGATGGTCTCCTCTCTGATCATCATATCCTTCTAGACCTTTCTACATTTATCCTCCACTTGAATCATATTTTCTATGGTGAGGCCTTCCCCCATTAATTTTTGAATCTCTTCTAACTTTTCTTCCACCTCTACCTTAGTCTTAAAGATATTGCCAAAAATATCTTTTCTTCCAGGGCTGCACATTCCTTCTAACATTCTCTAGTTTAGCAAAAAGTCATCACATAGTAGTCCCTTTGACACAAGTCCCCCACCAATTTTCCACACTAGTACTAAAATCAGGATGGGATTACCACATAATTTCATATCTAAAAGTTCTTAGCCCCCCTGGGATTCTACTTTCCAATTAAAAAGGATGGCAATGTGATCTGAGACCATCTTGGGTAATCCCATGAGAGAGCAGGAAGTTAGGCCCGCCCATCCAATTGGAACCAAAAGTCTATCTAGTTTGACTTGGACAAGGTCAAATCCTTTCCTACTAGTCGACCATGTGAACTTTAGTCCACACATCTCCATATCCATTAAGTCATTATTATTTATCAATTTAGCCAAATCCTTCATACTATTATTAAAGTCTACCATTCCTCCAACCTTCTCCGATGGGTCTAGTATGTCAGGCCCAAAATATAGGGGCAAACACACACAATTTTTTTTTTTAGAGATTAATAATACCACTGATATATTTTTTTTTTCACAAGTTAAAGTATAGGTATAATCTAAGACAAATATGGGCTCTCCTAACAATATCCTAACATTCCATTTAGTTTATAATCATCATCCAAGAATAAATTATTAAATTGTACTTTCATCATTAAATTAATTAATTAAATTAAACCATCAAATTTCAATTAATTAAAAGATCCAACACAATATTTCTTTTATTTACTCTCAAAATATTATCCTTACAAAACAATAGTATACCAAACTCACTAGTAAACATAATTTACAATTGACCAAAATATTAATTAACGCTATAATTAAATTTTTCTAATAACTTATAATTAAATTTAACATAAACAAAAAGTCTTTTAATTCTAAACTAAGGCTAAATAATAATAAAAATAATATGACCTTCTTGGGTGCTTTCCCATGACCCCCACTCATTCCAAGGGTATGCACATGGTCCCAAGTCAAAAAAATATGTTCGCTAGGCAAGAAAAAAATCACAAGCTTCAAGAAGGATATTAAGGAATGTTTTTTTTTTTTTTTTTCGTCAAACTTCATTATAATTTTAGCCTAGAATTTTAATTCATTTCCAAAAAGGCAAGTTAGACATGACATAGGGGCATGTGGGGTACTTACTCCAGCCCACAAAGGCCTTGTCAATGCCTAGAAAGGAGGAAGGAGGTGACCATTTATGTTGTAAAGTTTAGTTGGTAAATTTGAATTTGATAGGATAGGTTTATAAGATATTTGTTAATTTGTATTAATAATAATCTTGGTTTTTTTGCTTTCTTTTCTTTTTTACTTAATTATATAGTATTAAATATGTTCAAAAAGATATTTGAAAAATCTTTGAGATTCTCTATTGAAAAGGGAGATTATTATTTTTTTCCGCATACAAAATCTAGAGAGCATATTTGCTCTAGGGGATTTTTTTTTCCCAAGTCCATCTTTTGTTGAAGTATAGATTTTCAATGCCAAAAATATTTTCATTCGAAGGAAAATTATGAGATTACATTCTTTTTCTAAATGTTCAATTTGACCAAAACACAACCATTTAACCAAGGGGTGTGTGTGTGTGTGTGTATGTGTGTGTGATTTTCATTCATGTAACTTCAAATTTACTTGACATAATTAAAATTTAAATTGCTTAATTATGTGCTATCATTTTATCCAACTAATATTAATCAAGTGAATACAATTTCGTAGTATACAAAGCCATAATAAGGTAAAAACATCATCTAATATAATTTCAAGTAAACATATGCAAAAACTGAAATACCAAAAATATGCAAGAATATTACTCAATTTTTTTATCAATATATGTGGTCTAGCCACTTCTCATTTATTTAGTTTTTACAACCTAATTCAAAGGCTCTACTAGGAAAGAACAAGGAAGAAAACTCGACATCATAGCCACTTCCACAATAAGTTTAAAAATAACATTTCTACATAGGATTACTATCCCGAGGAGAAATCTCCCAACATATTTGAATTTCAATAACAATTATGAATTTCCTTCTTAGCTCCACAACATGAAAACCATTACGAAGTTTGCAACACATCAAGGTGATCATGGAGAGAATGAAAACTAAGTAGGAGATAGCCAATCTTAAGATGAAGAAAAATTCAAACATTCACTCCCATCCAGGTTTGTACAATAGGTTCATCAATGAACCAAACTAGGGAGAAGGTGGATTTTTCCAATAGGAGATGTCGGCCACAACAACATAATAGTTTCCCTTTCGGGGATATAAACTCAAAAACTTCTATTCTTCTATTTCTTAAATTACAAAACTCAAAACATGGTTTGTGGTAATGAGTAGGGCCCATAAAACCCTACTCTCTCTCCCTCTCCTCATCCTAAGAAGAGACTCTACACTATCGAAGTCCAATAAAGACCTCCTCCCATACATGGAAACTTCTGCCCTATTCAAAGGTGAGTAATACCAATACAATCCATACAATCCATTCAAAAATCAAAGAAAAATGCTAAGAAAAAATATTTAAGAAAAACTCATTTCAATCTCTCCCAAACATATTCATCAAACAAATGAACATACAAATGCAAAAAAACTACTTAAGCATGAAACACAACATGAAAAAAATGAGCTCGAGGGATTCCTATCTTCACAATAAGATTATGGCAACTAAATAATTTGAGATGAGCTTTCCTTCCTTCTCCTTCTCTTTCAATCCTGAATTGCTCGCTAAAACTAGAGGTTGGGTGAACACCCTTCCTCTCTTGAATTTGCCTCTAAATAGGATATTAACTCAACCATCTCCAAAATGAAATAACTCCCTCACTTGCCTAAAGGTTCTAGAGTCTAACTCAACTTGTCATCAGGATAACCTCAAGGTGGAGTTTAACTAATTCAACTCATGGTGAAACATTCAATTTTTGCAATAAAAAAAAAATGGGATATTTGGGTGACCATAAAAGTCAACAAAAGGGCTAGAGGGGTGGAAAATGCCCCCAACCCATATCTATACCTCTTAGGTACTTAGTTTTCATGATTTTTTTCCTCTAGGACTAATTAGGGACCTATCAGAATGCCAGAAAATTTTGAACTTCCTAACAACCCTAAAAAATGAAAATCAATCACTAATCCTATTTAGGGTAATTAATCTCAATTATAAATTGATTAGCAAAAAGGGTAACTAACCTAGTCCAACTTAGATCTTTAGGTTACTTGGGTAACCCTAACTATCAAGATGAAATACAAATATAAGTCACAAGTGTCAACTGACACCATAAAATCACTATTACAAAACATTTAACACTTAAAGATTAAAAAATGATACATTAATTCAATTCATGATACAAATAAAATATGAACAATGGGGTTCGCATCTTTGATTAGATTCAACCTTGGTTTCCAAAAATAGCACATAGGGTTCAGTTTCAATTCTCTATTAGATTTCTAGGCTAAAATATCCTCCAAACTCATTACACGCATCAGTAGCCCAAGAAAACCACATGCACATATATATATATATATATATATATATATATATATATATATATATATATATATATATGACTCATCAGGATAATCACATAACTCAAAACATAAATCTTTTAACTAATTAGTTATTTATCTCATTTTTGTTCATATATTTAACTACTAAAATTTCATAATCAAAGTCTTAATTCTGCATTCACTTTCTACACTACTTCATCAGTATACATCTTCATAAAACATTAAATAACATAATTAAACATCTGAAAGTAAAACATCACACAATATAAGATAACATAACAATGTTCAATGTATCTGATAGTGTCTCAACATATAGAGTCATGAGTATCAAAATAATAATATATCAACTATGCTATGATGGATCGGGGCAAGGTCTCACATCCTCCCCCACTATGTATGAACTTCCTCCTAGAGTTCATAAAAAAGATATGGGTGCTGAGATCACATCCATGTTGCATCCTCCCACAAAGCTCTGACCTCATCATAACTATCCCATAGGACGCTAACCTGGTCCAACACTTGACTTCAAAGAGCTAGGGTTTGTTAGGAAGTAATACAGAGAGGCTCTAGTACTAACTGCCCATCCAACTCCACCTGCAAGGCATTCAAATCTATAATGTGAGACTCATCATAAATGTATCCTCTAAGCACTGAAATGTGAAACACATTGTGGATGTGTGAGAGGATAGGTGGCAAAGCTAGATAGTATGCAACTAGTCCTATCCTCTCTAGGATCTCGAATGGTCCAACACAATAAGGTGCCAACTTAGAGCCCTTTTACCATTGAATTAGACTCTTGTGTAGTTTCACCCTCAAGAAAAATCTATCTTGAACCTGATATGCTTAATCTATCATCTTCACATCAGCATACTCCTTCTACCTATCATTTGCCTCTCTTAGGTGCTATCTAATTAGGGTCACTTATTGTTCCATCTCTTTGACTAACTGAGGGCCAATAGATACTCAATCCTTGTTCCTATCCCAAATCAAGCACATTTTGAAAAGTCTTCCATACAGGGCTTCATAAGGCAGCATAACTATGGAGGAATGGTGCCCATTGACATAGACAAAATTGACAAGATGTCAGTATTCCTCCCATTTGACTTGATGGTCCATCACATAGAAACGTAACATTTCCTCCAAAACCTAATTCACTCACTTGGTCTAGTTGTCAGTTTGAGGATGGTACACTATACTAAAATTGAGTCTAGTCCCTAATGCTAACTACAACTCTCTCCAAAAGGAAGAGGTGAATAGAGAGTCCCTATCTGAGATGATCTTATGGGGAATGCCATGAAGTTTGACAATGTCCTACAAAAATGCCTGGGCTATGTCTCATGTTGTATATGCAGTATGCACAGGTGAGAAATGGGAAACTTTGGTCAACATGTCAATTGTCATCAAAATGGCATCATGGTGGCAAGATGACATGGGGAGATCAACAATAAAATACATACATATAGCATCCCATTTTTACTTTACAATCTTATGAGGCTAAAGAAGTCCACCGGGATGACAGTGCTCTCCCTTCACCCTCTAATACTTGAGGCATGTCGCAACAATGCTAGCAATCTGTACTCTAATGCCTGGCCAGTGAAACAACTATCTTAGATTTGCATGTAACTTCTCAACACTAGGGTGTGCTGCATAAGGTGTTCTGTGAGCCTCAAGTACAATGAGCTTGTGCAAACCCCCAATGGAAGGTACATGCATACATCCTCTATGATGCAAAATTCCATCAAACTCCAAGGAATACTTTGAATATTTCCCTTCTAAGGTTCTCTAAGAAAGAACCATCTGACTAACTTTAGCATAAAGCTCATTTGTTGGCAAGTGTTGTAAGATCCTCTCTCTCAAGTTAGCGCAAGTAGTCATAAATGAAAGCTCATGGAACATTCTACTCAAGGAATATGTAACCACATTCTCCTTTTCTTTGATGTAATGAATATCAAAATCATACTCACAAAGGAACTCCATCCACCTTCTTTTTCTAGCATTAAGGTTTGGTTGTGTAAATATGTATTGTAAGCTCTGGTGGTTGGAATGAAGCTCGAATCTATGACCTAGAAGGAAGCGTCACCACCGCACTAAAGCATGAACCACTGCTACAAGCTCTAGGTCATCAGTAGGGTAATTGAGTTCACGAGTCTTCAATTTTCTCGACTCAAAGGAAATATTTCATCCATCCTACATAAGGAATTCCCCTATACCATCCAAAGATGCATTCGTGCACACCATAAAATTCATAGAAGGATCTGGCACTCCTAGGATTAGTGCACTCATGAGGGCTCTCTTGAGCTCTTGAAAATATCTATCACACTTCTCTGTCCACTCATACTTCTTTCTCTTTTTTTGAAGAGATGTGATTGGGTGTGACAATCTAGAGAATCCCATAATAAAGTGTTAGTAATATCTTGCTAGTCCATGATGGCCCTAATCTTTGATGGGTCTACTAAGACACCATCACCTGATATGACATGACCCAAATAATGTATCTTAGTTCTATAGAATGCACACTTCAACAAGCTACCATACAACTGATTCTCTCACAACTTTTCCAATACTTGTCTCAAGTGCTCTTCATGATCCTTCTCATTTCAAGAATAAATTAGAATGTCTTCAAGGAATATGACCACAAACTTATCCAAAAAGGTATGGAATACTCCATTCATGAGGCTCATGAATTCAACTGGAGCATTCATGAGGCCAAATAGTACCATGATGAACTCATAGTAACCATACTTCATACAAAATGCAATCTTGGGGATATCACTATCCACAATCCTCAACTGATGATAACCCACCTTCAGATCAATCTTTAAAAATACTTGGGCACCTTGTAACTAATTGAAGAGATCATCAATCCTAGGGAGTGCATATCTGTTCTTGATGGTTACTTTGTTCAACTATCGATAATCAATACACAACCTAAGTGATTTGTCCTTCTTCTTTACGAAGATCACTAGTGCACCCCAAGGTGACATGCTAGGTCAAATATGCCCTTTCTCTAAGAGTTCCTCCACCTAAGTCTTTAGTTCACTGAGCTCATGAGTAGTCATCTTGTATGATGCTCTCAATACTGGCTTGGCTCTTGGCACAAAATCTATGTGAAAGTATACTACTGTAGGTGGAGGCATAATAGGGAGCTTTGAAGGAAACACATCTGCAAAGTTTTGCAAGATTGGAAAATCATCAAGGGATGGCTCTCCCTCTAAATCTTTCTCTCTATTACTAATGGTGATAGTGAACAACTGACATTCCTTTCGCATGCACTGTCTACACTACATAGTAGAAATCATATGAAGGGTTACTAGTCTCTTTACTCCAAAGATCACTCTAGAGATCCCATCTTCATCCACACATTCCACCCTCTTCTATCAAAAATCCATTTTAGCACTATGGGTATAAAGCCAATCCATAGCAAGGACAACATCATAAGAACCTAAAGGGGTAATCTATAGATCAGACATCGTGGACATGTCTCCAATCTAAATCTGGCAATTATGCACCATGGAACTAAATAACACTTTGGCTCCTAAGGCTAACTCTACTTCCCAACTGACATCTTGTCTAGCTACCACTAGCTGACAATGCTCTACTACATATGGAGATATAAAAGAGTAAGTAGCTCTAGAATCAAATAAAACAACAACCATACTACCCTGTATTATACTTGTGGCCTCATTAACTATGGCCTGATGCTCATCCTAGCAATTGTTAACCACTATAAAAACTCTATGGGATCTTCCCATATCACCAACTATCAGCTTTGAAATAGGTCCTCTCTAACCATCAGATGATTGTCCCTGGGGACACTCTCTAACTATATGACTAATTCCACCACAAGTGTAGCATAGTCATTAGGTATAAGAATATACACCCTATAATCTGGATTGCTATGGGCCCCCTAACTTACTAGATCCACTGTAACCACCCCTGGAAGACTGTTGAGTCTTCGCTGACTATGACTACAAGGCCTATACCTTCTAATCTTATTTGCGACCCTGTGACTACCATTTCTTGGGCTTGGAGCCTTGATAACCTTGTAAGGGTTTCTACTACTATTTATGCTACTATGGTTTAGCTATTGAGAATGTTGGCCCTTAGAGGACACTTTTGTATAGTTTTGATTCCCTTTCCAAGGGGGTTTCTACTGGGTAGAGTTTCAGTTCTAAAATTGATTCTATGACTCCTGTCTACCCCAAGTATCCTTAGCAACTAATTCTATCTCAATTACCTATATAAAGGTGGTAGGGAAAGCCAAACGAACTATGTCCTAGACTAATAAATTTAGGCCGATGATGAATTGATGTACTCGCAGTTTCTCATCCTTCATGTATTCAACATTTGGAAGGAGCTCGAGAAAGCTGCTCTCATACTAAGCTACTATGAGGCCCCTCTATTGTAAAGAATGAAATTCCTCTATCCACTTCTATTTGGAGTGCTCAGACAGGTACCTCTCTTAGAATCTAACCAAGAATGACTCCCATGTGAGGGTATCCATCCTCACTCCTATAATTGCCTCCTAATGCCACCAATTGGAGGCATCTTCCCTTAGCTAATGGACTATTAGACATGTGTTCAGATTACTCCCACAAGGATGTAATCCAAAGCACTACTACAAACCATGTAACCATGCCTCTGCTATAGTTCCCTTAGTGGAACTGGTATAGTATGGTGGCTAGAGTCATATCAACTCCTTGATCTCATCTCCTACATGTCTAGGAGGTCTATCAAGTGGTGGTTCTCTTTGATGTCTTGACTCACCCTACCCCTCTACCTACCTTAGTGGGGGACTCCTACTCCTCTCTCTACCACTAGGCCTTCCTACTCCTATAGGATCTTATGCTTCTCCTTCAAGAATCTATTGCCTTGGTTGTACTATAGGTGGTAGCCTCTACTGGACTACACCAATCAATGTCTGAAGGACATCCAAAATATCCTGATTCAATTTTGGTGGTGGTGGTGGTGGTGGTGGTGGTGGCGGTGGAGGTGGTGGTCCATCCTTCTATTCCACTCTACCACCTCTCGCCCTATGACATCTGCCTCATTAGTTGCTTTATGTAATGGGAGGCATCCTACAAAAATATAAAGTTTAGATTAAGTTGAAGCATAATGGTTTTAGGTTCCTAGTGTTGAAACTATGCTCTGATACCAAAATGTCATGCCCAAAATACAGGGACAAATACACAAATTTTTTTTTGTAAAGATTAATAACACCACTAAGTTTGATATGTTTTTTTTCACAAGTTAAAGTATAGGTATAATGTAAGATAGATATGGGTTCTCCTAACAATGTCCTGACATTTCATTCAGTTTATAATCATCATCCTAAAATAAATCGTTAAATTGTACTTTTTAAAATAAATTGATTAATTAAATTAGACCATCCAATTTTAATTAATTAAAAGATCCAACACATAATTTCTTTTATTAACTTTTAAAATATGAGTATACTAGACCCAATAGTAAACATAATTTACAATTGACCAAACTATTAAGTAACTCCATAATTAAATTTTTCTAATAACTCATAATTAAATCTAACATAAACAAAATGTCTTTTAATTCTAAACTAAGGCTAAATAATAATAAAAATAATATTACTAACTAATGCTTTAACATTATCTAAATTATACCAAATTCAAGTTTAAACATTAAGACAAATTTATATCCTAAAACTTTAACTATACTAATTAAGAATATTTAAAATATAACTAAACTAAACAAAAACATAATAAATACTTAAAATTTAAACTAACTAAAACATATTTAAGCTACAACTAAATTATACTAAATAACTTTTAACTAACACTAAAATAAATATAATTATTAATATTACTAAATATACTAATTAACTAATAATTAAAACATATTAGTTACTAACAAATTTCTAAACTACAATTAAAAAACTACTAACTAAACATATCCACATACTACCTAACCCTTTACTAGCTTAACCAATCTAAAATCTATCATATTCTACCATAATTTAAAACCTAACTTAAAACTTCTAAACCTCCTTCTTGGCCACTTGGCCACCTATCCTACCCCACCATTCTTGGGCACTTTCCCATGCACCCCACACATTTCAAGGGTCTCCACATGGTCCCAAGTCAAACAAATATGTTTGCTAGGCAAGAAAAAAATTGCAGGCTTCAAGAAGGATATTAAGGAATGTTTTTTTTTGTCAAACTTCATTATAAGTTTAGCCTAATTTTAATTCCTTTCCAAAAGGGTAAGTCAAACATGACATAAGGGCATGTGGTGTAGTTACTCCAGCCCACAAAGGCCTTGTTAGCGCCTAGAAAGAAGGAAGGAGCTGAGCATTTATGTTTTAAAATTTAGTTGGTACATTTGAATTTGATACGATAGGATTGTAAGATATTTGTTAATTTGTATTAATAATTTTTTTTTAAATGTGTTGTTGATACAATAATGTAGGGTTATTTTCCATTCAATCAAATACGAAAATGTGAGATGTGATTTTCATTCATGTAACTTCAAATTTACTTGACATAATTTGAATTTAACTTTCTTAATTATATGCCATCATTTTATGCAATTAATATTAATCGAGTGAATGCAATTTCAAATTATACAATACCACAGTAAGGTAAAAACATCATCACATCTAATTTCAAGTAAACATATGCAAAAATTGAAATACCAAACAAATCATATGCAAGAATATTACTCAAATTTTTTTTATCAATATACGTGGTCCAACCACTTCTCATTTATTTCATTTTTACCACTTGATTCAAAGTCTCTACTAGGAAAGAACTAGAAAGAAAACCTGACATCGTAGCCATTTCCACAATAAGTTTGAAAATAACATTTTTACACAAGATTACTATCCCAAGGAGAAAGCTCCCAACATATTTGAATTTCAATAACGATTCTGAATTTCCTTCTTGGCTCCACATAGGAAGAGCATTATGTAGTCTACAACACATAAAGGCGATCATGGAGAGAACTAAAACTGACTAGGAGACAACCAATCTTAACATGAAGACAAATTCAAATATTCATTCCCATCCAAGTTTGCACAATAGGCTCTTCATTGAACTAGACTAGGGAGAAGGTGGATTTTTCCAACAGGATATATTAGCCACAACACCATAACAAGTGACCTTTTAGGGCTATAAACTCAAGAACTTTTGTTCTTCCATTTCTTAAATTGAAAAACTCAAAACATGGTTTGTGCTAATGAGTAGGGGCCAATAACACCCTACTCTCTCTCCCTCTCCTCATCCTGAGAAGAGACTCTACACTTTTGGAGTCCAACTAAAGACCTCCTCTTGTACATGGCTACTTCTTCCCTATCCGAGGGTGAGTAATGCCAATACAACCCATACAATCCCTTTAAAAATTAAAGAAAAATACTAAGGAAAAACATTTAAGAAAAAACCCATTTCAATCCCTCCCAAACATATTTATCAAACACGTGAACATAAAAATGCAAGAAAACTACTCTAGCATGAAACATAACATGAAACAAATGAGCTTGAGGGATTCCTAGCTTCACAATAAGGTTATGGCACCCAAACAATTTGAGATGAGCTTTCCTTTCTTCTCCTTCTCCTTCAATCATGAATTTCTCTCTAAAACTAGAGGTTGGGTGAACACCCTTCCTTTCTCAAAATTTTCTCTAAATAGGATATTAACTCAACCACCTCCAAAATGCAATAACTCCCCCACTTGCATAAAGGTTTTAGAGTCTTCTAACTCAACATTTCATAAGGCTAACCTCAAGGTGTTTAACTAATCCAACTCATAGTGAAACATTCAATTTTCGCAATAAAGTAAAAATGGGATATTTGGGTGACCATAAAAGTCAACAAAATGGGCTAGAGGGGTGGAAAATGCCCCCAACCCATACCTATACCACTTAGGTACTTAGTTTCATGATTTTTGCTCACTTGGGCTAATTAGGGACCTATCAAAATGCTAAAAAAAATTGAACTTCCTAACAATCCTCAAAAATGCAAACTAATTACTAATCTTGACTAGGATAATTAATCTTGATTACAAATTGATTAGAAAAAAGGGTAACTTATGTAGTCCAACTTAGATCTTTAGGTTACTTGGTTAGCCTTAACTATGAAGTTGAAATGCATATATGAGTCACGAGTGTCAAGACACACTATAAAATCATTGTTACAAAACATTTAACACTTAAATATTACAAAGTGATACATTCATTCAATTCATGATACAAATAAAATATGAATAATGGGGTTTGCATCTTTCATTAGATCCAACACTGGTTTCCAAAAATAGTACATAGGGTTTAGTTTCAATTCTCCATTAGATTTCCCAGCTAAAATATCTTGCACACTCATTCCACACATCAGTAGCCCAAGAAAGTCACACACACACACACACACACACACACACACACACACACACACACACACATATATGACTCATCAAGATAATCACATAACTCAAAACATAAATCATTTAACTAATTATTTATTTATCTCATTTTTTTTCATATGCTTAACTACTAAAATTGCATAATCAAAGTGTTAATTCTGCATTCACTTTGCACACTACTTCATCAACATACATGTACATAAAATATTAAATAACATAATTAAACATCTAAAAGTAAAACATCACACAACATAAGATAACATAATAATGTTAAATGTATCCGAATGTTTCTCAAAATATCAAATCATGAGTATCAAAATAATAATCTATCAACTATGCTATGATTAGCCCCTAGCCAAACATAGCTAGCAATACTTCTCAAGTTAGATAGTTATTTTAACTTCCTGGATCAGAAGGATATAAATTTTCAAGTTAGATAGCTGCTGCTTGAGAGAAAACTACTTTTGAGGGCTATTCAGCCCCCTATATTCCATGATAGAATGATCATTTTTTACCCTTTGTCAGGGACTCCAAGGTGGGCTACTTGCCACTTTCCACCTCCCTTCCCATCTACTTCATTCTTCTACTACATTTCCTAGACTTCCCTACATCCAACTTTAACTCCACTACCATCTCAGATTTCTTTGATACTCTTGTATTTCTTCTCTAAGTTTGTCACTTCTATTCACCTTCCCTTAGTGAGGCCAGACAATCCGCCTTCTTAAGAATTGGTGGCTCCTCTTCACTCTAGCAAAAAAATCTAGCAACCTCCCCCTCTGGTGAGTCTTTTTCTTTTCGTCTCTCCAAAGCCTTATCAATGTCCTCCTCAAAAACCTCCTCAATCACCAAGTTTCTCGAAGGGGTACTAAGGATCTCTTTGATACCTTGCAAAAAGGGTGGGGTCTCTTCTTCAAAATAAATTTCCCCTTCCTCTAACTTGCCCAACTACCCTTCTAGTTCACAAGGCTTCTCATAAGACTTTTCCCTACAGAACTCCCCCTCACTCTAGTGGGACTCCAACTCTTTTATCTGAACCCTCATCATCTCTACTTGAGGGTTAACATTCTTATCTTCAAGCTCCTTCTTGGGTAAATCAATCTCCCCCTTTCCTTCTAGTTCTCTATCCCCTTTAACTAGTAGAATAACCCACTCTTCCCCTGAGTCCAAAGGAGTAGCCACCACTTTCTTCTCCCTTGCTATCTCTTCCTTAGCCATCTTATTGATCTTTTTTTCAATATACAATCAAATGCCCAAATGACAAGCATTTCTAGAAAAATAGCCCTATATTTTAATAAATGATGGGTTGCACTTTTTTCCCCCACTTCGAGCTCAGGGTTATAGACTTGGGTAAGGAAGTACCAATAGCCACATTCACACTGAATCTCACAAACACCAACCTAGACCTTTGTAAGGTAACCATATCTACAATAGAAAAATGTCCAAAGGAGTTTTCAATAGATTTTAGGATCCTCTCATCCCAAAACTCAAGTGGAATTCCTAAAATCTTGATCCAGACCAGTGCCATCCTATATAGTTCTTTCACTAGATCCAACATTGGGTGCCACTTTGCCACCACTAGGGTATGTTTTCCATACGACCAAGACCTTCCATTGTCATATCTTCAACATCTTTGAATTTAAAGTATAAAAAACACCCTAACATGGCCAAAACCATCACACTCCCCTTAAACTTTAATCTCTGACTTACCCACTTCTTGACCATCTCAATTAATGGGAAAAAGGCAACAAACATGCCAATCAAGTAGAGCTTTAGATTGGCAAACAAACTATCAACCAATCTATCTAAAACAACAATTTGCACCCCCTCATCACTGCTAATCACCCTAGGAGATTTCAATGGGATATGAGTCACCTTCTCTCCAAGGACAACTTCCTTCCATCTAAGAACCACTATGTGATTTATTTATCCTCCTGGCCCATTGTGCCATCATTGACTCCACTGACACCCCACCATTAGGATGATCAGCATCAACACTTCCCTAGGTTACCCTAGACGTAGTCAGAACAAGTTGTAGGTTTGGGAAGGAATTTGAGACCAAGCCTGGCCCCTAGGGGCCATCCCCACACATCCAAATTCAAATTACCAAACAAGTGAGAACATGCTAAAAGTTTCAAAGCTCAAAAATTGTCACTTAGATGTAGTTGTTATTTATGTCTCATTAATCCTAACAAGTGGTATGAAAGCATAGTTTTTTTTTGTTATGATTTGCAGGAAGGTGTCATGGTTAAGTGGAAGTATCATAGTTGACTAGGAGAGATGGAAGATGAGGGTAAGATAAAGGTTAAAAAGTTTAATGGGCATAAAGTTTAGTTACAACAAATGCAAATGGAGGACTATCTTTATGAGGAAGATTTATGGAAAGTTTATTTAATATGAAGATGCAATAAGGTGGATCTATTGCAAATCATTTAAATTATTTTTATACAATTACTATTTAATTATCTTTTGTAAATATTAATTTTGATTAAGAAATTAAAATTCTCTTGATTTTGAGTCATTTGCTTGTAAAATGGAATGGTTTGGTAATGGCTATCAGAAATTCTTCCTTTTTGGATCTAATACCCTAAAATTTGATGATGTGATTTGTAGCATTCTAAGTGATGAAACTTGTAGGAAAATCTACATTAGGAAATGCTTTGAACACACAAAGAAGAGGTAGAATGAATTAGAGAGGAATTAATTCTTGAAATTGTTGGAAATCAAGAGGAAAAACAAAAGCAAAGAGGTCTCAATCCAAGGGGTCTAGAGATTGTTGGTATTGTGAGAAACTAGGGCACATGAAGAAAAATTTTTAGAATCAAAAGATAAATCAAGGAGATAAACAAGAAGGAAACAAGGAGGAGAATGTGGTTACTAACAAATTAGAATTGGATGATTTTCTACTTTCCTTAAAAAAAATTATGATTTGTGGGTTTTAAATTCAGGGGCTTCCATGCTACATCCCATAGAGGTTATTTTACTGGTTAGGTTGAAGGGGATTTTGGGCTCATTTATTTAGGAAATAATAAACAATCTCAAATCTTTAGAAAGGGAAGAATAAAAATTAAGTTGCAAAATGGGAATCATTGGGTGCTACAAGAGGTAAGACATGTCCAAGGCTAAGTAGGAATTTAACTTCAATAGGGAAAATGGGTGATCAAGGTTGCACAATTACTTTTAATGATTAAAATTGGAAGGTTTCAAAAGGTTCCCTTGTAGTACAAAAAGGTGTGAAAGTAGACATCTTTTATCTTTGTAGAAGTTATATTGTTCCTTTTACATTAATTATTTTAGAGAAAAATGATTTTTTAGGAGAATGAATAGTTGTCGTAGATTTTGAAAGAACACTATGGAACAATAGACTTGGGGACATGAGTAAGAAAGGTATGAGATTTCTTCATTCAAAAATTTTTCTACTAGACTTGAAATATGTCAATATGTATTTCTATGAAAGTTGTTTTTTTGGAAAATAAAAGAGAGTTAGTTTTGTGAAGAGTGGGGAGGAAAATAAAGATGATAAATTAGAGCTTGTGCATACAAATGTATGGGGATCTTATCAGGTATCTTTCCTTGGTGGCTCTCAATATTATGTTACATTTATTGATGATGCAACAAGAAAAGTATGGGTTAATTTCCTTAGAGATAAATCTAATATATTTATAACTTTTAAGAAATGGAAATGCTTGGTTGAGGATGAGATTGGTAAAAGGCTAAGATGTCTCAAATTTGATAATGGTGGTGATTATTGTAGAAAATAATTTAAAGGTTCTAGCTCCACGAATGGTATTTGTAGATAGAAAACTATTCTAAGGACTCCATAGGAAAATGGAGTTACTAAACACATGAAGAGGACAATAATGGAGTGTTTAATGAGCATGAAGTTGCATGTTTGATTGCCCTTAAACATGTGGGTGGAGGATATCAATACTATTGTATATTTGATTAATAGAGGTCCCTTTACTCCTTTGGAATGTGGTATTCTATAGGAATCATGGACTAGCAAGAAGGTGACTTATTGTTTTCTTAGAACCTTAAATTCTAAAGATTTTGGACATATAGATTTTGAAAATAGAACCAAGATGGAAGTTAAATCAAATAATTGTATAATTTTTAGATATAAAACTAATGAATTTGATTATTGGATTTGGGATTTTGAAATTCATAAAATTGTAAGAAGTATAGATGTCATATTTCATGCAAAAGTGTTGTACAAAGATCTATTGCAAAGATATGAGAAGAAAGAAAATGATTATGTAGCACTATATGATAATTCAAAAGATGATGTCCTAGTAGTTCCTAATGCTCTTCAATAACAATAATAAAAAATACTACAATCCCCAATGAATATTATACAATTAACAAGGATAATTAGACCTCTAGAAAAATTTCTTCCTCTTTGTACTCTATTTTATTAACAAAATGTGAACTTGAATTTTATGTTGAAGTTGTGGAGGTAGACACAAATCTTCAGTGGTAGTCTACAATGATAGAAGAAATGAACTTTTTTCTAAAAAATTAAAGTTGGGATTTATGTAAGTAACTTGCAAGTAAAAGATCTTTACAAAATAGATGGGTTTATAGTTTGAAGGAAGAGGATGGAGGTAAGAAAATATTTGAGGCCAAGCTAGTTAATAAAAGGATTTGCACAAAATAATGGCATTAATTTTGATGAGATCTATTTTCTCCTATTGTAAAATTGACTTCTATTCACACTATTTTAAGTATTATAGCTACTGAAGATTTTCATTTATATAAGCCTGATGTTAAAACAACTCTTCTTCATGGTGATTTCAATTAGGAAATGTCTATTACACAACCACAAGGATTTGAGATCAAAGGTAAGGAGAGTTTAGTGTGTAGATTGAAGAAAAGGTTATATGGCTTAAAGCACACACCTCAGCAATGGTGTCTTAAAGTTGATAGTTTTATGCATGAACATGGATACACTAAGTGTCATTTAAATCAATGTATTTATTTTTTGAGGTTAGATGATAATAGGTTCATTATTTTATTCTTGTATGTGGAAGATACACTTGTAGCTTTGTCTAACATGGATCAAATTAAGGGGTGGAAGCAAAACAAATCCTTGGTATTGAAAATTTGTAGAGATAGGAAGCAACACAAATTGACATTATCTTAAGTTCATTATATTCAAAAGGTATTGCAACATTTCTGTATGGAGAATGCTATAGTTATGAATACATCATTTTTTGGTTATTTGAAATTGACTAAGGAGATCTATCAAAAGACACAAGAGGAGCAGGATAAGATGTCAAAGGTACCTTATGCTTGAGCTATAGAGATTTTGATGTATGCCATAGTATGTACTAGAATAGATATTGCACATGTAGTGGGATTTTTGAGAAGGCGTATAAATCATCCTTGGATTGAGCATTGGAATGCAGTCAAATGGATTCTCAGGTATTTCAAAGGAACATCTAGTAAATGTTTACATTCTAGGGCTCTATTACTAATTTGCAAGGCTAAGTTGACTATTATTTGGTAGGGGATCTTAATACTAGGTGGAGTAGTACAAGATATGTATTTATTGTTGGCGAGTCAATAGTGAGTTATATTTCTTGGTTACAAATCAGTTGAGTACTTTATTCACAATAGAGGTAGAGTACATTGAGCTATAGAGCCAACCAAGGAGATGATATGGCTTCAATTTTTCATGGAAGAATTGGGACACCCACAAAGGGATAACTATTTTTTATAGATAGCTAGAGTGTCTTTCATATTATAAAGAATTTTTCTAGATACATTCAAAGATAAAATACATACAATTGTGGTACAATTTCACTCGCTCAGTTTTGGATGATGGATAGTTAAAGCTGGAAAAGATACATACAAATGTTAATCTAGTAATATCGCTATCTTTACAAAGGATGTAATGAGGGAGAAGTTGAACTCCTCTTTAGCTTCACTTGGTCTTCTTGATTGAACAAAATAAAAGAACAACAGAGACTAGGGTTGTTTATATTCCAATGCAAGCTACACATTTAGAACTATTGTGGTCAGTCTCCAAGTAGGAGGGTTATTGTTTTACGGCTTTATCAATCTCTAGGTAGGATATTGTTGTGATGGGAAGCCTAATCAAACTTAAAGTTTAATTTTTTTTCCCACTTTATTTGGCATAATTTCCCCATGTATTTTTTTGTAGGGGTTTGGGATTATGCCCCCAAGATCTAGGGGTCAAGGGGAAATGCCCCTTGTGGTTTTCTAAGGAAGCACCCCTTGAAGGGTTCCAGAATTAGTAGTCCTAGATGTAGAAGGGTTAAGGGTAGTGCCCTTGAAGTGAAAAATGAATTTAATATTGTAAAAGGCATCAGGAGTTATATTTTCTATTGATCATCTTATTCTAGCCCTAATTTTGCAAGAAAAAAAATATTGTATAAAAAGGCTTACTGTTAGGGATTTTATTTCATGTATGATGAGTTATTGTCACTTCTAGTGGTGATATTGAGCTGTAAAGGATTATAGATTCTAATCAAGTTGTAATCAATGGATAATAAGAATAGTGGACTCATAGTTTGGTGGGCATAGCCCATGAGTTGTGTGAACCACGTTAAATCTTTGTATCTTGTGTAGAACTCTTATGTGAGATTTATTATTTTCTAATATTTCTTATATTTGCATGTAATTTTGAATAATGTCTCATTAACACTAACAAAGAATGTCTCATGGAAAAATAATAAAAGTTTTTTTTTCAAGAAAAAAAAAGTTATTAGACTTCAATGAAATTGCAAATTGTGCACATATATTTGAGTTATCATACAATACCTAGAGAATTCTATGGTGAAAGGTATTTTATGATCCTTGTTGATGATTTCACTAGATTGATGTGGGTTGCATTTCTTAGAGAAACATATGAAGCTTTTGAGAAATTCAAGATATTTATGAGTAGAGTTGTGAATGAATATGGTTTAAATATAAAATTCTTGAGATCTAGTAGATGAGAAGAATTCATTTCAAATAAGTTTAATAATTTTTGTGAAGATAATGGTATAAAGAGATAGCTTGTAGCCCCTAAGACATATCAGTAGAATGGGATAGAAGAAATAAGAAATAAACCAACAACTTAAGCAACAAGAGAAATGATGTTGAATACCAATGTTTCACATATCTTTTGGAGAGAAGTAGTAAATATAGTTGTATACACCATGAACATAAAGAATATTAGACAAGGCACTAGAAAGACCTCCTATGTAATATGGTCTAGACATACACCTTATGTAAAGTATTTTAGAAGCTTTGGAAGTAAATGCTACATTAAAAGAGATGATGATATTGGAAAGTTTTATTCAAGGAGTGATGAAGGAATGTTTCTTGGATATTTATTGAAAAGAAAAGTATATAGATATTTTAATCAGAGAACAAACACTATTGTTGAGAGTGCTAATA
The DNA here is from genome assembly GCA_028749045.1 of Cupressus sempervirens. Classification (NCBI taxonomy): domain Eukaryota; kingdom Viridiplantae; phylum Streptophyta; class Pinopsida; order Cupressales; family Cupressaceae; genus Cupressus; species Cupressus sempervirens. The sequence continues at coordinate 671,283,303 of CM053783.1, read as the reverse complement.
TGACAATTGATGAAGATTTTAGAATTTGGGAAAGGACACTTGATAAAGAGACTAATTTAGTAACTAATAGGTAGAACATTCACCGAGTTTTTTTTATGAAACTAACATTGATTTGTAGAAATAAATACAAAGAGACAAATAGGGAGAAGAATCTAGATTTGAACCTAGAGCAAAAATTAGAGTTAAAATAGTAATACCTAACATAAATGTGGCAAACAATCAATGTAGTGAGCAAATCATTGGAAGTAAAGATAAAGGAGTTATGTCAAGGAATAAGGTACTATTGTGGTTCCACAACACATGCCCCATTTTCAACTTTGGCAATGGAGATCTCTTTTTTTTGGCTCATAGAAGCTCATTTGTCAGAATAGGGTATCTTCTAAGGTGCCCTAAGGAGTGAGAATTTCATAGTTTGGGTTTAAGATCTTGTTCAAATAGCATCATTTTTTAACCCTTAATACTAGTATATTGATGTTTATCTTTTGTGTAGTTCATCATGGCATCATCGCCATCCATAGCACAAAAATAATTACCATGGTATTGCACATGCATTTTCAAAACAAACACCTTGGGATTTTAGATAAAAGAAGCAGAAAGAGTTCAAGTCTATGACAATGTTGGGCTATAAAGAGGTTATAAGTCATGAAAAAGGGAAAAATAAGTACACTAAAGTGCTCCTAGACCTCATCTAAGAAAAACCCAAAAATTATTTTCAAAACCAAGAACCTTGATTTTTTCATGAATTGAACACCTTGCATAATTCCCTAAAGGTGCACAAGTGCATAATTCAAAGATTTGGTGAATGAATTTTCTCTAGAAGGTGCACAAGTAACAATTTGAAGATTTGGTGAATGAATCATCTCCAAAAGGTGTGCAACTTCACATTATAATTTGAAGATATGCATATGTTAAAGAACTCTAAAAGTCGTGCATGTACAAAGGCATACAATGTCAAAAATAAAATAGGGAAGTAAACTCTATTGGGGGGGGTGGGGAGGGCGGCGGGGCGGGCAATGGGGTGAATTAGCACTTAAAAATTTTAATCATTAAATGATTCACCTCACATCCATCTCATAATTCAATAAGTAAAATGAAATAGAAAATTAAGCATATACATCTAAAGCATGTAAATAAGTAAACATTCAGACAAATTTATGACACAACATATTTGGTTACCTAGAAAGCCTCTAAGGAGAAGGTAAAACTAGGCTAGTGATGAAACCAACAAATCTTCATTGCTGGAGTAATAAAGTATATCTAATGAAGGTTACAATGTTTTGATCATGAAACATGATATAACCTATGAAAGGTCTTCCTTGTGAAAGGCTTACAATACTTTTAGCTCTCACCTTGTTAAAGGAATTCTACACATTGTTAGAAGTGTGCCTAACTAGAGGAAATCAACTTACAATAAAGTAAGCACCCTATTGTTACAATAGACTCTTAAGACTACTCTATTAAGAGATTTAATTGATTCACCTGTTAGAATGTTTCAACAATGATCCTTTCATTAGTGCTATATTTCTTGATGATAGATCGCCTAATTTCCTATTGTATACTTGATCCTCTTCTACTTAGATGTATATCTATTGTCCTCTAATTTCTTTCACTATTATCCTCTAACTGATTGTGCAATATATTTCAAATCACAACTCCTTAGTCACCATGAAATCTCTATTTGTGCAAGAAAAACTTCTCTTTTATCCTTCCACATTCATCAAAAGTTTAGGGTTTTTCCTCATTAAGAAGACCTAGGTGACTTATGATTAGGTATGAATCAATGACTGTGGTTCACCCATATTTCTACTTAATCCTTCCCTTTTATCTAATTGGTTGCATGTAATGCATAGGGATTCATCATAAAGATTCATTTTTATCATCTAAAATCATAAAACAATCCTTAAGTCAGCTCAAAAATGGTTTAAATAGAATTTTGTGCAATTACAAACAACTATGTCAAAACTATATAACTTGGCACTTGAAGTCCCTAATGCTTGGCATCAACTACAACTTCAATTTTATAACTTGGCCTTTAAATGATTTGGTATCCATTGATCAATTGACATCTAAATAACTTGGCACATACTTTCTACTTAGCACTTGAGTGACTCAACACTTACTAGTTACTCGGCACTTGAATCACTCGACACATACTGTTACTTGGCACTTGAGTGACTCGATGTGCACTATCTAGCATGTTATGCTTGGCATGCATTACTTTTTTGGCATGAACTAATTAATTAACTTATAAATGAATTAAGCATATAGACACTCATTTGTCAAATATAATCTAAGATTAACACATAGGTGCATAATTTTACAAATTTTGAAGAGAAAAGTACATAGGTGAGAAAGGTGTGCAAATACGCCTAAAGCATGAAAAACATCAATATTAGTACATAAGAGTGATCAAAAACCTCATTTGAGAAAAAACAAAAAACCATTTTCAAAACTAAGAACATTGATTTTTTGGTGAATTGAGCACCTTGTGCAATTCCCTAAGATGCATAGGTAAAAAGATGTGCATGTGCCTAGATGCACAATTTGAAGATTTGGTGAGTGAGTTATCTTTGTAGGCAGATAGGTGCACATATGTAGAACATCTAGAGGCGCCACAAGGTCCTTAACATTCGCATGGCTTCCTTGTCTTCTGTAGTAACTACGATCACACTCAAACCCATGAATTTCAAGTTCCAAGGAATTCCAAAGAAGTCACAATTTATTATTTCCATAGGGAAGATGGGGAAAATCATGAAGCTTTAGACTTATTAGGTCCTCAAAAAAATTGCCTCTACTATCCAAAAGTTCAAAGGGAAACATCCACACCACATTTTGGTTGAATTTCAACAAGACCCTAATGATGGAAGCTAAAAATTGTGAAGTTAAAATAATTATAACTCTGGAAAATTGTGGGGTTAGTCAAAATTATAACTCTAGAAAATTGTGCAGTTAAAAAAAATTTGAACTTTGGAAAATTGTAAAGTTAGAAAAAATCAACTTTGGAAAATTGTGGAGTTGGAAAAATTCTAACTTTAGAAAATTGTGGAGTTAGAAAAATTCTAACTCTAGAAAATTGTGGAGTTAAAAAAAGATTATAACTCAAGAAAATTGTGAAGTTAAAAAAATTCTAAATTTGCAAAAATTGAAAAGTTCAAAAAAATCTAACTTTAGAAAATTGTGAATTTATAAAAAATGTAACTCTGGAAAATTGATGAGTTTGAAAAATTTTCACTTTGGAAAATTGACAGTTAGAAGGATTTTTGGATTTTTGGGTCTTGTCACCAAGGTGCACAGGTGCACATGTTCTCTTTTTGAAGGTGTGCTTTTCTTAGAGGTGTGCTGATAATTTTTGAAGAAGAAGTTGTGCACCAATAATTAATTATTAGTTGCTACTTTAGAGCATTACATGCACCAAAAATACATTTTGATGGTAGGTCAGCTCCCAGAAATGCCTAGAGAAGGTTGAGCTTCCATTTTTAGAGCTCCTAGAGACTCCTAGATCATATCATATCTTATATCTTCTTATCTTCTCATTATTTTATTGTTTTAAATCATGTAAAGGCTCACACACCCATTAAAGGATCTAAAGAAGGATGGAGACCTACTTAGCACCCTTTGCAAAGTTAGTTTGTATATAATTAGATTTATTTTATTAGTTTTCAGAATAAAATTTCATTTTAAGAGCTCTCACTCCTAATGTAAAGGGAGGAGATGATTTCTTATGAATACATAGATGTAATATACATACTCTAGGTCATTATTTTGATGCAATAATATATGCTATTAGTGCTCTCATTTTGAGTGTAGTTTTTCTTGTCGAAGTGTGTTATTTTTATGAATACATGTTTATGAATAATAATAGATCCAATGGTTTTATTTTATTTTTATGATTGTGCAATCTTTTAGTTCTAGTATTTTCCTCATGTTAATGAATTTATCTGACATAATGAATTGAAGAAAAGATAACATATTATTCTTGCATAGTGTCTTGTCTCACATGAGTGTACTTCAGTGGCCTTGTGATTTGATCAAATGTGAAAAATAATTCAATTAATATTGAGTTCCCATTGATGATTGCATCAATGTAGTTGAGGAAGTGCTCTTCCTAATTTCATTGGTTTCCTACCTGATCTTTTTGATGATTTAATTCACAGATGTATTTTTATCATGGTTTATGTCCATTAGCAATTTCCTTTCAAGTTATTTTCTTTAATCTCTCATTACTCTATCTTTGTAATTTTCTTTTCTAACACTTGGTTAAAATAGGAATTCATATAGTTTCATCAATAAATTGCATTCATCATAAAATAGAAATTACCAAAAAAAATATTTTTTGTGGTTACTTTTTCAAACGGCAACAAATCAGACAAATTATCCAAAATTGGTTTTGTTTGTAAACAATTTTTCTCATATGGTTTCATATACAAAATAGAGAAAAGTGTATACCAACAAATGAATTCCTATATAGGACTTAGGAATTCTCTACTTAAAGTTTCTTCAATAAAAATAGGCACATCTACCTTTATAACAAATAATTTTTTTTTATCTTTAAACTCAATAGAAAGATCTTCTCAGAATACAATTTGTTGATGATGTTGAATCAACTTATTCTATCTCATCAATACAAAAAAAACTTTTATGCTGAAGAACCACTTGATTTTAATTATCAACATTATCCACATAACTGAAAATTAAACAATCACGCAAGTAGATTAAATGAAATTAACTTCTCATAGCATCTCAAGTTCTGAATTGACAACTTCAGAATCAATAACAAACACAACTAAGAGATTTTGGATAAATAGTATCTTCAGAAATACTAATTTAAACAAGCAGATAATAGTATCTACTTATAAATCCTTTAACCAAAAGTAAACTGCAGAGTTTCCTTTGTATTTATAGAGTTCTAAAATTCTACTTCTAAAACTTGAAATTAAACCACAAACAAAAATAGTTTTGTCTATCGATCTGCTAGAGCTTAACCTTATGCCATACTAGTTATTACATATTTATAGGCATGGGGTTGGATACTTGCCAAAATTACCATGCCAAGAGTAAAATAGTCTCTTGGTTAACATAACTATTAACGAGAAAGCAAGAAAAGAAAAATGACAAAAAAAAAAAAAACAACTAAGAAACTATGTGTAATTGCTTCTTTCAATCAGGTAGCACCATCTCCACTGGCCATGTTTCTTATCATTTTCCACTTTTCATAGGCAATCAAAAAGGACGAGATGATGGACTGATGTGGCAGACCAATGTAGGCAAGTCATTGCTTCCAAATTTCCTTTTCTTTCTTCAACTCAGTTTTTTTCTCTTCATGTATTTCTAAGTGCTTCAGATTAATGATTAGCATGGCTTCAGTATGTGCTACATTAGAAAATCTTTCTTAGTTGGTGCCTTCTTATCCTAAACTTCTAGGAACTTTCTCTAAACCTCCTTGATCACCTCTTTAGATTGGGCAACAGAGTCATCTTCCTTACATGTGAACTGCTTGACAAACCACTTAAGGTCACCTTGAATTATTTGGTGTATGACCTTAAGTTCCTACAATTTTTCTTTAATTTTGGTCACCCCTTGTGTTAATGCCTCATTCTACCATTCAATGTAGTCTTTGATCACCTACAAGGCTTTTTCATCTAAACCTACCATAGGACATTCAACTTGGAATTTTGCCAATCCAAATTCTTGGACGTCTTCTAACCATATTACTACTTTTGCCTAATTGTTTCTCTCCTTCTCATATCCTTCATTGTTCATTTCCACCTTTTTAGTAATAGTTAATATTTCTTTTGAAGCCTTGTCCATGAGAGCTATATGCTTCATGGTGTTATCCAGGATGCCTTGCACCCATTCTCCTACTATTTTTGCAACTTCTTTACATTTGTGTAGGTTCTCAAGAGATTGTTGGTTTGTTGTGAAGGACACATTGACAATCGTTGACATCTTGTTGATTGGTTTTGCTTTAGGATGAAGGATAGCATTAATATATTGTGCCATGTTCTTGATAGTTTCCTTCATTTCTTGTTTTTCCTATCCATCTTTCCATACCTTGTGCATAATCTTTCTATTAGAGGCTACAAAGAATTCCATATCAACCTCACAATTTCCTTTTCCTAGATCAACTTTTGTTATCTAGTAGTACTGAGGAGCCAGGGACTCACATGAGCTTCCATTTAGTGGTGTAGCTATCTCAGCTGACCAATGCCTAGAATTCTTATCAAAGTTGATCCTTTCTTTAGTCTTTGTCTTCTTCACCTTAGGTGTTTTTCCCAAAAACTTACTAACTAAATCATCAATTGGCATGGAAAGAGGAAACATGCTCCTCTTCTTCTCCATAAAAGTTTCCAACCATTTTGGTGTTACCTATTCTTTTTTGTAGTAGGGGAGAATTTGGCTAAGGCAAGATTACTTGGCCCTTGGTATTTATTGGTAAGTTTTGAGGTTTAGTTGCACTGTCTTCCATAGGTAGTTCTTCTACAACGTCAAGATCAATTGTTATTGTACTCTTGCTTATGGTGGTTAACACCTTCCTCATGCTTGAACAAGTCACCCTCTTTGTTTTAGGAGTGCCTTCTCAAACTTGAAGTTGAACTGGCTCAGGAACTTCTTCAACTTCAACATCAACCAGACCTACAATAGAATCATGAATATCTTGATTAGTGATCTCTTTTTTCTTTTTGGGATCCTTTTCACTTTTTCTTTTTGAAAAATTTCCAGTTAGGTTAGGAGTAGCAATAGTTTTCATCCCACTTGGAGTTCTAGCTAGCATATCCTTAGTGTGAGAGAAAACATCATCTTCTTCTCTCCTTCCCCAATCAATTTTAGGAATGGGCATGCACTCAATCTGGTCGATGTAGAATGGGTCAAGCAACTCTTCAAAATCCTCCTCCTTCAGCCCACATGTATCTAGATCCATGTTAAACATTATGATTTTTTTAATAGTTAGGCATGACCACAGTCTTTTCCTTACTTCAAATTCATTAAGGGAATTCACCCAATAATCTTCCAACTATGGAGTGTGAACAAGAGAGACTACATTTTTAACATAATTTTTGACAACACCTATATAATCAAAATCCTCTAGAGAGGAGAAGGGTATAAAGAACAGACGAGACAATGATTCCTTTGCTAACATAGCTTGCTCTAGGCTAGGGCATCTATAATGTCCAATTTCAATAGGGAAAAATACAAAAGAAGACCTCTTTGAAATCCCAAAAGACTCTATGATAGAGACAAACTGTCTGCATATTTCAGATAAAACTATAGAATATAAATAGTAACAAGGTAACTTCAATGGTTCACTAGAAAAGCCACCCATTCTAATATGTGTGAACCTAGGAAATTGAATGTAAAAGCAGCCATAGATTTACACAGCTTGCATGGCTTCTTCAGATAGCCTATCATTTTCATGACCTTCAAATTCAAAGACCAACCTTCCTAGAAAGACATCATTTACCCTTCTAAACTCCTTACATAAAGCAACCTCCTGAAGATCACTGAAATACTGGTAAATGGGAATTTCATCGGTCCAAGGTGCATACAGGAGATTTTACCATTCTTTAGATGCTACTAGGTTATAAATCAAATAGGAGGACAAGAAAAATGGACCAAATTTGTTGAAAACTATTAAACCTTTGTGAAAATTCTCAGCAATTAGGTCAGCCCAATCAATGAACTTACTTCCTTCAACAATATTTTGGATGAAGAAATACATCCAAGATTCCCAATGAAATGCATATTCATCTCCCTTAATCCTATTCAAAAAAAGTATAATGTCTACAATTTTCTTTATGAAATGCTCAATAGTTATAGGTTTTTGTAATCTTGAACCCCCCTCTGTAGGTTTCAGGAGCTAGGACTGGGCTACCTTACTATCATATCTTTTTTTTAATTTTGGCATACAGGTGCTCTACTTATTTGAATGTCCATCGCTTGTAGGGATCTTTATGGGGAATTTTGAAAGCTAAATAAACACTAGTTCTATTAATCCTAACTATTACCTCCCCTAAAACTTTCTTAATGCACCTAGTGTCACGGTCATAATGGTTTGCACATTCGATAACAAGCTTTGGACATGTGATTGCAACGGGAAAGCTGGTGGCTTCAAGTAACCCACTATTAGCTATCTTTTGATAAATGGGACCTAACTAGTTGTTTTTGGTTCTCTCAATGACATCAGATAAGTTTTTATTAACCAAAAATGTATCACAAGTTTTAGGCAAAGAACTAAGAAACATGGCTTTTCAAACTTGGGCATTTTAGGATGAAATAACATCATGACTTGCTATGGAAAGACAGGTTTGAAAGATACAAATTGAATTATCTCAAAAACAAAGAAAACACAAATGAAATTATAGAGGGTTGTGGAAATTCACTTACAGTTTAATAGAGCTAAAACGTGTGATTCATTCTCCCTACTCAACGTCACTAGAATTTCCTTGCAAATTGTGAAATGACTGGGAAAAAGGTAAAATGAATGCATTTAAGCGATGACTTACAAAGGAAATCATAGGATAGATATGGCAAGTAAATGTAATAATTACTTATTTGTGTGCCATGCATTGGAAAAGACCCTCTAAGCAATTTTTTTTAAATGCCCATCAAATCCGCATGCCTATTGACACTCCATGTCATCATGAAATGATAAATTTTCCTTTTCACCAAATCTTGTCATATTTGAATGCATACCACCTTAAAGTCCTTTATTTATAATATTTCATGCCTTGGGAAGCATCTTTATTCAGATCCACCTCACTTTTAGCTCGAAGATTGAAAACCTGCATGAAAACAAAGTGTCAGTGTACAAAATTGACATCGAAGTTGAAGTTGAAGTTTGGGTTGATCGGGCTTCAACTTCAACTTTGACTTCACCAAGACCAACTTAGGGAAAGGAAGTGGATTTAACACATGGAAGACTGATGTAGACTTGAAGTTGAAGTTGAAGTTAGCCAAAAATTCAAGTTCAACTTCAAGGTTAAGAAAAGACTCAAAACTGAATGATTCTAGGGCACAAGAAAAGTATATGTGGTAATAGGTTTGAACTAGCAAAGGCCTCCTCATGAACATACACATTTTTCTTCAATTGAGAAAATTTTGTTAGGTTCCAAGACCACCCAAAACCTTGGAGTTGATCATCGATCAACTTTTCAAGAGAGGGATTCACAAGGATTCTTACCATTCAACATCATGAAAAATGATAGCTCAATAGGTGCATGAATAATTATGTTCAATTTCTCAAGTTGAACCTAAGAATGTTGATGAATCTTGTAAGGATGACTACTAGATACAGGTTATGGAAGAAGAATTAGATCATATTTAAGAGAACAAGTCTTTGGAATTAGTTCATACACATAAATATAAGAATGTTATTAGAACTAAATGGGTATTTAGAAACAAGATTAATGGACAAGGTGAAATTGTAAGAAACAAAGGAAAATCAGTATGTAAATGTTATTCACAACAAGAAGGATTTGATTTTGAGGAAACTTTTGAAACTATTACTAGACTAGAGGATGTTAGAATATTTTTGGTAGTTGCATCTAACAACAACTTTAAATTTTACCAAGTGGATGTCAAATCAAATTTTCTAAATGGAGACCTAGAAAAAGAGGTATACATTGTATAGCCTAATGGTTTTCCTTTGATAAATTAAGATCATATGTTTTGTAGATTAAGAAAGGAATTATATGGAAAGAAACAAGAACCTAGATCCTAGTATGTATAAATAATTAACTTTTAATTTTCTACTACAACATTTTTTGGATTAAAAAAACTATTGTGTCTTACCATGTTAACTCATTCAAAACTATCAAAAAAAATAAAAATTAAAATTTCCCCATAGTAGAAAAGTCTAAAATGTGATGCATCTTTTAGATTTTGAAAATAAGTAATAATTAGTTACTAAAATCATAATTTGATACTAATTATATCTATGAAAATATGAAAAATTCCTTAAGAAACCCTTTTCATTTCATTAAATTTAGATGAATAGTTATTTCTTTTTCATATCACCAATTTTTGGCCCCTCATGATCCTGCACATGCTATAGTATTGATTGTTTTACTATTTCTAGATGACACCACTTTTGGAGGTAATGATGAACCAAGGAAAGTCTTTTCACAAAAAATGAAGAAAGAGTTTGTGATGAGCATGATTATAGAGATGAAATACTTCTTGTGATTTTAGATTATACAGAATAATGCTGACATTTTTATATCACAAGGGAAGTATCTTTAAGATTCGCTAAAAATATTTGGTTTACAAATTTCTAAACCTATTGGAACACTTATAGTAACTATATGTAAGTTATCTAGCAAAGATGAATCACCATATATTGAATAGAAAAAGTACATATCTATGATTGGAAAATTGTAATATTTGGCACACACTAGACATGATATTAAAGTTGGAATTGTGGAAAGATTTAAAGAAGATAATAATGAGACACATTATGCAATAAAATAATAATAATTTAGATTGATATTTGAAAGGCACTCCTAATTATGGATTATGGTATGAAAAATCACATGATTTCACTTTATGTGCTTGCAGTAATGATGATTAGGAAAGAAGTATAGATGATAGAAGAGAACCAATGGTGGAGCATTCTATTTGGGATGAAGATTGGTTTCTTGGCTGAGAAATGAATAGGATTATGTTTAATAGAGTACAAAAAGGGACAATTATGTAGCAGTAGCAAAAAATTGTAATTAGATTATTGGGATTCAAAGGAAATTAAATATTGAAAGAAATTTTGATAGAGGTCACTAAACTTTTTATAATTTACACTATGATAACACAAGAACTATAAGCATGTCAAAGATTCCAATATTACATTCAAAGATAAAGTATATATTTATTAAGTATCACTTTTCGAGAAAGAAAGTTGTAGAAAAGAGATTGGAATATGTTAGCACAAAGGAACAAATAGAGTATGTATACTTATGAAACCTTTGGCTAAGGACACATTTGAGTATTTTAGAGTTATTCTTGGGGTTATGCCCCAACCTACTTATGAGTAGTTAATGCAAATATTACATCAATTTAGGTGGTAGAAAATCATTATTTCTTTATCTGGACTAGATCTTTCATGCTTCCTCTATGGGGGAGTAGCTATGTATGGGGTGAACCATTAAGGGCTCTTGGTACTGGTATTCTATAGCATCTTTTGACAATGGATATTTTGGAAATGATGATACCTTTTTCATTGATGTTGATGGGGGAGAAATATGTACATGAAAAATATCCTTTGATATGTATGTTTGGGATAGACAAGTACTAAACATTTGGGAGAGAGATGTGTACTAAACAAGTATGGGTGAGATTACCACCTCCATTGTGCACATTGATTATTATATGGATACATTAATCGGAAGCATGAATGGGGGAGTAAAGGTAGATGAGGAAGAAGTATATTTAGTATTCATAGAACTTAGATGTTTTTCATCTATGTTTTGATCAACAAAAAAGGGGCAGATTATTAGCATGAATTATGATGGTATTCCTATGGGGGAGTATATTATCATTTTTGGAGACATAATTTAGTCATTATGTGTTGCATTCATGATAGTTTTTGTCATTGATTTTAACATACTTGCTATTCTATGAAGACTTGAAGAATATTAGAGAAAGATTAGCTTCATCTAGTTCAAGGATTGAAGATCAACTTATGCATACTTGAGGAGATTGTCTATAGTATGATTGGATTCTACACTTAAGAGAATGTATGGAAATATAAAGACTGAATAGAGTCATGAGAATTTTAGTGAAGAAAACATTTCTAGAAAGAGGGTACTATTTTTTTGAGTTTATCTCTTGATAAAGATGGAACCTAATTGAGCAAGATGAGTCAGAGGTTGAAGAAATGTTGAATATGACTTGGTTAAGTTAGCATAGTCAAATTCTTATAGCATGAAAAGTTATGAATACTGTGAGTAGAAAGATTGATTGTAATCTTAAAAATATGTAACACTATAGTGTAACACCTATTGTAATATATTAAGATGGTCCTATATTATAATTATAAATTGGAAAATCTTCAAAGTTGGCTCAATAACTTTATTTAGGACCTAGTATAAATGAAAGGTAATTACCTTTTGGATATATAGATATCCAATGTAGATGTTTTGTAATCAATAAGATCATTTTTTGGTTATGTGAGCCTGAATGCAAATATCTTTTGCATCAAAGTAGATTTTGGTGCACTTGAGGCACGGTGAGCTTACGAGGAACTATATTTGGAAAAGATAAGTTGTTGATTCATTCTTATATTTTTCTATGAAGATAGTAAATAATATATTTGGATAGTGGGTCTAACTGAATTCCTTTTAACTCCTAACAAGTTTAGCACAACTCCTAACAGGGTTAGAATCTCCTAATAGGGATTCAAGTTCTTCTATTAGGGGCTCATATCTATTGATCTTGTATTTCTTCAAATCCTAACAAGGTCTATCCTCTATAAAGGAACTTTTATAGTAGTACATAATTTTTTGGGTACCAATTACATTTAGGCTTTCCATCTGATCAATGATTTCCTTAATTAACAAATCTAGTGTTATTGATTATGGTTATCTTTCTATGGTTGTTGCATCTACTATTTATTTATTTTAGATTTAAAGGTATAGCTAATTCAACTCCCCCCCTCCCCCAACCTCTGAATTATCTTGGTGGACTTTAATTTATAACATATATGACTCCTTAAGTAGATTCTTTTCCTATGTCCTACATCCAAGAATTCTAGGACAATTTTCTAGTTATGATGTTACCATAGCTACTAGGGACTTTGTTAGAACTAGAAATTTACCAAGATAACTAAATGATATCTACATTATCCTTTTCCCCAAGAATAGTGATTCTAAATCTTTTTAGGATTTAAAACCAATAAGTTTATGAAAAACCTTTAATAAAATCCTTAAAAATATTCTGGTGAATATGCTCAAACCACTTTTGGACAAGATTGTCAACCCCAAAAAGTGTTAGAAAGTAAAGTTGACAAAGTAAACCAAGAGGGGGGGGGGGGGGAAGGGAGGTTTTTAATCAGCTATCTAGTTATTAAAAAAATTATTAACCTAATTAATATTTAAGCCTATGATCAATATAATCAACAAATATAAGAAGATACTCATACACAATAACACTAGATATGTTAACTAGGGAAACCCTTGATTAGAAGGAGAACCCTAGTGAGGATGGTACCAACAAAATTATGTACTAATATAAATGTTCCTTATTAGAGGATGGATTCTCTTAGGAGCCAATGAAATAAATTTAGTACATATTAGTCCCTATTAGGATACTTTGAATTCCTATTAGGAGATTCCAACCCTATTAGAAGTTGTGCCAACCCTATTAGGAGGTGTAGAAGGCAGATGGACACACACTCCAAATAGTTGTAGGGGTAAGATCACTGAACTCACTATCCAATAGATCTTTGTATTATTCCTTGTAGAATAATAGAAATGAACTTTACTTATACTTCCTCCATCATTTCAATTAGACTTCTATTGTCACTTAGGTTTGCACCCTTGTCCAAGGCCTATGCGCGAGGACAACCTAGTGAAACATGGACACAACCTCTAAGCTGTGGGACTTGAACTACGAGGTTGAGTCTCTGAAGAAGGCCGGCTTCCTCTTACTGTCAGGGTGCACCTATCTATTCTCAGAAGGGAAAGGGAGAAAGAGAGCGTTAAAGCAAATCTACCTAGTCTAATCTAAGGCGGTGATGCACCAAAACAGAGTGTTCAAACTCATTCCTGCCCATATATGCACTACAGAACTAGGGTAACATCCAAAAGTCATACACGTCCAGACTTATATCAATCAATAATCACATACAGATCAGAAAACCAACTGAATGACACCAGGAAAAGAAGATTTCATTTGTATACTATCCAATAGGCCAAAGATAGATACAGTACGTGGACCACTAATCTCAATAATGCATCAATGAGAGGCAAAATGAAGCACATACACATTGACCACTGAAGAGAATGACACAGGATGCTATATAGCTCAGAGACACAGGGATTCTACACTGCAAGTCTGCAAGCAGTAGCAGAGAAAATCAGGAAGAGTCGACCCTAAGAACAAGTCACCAAATTGCCTTTATAGATCAGGCATAATTAGAGATTTCTGTGTCACACTCACTTCTTACCTACTGGCATTAACTTCCCATCTTGAGAATCCAATCGAAGATCTGATTGAATCCTGGCTTGCATACCAAGAAATCTCATATCTTTCTGAGAAAGAGCCTAGAGAAGATAGAAACGGTGCCACAACATTCCCTGACATGGTAGATGGATCAACTGGATAGATGGAGTGTCCCTCTGCACCTGATATTCACTCTAAGTTGGTGGCAATTGATTATGAAATTAGATCCACGACAAAAATAAATAAATGATTTCTATCCTTTCTGGTTTACGAAACAGCAGGGTGAAAAAGGTCAACTAGGTCCACATGCTGACTGGGCCACGTGGGGCAATCACTTTCCTCCCCTTTGCCACCCTGGTAGTCCTCTTCATGCATTGACCACACCTTTATGTTTGACTGGGCGCTATGTCACTATGGGCACCATGCCCTGAAGTTCCAAATAGCGACATAGCGCCCAACAGTTATCTCTATCCGTGGTGGTACCAAATTGTGACTACGATGCCCCAACCAGATTGTATCATTGACCTGGCAACTTAACTATCAATCATAACTGTGATGTTAACTGCGCATCCAAATCTAGGCCCACAAGGACACGCGGCGCATGGGCGCAAATTTGCTATCACAAAATTTGCACGGTTTCTCCATGGCAAGATAGCGCTCGCCGCTGATCTTCGCAGATCTGACAGTGTAGAACTCGCCCCTGCAACGTGCTGGTTGCATTGAAGATCTAGTGCCACCTCATGTCTATGTTCTGATATGGCATATGTGGCAGTCCTTCATTGGCCTGACGTAGCACCATTCTGACAAATTCCCTAACACTTGGCCCCACTGACCTGGCACATGGTACTAAGGTGTTATGTCGCTATGGGAAAATCAAGGCAACCTTCCCATAGCGAGATAGCGCCCAACTACCATCTCACCCTTTGATGTAAATGTGGCATATTCTGAAATGCCACTGTGGTAGATGAGGTACCACCCTGACCAATCACGAGGCCACGATGTTAGATAGCTCATCCTACATGTCCTGTCCTTCGGTCCCACCAAGCCTAAGAGTCCGTCATGGTCTATTTTCCGTTTGGGCGCTATGTCGCCAACGAAAAACTCATGAGTTTTTTGATGGTGCCATGGTGCCCCACTAGCATTTCTAAACTTTCCAGTTGCCTGACCTCTTCCCACCACAAAACTGGCCCGTCGTAAACTTGCTTGCTGTCACACTTCCTGGCCGGGCGCTATGTCGCCAACATAACCTTCGCACATCTCCGCCATAGCGCGATGGCGCCTACCGTCGATCGGCCTCGATCCAACGATCATGGAGACTTGTCATTCTGCAACTCCCTTCCCTTGTAAGTTACTGAGCCCGTGGTACATGTGGCACTTCCCTATTGGTCTGACGATTGCTTAATCCTTATCGCGCCAACTGTGTGAAACCTGGTTCCATCAAGACACGTGGCGCTTGGGCGCTATGTCACCAACATTAACTCTCGGGCAGTTCTCGATGGCAAGATAGTGCCAGCCGTAGATCCCTACAGATTTGACGATCGTGAAGACTCGCCATTCCTCCCGAAACTACTGGGCCTACTGAATGTGTGTCAGCATTTGATTCGTTCTCTTGAGGTCGATGGGTAAGACCTGATTCCCGCTGACACGTGGTGGATGGTTGCTATGTCACCATGTTAAAACCTGTGCATCTCTGCCATAGCGAGATGGTGCCATCCGCTGATCTGGATCGATCTAACAGTGGAGATCTTACCCTTCCATGTACCGGTGACGCTGACTGAACTCTGACTTGGAGGACGTGGTCGCTCTTTATTGGCCCAATGAGACACCTCCCTAGTCTGACAAAGCACCAACTCGGAGGGTTCGTATTTCCTTGACCCCACTGATGAATACATGGCTACATCTGATTCGCCATCTTAACGCGGAGCTGGTAAATTGCGTTGCAGAGTACCGACGGGACCCATTTTCTTGACCCTTCCTTGCCACGGTGGATTTTTTGATTGGGCGCTATGTCACCATCAAAAAATGCATTGGTTTTCCATTGGTGCCATGGCACCTTGCCATGATTTGAAACTTTTGATTCGTGGGAACGTGTCGCCCGCCGACGTGAGCATCTCCGTCGGGCGCTATGTCGCTATGGAGATTTTTCGATTGGTGTGCAATAGCGACATAGCACCTGCGACGCCAAAAAACTTTCCCAACCCGCCCTCCATTGTAGCCTGCTCACCAGACCCACCAGACACATGTCAATTGGGCACGATGTTGCTGATGCTAACTCTCGGGCAGTTCTTGATGGCGAGATCACGTCGACTGTCAATCTTGCTGAAATCTGACGGAGAAGATCCTGCGAGCTGTGAAATACATCATAAGGTCCGATCTTGGCATAAAAAATAATATTTCTATGGCTAGCCATTCGACGAGCTGAGTATTTAAAATTTAAACCTTTGGCGGGTAAGCGAAAGGTAACAATTCTGGTGACTCACAGGGGGCATGAGCCTACTCAATGCATGACCAGTGCCTGAGAATGATCCATTGGGCCATGGAGTCAGAAAGGAGGGCCTGGAAGGTATGGAACTGAGAGCTGCAAGAAACCCTAACCCTAAAAGAGGAAATCAAAACATTAAAAAACCCTTGAAATATGGCTCTGCGACTTGGAAACAAAAAATAGGACCTCCTCAACAACCTGAGACTTGTCAAAATTTCGAGGACTGGCAACTCAAGGGAGAAACTCTGTGCACGCGCACTTATTGGAAAATAGGAACAAACAGAAAGAACTAAACTACTTATCTACATGGATTCCCAAAATTTTAGAAATAGGGCTTCAAATGGATCCCATTGACTAGAATGGGCAGAACTTCACCATTTGGCCTGCTTAGCTAGAACGCGTTGGCCTGTTTGCAACCGGAGATCAGATAAGGGCCACTCCATAGTGGATCAAATTTGGAATGTCTTCCTGGTTTTGCTTTGTCTAAATCCCACTTGAGAACCAAATCTCCTTCTCTAAAGATTCTGGCCCTTGCCTTCTTGTCAAAGCTCCTCTTCATTTGCTGCTGATGTATCTCTAGAGTTTGCATAGCTTTGCTTCTCTTTTCTTCCAGTTCAATTAGTTCTGCCATTCTTACTGACATGGCATCATCTTCAATTAGTTCCAGCTGATGAGCCAACTCCAAGGATGGGAATTCCAATGAGATTGGGAGTCTGGCCTGCCTACCATATACCAGCATAAAAGGTGAATTCCCAATAGATCTCTTGGGTGTTATCCTATCAGCCCATAGAGCAGTTCTTAGCTTCTTATGCCAGACCCTCTGGTTGTCTTCTATCATTCTCTTTATGATTCTGATCAGATTCTTATTGGAGGATTCAGCCAAACCATTACCCTGCGGGTAGTAATTTGATGATGTGCTCAGATAGATATTGTGACTCATTGCCCATGCACAAATTTGGGTTCCAACAAAAGATTTGGCATTATCTGAGATGATAGTAGAAGGAGCTCCAAACCTAGATACAATTTCATCAAGGAATTCAACAACTGATGGCTCTGTAGCATCCTTCAAGGCAACTGCCTATGTCCACCTAGTGAAATAATTGGTAGCAGCTAAGATCCATTTATGACCTGCACTAGATGGAGGATTAATGGGGCCTATAAAATCCAACCCCCACTGGGTGAAGGGCTGATCCACTTGAATGGGATGAAGAAGAAGAGCTGCAAGTCTCTGTTTGTCTGAGAAGAAAGCGCACTTCTCACATTTTCTCACATACCTATGACAATCATGAAACAAGAATGGCCAGTAATAACCAGCCCTCATGATCTTCATGGTAGTTGTTCTTGCAGAGAAGTGGCCACCATCAGGGCCATCATGGAGTTCTTTAATCATCCTTTCAGCCTGATCCTCTTCAACACATCTCAATAGGGTCCCATTAAAATCCCTCATGAATAGGATATCATCAATCACAACATAGGGAATGGATTATAGTCTATATTGTCTTCTTTTAGCTCTGTCCAATCCCTGAGGGTATCCATTCCCTGATAAAAAGTTCCTCATGTCATCCATCTAGCTCCTTGGGGCACTAACATTTCTTCCCCCCTACTACTTTGTAATTACCATAGCAACTTCTTCATCTGAATCCTGACTTGATAACATTTCTTTGCATAATCCTCTCCCTCTTACCAATTTGGTAATCTGAATGTCAACATCATATTCCATTACCCTAGTGATCCATCCAGCTCTCTTCTCACTGATATCTTTGTTTAACAGGAAGTCTTTTACACTTGCATGGGGCACCAACAAATGGATCCTATTATGGGATAAGAGGTGTCTGAATTTCTTCAAGGCTCTAATGACTGCAAGGGCTTGCTTCTCAACAAAGCTATACTTATCTTCATATTCCTTGAGCCCTTCACTAAAGAAGGCTATGGGCTGCTCCTCATTCTTGTCATTTGTTTGAGTCAAGACAGTAGAAATACTTGACTCACCACCTAAAGTGTAGAGGATGAAATGTTTCTCAAAATTTGGGTTCATGAGGGTAGGGGCTGATGCTATGGCTGCCTTGATCTTTTCAAAACTCTCCTTCCCCTCCTTGGTCCATGAGAAGACCATATCTTTCTTGAGCATGGTTGTAAGGGGTTTCACCATGGTAGCAAGATTAGGAATAAACCTTTTTACAAAATTTATCCTACCAAGGAAACTTTGTAGCCCTTTCTTGTGTTTAGGGAGAGGAAGGGCAAGTATTGCTTTTGTTCTTTCTGGATCAATGGTCAATCCATCCTTAGATACAATGTGTCCCAATAGTTTTCCTTGGTTTGTAGCAAAGACACATTTGGCTGGGTTGAGAGAAACCCCAAACTCTCTACATCTTAGAAATACTTGTCTGAAATGATCAAGATGATCTTCTACATTCTTGGAATACATAGTTATATCATCAAGGTATACTAAGACAAACTTGTCAATTAATCTTTTGAAAGCTACGTCCATTGCCTTTTGGAATGTGGCACCTGCATTTGTTAATCCAAATGGCATTTTGCAATAAGCATAGGTGACCCATTTAGTAGTAAATGCTATCTTGTATCTATCGGACTCTTTAACCAGCACTTGGTTATAACCAGAAAACCCATCAAGAAAAGAGAATCTCCTTGACCCACTGACCTTGGATAGAATTTGCTCCATAGAAGGAAGAGGATGGTGATCCTTAAGGGAAGCCTAATTAAGATCCCTAAAGTCCACACACAATCTGATTTCTCCATTCTTCTTCCTCACAAGGACAAGGTTAGCCACCCATGATGAGTGTTTAATAGGAAAAATTATGTTAGCTTCAATCAACTTGGATAGCTCTTTCCTCATCAAAGGTTCAATCTTGGGATTCAATGGCCTCTTCTTTTGTCTTACTGGTTTGACCCTATCAACCAAATCTATGGTATGCTGAAACAAACTAGGGTCGAAACCTTTTAAGTCATCATACATCCAAGCAAATACATCACTAAATTCTTGACATAGATGAATGAAATTTTCTTGCTCAACTTCAGAACATACCTTCCCCATGTTAAGAGATTTTCCATCAGCAATAGTAACTGGGGCATGGTCATCCTTTTCTACAGCTAGATTCATTCCTTTATCCCTTGACTGATCATCAGGATTAAAGACACTCTCCAAGGTAATGAGACCCTTGGGCAACTTGTTGGAACTGAGATGAATGATCTGATCACCATATTGATCTTGTAGTCTTGACTGATTTCTCTCTAAAAATTCTGCTTCATTCTGCAAGAAGCTCACAATTTGCTCATCAGACTCAAACACTTGCCAATGAGTATTATTATTAGGAACATTAGGCCTTACCACCATCCTTATTTGTTGTTTCTTTTCTTCCTCAAGATTCTTTGGCACATCATAAGATGCACCCACTTCTGCAAGTCTATCAGCATATTTATTTTCTTTCCTAGGAATGCTTTGAATATTAAATGCTTGGAAACCCTCAAGAAAATCCCAGACTCTGTGTTTATAAGACTTGAGCAGGCCATTTTTGGTGATATTCTGATTTCTCACTTGGTTCACTACCAACTCACTATCCCCATATACTTTCAAGGCTTGAATTCCCCTCTTTTGGGCAAGTAGGAGACCTTGGATCAAGGATTCATACTCAGCCACATTATTGGTACAACTGAATTGGAACCTAAAAGAGAAGTAGTATCTTATTTGTGCAGGAGAGATCAACATAACACCAGCCCCTGATCCATTTCTATTCCTTGAGCCATCAAAGTACATACTCCATACTCCATTTATGTCATCATTAGTCCTAACAAGGTCAGGAACTTGAACCTCTTTCTCTATAATGCAATATGTACTAAGGCCTGTCTCAAGGGTTTCCGACATAGGCTCAAACTGACATGTATTTGCCTGCTCATCTAAGAATAAATTAGGAATCTCTGCTATGGAAGTGACAGGCTCGTTTACTATGTTATTTTCGTCCATATCTAGGATAGGGAAATTCATATTGATGAAGTTGGGAGTGTAGGGTTCAGTGTGATGAAGGGCTTGAGGTTTTGCTCTTATTGAATCATTGGCCCCATATCTGGTCTTAAATGAAATATAAGATCAATCAGTAGATATGAATCCACCAATTTGAGTAGTGAAGTCCCTTGAAAGATAGATGGAAAAATAGGGCTTAACCTCAGCAACAGATATGTCTTGAATCACAATACAACCAGGGCAAGCATGTAGGGCCATTTCCACACTTCTAAGGATGCCTACGGTTTTGATAGTACTCCCATCTAGTTGTAACACATCCCTAACAATGGGCTCATATTTCATCCCTAAAGCATCAGCAACACACCTAGGCATTACTGAGCTACTAGCCCCCAAATCTATCATGCAATTATGGACTAATTTGCCCCCTATAATCAGAGAAACATAAAATGGAGGAGGTCTAACCTTTTTATTTGTCTCCACATCTCTTGCTGGTTGTACTAAACTAGTGGCACTCTCCATGGTAGATGACTGATCCTTGGGTTCAATCCTTTCCAATTCTTGCTGCAGCATCTTCCTCTGCATTGGTATGGTAGCAACAACATCCCACATGGAAATGTTTACATTGGTCTTCTTCATTTTCTCTACCACACTCAATGGTGCGTTAGGAATTTTGGTAGAAACTTTGGGAGCTGTACTCATGAGAGGTTGAGATAGAGCAACATAGGGATCACTTGCATTCTCCTCTTTTGGACCTTGCCTTTGCTGTTGTGAAGTGTTTGTTTGCTCATTTTTTGTCTGTGTGTTAGGTATAACACTTGAAGTTGAGGCCTGCTTAGGAGAAGGAGGAGCAGCATGTTCCATAACTCTCTTCTTGCTTCTTGTGTTATGAGCAACAGAATCCTGGTTTACATTACAATGCTCCTCCATCTGGTGATTCATAAAAGAGCAATCACCCTGCCTCTGAACATATGAGGCCTCCTTGGGATGATCTTCCTTGTGTGATTGCTTTACTATGGACTCCTGGACAGTTAGGGCCAAATAAGATTCTACTTTCTGACATAGGCAGTAGGTATAAGAATAGTTACATGAAGGACAAAAATCTTGGTCTTGGGCCAAGTTATTTTGAGGGACTATAGCTCTGTTCTGATTTGAGGTTGAAGCAGAAGCATGACTATTCTTCCTATTCTGATCAAAAGAGCTATTCCACTGATTAGGATGCCTACCACCACTTAGAGCCTGGTGTTGTAATTGGGGGGGCTTGCCACTTTGGGCTTGCTGCCTTTCTAAGGCCACCACCTTGTTACTCATCTTTTGTATTAGAGAAAAACTATCCTCCAATCTCTTCCCTTGGTCCTTCAACTCCCTCCCCTGCTCTTGTAATTTTTTACCCAGGGTCTTCTCTCTTTTATCTATGTTTAGCACTAGACCTTGGAGCATTTCCTTGAGTTCATCTATTCTGTTTGAGGATGTGGAAGCTTGGGGAACTGGAGTAAGGGCTTGTGACGTAGAAAATGTAGGAAGAGGGGCTATTGCTGGTTGGTGGTTGGGAACATCAGGAAAGAAAGGCATAGGAGGCCTTGGAGCTTACTTCCCACCTTGTATTAGGATATTCTCAGCTTTTATAGCTGTCTCATAAGCATTTGGTAATGTATCTCCTCCCATAGTTTGGATTGTGGTGGCAATGTCACTGTTGAAAGCTCTAAGGTAATGCAAGAAAGCATTACCAGGGGTAGGTTTTACTATAGTAGGTATTCTATCCCATGTCTTTTGGAATCTGTAATTAAAATCAGTCATACATTCATGGGGGGCTCTTTTTATTGTAGTCAGCTGCTCTAGTAGTGACAAATGGTCACTCTTATCCTCAAAATGTTTGCACAATCCTGCTCCTAGTCCATCCCAATCGGTTATGGAACCATGAGCTAAGCCTCTATACCACTGTAATGCTTTTCCTTTTAAAGATGAGGCTAGAAGTCTGACGGCAACATCATCTTCTGTAATACCATGAATATTACAGACATTCGCTACCTCTTGGATATGCTCTAGGGGGGAAATAGAAGTCTCACCAGTAAAATCAGGTATGCTTTTTAGTGCAGCTACTGGTATATCATGTCTTTGGGCTAACAACAGAGGACTTCCACCATTAAAGGTGGCAAAAGGATGAACTCTTGGCTGTGCCATATAAACAAGTGTTCTATTGATGAGTGTTGATGGCAATCTAGGCTGAGTTCGAATAGTAGGGGGAGTAGATACAGATCTTACAGGTATATCAACTGTTACTCTACCCCTAACTGGTGATAATGAAGTTCTAGTCCTTCTTCTCCTAGGATTTGAAATAGAAAGCTCTTGATATTGAAATTTACCTCTAGAAGACGCCCTTGTTTCAGTCCTGGGCATGAATCACTGCAAACTTGGTCTGGAACTAGACTTTTTTGATGTTCAGAGTCGCCAAGTACTTGAAAGATCAGCCTCTTGAAGGCTTGAATACTGAAGCCAGCACTACTTCTTCAGCGTTGATCCCTGGAATTCTCTCTTCTTAACACCAGTAGACCTTAAATCTCCTGATATGAGTCCCACCGGGCGTGCCAAAAACTGTTGTCACTTAGGTTTGCACCCTTGTCCAAGGCCTATGTGCGAGGACAACCTAGTGAAACATGGAAACAACCTCCAAGCTGTGGGACTTGAACTACAAGGTTGAGTCTCCGGAGAAGGCCGGCTTCCTCTTACTATCAGGGCGCACCTATCTATTCTCAGAAGGGAAAGGGAGAAAGAGAGCGTTAAAGCAAATCTACCTAGTCTAATCTAAGGTGGTGATGCACCAAAACAGAGTGTTCAGACTCATTCCTACCCATATATGCACTACAAAACTAGGGTAACATCCAAAAGTCATACACGTCCATACTTATATCGATCAATAATCACATACAGATCAGAAAACCAACTGAATGATACCAGGAAAAGAAGATTTCATTTGTATATTATCCAATAGGCCAAAGATAGATACAGTACATGGACCACTAATCTCAATAATGCATCAATGAGAGGCAAAATGAAGAACATACACATTGACCACTGAAGAGAATGACATAGGATGCTATGTAGCTCAGAGACATAGGGATTCTACACTACAAGTCTGCAATCAGTAGCAGAGAAAATCAGGAAGAGTCGACCCTAAGAACAAGTCACCAAATTGCCTTTATAGATCAGGCATAATTAAAGATTTCTGTGTCACACTCACTTCTTACCTACTGGCATTAACTTCCCATCTTGAGAATCCAATCGAAGATCTGATTGAATCCTGGCTTGCATACCAAGAAATCTCATATCTTTCTAAGAAAGAGCCTGGAGAAGATAGAAACGGCGCCACAACATTCCCTGACATGGTAGATTAATCGACTAGATAGATAGAGTGTCCCTCTGCACCTGATATTCACTCTGAGTTGGTGGAAATTGATTATGAAATCAGATCCACAGAAAAAATAAATAAATGATTTCTATCCTTTCTAGTTCACGAAACAACAGGGTGAAAAAGGTCAACCAGGTCCACATGCTGACTAGGCCACGTGGGGCAATCACTTTCCTCCCCTTTGCCACCCTGGTAGTCCTCTTAATGCGCTGACCACACCTTTATGTTTGACTGGGCACTATGTCGCTATGGGCGCTATGCCCTGAAGTTCCTAATAGCGACATAGCGCCCAACAGTTATCTCTATCCATGGTGGTACCAAACTGTGACTGTGATGCCCCAAGCAGACTGTATCATTGACCTGGTGCATGGGCGCTAACTCACTATCACAAAATTCATGCAATTTCTCCATGGCGAGATAGCGCCCGCCACTGATCTTCACAGATCTGACGGTGTAGAACTCGCCCCTACAACGTGCTAGTTGCGTTGAAGATCTAGTGCCACCTCATGTCTATGTTTTGATCTGGCATATGTGGCAGTCCTTCATTGGCCTGACGTAGCACCATTCTAGCAAATTCCCTAACACTTCGCCCTAGTGACCTGGCACATGGTACTAAGGCGCTATGTCGCTATGGAAAAATTGAGGCAACCTTCCCATAGCGAGATAGCGCCCAACTGCCATCTCACCCTTTGATGCAAACGTGGCGTATTCTGAAATGCCACTGTGGTAGATGAGGTACCACCCTGACCAATCATGAGGCCATGACATTAGATAGCTCATCCCACCTGTCCCGTCCTTCGGTCCCACCAAGCTTGAGAGTCTGTCATGGTCTGTTTTTCGTTTGGGCGCTATGTCGCCAATGGAAAACTCATGAGTTTTCCGATGGCACCATGGCGCCCCACTAGCATTTCTAAACTTTTCAACTGTCTGACCTCTTCCTGCCGCAAAACTAGCCCGTCGTAAACTTTCTTGCCATCACACTTCCCAATCGAGCACTATTTCGCCAACATAACCTTTGCACATCTCCACCATAGCACGATGGCGCCTACCGTTGATCGGCCTCGATCCAATGATCATGGAGACTCATCATTCTGCAACTCCCTTCCCTTGTAAGTCACTGGGCCCGCGACACATGTGGCACTTCCCTATTGGTCCGATGATCGCTTAATCCTTACTGCACCAACTACGTAAAACCTGGTTCCATCAAGACACATGGTGCCTAGATGCTATGTCGCCAACGTTAACTCTCGAACAATTTTTGATGGCGAGATAGTGCCAGCCGTAGATCCCTGCAGATCCGACGATCGTGAAGACTCGCCATTCCTCCCAAAACTATTGGGCCTACTGAACGCATGTTGGCATTTGATTCATTCTCCTGACGCCGATGGGTAAGACTTGATTCCCGCTGACACATGGCGGATGGTCGCTATGTCGCCATGTTAAAACTCGTACATCTCTGCCATAGTGAGATGGTGCCATCCGCTGATCTAGATCAATCTAACGGTGGAGATCTTACCCTTCAATGTACCGGTGACGCTGATTGAACTCTGACTTGGAGGATGTCGTCGCTCTTTATTGGCCCAATGAGACACCTCCCTGGTCTGACAAAGCACCAACTCGGAGAGTCCATATTGCCTTGACCCCACTGATGAATACGTGGCTACATCTGATTCGCCATCTTGACGCCGGGCTGGAAAATTGCGTTGCAGAGTACCGACAGGACCCATTTTCTTGACCCTTCCTCGCCACGGTGGATTTTTCGATTGGGTTCTATGTCGCCATCGAAAAATGCATTGGTTTTTCGTTGGCGCCATGGCACCTTGCCATGTTTTGAAACTTCTGGTTCGTGGAAACGTGTCGCCCACCGATGTGAGCATCTCCGGCGGGCGCTATGTTGCTATGGAGATTTTTCGGCCGACGTGCGATAGCGACATAGCACCTACGATGCCGAAAAAATTTCTCAACCTGCCCTCTATTGTAGCCCACTCGCCGAACCCACCAGAGACATGTCAATTGGGCGCGATGTTGCTGATGCTAACTCTCGGGCAGTTCTTGATGGCGAGATCGCGCCGACCGTCGATCTTGCTGAAATCTGACGGAGAAGATCCTGTGGGCTGCGAAATACATCGTAAGGTCCGATCTTGGCATAAAAAATAATATTTTCATGGCTAGCCGTTGGACGAGCCAAGTATTTAAAATTTAAACCTTTGGCGAGTGAGCGAAAGGTAACAACTTCCTCTTTTGATCTTAATACTATATCACCAAATTTTCATCCAATAATCTCATGGATCACTTACACACATTTACCAAATACTTTTCTCTTATTCACATAATCCACACATCAACTTGTTTCCAAACAAGGAGAATATCCTTCCTTTATACCATGTCCTCAAAAAAATTCCTTGATTCAGCCTTGAGGCTTTCCCAATCAATTATAATAGGACCTCTTTAAGTTAATTAATTATCTTATAATTACAAAACACTATTGACTTATAGTATTTTCAATTTCTCACACTCACTACCTTAGACTTTGTGCACTCGCTAACATCATCATTAGGCTATGTATTGTCATTGTCTAACTATGCATGTCATGATTATATTTGTGTTAGGAGATAAAATTCAAACATAAAAAAATTATTGTATGTATACACATTTAACTACTTCATTAGGCCATAATGTAGAACACATCCTTAATTTCCCTTGATTTGATCATCAATGCTCTGTTCATACAACCTTGTTCTATGTATCCTACTTTACCAGTCTTCACAATAATGCTATTATGTTTACATCAATGAAAAAAAAAGTCATGAATAACACATGCCAATCATGCTAACAATCTCACATGAGCTCTATCAATCCTTAGGATACTCTCCCAAAGGAACACCATCAACATTCATTCTAATGATAAGAAGGTTTTTATCCTAAAAAATAAAACATGGATATTATCATAACCATGACTACAATTATTTGTTCCATTAGAAAAAGTAATGTTGCTAATATGGCCTTAAAACAAAATATCTCCAAGTATTATGATAAATTTAATCATCCCTTCCTTTACAAACTCTTGTTTAAATTTATCTTATTTAGTAATTTTGCTGGAATTGTCAAGGAATGTGTAGAATCAATAAGAAAAGTTGGACCTTGTGAATGGAAAACCTTGAGATAAATTATTTTTTAGAAAATGCTTGAGGCTGGGGGTCCTCTTTTACCCTACCTCTAGATCATAATGGAAATGGTCTTAGGTCAAAACATGAGGCGCCTAATTGATAAAAGTAAAATTAATGGTGTTAAGCTCACTTCCCCTCTCCCACCTTCTAAGTTATAAAAAAATCATGAATTAAACCTCTTTTTTTGTCATTTATTTGGTGGTTAAGGGGAATGAATGGAGGATCCTCCTATACAACTATGCATCTTCCTTTAGCCAATTTATAATTTATCAAAAATAATAATATTCTTCTTTAGCACTACTCGTAATCTATAGTGTAAATTCTTAGATGTTCTTGCTACCAATCTACTAACCTTCTGTCTACTTATCCCTACATTGTGTTGACTATTAAAGTTGTCAAGTTTGAATTTTTGAACTCTATATTGGATCATGCCCAATATAATCTTATTGGGTGGAAAAGTAAACCCCTCAGTAGTGCTCAAAAAACTTAATTTATTTTTGCCTCTCTTAAGGGGGGCCTAGATTATTTTTCCTCCCATTTTAAAACATAGCCCTATATATGAATGAAAAACATGAAAAAAAAAACTTGCAATTCCTATAGTCTAGAATAAAAGAGAAAAATAGTCTCCCTCTTATTAGATGGGATAAGGTTATGTTTCTCGAAAGATTAGGTGGCCTTGACATCTATAATCTAATGTTAGCCTTAATAAGGCCCTTATGACTAAAATTTCTTATTTAAGTTATTCATTGGCATTTCTTAATGGTGTAGGACCATAGAGAAAAAATACCTTAATATTGAGTACCTTAATAGGTTATTTACTACTAGAAAGTTCCCTCACACTCCAAAATTTGGAACCATTTTTTTAGGCACACAAACCTCCTCTTGTTTGGGGTGAATTGGTGGTTGGGAAAAGAAAAAGACATAGAATTTTTGGATGATAAATAGCATTTACATTTTACACTTGAATTGGGAAGATTCAAGATCCTCATAAACTAACTAAAGATGTGTATTAATGACTAGATTATCAATTATAATAGCCATGATATACAAAAAGGATCTAAATCTACTTTTTGAAGACTTGACTGAGCTTAGAAATTATTAATATAATATCTTGGCCATGTTGTAGACGATTAGAGTCCCTATGTTTAATAATGATGACAAATCCATCTAATCCCTTCTCTAGTTGGGTGATTTTTTTGTTAAGTCTTCCTACATTTTTTTCATCTTGGAGTAAGGAAATCATAGGTATTGAAAGAAGGTTTGGGATTCCCATCTTAAAACCCAAAATAATTTTTTTCTTGTAGGTATTATAAATGGAAAAGTCTAGATCTAGGGTAATCTAGTTAAAAGAGGTTTAAATTGTTCCAATAGATGCATCCTTTATAAAAGGGGGAGGGAAATATCAATTACCTTTTTCTTCACTATGAATATACCTCAAAAATCTAGATATAGGTCTTACAAAAATATAATGTGCATTTTGTTGTATATTTTGATAGTTTGAAATTTATTTTGGATTGAAAATATCCCTCTTGACACCACATCCTTAATATCCTCTAGCATCAAATCATATTCTCCAAGTGGAATATCCCAACCATATCTACATTTCAATTTGTATATGTATTGCTAGTACCCAGAATATCTCTAAGAAGTTTTATCACTTTGACAATATCAAGTTGTTAGATATGTATTCTACCAAGTGGATTCCTCTTGAACCTAATTTGGCTAAACAAAATATTGATGGTAATGCAAACAATGTCATTGAGGTGGGTGTTGAAATCATTAGGAACCTTAAAGGGGCTTGGTTAGTGATAAAATTGTGAAGCATATCATAGGGCTTCTCTCTTATTTTCTAATATCAATATTATGCACACATATAGGGAGTGGAATTACAACAATCATTCCCTTGTTGCTATTAGTTTGTAGTCAAATACTTTATGATGCTAGTGTATTGTTAATTAGCTCTCAGAGTCCACTCAATTCCTTCTAAGGAAAGATGAGTACATCATCCTCAACATTCAAAATTATTGATAACCCTTTTCTTAATGTTGGCCTAATTCTTGGTGCCTCTTGGGCCACCTCACATAGTAAAATAGTACTACTTTTTAAAATTTCAAAGCCAAGACTATTAATGATCATCAATTGAATCATTCCTTAGAAACCAAACTCTTCTTTTTCAAGATTCACATATGTACAAGCCTATTTTGATGGATTTCTAATCAATTTTTATGATGGAGATGTCATAGAAAGGTTCATTTTGGAAACTTTTTTACGTTGTTAGATTACTCTAGATTAGGAAGCTTCTTTTTCACCAATTTTTCAAATTTGCATGGCTGCTTGTATGTGTTTCTTATTACTCATTACTACAAATGTCTTGTTAGAATTCATTTTAGGAGAATGCAAGTTTATTTTTTCCCTATCCATTCTATTATTTCATTCCCTCTTCATCCTTGGTGTTATTGTGTGTTGCACTTGTAATTATGAAATTTGACTACTCTAGTTATGGAAGTTTCTCTATGAGACTTTGGAAATGGGTGGAAAGGGCTTAGGATTGAGCATAATAAAATTTATGGCTATTATAAAATTAAACCAAACAATCATTTATTTTTTCTATCAAGTAATTATCTCTTTTATGTGATAATTCAAGATGATCTCATCTACCATCAATTCATTTCTTCTTGGGATGAATGAATGGTATCTCTTTTGAGATAGATGAAGAGGTGATTTTAAAATCCTTGTAATTATTCATTAAAGGACAAAAACAAAAGAATGCAAGCCATTCTCTACACCAAGTCATTCTAAACAAATAACCTATTAAGAACCATGGAGGTTGCATTCATGAAGACCTGCCAAATATTTGGCCTCAAGATTGTGCTACTATCATGAAATATTTTATGTTGGAGGAAAAATATGGTGTCATTTTTTTTTTTAAGCACCTTATATTTCTTTATCACTTGATAAATAAGGTCTTTATATCCATTCATTTCTTTTAGTTGCATTAAATGGAAAGTAATATCTCTAAAATATCTAATGATAATTGTTAGGGAATAATTTTTCTATTATTCACTATAGTCTAATGTTTTACTATTACAATTTCCATTTATCTTTTTGCCTCATTTTTAGGTTCTACTCATGACAAGACCATCCTCCTTTACATTAGTGTGAGTAGAAAATATTGTATCAAGAACCCATTTAGGATAATAGAGTCCAAGGTTGAGTGCCCCATTTATAATTTCCCTAGAAAAAGAAAAAAACATCATAGAGCCATATACCTAAGCTCAAAAATCTTCAAAAATTCAAAGATGTTTCCTACAATGTCACCTTTTATATCAAAATTAGATAAGCCTCTAGCTTTTCTAATAGGATTTATATAGAGAAGGAAAAATGGGACATGAAGGAACTAAATAGTGAGGGCTCAAAGGAGACAAAATAAAATAATGTGAAATACTCAAAGGGCTCATCCTATCATGTCTATGAAATCCCTTAGTGTGGCATGTCCTTTGATCCTTTAGCTAACCATCCCTCCCATAAGGACATAAATAAAAAAATTATTGAGGGAATTCACATCAAGAAGTATCCTTCAACTAGTTATGGCCCTTGTGGTATTGTTGGAAAATTTAAGCATGAGATTGTAGGCTTAGAAAGTGTTTTGAAACATATGAATGGTGAGGTTTCTATCTTGAATTATAGACCACAAGAAATCTTTAAATTTTTTGTAAAAATGATGCATGTTCTTGTTGCTACCCTTTTTCCTATTATAGTAGAAAGTTTCAGGTGGGAAGATAACTAAGGAAAAGTACAACAAGGACCTGTTTTTATTTCTCAATAGGAATGGGCCAATATCTTGTTTTCCAAGAGGCTCAAGGAAAATTTAACTAATGCTAGCTATGGGTGTTCTTATTTATTTAATATAATTTAGACCCTTGGGCCTCTTTGAATATTTTTTCTTTAAATGACTCAAATGATTTGTTAAACTCATTATGTTTATGGCCTATGTGGCATTATTTTCTTTCTAATTTTAAGACATATTATTATGGTTGTTATACTTTCTTAATTTATTTTTGATTTTATGACTCGGGGTAGCAATTCACTTCTATGAAGACCATTATTTTTTTATAGTAGTATATGATGGGTTTTTTTTTTCTATTTCACCTTAGTTATTCTAGATGTTTTTAGTGTCTAACCAATAGTTATCTAGTGTTTCTATGCTTTTGTATTTCAGAGTAACACCCTAATTTCGTTCTTGTTTGTTGGAATATTAAAATATGGAAAGAGTACTTATGAGGGGGGGGGGGGGGGGGTGGTGAATCATAAGTATCACACTTTAGCCAATAAAATTTTTAACTGTAAGTAAATTGCATGCATGTAAATACATCAAACAAATATGAAACTAAACACATGCATCAACAACTCATAACACTAGAATTTGGTAACCTAGAAACCCTCCAGGAATAAGAAGGTAAAACTGGGGTGGGGATGGTACCCACAAAAATTACTGCAGCAATATTGTTCAATCACTTCTGATGGTCTGCCCTGTTAAAGGCTTTACACTGTATCAATAGTGACCTGGTTAAAGGCTTTACAAAAACTTAACATGAAGTGTCACCCTGTTAAAGGATTTTAATCACCTAATTAAAGAATCTACAAAAGCTGTTAAGCTAATCTATCACCATAGGATTTTCATTCTAGTACAATTGCTAGAAAGTATTCGGTATAATGAACCTGATAGATTATAATCCTTGATTGCTAAATGCAGACACCTTTTTCGCTTTCTCTGATCTTGATCCTTTTGTGATATGATAACCCTCACTTATGAAAATAGATTTCCTTGTGCACCCTTGTATGTCCACTCATATATCTTTACAATGAAATTTCATCTTCCTTATAAAGACTTCAAAGACTTAGGGTTAGATATGGATCTACAATCCACATTGAATCTCAATTTTCTACTCAATACTTGTCTTTTACTGATTGGTTACATGCCTTTAGCATTTTTCTTATTCGCTACATGTAGATTGCATAGGAAAGATAAAAGATTTGATCTCATCATTAAATCCTTTGAGATTTTCCTTATGTCGGTTGCAAAAACTATTTGCATCATAGTTTGTGCAATTACAAACTCTTATGCTGATGTTCTGAGTTACTCGGCTCCTGAAGCATTGTTGATGCTCAACACATGTTGTTTCTTGGATAGCTCAGCACCTAAACAAAACTGTATCACTCGGCACCTACTATTACTCGGCACTTGTTAACACTCGGCACTTGTTAATGCTCGACACTTGTTAACACTCGGCACCTATTAACACTCGGCACTTGTTGACACTCGGCACTTGTTAATGCTCGACACTTGTTAACACTCGGCTCCTGTTAACACTCAGCACTTGTTGACACTCGGAACCTACTATTACTCAGCACTTGATATAGCTCGGCACTTCATATTACTCGGCACCTACTCTTTATTCGGCATTGTTTAGTGGAAAAATGGTTAAGTGTATTGACACTCAGTTGTCAAATTTATTCTTTAAGCTAAAAATCTCCCCCTTTGACATGAGTGGCAAAAACACATAACTAAGATCCTTATGACTCCTTATTAGTTGATCGTGTATGTACACTCAGTGAGTTTTATCCCGTTTCTGCATTCTGACTGATCAAAATTTGCTATCTCAAAATTTGCTCCCAAAATTTGCTATCTCCCCCTTTTATCATACTTATCATATCATTCCTGTACTTAACTCCCCCATACTTAATCTCTTCTTATCACTCCCCCATACTTATTCTCCCCCTTTTTGACACTTATGTCAAGGTTCTTACAAGGAAATGCCATACTTGGCCAAAAATGTACTATTTACTTCAAGGAGTACCTTCAGAGCTGCTTCCCAATTTGCTAGTGCGACATCCAATGTCTTATGATGGATGGCAATCTCTGCTGCTAGGTGTACAAGTCCATAAAATGAAGAAAGATTGGGGTCTTTCTTGAGGAATGTCTCTACATTTATCTGGTCCTTGTGAAGTAGTTCCAAATGAGGAGTTATTGATGATTGAATTTGCATCAATTTAGCTTTTGTGGTTGCCCCCTCTACTGCTAAGATAGCTAACTCTCTTTGTGTGTGAAGCAATTGGGCAAAATGCTTCTCACTCTGAGCTGGATTTGTGGGGAGTTGCATGCTAGAAATCTTCAAATTGTTGTCCAAGCTCAATATTTTCTGGCTATTCTCCTGTGTGAATGTGGAAAAATCACGCAACTTTTTGTATAGGGAAAAGATGTTTCCTAGTACAGTTTTAACTATTTTAATTTTCTTTGCCAGTTCTTCTTGTGACAGTGCTATATCACCGGATATTTTACTATTTACCTTGCCTTGGAACTTCCTTTTTGACCATTCGAACAATCTGGCTTTTGTTTCTTGGTCTTCACTAGTCACCTGGTCAACTATATTAGATAGTTGCTCTATAATTGGTCTTGACTCATCTGGAGACTGTAAGTAGAAAGCTTTTGTGAATATGTCTTTGATTTCATTTAAGGTAAGCTTATGCTTGTGTTCTTTTCTTAGTGCTTCTTGTCTCCTTCTTCTGTCCAATGCACTCTGAATTTCATTGATCTTTTCTTCAGTAAGAGTGCTAGATTCATAATATGGGATCTTTATTTATTCATCAATCTTAGGAACTCCATAGTGAAGTTTCATGATTTCCTTTGATGAGCTCGAGCCTGGTGTCCTGATTTGTAGCTATAACCCATCTGTGCTCGACTGTTGAAGAGTCTGTGTTGGAGTACCAGATTTTGGTAATGCAACCAGTGTTTGTATTGCAGTATCCTCCTTCTTCTTTGTCTCATCTTTTTCTTTAGCTTGAGTATCCCTTCTATGATTGCTAGGTGGGGTTGAACTTGTTGGTTGCTCAGATGTTTCTTTTATTTCACCTGGTGTTGTACTCGGGATTTGAAGTGTATAAGTGACTACACTTGGTGGAGGTGGTGGTGGAATAAATATAATACCAATAGTTTTTATGGTCGAAGGTGGCACTTGTGCTTTTACCTTGACTATCTTTGTTTTAACTTCTAGATTCTGTAATTCATCAACACTGACCAATACAGGATTTGAACTTAATTTTGCTACTAGTGATGATTGGTCAAGGATTTCTAAATCCTCTATAGTTAATGGATTGATGTTTGAATTTGAAGCGTTTGTAACATCTTTTATTTTTATAATATTTGCAGGTGTGATGGTGGCATGAGGAGGACTAGGAGGAGATACCTATGTGTCTTGCATACTTTGATCTTGTGGCTCAACTGTATCTTTCTCTTCCTCTTTCTCCTCTGTATGTGCCTTTTCTTCCTTTTCTTCTTTACTCTTCTTCTCCACTTGTTCCTTCTCTTTTTCTTTGGTTCCTAACACCTTCTTTTCCCTTGTCTTGGCACTTGCCTCTGACTTATATTCTTCATTATACACATCTTCTATTTTCTTGTAAACTATTTTCCACAATCTTGTGGATTTTGTAACTACCTCTTCAATTTTATTCTATAATATGTTGAATGCTCTATGCTTGGGAGTGAATCTATTATTATGCCTTTTTACTACATTTGTTACTTGATCTTTAGTCAAATTAGGAAACAATCTAGCTAATGTTGACTCCCTTATCTCCTTTTCCATTTGTAAACAAAAATGCCATTTATCCTCTACAATTTTATACAATTCTTTTGGCATAGATTCATCTAATTCTAGAGGTGTGTGCTTATATTCAGCCATCATAGCATACACGGATTCCGCTAATTTATTTTGCTCTTCTTTGGTGAGCTTAGTAAAATTTAGGTTCTTAAAACCTTTCAAATCATCATTCCTAATTTTTGAACATAATTTATCAACAATAGTCTGAGGTTTGTGTCTTACCACTTGAAATTGACTGTTGTCCTCTGACTCTATCTTCTCCTCATCTGTTTCAGGCTGGGGAATAAATTTTCTTTTCTTAGACTCGGCAGCAGTCTTCTTTGAGTCTTTCTTCTTTCCTTTTGCCTCCTCTTGGGCTTTTTGTGCTACAGCCCTTGTGGTAGGTCTCTTTGGTGCAGGAGCAGCTACTTTCTTCCCCTTGGATTGAGGAGCAAGAGGAGTTGTCACTTTTCTTTTAACTGGTGCTTCCTCAGCTTCTTCTTCCTCAGTACTTTCCTCTTTATCTTCTCCTAACCCTTGAGTCAGACCTTGAGGTTTATCTCCCTCTTCTTCAATGTCTTCTCCTTCATCTTTTGCTATTCCTTCTTCTTCAATGCCAAATTTTCTCTTG
Organism: Cupressus sempervirens; assembly: GCA_028749045.1. NCBI lineage: Eukaryota > Viridiplantae > Streptophyta > Pinopsida > Cupressales > Cupressaceae > Cupressus > Cupressus sempervirens. Next base: position 671,247,859 of record CM053783.1, on the reverse strand, counting down.
ATTTGTCTCACCATTTTTTCTTTCTTCTTTACTGTAGAAGCAGTCTTCAAATCTATAATCACCCTTGATTTAACAACATCATAGGTTCCAAAAGTTTTTGCATTTTTATCAGCTTCTTCTGCAAGTAGGGTTGTTATCGCTGCAGAAGCTTGATCAATATCAAGTTCATAACCTAGTGGCCTAAGCCATCTTACTCTAGGTATAACTGCTTGTATATAGGTATAATCTATATCTACAAGAAAACAAATGTCCTTATCATATTTCTCAATCAATGAGACTGGAATCCTCATTCTTTGTTTCATGGACTTTTTGAAGTCCTCAAAGTAACTTGTCATTTGGGCATCAAAATTTTCACCCATCTGTTCAATGTATCCATTGATTTGTTCAACAATTGTTTTGTCTGGACTCCATCTTACCTTACCCATAGAAGGGAATTATTTCATCAGATAGAAAAATATGCACATCAAAACTGATCCAAATTTGCACTGAGCTCCCATGCTCTTCCTTATACCTCCCAGATTTTCATTAATCTGTTGAAACATGAGCTCCGCTAGATCATAAGTGTGATCCTTTTTTATTATCTTGTATGCAACATCAACTGCTATACAAGGTACACTGTTTAACCTGCTTGTTTGATAGAATTTGTGTGAAATGATTCTCACAGCAAAATCTAGTAGGGGATCTATGACTGTGTCGATAGTCATTCCTCTATTGTTCCATTTTGCACCTGTGTTTTTCTCTATTACTTCCCTTTTGTCACTTCACAGGGTCTTTGGCTGATCTAGGGTTGGAATACCAGTAACCCTATCAATAGTTTTGTTGGTGAATTTTACTACCCCTGACTCTAACCAAAAAGCTCCATCATGTATTCTACTCAAAACTATCCGTACCCATTCAGTTTTGAAAACAATAGGAAATTCTAGGGTTTTGGTTAATCCTTTTCTTTCTATTATTGAGAACTCATCTTTCAGTCTTTTGTTCTGACATAGTTTGTCATATGCATTATAGATTTCTAAATCTCCTATGGCTCCAATTTTGCAGTTATAACATCTACGAACATCTTGGATCATAACAACTTTATCCAGAATAACTGATAATGCACCTGCAGGATCATTCTTGTATGCTACTTTTGGAATGGGCTTAAATTCAGGTTGTTTAACTTCATTGCTGACCAGTTGTATCTCATGACTCTCTCTACCCTTAGTGGTTCTTGACCCAGATGCCATTGTTTTCCAAACTAGGGTTTATGATTTAAACAAGTTTATAAATTCTACGTAGCTTGGCACTTAAGTAAAATACCTCAAATCGATGAAACTTGTCCTGAATCGCTGTTGAAATCTTCACAAATGGCTTCTGAGCTGATCTTGATCTTCTTCGCTCTTTTTGACTTTGCTTCTCATTTAAATGGTGGGAAAATGATCAAAAATTGAATTTATGTACCCTTCAAAATAGAGTAATTAATGCTTAGTGCACTGCCAACTGTCTAATCGGCACCTGAAGGGTTTTAATCATGACTCGGCACCCATTATGTTTCACTTTTCTTGGCTCCTATTCATATTTCACAGCTCAGCATCATCTATCAACTCGGTCACTGTTAGCAACTCGACACCTGGAGACAACTTTGACAGATCTTGCAAAATTCTCAATTTTGACTTAGCATCTTTGCTTATGCTGATTTCTTCTTTGCAGTTCTTCTATGTCTTGGGACTAATTTATGATGTAACTTGGTTTATCAATCCCACACACTTATTCTTGCTTAATTTGATGAAGTGTGATCACTTGACCTATTAGGTGAAGTGATCTCTACACTTGATGTGCTATACTCATCTTTCTTCTTCCATGTCTTATTCATTTCACTTCTAATATGTCCAACATCTATCTTTGCCTTTCCATTGCTGAACTCAAAACTTGATGCTTTTGACCTTGTTGGGCAATTCCTGCTGACATGACCAATTTTTAAGCAACTGAAACATGTAGTTTGACTCAACCATCTTTTGTAGTTCCCTCTAAAATGTGTTCTTATGAAATTCTGTGGTATATGTCCATATTCTTAACAATAGTGACAACTGTACCTGGTGTTGTAATCCCAAAATTCATGGTTTGATGTCTTTGCTGGTTGATTTAATGTCCACATAGGCTTTGATCTACATTCAAAAGCTCTATGTCCATACTTTTTGCAATTATAACAATGTCCATCAAATCTTAATGTCTTAGTAGTTTTAGTTCTGCATTCATATGCTTGATGACCTTGCTTCTTGCATCTATGACAATGGTTTATACTTTTAGGTTTATCACGCTGATGGGCATTCTTGCTTCTACATACATTAGATGTATGTCCTTTCTTTCCACAGAAATGACATTTAGGTTTAACATCTTTACTTTTATCACTTCTTTGTTCTACACTCTTTGAAGATTCTCCAAATTTAGTGCTGTTGTATCCAAGTCTTGATGTGTCATGGATTGATCTTGGGGATTTTAGTAATTGCTCAAAATATTTGATGGCTTCACTTGACTTGTTGAGATTCTCTGCCACCTCTCTTTCTCTGTTCAATTCATTCTGCATTTGTTCATTTTGCATCTTCAAAGTAGAGATCTCAATATCTTTCACATTGAGTTCATGATGAAGGTTCATCATTTGGGCAAGTGTATCCATGTGCATGTTTGAGATCCTTGTCAGTTCAGTACATTTTTCTTCAAGTCTGTTTGCAAGATTTCTTTTGTCATTTTCCATCATGACCTTATCATCAACTGCTCTTTTCTTTTGTTCAGTAATTTCACATATCATTATGGCCTATGATTCATGTTCCATCTTGAGAGATCTTATCTCATCTGTTTGAGCTTTGTTTTTCTCCATCAGTTCTTCTATTTTTGCATCAAACTCTTTAGTGTCACCATTGGAAAATATGTTGGTGGTATCAATCTCCTTGTAGTTTATCTCATTTTTGGCTATGGCTAGATCCTTCCTTTTTTTTTAATGAATTTCTCAACTTGTTTCTAAATTCCTCCAAGCTATGCAGAGCAAGTTGCACATCTATCACCTAATTTTCAATGATCTTTCCAAGTTTGAAAGCTTCCATCTTTAGATCTTTTCCTCCAAGCTATTAGGCTTTTCCTTGTGAGAACCTAGATTGGCTCTGATACCAATTGTTGGAATATTCAAATATGGAAAGAGTACTTATGATGGGGGGGGGGGGGGGGGAAGGTGAATCATAAGTATCACACTTTAGCCGATAAAACTTTTAACTGCAAGTAAATTGCATGCATGCAAATACATCAAACAAATATGAAACTAAAAACATGCATCAACAACTCATAACACTAGAATTTGGTAACCCAGAAACTCTCCAAGAATAAGAAGGTAAAACTAGGGTGGGGATGGTACCCACAAAAATTACTGCAGCAATATTGTTCAATCACTTCTAATGGTCTGCCCTGTTAAAGGCTTTACAGTGTATCAATAGTGACCTAGTTAAAGGCTTTACAAACACTTAACATGAAGTGTCACCTTGTTAAAGGATTTTAATCACCTAATTAAAGGATCTACAAAATAGCTATTAAGGTAACCTATCACCATAGGATTTTCATTCTAATACAATTGCTAGAAAGTATTAGGTATAATGAACCTGATAGATTACAATCCTTGATTGCTGAATGCAAGCACCTTTTCTGCTTTCTCTGATCTTGATCCTTTTGTGATCTGATAACCCTCGCTTCTGAAAATAGATTTCCTTGTGCACCCATGTATGTCCACTCATATATCTTTACAATGAAATTTTGTCTTTCTTATAAAGACTTCAAAGACTTAGGGTTAGATATGGATCTATGATCCACATTGAATCTCAATTTCTCGCTCAATACTTGTCTTTTACTGATTAGTTGCATGCCTTTATCATTTTTCTTATTGGTTGCATCTAGATTGCATAGGAAAGATAAAAGATTCGATCTCATCATTAAATCCTTCAAGATTTTCTTTATGTTGGCTGCAAAAACTGTTTGCATCATAGTTTGTGCAATTACAAACTCTTATGATGATATTATGAGTTACTCGGCTCCTGAAGCATTGCTGATGCTCGACATATGTTGTTTTCTGGATAGCTTGGCACCTAAACAAAACTGTATCACTTGACACCTACTGTTACTCGGCACTTGTTAACACTTGGCACTTCTTAACACTCGGCACTTGTTAACACTCGACACTTGTTAACACTCGGCACCTGTTAACACTTGGCACTTGTTGACACTCGACACTTGTTAATGCTTGGCAGTTGTTAACACTCGGCTCCTGTTAACACTCGACACTTGTTGACACTCGGCACTTGTTACACTCGGCACCTACTATTACTCAACACTTGATATAGCTCGGCACTTCATATTACTCGGCACCTACTCTTTGTTCGGCATTGTTTAGTGGAAAAATGGTTAAGTGTATTGACACTCAGTTGTCAAATTTATTCTTTAAGCTAACATTGTTTTTATCAAAAAAAGAAAAGTGAAAGAAATAAAATATATAATCATGTGGAAAATATAATTTATTATCTTGTCACCTCTCCAGCTAAAACTATTTTTTTTTAATATTTTATAATTTAATAGTTGTTCCACAACTTTTTTCAAAAAGTGTTAAATTACTAGCTGTGTTAGTTTTAAAAAAAAATATAGAACCACATGTATCTTAAAATTTAATCCTAAAAATTGTTTGGATCATGATGTTATCATGTGTTAATGAATTTAAGGAGGATTCTTTTTTTGGCTACATTTTTGTAATTTAATATCAAAAGTGGTTAATGTCATTTGATTTCCACAATCCATTAGTAATATCATGAGAATTTCTGGAGTTTGATTGTGTTGTAATTTTTAAGCATCAAAATTACAACACAATCAAACTCCAGAAATTCTCATGATATCAAAAGTGGTGTCATCTTTTAGATTATTATAATCATTTAGTAAATTTTTAGTGGTGTAAATTTAAAATGTAATCAAGTTACAATAAAATATTGTTTATAATTTAACTTGAAAAAATATTCACAAATATTTTTTTCTTAAAAATTTTAAGAGTAATACCTTTTATGAATATTATATTGATCAATTCAAGTAATTGATGAAACCTAATGTTCTCTAATATTTAAAATCTAATTTCTTCTAACTGTTGAGCTTAAATAGAAAGGATTGAGTTTTTTTTTTTTTTTTTCAAAAATGTTAAGTAATAGACTTCAAATTGAAAATAAACTCAAGATTCAAATTAATGTAATTTATTTTGAGATAAATTATCTAGAATTCTTTTGAATCTACATATCTATATGTATATTAGCAAACCTCTTAAAGATTTTATGTTTAAGGGTAAAAACATTTATGGGTACATTAACATATATGTGTATCTTGGCATGAGCTCCAAGTAAAAATGTTAATAATTCTGAGTAATTGATTACCTATATGTCATGTGTCATTAATATATTATTCTTCAAATTTTGAACCAAAATATATGAAATTGTATCCCTTACTATAATCTAGAACATGGCTCATGTGAAAAAATTAAAGAGTTAATGTGTTGTAGTTTATTTGTCAATTTTTATACTAGAGGTGAACCAATCATAATAAGTAAAGTATCAATCTTTATAATTATTGATAATAATAATGGTCATTATAAGAGATTTTAAAGAAAATAGACAAGTTAATAACAAAAATTAAAATTTTGACATTTATGATTCTTGATATTAATTGTGGTTGTTATTTTTAGAAATTTTAAAGAAAATAGAGAAGTTGTCCTACCAAACCAAACAAAATGTACTTAAAATAGTTGTCCTATTCAAATAGAAAAAAAAAAACCACAAATTGTATCCTCTCAAGATGGATTGGTCATTTGTACTCTACTTGAACATCCTTTAGTTCAATAGTCAATAAATCAACTACAATTTTACCCTACACCCAAAGCACTAATTTAATGATAATAATTAAAACATTTTACCCTTTGGTGTTTTATTGATATACATAAAAAAATTTGTTATTCATTTGAAAGATGGAACTCTCATTTAATGAAATATAATATCGAATGTTAAAACATTAGTTAAACAAATTGAAAGAACGAGAAAATTACTATCGGTGTGCCAACTTATTACATTTTATGTATGTTTCATCATAATCACTAATATGTTAACCACTTTCACATGGTTGTTATGTTGGAAATGTGAATGGAGTAACTAAGAGGGGGAGGGGGTGAATCAGTTACCACAAAAACAATTCCACAGTTCCCTTAGATGTCAAAATATTTCCTTACAACTATCACTTGGTTAGCATTCATTAAAATGCTATAACTCAGTAATGCAGTGAATGTTTAACTTTAAAACAGATCTTAACATGCATGAAATAAGAACAAATGAGACACCAAATTTAACGTGCAAACCCAATATGGGAACAACCACCAATGTAACTAGTTACTAATTTTCACTCTTCTGAAGTGAGCATGTTAGGAGCCAACCTGGTTAAAGGTTACAAAACACACTGTTAGGTGTGACCTTGTTAGAGGATTTATTCATCCTATTAGGAGTTTCCCTATTAGAGGTCTTTAGAATAGTTCAACTGAACTATCACCTTGTTAGAGGATTTACAAAATAGCTGCTAAGCCAACTCTGTCAAGAGATTTTGAAATCACTATTTCAATGGTTAGAAAGCAACAATGAAATTACCCAAATAGGATGCAACTTAATTTACTAATTCTAGATCTCTATTCTACACCATTAGATCATCCTTGATTAGATATAACTTTTATGCTCCTTAATTATCTATTCTCATCCTTTAAAATTTGCTTCTTCAAAAACCACCTTGATAATCATATCATATCACAATCCTTTCTTACATACAAAATTTACAATTTGACCTTTCATATATAGCAATCAAATTATCAAGTCAGCTCAATTACAAGTTACAATCACTTATAATCATTACCACAATTGGCTAGAAATAAAACTTAAAATAATTAAGCATTAAATCATAAATTAACTAATTCCTTCACTGGCCGACCTTGCTCGGTAAACACTGTTCAAAAAATAGTTTCCTATGTTAAGCAACTGAACTCAGTTAACACTATGAATTTTGGAAAAATCCTTCATTCATCAAGTGAACTCGGTAAGAACTAAATTTCCTTTGATAACCTTGCCAGCTCGGTAGAAACTGAATTCTGCTATATTTTCCTTTGATGACTAAGTTTTCTCGGTAGACACTGATTTTGCCTTCTTTAACCTTTAGAGCTCAGTAAAAATTGATTTTTCCATTTTTAGTCTTCAAAGCTCCGTAGACATTGATTCTGCCTTCTTTAATCTTTAGAGCTCAGTAAGAGCTAACAAATAGTTGATATGACATTTGTGTAACATCAAAGACAACACACAATTGGATAATTATATCCAACAATCTCCCTCTTTGGCATTGATGGAAACACAGCATGTCATAGCAAGCTAAAATTTGAGAACAAAACAAAATTTTCATTAGATAGTTTTCTCCTTCTTGTTTTTCTCCTTCTTTGTCAATTCAAACTTCAGTTATCTACAAGAGTCTCCCTCTTTCATAGTAAGCTCTCCCTGTAACTATTTTTAGAAGAAAGACAGTATACTCTCCCTCTTGAATAATTTTTTTTTAGAAAAGATATGACAATAAACTCTCCCTCTTTGACAACACATGCCAAAGACAACACAACTCAAAATAGGTTTCAATGTACCTCAAGTACTGATACATATGCAATGCCTTCATTATTCTGCTGCATCAACTAATAGATCTTCAACTCAATTTTTGTTGATGCATTGCTGAAACTTTATTCTAATGCATTTCAGATAAGGGAATGACCCCTAACTTACCTCTTAGATACAAAAATGCATCCTTAGGTAGTGGTTTAGTGAATATGTCAACAATTTGTTCCTTTGAATGGACATATTCCAATCTAATTTCTTTATCTTGAACCAATTCTCTGACAAAGAGGTACTTTATAGCAATGTGCTTGGTTTTGGAATGCATTAGTAGATTCTTTGAAATATTAATTGCACTTGTGTTATCAAAGAACATAACAACTGGTTCTTTGATTTCTACCTTCATACCTTCTAGTAATTGTTTGAACCAAACGTGTTTGAGTAGTTCATTGTAGCTGCAACATATTCTGCTTTTTCCATTGACTTTGATGTGCAATTTTTCTTTTTTTTTTGGTCCATGACACCAATCTTTTGCCAAGAAAGAATGCACCTCCACTTGTACTTTTTCTATCATCAATGTTTCCTGCCCAATCTGCATCAGTAAATACCTTTAAGTCCAAATTTCCTCCAAGTTTATACCATAATCCATAATATTTAGTTCCTTTCAAGTATCTCAAAATCCTCTTTACTGCCATCATATGATTTTCTTTTGGTTTAGCAGAGAATCTTGCTACGATGCCAACTGCTAGGGCAATATCAGGCCTTGTGTGAACAACATATTGCAATTTTCCAATCATTGATCTATATAAGGTCTAATCTACCTCTTTTGATTCATTATCCATTGTGAGTTTTAGTCCAATACACATAGGAGTGCCAACTGGTTTTGAATCTTTCATGTTGAATTTCTTGAGTATCTCCTTGATATATTTTGATTGAGTTATGTAAATTCCACTCTTGCTCTACTAAATCTTAAGTCTGAAAAAGAATTCAATTTCCCCAAACATAGACATCTCTAATTCTTTGTTTGTTTGTTCTAAGAATTCCTTGCATTCATCATCATTTCCTATAAACAAAGTATCATCCACAAAGATTTTTGCTAGAACAATCTTGTTCTCCTATCCTTGCTTGATGTACAGACTACTGTTTTCATTAGTCCTTTGAAAACCAATTTGAATAAGATAGTTATGCAATCTTTCATACCATGCTCTGGGGGCTTATTTCAGACCATATAATGCTTTGTGTAGTTTACAAACCATGTCCTTCTTTTCTACATCAATGAATCATTTAGGCTACTCAATATAGACTTCTTCATCAAGAATTCCATTGAGGAATGTATACTTGACATCCATTTGGTAAACTTTAAAACCTTTATGTTCTACATAAACAAGTAGTGTTCTAAAACCTTCCAATCTTGCAACTAGAGAAATTTTTTTCTCCATAATCTATGCCTTCTTCTTGAGAATATGCTTTGCCAACCAATCTAGCCTTGTTTCTTGAAACTTTTCCTTGTTCATTTAGTTTATTTTTGAATACCCATTTTGTTCCAATCACATTCTTGTCCTTGGGTCTAGGTACAAGAGTCCAAGTTTTGTTTTTCTCTATTTGCTCTATTTCTTCATTCATAGATTCAATCCAACTTTCATTTTCCAAAGCATCTTTAACACATCTAGGTTCAAAGTCACCAAGTAGACATATACTTTTTAATTTTCTTCTTGTCATAGTACCTTCAAATTTGTCTCCAATGATCTGATCTGGTGTGTGATGCCTTCTGACATATTTGGCTAACACGGGTTCCTTGCCTCTTGAATGTTTTGCACTATTTTCTTCTTGTAATTCAACTTCTTGCTTAGGTAGCTCAGGCTTAGTACCTATAGTCTATGACTCGGTAGACTTGATCTGTGCCTTAGGTTCTTGTGACTTGGTTAAAACTATCTCTAGCTCAGTAGCTAAATTTGGCTCGGTAGGTACTATTCTTTTATTGATAGATGTGTCAGGTATCATGTCAATAAAAATGAATCTTCTATAATCTTAAGGTTCTTTCTTGCTTTCTTTTGCTATCTTTTCTGCAAACTCATCTACTTTCACATGTGCACTTTCTATAACTTTGTCAGTAGACAAATTCAAGCATCTATATGCCTTGCTTTTGGAAGAATATTCTAAGAATATTACTTCATCACTCTTAACATCAAATTTTCCTTTTCTAGATTCTTTTAGAATATAACATTTTCTTCCAAATATCTTAAAGTATCTTACATTAGGTTTGTAGCCATACCATAGCTCATATAGAGTTTTGAATGTATCCTTCTTCAATTGTACTCAGTTTAGGGTATGAATTGTAGTGTTGATTGCTTCCTTCCAGTATTTGATTTTAATGTTCTTTTCTATCATCAGGTTTCTTGCACAATCCATGATAGAACTATTCCTTCTTTTAGCTATTCCATTTTGTTTAGGAGTTCCAAGTGCTAATACTCATCTTTTGATTCCTCTCTCTATGCAAAAGTTATTGAATTCATTTGAGATGAATTCACCACCTCTATCTAATCTTAAGCATTTCAATCTTTTACCTGTTTCTTTCTCTATTCTTGCCAAATACCATTTGAATTTTTCAAATGCTTCTAATTTCTCTTTTAAGTACATGACAGTCATCATTCTAGAATAATCATCAACAAAAAGAATAAAGAATTTTTTATTAGAATAACTCTCTACTCCAATGGGTTCACACAAATTAGTATGTACAATTTCCAGTATATCTTTAGACTGATAGTTTTTACTTTTGAAACTAGTCTTTCCCATTTTACCAATCTGACAATTCTTGCATAGACCAATATCAGGTTTCTTCAAGTTTGGAATGCCTCTAACTTTCTTGAATTTGCTAATCTTTACCATATTGTCAAATTTTACATGACACAATCTTTTATGCCATAACCAACTTTCTTCAACTTGAGCAATAAAACATGAGCAATCGCCAAGTTCAAGATAGAATAGGTCACCTTTTGCTTGTTTTCCTGATCCAATCAACATTCCTTTGCTATTCAGTAGTCTTGCTTTGCCATCCATGAATTCCACCTTGAAACCAATATTAATTATCTATGCAAAACTTAACAAATTGTGTTTTAGTCCTTCAACCCAATATGCATTATCACATATAAGTTCTTTAGATTGAGAGATTCTTCCTCTTCCTTTTATACAACAAGGTTCATTATTACCAAACCTTACACTTCCACCACCATAGTCTTCAAAGTTTTCAAACTTTGTTCTATTACCAATCATGTGATGTGAACAATTGCTATCTATGATCCAAGTATCATTTTTGCTCACATGAGATATGAGTGCCATTTCATCATCTTCTTCATTGTCATCATTAGATTCATCTTTAATAGCAAAATAAACAATTTCATCTTCACTAGTATCTAAATCTTTACAATTTTTGACCATGAAGCATGTTTTCTTACCTTTTTCCTTGAAGGATTTATGATTCTTGAAGTTCTTGTTATTGCACTTGTGGCCTTTCTTTTCATCCTTGTTCTACTTGTTAGGGCACCTAGCTGCAATATGACCTATTTTTTCACATGAAAAACAAATCAAAGGAACTTTACCTTTATATTTACCTCTATTTCTTGAGTATTTCTTTGCAAGTAATGCTTCAACTTTTTCAAGATCACTGTCAGAACTTCGATCTGATTCTTCTTCACTATTTGATTGAATTTCTCTGACTTTCTTTCCTTTTTCTTTGAATGAAAGCTAGGCTTCAAATGCTGACTCAATTCTCTTAGATGATGGAACATAATTATCAAATTTATCTAGTTCAAATGCTGTCAATCTTCCCACAATGGCATCCAAATTAATGTTATGATTTTCTTCACATCTTCTTTCTTGAATAGAAGAAACTCTTATTGCATAAATAGGAAGTAATGTTCTGAGAACTTTACTTATAACTATTTCATCCTCAATTTTTCCTCTAGAAGCTTTGATAGAACTTACACTTGCTTTAATCCTTTCAACATATTTGGCAATGTTTTCATCTTCTCTCATTCTCATTTGATCAAACTGTCCTCTTAGACTTTTAGCTTTGGCTCTTCTTACATTGTCATCTCCTCCATAGATTCCCTTTAGCTTCTTCCACATTGCATTAGCAGATTTGCATTCCTTGATTTCATCAAATTATTCATAGCTTAAGGCGAATGCAATATCTATCATCATGTTATTATGAGTCTTCTTTTCAGCAATGTCATTGACAGATAATCTGCCAGAGGGTTCTACATATTCTACATCAAGATACTTCAATCCTATATCACCAATAGAAGCAAGATGGAGTTTCATCAATCCTTGCCATGTTGAGAAGTGATCTCTATTCAGTTTTGGAATTTCCCTTTTGTAATACATCTTGATCTTTGGCTTAGATCTTTAAAATCTTTTCCTGCAAGCACCAAAATCTTTGATACCAATTGTTGGAAATGTGAATGGGGTAACTAAGAGGGGGAGGGGGTGAATCAGTTACCACAAAAAAAATTTTGCAGTTCCCTTAGATGTCAAAATATTTCCTTACTATTGTCATTTGGTTAACATTCATTAAAATGCTATAACTTGGTAATGCAGTGAATGTTTAACTTTAAAACATATCTTAACATGCATGCAATAAGAACACATGAGACACCAAATTTAACGTGGAAATCCAATATGGGAAAAACCACCAATGTAACTAGTTACTAATTTTCACTCTTCTGAAGTGAGCCCTATTAGGAGCCAACCTGGTTAAAGGTTACAAAACACACTATTAAGTGTGACCTTATTAGAGAATTTATTCACCCTGTTATGAGTGGCCCTACTAGAGGTCTTTAGAACAATTAAACTAAATTGTCACCTTGTTAGAGGATTTAAAAAATGGCTATTAAGCCAATTATGTCAAGATATTTTGAAATCACTATTATAATGGTTAGAAAGCAATAATGAAATGACCTGAATAGGATGCAACTGAATTTGTTGATTCCAGATCTTTTTTATACACCGTTAGATTCTCCTTGATTAGATATAGCTTTTCTGCTCCTTAATGATCTCTGCTCATCCTTCAAAATTTGCTTCTTCAAAAACTACCTTGATAATCATATCATATCACAATCCTTTCTTACATACAAAATTTGCAATTTGACCTTTCGTATATATCAATCAAATTATCAAGTCTGCTCAATTACAAGTTACAATCACTTATAATCATTACCATACCTAGAAATAACACTTAAAATAATTAAGCATTAAATCATAAATTAACTAATTCCTTCACTGGCTGACCTTGCTCGGTAAACACTAGAAAATAGTTTCCTATGTTAACCAACTGAACTCGGTTAACACTGAGAATTCTGCAAAAATTCTTCATTCACCGAGTGAAGTCGGTAAGAACTAAATTTCTTTCAATAACCTTGCCAGCTCAGTAGAAACTAAATTCTGCGATATTTTGCTTTGATGACCGAGTTTTCTTTGTAGACACTGATTCTGCCTTCTTTAACCTTTAGAGCTTGGTAAAAATTGATTCTACCTTTTTTAGTCTTTAGAGCTTGGTAGACACTGATTCTGCCTTCTTTAATCTGCAAAGCTTGGTAAGAGCTAACAGATAGCTGATATGACATTTGTGTAACATCAAAGACAACACACAATTGGATAATTGTATCCAACATGATATAAGTTATGACATGTATTCAAGTATAAAGATCCTAAAATAGTTTAGGTTTAACATAAAACTCTTCAAGTAAAAAATATGAGTCCATGGTTTTATGATATTTTTTATTTTAATATTTGTCAAGTTTTTAGTAGTAACTCAAAACGAAAAAAGATAAAATATAAAATTGTGTGGAAAATTTATAGTTAAATAATCAATACATCATTTTAGCCTCTTTGTAGTAAAATTCCAATTTTAAAATGTTAAATAATAGTTGTTTCAATTTTCTTTATGAATATTATGTGTTATAAGAACACACATACCTGAAAATTTAGTATTAAATCATGTATCTAGCATAACATCATCTTTTGTCTATAAAATTTTAGTTGGAATTTTTTTTTAAAAATTCATTTCATCTTATTTTACTATGAAATGATATATCACCACCATAGAAATGCAAGATTTTAAAGAAAATATTTTAAAATGTAAATTTTTTTGTATTAAGAGAGTGTTGCTTTCTAATGCAAAAAAGTATTACTTGTAAAGGATGATTTTTTTCTAATTTTAGTATGGTGAGTCAAACAAAAATATATTAACTCAAGAAAAAGAGTTTAAAGCCCTGAAATGCCCTCAAATAGTTAATGTTCTAGTAAAGTCCACTCATCTACATTCTTTGTTGCATTGTAGTTAGCCAAGAAGTCAAAGTGGCAACCAAGATAGAGAATGGAAAGTCCCAAGAAGAGATTTGTCCCTACATGGACACCTAATCTTCCTAAAACCTAAATCTATAACATATACAAGATTTAGTAGAAATAGATACATTAGTTAAGGCCCATTGAGTAGGAGAATTAAATCTTGAAGGCAATACTTGTATGCATGAATATGTAGCCTCTGCTAACACACACACTTCAACATGGTCCTTATTTGCAGATTCATCCCGAGATGAACATTGGATTGTTCATCTGAAAATCAGCTGGCAAGGCGACCTGTTGCCTTCTATCTAAAGGGAATTGCTTGTTAGATATCCCCAAATTTGAGGTTTTAGGCAACCAAACCCTCTAAGAATGAAGGATTTAAGAAATGAAATTAATCTATATGATTATGCAGATTAATCTAGAATGAGAAATGCATTCTAATCTAAGAACAAGTAAAGGAAACTAGATTAATCATATGCATATTATGCTAAATGAAATTAAGCTAAAGATGTAAATGTATGTAAAATATGAGCAAATGTGAGTATGAATTCCAGTAGCAATTTGATGTAAATTCCAAATTCATCCTCTTCCAAAATGAAGAGATGAGGGTCTCTTAAATAGACTTTCCTGGAATCCATCAACGGTTGAGATCGATTTCAATCAACGGTCAGGATTAAAGGTGAAGTTCAGTCATAAAGGAAGATTCCCAAATTAAAGGGAGTTAACTGATTTAATTTGAGTAGAATAAGGAGTTAAATGATTTAATTTGAGTAGAATAAGGAGTTAATTGATTTAATTCCTTTTTGATAAACAGTGAACTAGAAATTTCTCTTTTTGAACTGAAGAGAGATTTTGGTGAGATATTTAATTTAATAAAATGAGATATACTCTCATGATTACCTTTTCTATTTAATTAAATAATCTTTTAATTAATTAGAGACACTTTTCTTATTTAATTAAATAACTTCATTTAATTAATTAGAATGGCTTCCCATTTAATTAAATAACTTTGTTTAATTAATTAGAAGTAAGTACTCCATTTAATTAAATAATTTTGTTTAATTAATTAAAATAGGAACATTTATTAAATTAAATAAATTTAATTCCATAGTACATTAGCCTTAAGATATAATTTAATTTAATTAAAGTATAAATACTTAGTAATTAAATTAAATATTAATCAATAGGTTTAATGTGACTAATATGAGTAAATACTATAGGAATTAAATAATAAGCATGATGAATGTAGATTAGGGTTTTCTGCATCTGACAATTAATTCAAGTAGCGAGTAACCGAATTAGAATTTTTCTAATGGAATAGGACTTTAGGATTGATTAGAAATAGACCAAAATTGGTTGAGATGGAAATGAGCCAATTTTGGGGTATTACATTTTTTCCCTCTTCCAATGAATGTGTGAGTAGCACATTCAATTCAAAGATAAGCAGAAAGCATGTTGCAAAGACGAGATTGGTTTCGAAGATGATGACACATAGACCAATTGATAAGCTTTTAAGGACTATCTCTAGAACAGAGCTTAATCCCAAGGAATCCAAGTAGAGCACTTAGATACCTAAGATTGGTAGCATTTAAAAGACTATCTCCATAATGGAGTTTAATCTTTAAGGATCCAGATAGAACACCTAGACACCTGAAATTGATAGCATTTATAAGATTATCTCTAGAACAAAGCTTAATCTTCAAGAATCCAGATAGACCACCTAGATACTCAAGATTGAAAGCATTTAGAAGATTATCTCCAGCATGGAGCATAACTTTCAATGATCCAAATAGAACACCTAGATACCTAAGATTGAAAGCATTTAGAAGATTATCTCCAGAACGGAGCATAACCTTCAAAGATCTAGATAGAACACCTAGATACCTGAGAGTGAAAAAGATAACAAGGTCCAATCATGAGTCGTAGAATCATCCCCAAAAGAAGGCTTGATCCTCAGGAGTCAGGGTTTAGATTGTCCCAATACCTATCCATCAAACTTTGAGAAGAGCTGTTATAAGGTTGATCAATTGATGAAAAGATAAGATAGATAGCCAAGATGCCAGATAGAAGGAAACAAGATGCCTCGAGTGATGAGATGCCCCAAGTGATAAGGACATAAGATGGGAACTAGATGCCCCAAGTAATAAGTATTTAATGATGTTAATCATCCTACCCCCTCGGGAGCGAAATCGAAAGATGACACACTAGAAATATGATTTGAAGCAGTATATCATGAGATATAGAAGAAATATGAGATTCAACAGAATATAGAAGAGATTAGAACGATCGAAAGAGGATTCAGGGTTGATTTGAAATGATTGCGAAGTCGCAAAGACCAAGTTTGACCAAAAGTTGATCAAATTTAGCCATAGTTGACTTGAGTTGACTATTTTGAAAATATGGAGAATGTAGAGGTCAAAGGATTCCAAGAATCACAAAGTATCAAAAAGATTTGGGCTGCACAAGCGTTCAATCGCATTAGTCCCCAAAATTTTAAAACACATTTTTGAGGCTCTTAAGTGTGTCAAATTTTGAATTTGATCATGAAAATGAATCCAAAATGGTCCAATTAGCCAAGGGTGTGATTTTTGCGCAAATCTGAGCACTTTGAAAAATTTGGGTCAATAGCTATATAAGGGCTCGAGGGGTCATTTTCAATTCATTTGTGCTTTTTGTTTTCTATTGATTTGAGCTCTGAGAGAGACATGGCAGTTAGCATGAGACATCATCGATTTGAGTGCTCCAAACGTCATAGCCGCCCAATAGACTACGGACCATCGGTGAGTCATTGAGTCCCTTCCTTCGTACTTTTGTTTTTACACATTTTGAGGTCATTTATTGCACGATTTAACCTGTTTTAGGATTGTCAATTTGGTCTTCGCACGAAGATCTTCTTTCTTTGCACGAAGAAACAGGATGCTTTGTTTCTTCGTGCGTGGCCGAATGGTCTTCGTTCGGGATGCATTAGGTTTTGCATAGAGATTGAGATTCTTCGCATGAGACGATTCATTTCTCGCGCGAGAATTTCTTTTCTCGCGTGGACAGGTCTTTTTTCATGCGAGAAGCTCTTTTTTCGTGCGATGATGTGATTCTTCACACGAAAAAAGAATGATTTCACTTGAAACTAGGAGAGCATCACGCGAGATTTCACAAATTTTGTGCGAAATCTCGTGAAAATTTCAAAAATTTGATTTTTGCTCTCAAAAATTGCATTTTAATTAGTTTTTGTGCATCATTTTGACTTGATACTAATCATTCCATTTGTTGTTTTTTGTTGTGCATGCAGGAGTCTTTTGGTGACATTTCATTCAAGTCTCATTATCCAGCATATGGGGAGTTATTGTGGAGTCTTGATGATGCAGATCGGGCTCACATTGCTCGATTGAGTTTATCTTCTTTGTGCCAAATTCCAGTCGTGATGGTGAATCACGACCTTCTCATTGCTTTGGTTGAGCATTTCCATTCAGAGACGAACACATTCCATTTGCCGATGGGCAAGATGACCATCACTCCAAAGGACATCTGGAGGATTCTGAGGATTCCTATTCACAGCACCAAGGTCATCTATGACACATTGCCCCCAACAGGGATAGAGGCATTATTTTTTGTGTTCGGGAGAGAGTTATCGAGGGGTAGGGCCATCAGCTGGGATGAGCTGATGCATACTTATGGACCGACACACATGATGGCATCTGTGCTGGGTATATTTCTGAGCTGCTTCTTATGTCCTGACAGAGGATAGCATGGGTTGGAGTGCGGATGGGGTGCCATGCTTCGCAAGATGCTGGAGGCACCAGAGATCTTCGAGTGGGGTCAGTGCATGATGGCCCACCTTTTCCATGAGATGCACGAGGTCGTCTTCCACGAGAAGAAGACCATGGCAGCGGGGGTATATGTATTACAGATCTGGGCCTACGAGCATCTTCAGCTATGTCGACCAATTTTTGAGGATGCCAGAGAGCCCATGGAGTCGTACATATGCAGATATCGAGAGCACATTGCCCAGGTCCACCTAGGTAAGATTGAGCACTAGTGGACACATCTTGATGACCTAGTGTCCATTGTATGGCAACCTTGGAGAGAGATAGAGGACTGGGATGATGCCCCGAGAGAGCTGCCATGGATGTTTAGTTCTCGACCTCTAGCGGGTAGGACGATGTCAGTTATTGAGATATTTTCCATTTCACGATTGTGGCAACAGTATGGCCATCCCCAAGACATTTCACATGAGTACTATGCCTATGCCAGGGGGTAGAAGGATGTTGAGTGGGGATGGCCACCATGGATGGATCCGGGGCAATCCATGATAGGTATCCACAATCTAACTGCAGTTCAGTGGGACTACCTGCCAAAGGTAGTAGATGCAGGGATGATGCCTGCATATCAGGCATTTTTGGTTAGTCATCCGTTCCCACATTTCACAGATCCACTAGGGATGGCAGGGCAGGTACAGAGAGAGGTGCCCCAGCAGTAGCAGGCATAGCCACAACCACCAAGTCAGCCACAGATTCTGCCATAAGTCCATCACCAAGTACAGCAGATGCCTGTTCCCCCAGGTCAGACGGGATTAGACCTAGGTGCTAGGGGCAGTGGGATAGGACACAGTCGACAGTGTACGCAGAGGATAGAGGAGCAGGTCCCGTAGCAGGAGGGTCCATAGAAACAGGTGCCTCCACAGCCACAGGTACCTCCACAGCAATAGGCACTAGAGATGCTAGATGAGGATATGTCAGATTAGCTGATAGGTGGGGTGTAGGAGGCTGTATAGTAGTACCGAGAGTGGGTACGTCAGGCCTCTCGACAATTGGGGGACCTACAGATTGCAGTGGCAGTCCAAGATGTGCAGTTGGTGGAGCGACAATGGGAGGTAGATTGATAGAGGGAGCACACAGAGACTGCAGAGCAGAGATTGGAGCTAGCATAGGATGAGATCCAGTTTCAGTCGGCTCGAGCAATGTATTACTATGTTGCATATACCAGCATGGTGCCAAATGAGACACTCTAGGTGCAGCGCTTTTCTCAGTATGCAAAAGAGTCTAGGGGCGTACGCCCTCCTGCTAGACTAGACATGCCACCTCCGCCTCTGCCACTTGCTGCTCCTGCTCCTCTTAGAGGGGAGGGTACAGGGCAGAGTTAGACGCTCTATGCTTAACTGCAATTTTGATCTTTGGCTATGTATCGATTGGTGTGCCAGCACCACATGTATCATTTTTTTGATCGATTATGCTCGAGTAGCACCCATTTTTTTACTAACCCATTCTTTTGATATAGATATACGAGATCTTGAGCTGAGTATTCCTATGTACATGTCATTGTCTGTTTTGTTTTACTTTGATGTACATGAGATGTATGTTGTACTTAAATAGAATGCATATGTATGAATTGACATCTCATGTAGTGTTGCGTGTTTTTTCTTGACAGTCACAGGTATTCCATTGAGGAGCGTGAACCAAAAAACCAAATGCTTGTATAGCCATGGAAGACTCTAATGCATGTAAATTATGAACATAATGACCATCGAATTGCGTGCTTATGCAAATGAAGTATGTAATGCAAGACTATGTTAAATGCAACCCTAGGTCTGGTTACCAAGCCTCAATAATTTATCATCACTAGATATAAAATAAAGCTCGTATGTTATACAATTCCCATTGACATTACAATCATGGAAATATGAATATAACATACGTTATTGGTTTGTCAGGATTAAATGTAAGCATTCGAGGCACAAGAAGCCAGAATGACCAGAACATTTGTCCCTTTCAATGTAGCAAGTTAACATAAACATCAAAGAATAGATGCTAGGATGACCTGAATGTTGCTTGCATGATAGGCACACCAAACACATGGGAGATCCCTCTTGTGCTAAGTATTCATTATTCATTTTGTCTGCAATGAACCTTGCATTCGTAACCTGAGACAGAAGTGTGCTAGATATACTTGCAGTGACCTGTACATTCACTTAATAGGATGAGTATCGGTATGTACTATAGCATGAATAGTTCACTCCAAAAAACAAGGAGAAGAACCAATGTCATTGATGTATCTGTATAAAAGGAGTCGAGGTACACACGACCATCCAATACAAGATGGAGGCTCTTATAGTGGACACCCCTTTTATAGGAATGTATCAACTTGTTGAAACTAAACCATAGATAGAAAGCCAAGAAAAGATCATGCCCCCAGTCATTACTTCCCGAGTCAAAGATGACATCATCGAGTTGCTCAAGGAGATATGAGAAAGAAAAAACAAAGCAAACAAAGAAAACGCTCAGCATATCCAAACAATTATATCATTTTTGAGTTCAATGTTTTGGGATTGATGTCAATTGTCAATGTCCAGAATACATTTGAAATAAATCTCTTCAGTAGGGTGACAACAGTAGGTAGATGCAGTCAGAATGATTGGTGATTGAGGTCAAAGAGGAATTTTCATGATGAGGAACCTAAGAAGGACTGAGTGACAGTAGGTAGACATAGCCAGGACAACTAGTGACTGACGCAAGAGAGATCTTCCATAAAGGAATCTAGAGACATAACCTGAGCAACAATAGGGAGACATAGCTAAAACAACTGGTGACTGTTGCGAAAGAGATTCCATGATGAGAGTCTCAAAAAACTAACACTTGTGATAGTAGGTAGACATAGTGAGGACCATTAGTGACTGTGGGGAAGGAGATTGTATGAGGAGAATCTCAAAAAGAGAGTGACACCGGTGATAGTAGGCAGATGCAGTGAGGACCACTGGTGATTGTCACGAAGGAGATTCTATGAGGAGAATCTCAAAAAGAGAGTGACACTGGTGATAGTAGGCAGATGCAGTGAGGACCACTGGTGACTGTCGCAAAGGAGATTCTATGAGGAGAATCTCAAAAAGAGTGACACTAGTGATAGTAGGTAGATGTAGTGAGGACCAATGGTGACTGTCACGAAGGAGATTTTATGAGGAGAATCTCAAAAAGAGAGTGACACTGGCAATAGTAGGTAGACATAGTGAAAACCATTGGTGACTGTCACGAAGGAGATTCTATGAGGAGAATCTCAAAAATAGTGACACTAAAGGAGGAATGTCCTCGAGCTATGAAAAGACTCAATCCATGGATACATGAGCAGAAAGAAAGAAAAGTAGGAAAGTGAAAGCATGAAAGTGACTGTACAGAATAGCCAGAAGATGCATTGTACGATGGAGCAGTGGGAACAAGAGGTGCCTATTTACCAAATTTTCGCCTTCTTGGCAAGATTCTCTTTTTTTTGCTACCATGATGCCTATTTCCAAGTTTTCACCAATGGCACTTTTTTTATTTGTTCAATTTTTTTGTATTTTTTTCTTTTTGATTTTTTTTGTATTTTTGATTTTTCAGTTTTTTTGGTGTTACCAAGGCACCTATTGCTAGGTTTTCACTACGGTAACATTTTTTTTAGGACTTTTTCTGATTTTTTTTTTTGATTTTTCAAATTTTTAGAACTTTGTCAAAGATTACTAGCTCTCAAGAAGGATTACCTTGATTTTTTTCTAGTGTCTAGCAAGGTGTAGGATAAGATGTAGTAGTAAGCTAGTGGATAAGTGGAGATGGATAGGCATGGAGTATGAAGTGGTGAATGTTACGCTCAAGGAAAGTCTTCACAAGGTTACCCAAGCTAGGGAAAAGATATAACAATATAAGCTCATAGTGTAATGAAGGGTGTCATGTAAGTAATCCAAGAAAGTAACCATGTCAAGAGATTGCCAAGAACTGAGTTTTCTTCTTTCCTTTGTTGATCAAGACCAAAGGGTTAACAGAATATGATAGAAGATTTTTGTTATGGAGGTTATGAGTGAATGACTTTGGAAATGAGGACATCTAAAGGATAAGCAAGATCATGATAGGATGTCATGGATGGAAGAATTATGCATGACGTCTATTTACTAGGTTTTCATCATGGTACTTGTCCAAGGTGCCACAAGAAGTGGTTTTCACCATAGGACGGATTTATTTTTCTTTACTTTTGCTACCAAGGTGCCACAAGAAGTGGTTTTCACCAAGGCACTTTTCTTTTTCTTTTTTTTTTTGGATTTTTAGAATTTTTGGAAAGAATTCAAGCCTTTCTCAAGTTAGATAGCACTCCTATAATGTAAGTTATGATAAGCCAAGGCCATAGCAAGGTACGCTCAAAGATGCTGATAAGGTAATGGAGGGAGATAGTAGAAAAGATATATGGAGGACAAGGTTTAGGCTATGGATAAGATAAATGGGATGGAAGGATAAAAGGTGGAGGATAGAAGGTGGAGTGGATAGGGTAATGAAAGGGATGCGCAAGGGGAGAAGAAAAAGTGGGCAAGATCAACATTGACACACACCTTGAAGGGTGATGGAATAATGGAGGAAATATGGATGAAATAGTATGAGGTTTAGATGTATGAGGTGGTGGAATAATTTTGGAGGAAGGTGGAGTAGAAGGATTTGAAACCTTTTTAGGAAGATGTTGGGAAGAAGGTGGAGTGAAAGCCTTTGGAAGCTTGAATATCAACTTTTATTTGTTTTCAATATTCAAGTCCTTCAAAAGAGACTTGGGAATCCATATAGCTTTTGATTTTTCATTAGATGCTTTGGAACACATTTCTTCAATAACAGATTTAATAACCCATACTTTCTTTGGTTAAGCTCTTTGAATAGTGGACCTTTGCGGTCTCTTTTGCATATTTTCCTTCTTGACATTCACATATCGATTAGAGGAGACATAGTGAACTTTTGAAGATGGATTCATGCACTTGTGTTTGAATTGATCTTCCAAATTGCTTCCAAAGGACTTGGGAGTTGTGAATGAATGAGGCCGATATGACTGGTTTAGATGGAAAGGTGAATGTGAAGATTTCAAGTATGTGTATCTTTGTTGATCTTGGGGTAGGGTAGGAGGAATGTGTAATGAGCTAGTAGTGGCAATAGGAGATAGAGGAACATAAGGTCCCAATATGGATGGAAGACTTGAAGGTTTTAGCTTAGATGGGTAGGGACCAAGGATAGATTTAGAAGATGTGAATGAACCATGAGTATGGATATCAACATCTTTAGAGTGAGCAATATGACCAAATTCATCAATAGATTTATGAGTAACTATTATAGGAGCAATACCTTTGATAGGAGTATTTAAAGCTTGAGCATAGTTTAGAAGTGAATGTAGCAAGGTAGAATAAGAGAGCGAGGGAACACTTTTCTCTTCAAAAGGAATTTTGGGTAACATAGGAAAAGTATACTTCTCTTGGTCTTTTGTAATCTCCTTAAGGATGGTGGAAGGAACATCTTGATCTTGCTTAGTAGAGGTGCATGACATGGGAGATGGAGGACTATGTGGCTCTTGAGATGGAGGCATGAGATCTTGGAAGATTTGAAAGGGGATGAAGGAATTTTGGTCTTGATCAACACTTGTTTCTTCATCATTTAAGTAGTCCTATTGACATGAAACCAAATCCAAGGATGAGGGAGTATCTGAATCTGTATTCGAATATATTTCTAGAGTCTCCATAAAAAGCTCTTGAAGGGACAATGGAGGAATAGTTGGATTGGGGATAATAGGAGGAGCAACACATGGAGGTTTTGGATCTTTTCTTTGTGTAGTATGGGAGAGGTTTGCAGCTAAGTCAAGATTAGCTTGAGTTTCCTTTAAAGGTAGTCCTTGAGGGTACACATAGTCAACTGGGAGAGTAGTGAGTTCTTTTGGTGAATATGTGTTGGAAAGATTGGACAATTTAGAAGGTGGATGTATGTTGGAGGAAGTAGAAGTTGTGTTTGAACCATTACTAGACATGGTTTCATGAGGTTTATCCTTCTTGAGAGTAGAATCTTTAGTAGTTGAGAGCTTAGATTTTTGAATTATACCATTTTCAAAGAGATCTTGGATCTTGTTTTTCAGCTCCTTACAATGGGAAGTTTTATGTAAATTATGTCTATGATAGACACAATACTTACTCATAAAGGAAACTCCCACCAAAGTGAGCTTAGGTAAAGTAATGAGTATTTCTTCAAGAAGTTCTTCCAATAAGATTTTCCCAAAGGTGTGAAATCACACTTTGGTTTAGGTTCCCAAGGTTTGTTTTCAAAGATATTCCTAGATTTCTTGGGCGTATGTGAGGTGTTCTCAGATGTCTTGGATTCAAGATCACAAGAATGTGATTTTTGGTTGTCATAGGAGAAAGGGAGA
This sequence comes from Cupressus sempervirens, assembly GCA_028749045.1. NCBI lineage: Eukaryota > Viridiplantae > Streptophyta > Pinopsida > Cupressales > Cupressaceae > Cupressus > Cupressus sempervirens. Next base: position 671,223,671 of record CM053783.1, on the reverse strand, counting down.
ATTTCTCAAGGAGAATTTGTTCGATGATGTGTTTTCCTCTTCTTTTAGTCTTTGAAGTTGAGCACTTATCATTTCAATTTGTTTCTTCATGTTTGTAATTAGAATCCCTTCTTCCTCACTAGGAATATTGGATTTAGCACATTTGTTGTTAGCCATTTTGATGTACTATGTTTCAAGTAGTGACAGCCAAGTTTTAGAACATAAGTCAAGTTGCCACAGTCATAGACAATGACAAAAAGTAAAAGCTTAGACAAGGACCACACTAAAACATAGTCTCAGAAAAGAAAGATAAGAGTGCAGTATACTAAGGTACGAATAGTCTAATTTGAAGGCTAGAACAGCCAAATATTATGACTATGATGACAGAGTAAAACAAGTACTAAAGGACAAGAGCAAGATAATTGAGAGACAAGACTAGTTAAAGTATGCATCGCAAGTCATTAGCTAAGCGGGATGCCACTGTTTGGGATTGTTCACAAACAGATAACAATAAATGGACGCGGAAAAAAGACAGCATTCAAGATGGAAACAACTAAAATAGACTGAATGTGATAATGCTGACACAAGATTTTGCGTGAAAAACCTTTATAGGCCGCGTAAAGAAGTGCAGGAAATGACCAATTTTAACAAGTTTTTGGCCATGTTTCAGTAGAGTTTTGCACAAGAATCTACAATGGTCGCACGAGACAGGATCTCAGATTTGGCGAGAAAATAGAACAGCAAGTCCCTAAAGTTAATCATCGCATGACTGTAGTGAAAAGTTGAATTGTTTTGATAGTTTCAATTTAACAAGCAGAATGTTTTGACAAATATTGATCATTTTAGTAACCAAGCAGATAAACAGGCACGTAGAACAACAAGAAAGTGATTTCAAGCACGTCTAAAAACAATGAGCAAGGGCAAAAGCAACCTTGCGCATGAACAATCAAGTGACTTAGTTTGTGCTAATCCCTAAGAGAGCTATTTGTGTATGTTTTCAAAGAGTTTTGAAATCATTGTACACATTCCTAAAAAGAAAAAATTTTGGCCTATCTAAGGTTTTTAGTAATGTTTTGACTCTGCAACTTTTATGACTCATTGGGGTGACCTCCAATCCCAGTGCATTGAGGTTTCAACACAGTCTGAGAACTTAATCTTCAAGAGCTGTTGGGGATATCTGACAACCCACAATGAACCACACCCATGGAGATTTCTTCCACAAGGACATTTATATAGTGGTTTTCACTACCACGTCAAAAATGGCTATTACTGCTCAAGGTTCCATCCACGCAGTTTTCCCTATAGAGGGATTGTCCACTACGGTTAACCCTCTCTAAAGGTGACCGACTCACAATAGTGTACCACAAGGGGACCTAGCTTCTAGATTCAAGGTTTTGACACCTTTTCACTTTTAGCCCAATCAAAATAGATAGATTAATCTAACATGCTAAACTAAGAGTATCTCTTAAAGATCTATGATATCAACTCCTTGTGATCTATCAACCTCTCCGGAGAAAGGATGCCTCAATCAACAAGTTGAAGATTCATATATCTACGAGATACTCAAAGTATCCTCCCCACCTACAAGGAATCTATCTTAGAGAGGAGTCTCACTAGGAATCCACTCCCTCAAGATCCACAAATAGTGTTCATGGGGGCCTAATTACTATGTGTGTATAGATGTTAATTCTTGAAAGCAAATCTATCCAAAAGAAATAAAAAAGAACAAGGTGGTACACTTAACACTTTAACTATTGTGAGGTGAGTCCAAAGATGTGAAATATTTAACCCCTCACACAAGCCAAAACGAGTCCACAACTCAAAAACTAGTGAGTTCTAGAAAGCACAAAAGGGTTGCCTTGTAGAGCATTTAACGCTTCTTTCCTATAGATCCCTCCCCTTTAACGTGGTGTTGATCTTGCAACCACAAGGTGAAACGAGAGGCCGGCGGATTTAGCAAGTCTAATAACCCAAAATAGCTATCCAAATCTATCACTAGTACCTAAGCCTGCTAAATGAATACTAACGGAGATCACACCCTAGTATCAAATTATGCATGTGTTGTAAAATGAAAACATGGAAGGAAACACACACAAGCTTGACACGAGAGCTTTTTTTTTAGATCCAAATGAAGTGTTATTAGCTGAGGAAGGTTACCTGGTGATCCTTGCAATGGGCTTAGTAGATTTTACCTGATTTTTAACAATTCTTGTGCTATTTTCGAAGCTAGCAAAAGCGCGATGCATTATTATTTTTATTTTTACTTTCTTTTGTCATATTTGGATGGCCTTTCTTTCTTTCTTGCTATTTTTTTAAAAAAAAATCCTGCAATAAAAATTATTGATTAAAATTCCAAGATTTGCATCATGAGTTAATAAAATTTTTTTTTTATGAAAACACATAAAAAAATTATTAAAAATAAAATTATGATCCTAAAAATCTGAAATTTTCACTGTAGTCTATGGAAAATGTCCCAAATTGGCAATAAATATTTTAGACCAAAATGTTGAGATTTATCTGATAAATTAATTTTTTTATGGAAAACCATAAAAGAATTAATAAAAATATTTTTTAAAACTAAAAAACTCTAAATTTTTTATTACAAAATCTAGACATAATTATAAAATTTTAGTAAAAATTTTAGATTTTAATTCGATGATTTGCTATGTAAATTAATTTTTCAAAGGAGAAACCATTAACGAATTACTAAAAATCCAATTTTGATCCAAAAATTCTGCAACTTTTACTGTACACGCCAAATATTGTCGCAAATTTTTAGAAAATCAATCATATCAAAATTTTTCATTTAACTAGCTCAAATAATTCACATATGAAAACATCATTAAAAAATATATAAAATAAAGCTTTAATTAGAAAAATCTAAAATTTTGCATCTGACTTTTTCCTATTGTCTAGAACATTGAGTGAAAATTTCATACCAAAATTTATCAAGTTGGTCTACTTTTTATGATTTTTATGAAAAATCATAAAAAGGATTAAAAAAAGAATTTTGATCAATTTTTTTATTTAAAACTTTAGAACATGAGAAGGAAGAAAAAGAAGAAGAAGAAGAGAGATAGAAGAAGATTAAGAGGAGAAGAGGAAGAGGTTTCTCAAATGCTCATTTTCTCATCATTGTTGGATGCCTTCTCGAAATGTCTTCAAACCTGCAACAAGTCAAATCTGCAAAACAAGATATAAACAAAAAATTAAAATGCAAAACAAAAAGAATGAGGCTACAAAATTGATTTCTCAGCCCCACCGTGGGCACCAAAAATGTATGCGTGAATATGTGGCCTCTGCTAACACACATACTTCAACATGGTCCTTATTTGCGGATTCATCCCAGGATGAACATTAGATTGTTCATCCAAAAATCAGCCAGCAAGGCGACCTGTTGCCTTCTATCTAAAGGGCATTGCTTGTTAGATATCCTCAGATTTGAGGTTTTAAGCATCCAAACCCTCTAAGAATGAAGGATTTAAGAAATGAAATTAATCTATATGATTATGCAGATTAATCTAGAATAAGAAATGCATTCTAATCTAAGAACAAGTAAAAGAAATTAGATTAATCATATGCATATTATGCTAAATGAAATTAAGCTAAGGATGCAAATGTATGTAAAATATGAGCAAATGTGAGCAAATGTGAGTATGAATTCTGGTAGCAATTTGATGCAAATTCCAAATTCATCCTCTCCCAAAATGAAGAGATGAGGGTCTCTTAAATAGACTTTCCTGGAATCCATCAATGGTTGAGATCGATTTCAATCAACGGTCAGGATTAAAGGTGAAGTTCAGTCATAAAGGAAGATTCCCAAATTAAAGGGAGTTAACTGATTTAATTTGAGTAGAATAAGGAGTTAACTAATTTAATTCTTTTTTGATCAATAGTGAACTGGAAATTTCCCTTTTTGAATTGAAGAGAGATTTTGGTGAGGTATTTAATTTAATAAAATGAGATATACTCTCATAATTACCTTTTCTATTTAATTAAATAACTTCATTTAATTAATTAGAATGGCCTCCCATTTAATTAAATAACTTTGTTTAATTAATTAGAAGTGAGTACTCCATTTAATTAATTAAAATAGGCACATTTATTAAATTAAATAAATTTAATTCCATAGTATATTAGCCTTAAGATATAATTTAATTTAATTAAAGTATACATACTTAGTAATTAAATTAAATATTAATCAATAGGTTTAATGTGACTAATATGAGTAAATACTATAGGAATTAAATAATAAGCATGATGAATGCAGATTAGCGTTTTCTGTATCTGAAAATTAAGTCAAGTAGCGAGTAACTGAATAAGAATTTTTCTAATGGAATAGGACTTTAGGATTGATCAGAAATAGACCAGAATTGGTTGAGATGGCAATGAGCCAATTTTGGGAAACTACTCTGTAGAAATAGTTTCTACCGAGCTAATTCAGGTGTCAAAGGATTTTGTGGTAGAAGTCAGTGTTAACCAAGCTCACAAGGTTAATGAAGGAAAGTTAGTGCTTACTAAGTTCACTTGGTCTTCAAAGAATTTTGTAGAGTTTGTAGTGTTAATCGAGCTTCTATTGGTTAACATAGTAAATCTTTTTAAGATCAGAGTTTACCAAGCAGGGTCAACCAATGAAATTTTTTGTTAATTTATGAATTAAAGCTTAATTGTTTTAAGTATTATTTCTAGTTTACTATGGTAATGATTATTGGTGATTGTAACTTGTGCATGAGCCAACTTGATAATCTGAATAATATATATGAAAGGTCAAGTTGAGAATAATGTGAAAAATGAATGAATGAATGAGTGAGCATGCAAGTGGATTGATTGTTTAAGAAGGAAAGTGTGAAAAGAAATTTGAAGGATGGTTAGATATCCTTGAGGAGCATCAAAGCTATATTCGATCAAAAAGGATCTAGTGGAGTAGAATAGAGATTTGTAATCAACAAATTCAGTTGCATCTCATTCAGGTCATTTCATTGTTACTTTATAATCATTGTAGGAGTGACACCTGAATAGCATAATGAAATTTGAAAACAAGACTTTCTTTGATAGAAAGTTTCTCCCTCTTACTTCAAGCTTCTCTTATCTACAGTAATCTCCCTCTATGAAGGAATTTCATAGCTTCTTCTTTAAATAACAAACTTTCCCTCAAACAAATTTCACTAAACTCTCTCTCTTTCCTTCAAATAAATTTCAGAAAGATACCACAATAAACTCTCCCTCTTTGACAACACATGCCAAAGACAACACATACCAAATAAGTATCAATGTACCTTGAGTACTAATTCATATGCAATATTTCCTTGACTATGCTACATCAACTGATAGATCTTCAACTTGGTTCCTATTGATGCATCACTAAAACTTTATTTTAGTGAGCTTCAGATAGGGGAACAACCCATAACTTACCTCTTAGATACAAGAACGCATCCTTAGTAGTGGCTTAGTGAATATGTCAACAATCTATTCCTTTTTATGGACATATTCTAATCTAATTTCCTTGTCCTGCACCAATTCTCTAACAAAGTGATATTTAATAGCAATATGCTTAGTTTTGGAATGCATCACTAGACTCTTTGAAATGTTAATTGCACTTGTATTATCACAAAACATGACATTTGGTTCTTTGATCTCAACCTTCATGCCTTCTAATAACTATTTAAACAAAACAATATTAGAATAGTTCCTTGCTACTACAACATAGTTTGCTTCTTCTGTGGATTGGGATGTACAGTTTTCTTTTTACTTGTCCAAGATACCAACCTTTTGCCAAGAAAGAATGCTCCACCACTTGTACTCTTTATGTCATCAATATTTCCTGCCCAATCAGCATTAGTAAACACTTTTAAGTCCAGATTTCCACCAAGTTTATACTACAAGCCGTAATCTTTAGTTCCTTTCAAGTATCTCAAGATTCTTTTGACTACCATCATATTATTTTCTCTGGGTTTTTCCGAGAATCTTGCTATTATACCTACTGCTAAAGCAATATTAGGCCTTGTATGAATAACATACTGCAATTTTTCAATCATTGATCTATATAAGGTCTAATCTACCTCTTTTGAATCATCATCTTTTGTAAGCTTTAGTCCTATACACATGGGAGTTCCAACTAGTTTAGAATCTTCCATACCGAACTTCTTGAGTATCTCCTTGATATACTTAGACTGAGTGATGTAGATACCATTCTTGCTCTGCTAAATCCGAAGACCAACAAAGAACTTAATCTCACCAAACATAGACATTTCAAATTCTTTGTTTATTTTCTCTAAAAATTCTTTACATTGATCATCATTCCCTGTAAACAAAGTGTCATCCACAAATTTTTTTGCCAAAACAATCTTATTATCTGGTCCTTGCTTGATGTACAAACTACTATTATCATTATTTCTTTGAAAACCAATCTGAATAAGATAGTTATGCAATCTTTCATACCATGCTCTAGGGGCTTTTTTCAAACCATACAATGCTTTGTGTAACCTTCAGACTATATCCTTCTTGTCTAAATCAATAAAACCTTTAGTTTGCTTAATGTAGACCTCTTCATCAAGAATACCATTAAGAAATGTAGATTTGGCATCCATATGATATACCTTAAATATTTTATGTGTTTCATATGTAAGTAAGGTCCTGACACCTTCCAATCTTGCAATAGGAGCAAAAGTCTGACCATAATCTATGCCTTCTTCTTGAGAATATCATTTGCATACAAATCTAACTTTGTTTCTTGATACCTTACCATCTTCATTCAATTTATTCCTAAATACCCATTTTGTTCCAATCACATTTTTATCTTTAGGCCTAGGTACAAGAGTCCAAGTTTTTTTCTTTTCTATTTGTTCTATCTCTTCATTCATGGCCTCAATCCAACTTTCATTTTCCAATGCACCTTGACATTTCTAGGTTCAAAATTAGCAAGTAAACATATACCTTTTACCTTACTTCTTGTCATGGTACCTTCTAATTTGTCTCCAACAATTTGACTTGGAGCATGATGCCTCTTGACATACTTTTCCAATACAAGTTCATTGCCTCTTGAATAAATTACATTGTCATTCTCTTGAATTTTTTAATTTTGGGTTCTAGTTGCTCAGTCTTGGTAGGCATTGGCTCTGTAGCATCAGATTGAGACTCAGGTCCTTGTGACTTGGTTTGGAATTTTAACAACTTGAAAATTTTGTTGGGCTCAATAGATGTAATCTTCTTATTGACAGATGTGTTTAGCAATGTATTAATGAAAACAAATTTCCTATAATCTTCAGGTTCCTTTATGCTTTCTTCTTTAGTCTTTTCTACAAACTCATCAACTTTCACATGTGTTCTTTCTATGATTTTGTAAGTAGACAAAATCAAACATCTATATGCCTTAATTTTGCAAGAATATTCTAAGAATATTCTTTCATCACCTTTTGCATCAAATTTTCCTTTTCTAGATTCTTTCAAAATTTAACATTTACTTCCAAATACTTTTAGGTAACTTATATTAGGTTGATAGCCATACCATAACTCATAGAGGGTTTTGAATGAATCCTTCTTCAACTATACTTGGTTTAAGGTATGAACTATAGTGCTAGTAGCTTCTTTTCTACTATTTGATAGCAATGTTCTTTTCAATCAGTAAATTCCTTGCACAATCCATGATAGATCTATTCCTCCTTTCAGCTATTCCATTCTACTCAAGAGTTTTAGGAGTTGATACCTATCTTTTGATTTCTCTTTCAATGCAAAAATTATTAAATTCATGTGAGATGAATTCACCACATCTATCTGATCTCAAGAATTTCAATCTTTTCTCTATTTTTTTTTCTACCCTTGCTTAATACCATTTGAATTTCTCAAATGCTTCTGAGTTCTCTCTTAAGTGCATTACAGTCATCATTCTAGAGTAGTCATCAACAAAAAGAATAAAGAATTTTTCTCTAGTATAACTTTCTACTCCAATAGGTCCACACAAATTAGTATGTATAATTTCCAAAATATCTTTAGACTGGTAGTTTTTACGTTTAAAGCTAGTCTTTCCCATCTTACCATTCTGGAAATTCTTGCATAGACCAATATCAAGTTTCTTCAAATTAGGAATGCCTATTACTTTCCTAAATTTTCTTACTTTTTCCATGTTATCAAAATTTACATGATACAAAATTCTATGCCATAACCAACTTTCTTCAACTTGAGCAATAAAACATGAGCACTCACCAAGATCAAGATTTTAAAAAGTTACATTTTTTTTGATTGCCTGATCCAATTAGTTTTCATTTATCATCCAATAGTCTTGCTTTGCCATGTTTGAATTCCACCTTGAATCCAATATTTAATAGCTATGTCACACTTAATAAATTATGTTTTAGTCCTTCAACCCAATAGGCATTTTAACATACAAGTTCTTTGGTTAATGACATTCTTCCTCTTCCTTTTATACATCAAGGTTCATTATTTCCAAACCTTATAGTACCACCATCATAGTCTTCAAAGTGTTCAAACTTTTTTTTGTCACCAGTCATATGATGTGAACATCCACTGTCTATGATCCATGTATCATTTTTGCTTACATAAGAGATAAGTGACATCTTATCTTCTTCTTCATCATTATCAAATTCATCTTTCACAGCAATGTAAACAATTTCATCCTCACTATTATTAGAATCCTTAGAATATTTAGACATAAAACATGTTTTCTTACCTTTGTCCTTGAATGACTTGTGATTTTTGAAATCCTTCTTTCCATTGCACTTGTTACCTTTCTTCTCATCCTTGCTTTTCTTGTTTGGTCACCTAGCTACAATATGACCTACTTCTTCACATGAAAAATAGATTAAGAGAACTTTACCTTTTAATTTTCCTCTGCATCTAGAATATTTCCTTGCAAGTGATGCTTCAACAACTTCAAAATCACTGTCAAAACTTTCTTCTAGTTCTTTTTCACTTTTTGACTGAATGACCTTTATTTTCTCACCTTTCTCCTTAAGTGAAAATTTGGCTTCAAATGTAGATTCAATATTCTTGGAAGATAGAACATAATTTTCATAATTATCTAGCTCAAAATTTGTCAATCTTCACACTATGGCATCCAAAGTTATCTTGTGATTTTCTTCGCATCTTCTTTCTTGAATAGTAGATACTCTAATTACATAAATAGGAAGCAATGTTATGAGAACTTTACTTATAAAAATTTCATCTTTGATTTCTCTTCCAGAAGTTGTGATTGCATTAACATTGACTTTGACTCTTTCCACATTTTTGTCAATGTTTTCATCCTCTCTCATTTTCATATGATCAAATTGTCCTCTTAGGCTTTCTGCTTTGGCTCTCCTCAAATTGTTATCACCACCATAGATTTCTTTTAGCTTGATCCAAGTTTCAAAATTATTTTTGCAATCTTTGATCTCATCAAATTTTTCATAGCTTAGGGCATTTGATAATTCTATCATCATGGTGTTATGCATCTTCTTCTCAGCAATGTCAGTAACAGATAATGTGCCAGTAGGAGCTAAATATTCTTCATCAAGGTTTTTCAATCTTGTATTATCAATGGAAACCAGATGAAGTCTCATAAGTCCTTTCCATGCTAAAAAGTTATCTCTGTTAAGCCTTGGAATTTCTATCTTGTAAGACATCTTGATCTTTAGCTTAGATCCTTGAAACCTTTCCTACAAGCACCAAAAGCTCTAATACCAATTGTTGGAAATATAGATGGAGTAACTAAGAGGAGGGGGTTAATTAGTTACCACAAAAATAAATCCACATATCCCTTAGATGTCTGATAAACTATTTACTGTTGTCACTCAGTAAACATACATAAAATGTTGTAACTCTGTAAATGTAGTGTATGTTAATCAGATCTTAAACATGCATAGAAATAACTTGCAACCATAAAAGAAATAGCATGAACACATGAGACACTAGATTTAACGTGGAAACCCAATATGGGAAAAACCACCCAGTAACTAGCTACTAATTTTCACTCTTCTGAAGTGAGCCCTATTAGGAGCCAACCCTGCTAAAGGTTACAAAACACACTGTTAGGTGTGACCCTGTTAGAGGATTTAATCACCCTATAAGGAGTGGCCTTGTTAGAGGTCTTTACACTAATACATTTGGTACCAAATTGCAATGGCAGTGCTGTTGCAGTTTTTTCGTCACAATCTTGTCATCGTTGCAATTGCAACATTCTACCATCGCAATTGCGATGATGAAAAGGTTGTGATGGAAAAACTATAACGGAACTGCCATTGCAATTTGGTACCAAATGTATTAGTGTTAGAACAATTTAGTAGAACTGTCACCTTATTAGAGGATTTTCAAATGGCTATTAGACCAACTCTATTAAGAGATTATGGAATCACTAATACAATGATTAGAAAGTAACAATTAAATGACCTAAATGAGATGCAACTAAATGTTTTGATTACAAATCTCTATTCTGCTCCACTAGATCATTTTTTATCAAATATAACTTTGCTACTCCTCGACGATATCTAACCATCCTTCAAATTTTTCTTCACATTTTCCTTCTTAAGCAATCAATTCACTTGCATGCTCGCTCATTCATTCATTCATTTTTCACATTTAGAATTCTCAACTTGACCTTTCATATATACCATTCAAATTATCAAGTTAGCTCATTCACAAGTTACAATCACCAATAATCATTACCATAGTCGGCTGGAAATAATACTTAAAAAAATTAAGCTTTAATTCATAAATTAACGAAAACCCTTCATTAGCCAACCCTACTCGGTAAACACTGATCTTGAAAAGATTTCCTGTGTTAACCAACAGAAGCTCGATTATTATTGTGAACTCTGCAAAATCCTTTGAAGACCGAGTGAACTCAATAACCACTAAATTTCCTTCATTAACCTTTTGAACTTAGTTAACACTCACTTGTGTCACAAAATCCTTGAATAACTGAGTTAGCTTGGTAGAAACTATTTCCACAGAGTAGTTTCTAGGAATTCTCAATAGACTCTAAAATTTTCTTTTCTGACCAACTAAGCTCAGTAGATGCTGACAAATAAATAATATGACATTTGTGTGACATCAAAGACAACACACAATTGGATAATTGTATCCAACACACACTACCCAAGGACTCTTTATCCTAGGTCCTCGGCTCATTTTCTAATGATTTTCCTTCCCCATTAAATACTTTTGGATTCTTTCCGTTCTTTACTTTCTTTGATCTTTTTTTTAAAAAAACTTTTTGCTACTGGTCATTTTACTCTACCTCCTTATGTAAGTCATATCTTGAATAGTTTCATTTATTACTTTGTTGAGATCTTTGAGGCTTAGGTCATCCTACATAGGTTGTATTTTCAAATTAGGACTAATACCTTTAGAATCCTTCAAGTATAATAATACAATAGTTTTTTTACTCTTAACTAATATTGGGAGTTTCTCCATTTCTATGCTTTGAGATTTTTTTCTTTTTATCCTCTTGTGGTGGCTTTAATACTTTCTTCTAATCTTTCTTGGAGGTGGGTGGTGGACTACTACTGGTCTTTGTAGATGGACTTGAAATTATTGTCTTACCATTTCTCACTGCTCCAATCTCTATTTCTGAATCTACTTTCCCTGCTAAATCTTGGGAAGCCTTAAGGAGGCCTTTCTCAAATATGGAATCCCTTTGATAAATTCCTTGGTTTCTTATGTTTATCAAGGGCAAGGTATCATTAAGGTCCATAGTAGGATGCAACTTTTTGAAAATTATTTTTCTCTCATCATCTAGCCTAATTATTTCTAATATTTTATCTTTACATCTACGGAATTTTAGGTCATAGATAGATCTATTTGTTATTACTCTAATAGGTTTGAATTCCATGTTATTAACCTTGCATTTGATCAATAGTTTGATGTTATTGCAAAATTTAAAAGAGGCATCCAATCCACTCAAGTCACCAATTGAAAGACCTGTTTTCTTGATAATTTCTACTTACATTAGTTTTAGTGGGATGGAATGAAGGGAGATCCAAGTTGGAATCAAAAAATCTAGCATATCTTCCTTACAATATGGAAACCATTCAAAGAATTTAATAGTGTATCCTTTAAAGTAACAATCAAAAATAAAGAGGAAGTCTTTTTTGACATACTCATCACTATAATGGATGTACAATAGTCTATCAAACTGGTGAGAGATACTTACCTAATTTTTGTAAAAATCCTTAAACCAAGTGATGAGATTGAACATTTTTTATCTTATCCCATTCCAAAATGAAAATACACCAACATTTAGACTCTCCTGCCATCGATTTTCACTATCCTGGTTATTAATAATAAGGAACCTTTCCTCAAATTTGATTTGATTGGGAGTAAGACGTGAGAGGGGTAGGGTAATAGGATGAGTAGGAGATTTGGAGACTGAATTCCTTCAATGAGGGGGAATATATGATTTGGGAGTGGAAGGGAAAGGATTGGGACTTATGTTTTCACTCTTCTACGGGTGACTCTTATGGAGATATAGGAGATCCACAAAGGAATTAGCTAGAAAACTGATTTGTTGAGTGAACAAAGAATTTTTATTGTGGTCTACATATTTAGTAAGATTTAAAAAGTTGAACTTGTTTGTCAAGGCTTAAGGTAGAAAATATAAAAGGGTGAGAACTATGAGGGCCCTAGGAATTGATTGATTTGGAGAAATCACTATTCACAATATGGGGTTGAGGTTTACTAATTTTGTTTTGAGCTTGGGAGATATGAGATGAAGAGACCTGATTTGAGATCCATTTGGCTCGGCTACTATAATTTCCATCTGATATTGTTAAAGTCTAATGCCCTATCCTCCCTACACTATTTGTTAGATTCTCTACTTAGATGGTCCCCCAATTTGTAATTATTTTTCTTGTTATCATGTAGTTCCAGATCATATGTCTCATCTAAGATTGAAAATGGATTTGTCATTTTTACAGCGTAGTTAAAATTTGTTGAGTGATTATCAAAGGGTGGACGGAGATTGGAGATTTTCCACACCTTATCATGTTTCTTGCTAGGGTTTTGGGATTCCAGTAATGGATATTTTATACAATTTACCAAAAACCCTAACTTTGAGTTTGTCATTTTTGACCTCTTTGTTGTTTTCCTCCATTCACAAAGTTCGTATTTTTTTCTTTTTCATTATTAAATTATTGAAATATAAATAAAATCATTCTCTATCAAGAAATATTATAGTTGATGAGAAGAGCTTAACCGGATAACTGCAAAGAGCTAGCATGTTGTAGCTAATGTATCAACTTTTTTTTTATGTTAGAGTGACTACATGATTCTCAATATTCAACATGGTTTACTTAAATAATTTTTTTAGCAAAAAGAGAAGCCACCCCATCTAGGAAATAAATAAATTTTGTTTAAACTAATTAAATTCTTCAAAATTAAGAAAAGGATATTCAAATTCAAAATAGTTCATTAAAATTCAAATTCTCTCAAGTTAGAATGGTCATTTGCACTCTATGTCGTATATATTTCAGTTAAACATTCACCTCGTCCACACAAAATTATAATGAATTTTTCTTTTCTTATTACCTAAACCTAATCTTCAATTGCTGCATAATTTCAATAAATATTACTATATTATTATTCTTTTTTAAATGAGTTTGAGTAGTTTAAAGGCTTTGACTTATTACAACTTAATATTTACATGTTTCTCTAAGTTCCCATGGTTTATCTAATTACTAGCTTCTTGTTTGTATGTGTTCTATCCCTTATATTTAAGATCTCATCCATATTTGAATGTAACCTCTTAATTAAATAATAATTTAATTAATCTTTACTAGATGGAAGAAAATAAAATGTGTTCCCATTAAACAAATTAACAATTGAAATTAATCATGTGTGTGCATGCATGTGTATACATACATACATACATAAATATATATTTGTGTCTATGTGTGTGAATATATATATATATATATATGTGTGTGTGTGTGTGTGTGTGTGTGTGTGTGTGCACATATATAGATATATTTATACCTGCATACATATATAGATATATGTATGTATATATTTATAAATACATATGTATGTATATACACATATATGTCTATATATGTGTGTGTGTATATACATATGTGTATATATATACACAGAGATATATGTTTATCTATCTATCTATTTATATATAAAGCATAGAAATGTTATAATATATTAAAATGTATTAATAGAAACATTCAATAAAAAAAAAGAGAAAGTATGATATAAATACTGAAGTCTATATGTATAGATCTCTTTTAACCAATAAATTCTAAGCCAAAACACAAATTTAATAAAACATGATGATCATAATTTTCTTTTATAGAACACGATGATCAAAGGAAATGATAGAAGCAGAAGCAGTCAATAAAGATCATTAATTTAATAAAACAGGATGGTCAAAGAAAATGATAGAAACACAGACAATCAATATAGATCATTAAGAACAAAGGAGAAACTATGAGGTAAATAGCAAACCCTAGAAGAGTATATCTTTTTGAACCAGTTATATCTCGCTAGGTGTGAGCATTTATGTGGTGTATCTTCTCTTTTAGCTAGTTAAGTCGCTTTCTTATGCCTTGATTATTGGTGTTGATTACACTCAGCATGGCATGACAGATGGTTAACAACATTGGAGACCAGTTTTACATAGCATCCGTGACACAATCATGTTTTTCAAAGCTGGCCAACAAATACATCCTCTCCATGCAAGTAATTTCTTTCCACCTCTTCCTACTAATGATTATGGCCACCTGCAATGTTTCTTCCTTTTTCCTTTTATATGGACAAGAAAGCATCTGCCTTTTGCAAAGCGTTGACAGTGTAGATTCAAATTCAGTAAAGAAATGGAGTTTTCATAGCCACCTCGCTGTTTCCCATGTTTTCTTAAAAATCAAACCTTGCATGTGATATTCTTTATCTGTCCATAACTTTGCCATTTGTTCTTTTGGAGAGCTCGTGATTTTTTTCCTTTCATTCTTATATTAGTTTTGAATGAGGTTGAACTTATCTTGGCTAGAGTCCAGTGATAAATACCTAAGAACATCCTATCCTCCTATCCTGCATATTAATCTCATTTATCAAGTTGATGAAAGGTTAAGTATCTCCTATTGTTTCTTATAAATCCAGTGCAATCCACAAAACATTCTTATACATCCTGTGTTCAAGAGCCATCCTCACAAAGGAAGCTGATCTTTTTCAAGCTGTTCTTATTGCAGACATGAAGCAAGTTTGGATTTTCTTTTATCTCTGTCTGATATGCACGGTGGCAGTTATCTCCACGGAGTTTGAGATAAAAGGTAATTCCTCTTCAACTATTATCGGAATTTTCGGCAAGAGTTTTTTTCTTTGAATACTACTAACAACTTATAAATTCATATTTAATGAGAGATATTAGGTTTCCATGGTTTATAATGTATAAATGTGCTGTGTTTCTGATGCATTTACATCAACGCTTAAGATCATATTATTTTATAATCTATATTCATTGTGGTCTTATATTTAAATTTGTATATGAAGAGTAGTGTTACAACAAATTACTGTGATATGGATTCTAATGATGTTGCAATATAGTTTTTCCAAAATGAAGTTCCTCATTTGTGATTAGTTATACGAACAACAAAGCTGATGGATGGATAGGACAGTAAATATGCATCTGTAAAACATAAAGCTTGTGAGAAAGATTAGGGCACCTGTAGTTTGCTCTTTTGGAACATCCATTATTTCTGAAAACAAATACAATGTTCGTTGTTTACTTCCTGTGAAGATACATTAGATTATAATTTTGATGAAAGGATAAATATAAGATTCTAACCAACTCTTTAAATTCATTTACAGAAAAACTATCAATGAGCAAACCAATCAGGAATGTTAGATTACTAAAGTCGTGTAATCTTTCAACTCTATAAATATATGAAATAGATATAGTTACACCAATATATTTTGGATCATATTATATAATCTATTATCAGAATAATGACGTATATTATTATTATTATTAACAAATGGATCTGAATGGTGGTGCATGCAGATATCTCTATTCCTTCTACTCAACTCGGCTCAGAAAACGAGGATGCTAATGCTATGGTAACATTAACAGATCTGGTTACTGTTGTGAAATTACTAATGCATATGAAAATTTGATCTATATACTTCACATGGACATATTCATGCTTTGTTGTTTTTCTTGTGTATTGCCAGGTTAAAGAGAGAAAAATCGCGGAAGTAGATGGTTCAAAAAATTGGGTTTATCAATCTGATTATCATAAGCCGGGAACCCATCCGACTCCATCTCCATGTTGCTAATATATATTTCTGAACACCATCATAAATTGTACTGTCTACGGGACATCCAGCCCTGAATAATATTGTCACCCATAGTCGTTGGTCAAATAGGACTTACTTTGTACTTCTTTAGTCGTTAAGAATGATTCATGTTTGTCTAAAGTTTGTGATCTGGTATGGGATAGTTAAGAAGAAATTGTGAATGAATGTCTAAGTAATATTGTAACTGTATAGGTATGTCGTTGTGAACGTTTGAATCATAATATATATTGTCTGTATAAGATTATATTGAAGTAGCAATGTTTATGTCTATAGGGAACTGATTTATAACTTTGAAGAGTAAATCTTCTCTATGCTATAGGGACAGAAACTTATAAATAAACAGTGTAGTTTTGTGTAAATATAGATTTATTTATTTTTATTTTTTTTATTTTTTTTTGGGATTGATAAAGGTTTATGATAAGATTTTTATTAATTTTTAAAAAATTACATTGTTTTTCTCCTGTTTAAGTGGGTTGGAAGAAAAAGAAAGGAGAATAAATTCAGATTCATTTTTCCAATCTATCTTTATATAAGGGAATAAATTCTGATTCATACTCTAAGATATTCATCTAGAATATGCATTGATTATGTTCTTTGAGAACTAATTAGTCCTTGCTGTTAGGTAGGAGACTAAAGTTTTCAGATGTCTATTTTACAATAGTGCAAGCCTCGATAATGGTGAAAATCATGTAATATGTCCCATATCTTATAGTCTCATAACCACTTCCTATTAAAATGAATTTCCTTCTCCAAAATTCTTAATTTTTTATTGGCTCGGCTGATTTTTTTGGGCGTTCTTTTCTTTTTCTCACTGACAAAATTCTCTAAAAATTGACCTTCAAAAGTTGCAACAACTATCCGCAACAGATAGTAAAATGTGCCTTCTCAATGTGTCCACATTTCACATGCATGCATAACAAGTAGAAAAACCCTAATTTAATAGAGAATGGTTTTTGACTCTGATGGGGTGAGTGCAAATTAGATTTTGCTTTTATCCCACCATGCATGCATAGAAAAAAAAAATTTGCAGGTAGACTCAGATTTGTTTGTAAAATATTAGAAATAGCTTGAGTTCTGAAATGATTCACTTTTCACTCAATTCACTGAAAAATATGTAATTCAATTTTCATCTTGATAGTGGGTAGAACACTATATTGTGTAGATAGTGGTTGTAGTTGCAGAAACCAAATGTGGTTGGGGCTAATGTTCCTAATATTAGATTGATAGTCATCATTCACTTCTATCTATAGAATTTGTAGTACTTCAATAGTTTCTTCTTTTTGGCATACCTTACAGATTTGAAAGCTTTAGCATTGTAATTATCATTTTTCTGTAATTTATTGATCCCATATTATACATTTATATTTTGATTAAAAATCAATTTTCTTACATTTGAATAGAGATTTAGGTTTTTCCATTGCTTCCCCTATTGGACATTTTAGGGTTTCAAATATTTTTCAAGCACATCTTTGAAACGTATAGAGCTCCTAATGCATATAGATTTAAAATCTTCATTATCCATAACAATGGCATTGACCCTAGGGTAAGAAGACAAATGAAAGCATAGGCTAGGGTAAGAAGAGTGTTGGTGTAAATAAGTATTTACTTATTACACTTACTTAAGTTTACTTAGGTTAATGCATTATTTTTATTTTTGAAGTAGAGTTAAGAGAGCAAAAGTCAAGGTGACCAAACCACTCATGCCATAAGTTTATGTTTGAAGTAGAGTGAGTTAACAAGGCTTGAAAAGGACTCTTAGGCACAAAGTGGGAGAAGGAATAAAGCCTCTTGTCATCATTGACTTTCCCCACTACTACCAATGAATCATCTTTGAGACTTCGCACCATCACTGAATCTAGAAGGAACTCAACCTTATGACCATCTCCAAGGTGAGTGATTTGTTAAACTAATAGGAGATTGGAACTTAGATTTGGAATGTAGAGAACATCTTTGAATTCCCCATCTTCCATTTCCACATGTCCTTTCCCTTCAACTTCCATTTTAGCATCATCTCCCACAAAGATGTGTGGTACCTTTAATTGCTTCAATGAAGAAAACTCTTCCTTTGAAGAACCCATGTGGTAAGAGGCACCTGAGTCAAGTATCCATTCCAATAAAGAACTTGTGTTTGCCATAAGTGCTTGACCTTTATCCTTTGAAGAGGTAGGAGTAGAATCCTTGGAAGTACCTGGCACTTGAATCTTGTTCTTCTTGAGTATATTTTCTAACTCATCGATTCATTTTGTCTTGCAATGATGCTCGTCATGATTTGGCTTTTTACAATATGCACAAAAGAATTTGTCCTTCTTTTCATTACTTCCCTTCTTGTTTGAAGAAGAACTGCCTTGTTGAGAGGAGGATTGTTGTGTCTCAGATTGTGTGTTCTACTTCCATTGCTTCTTCTTATTGTTGCTTTTTCCCCCTTGACTTGATTTATGATCATCACTAGCCACCAAGGCTTTAGTCTTTGATGACTTAAGAAGTCCAAAATCCACCAAGTAAGATTGTTCAACAATCAACATGTCTGCAAATCCATCAAAGAAAGGCTTCTGGTAAGTAGATCCCATAGTCAACTTGTGAGTATTAAAACTCAAAATAAAGTTGGCGTACTCAGAAGGTAGCCTCTTAAGGATGTGATGAATCAACTTGTCATCTTTCATGGGATTTCCACAATATTTAAGAAGTGCCCTATACTCATTGACTTTAATGATGTAATCTTGAATTTTGTCATAATTCTTAGGATCCAAGAGAAGTAGATCATCCTCAATCCGAAATCCCTTTTCTTCATCCACTTTACCATACAGCTATTCAAGTTTATCCCAAGCTTCTTTAGAGTCTAAACAATGTTTAATGTGGAATAGAAGATCTCCAAGTTTCTCTAATACCATGGTCAAAGGTCTACCTAATATCAGCTTTTCTAAGGGAGAGTGTTCATCTTGTTCAGTGGATATGAATCTCAAGGAGAAGTATGATAAAGGGAAGTCTTCTCGAGCTCTAGTTGTTCTTCAGCTAGTTCACATGATATTAGCAGGACCCTTTGCAATGACTTCAGTTAGCCAAGGCTACTACATACTTACATTTGTTGATGACTTTTTGAGATTCACTTGGGTCTTCTTCCTTCATCATAAGAATGAAGTAGTTTAGAAGCTTCAAGATTTCAAGACTCATGTTGAACACAAGTCAAGGAAAGCCATCAAGGTACTAAGGATGGACAATGAGAATAGATATGTTGATAGAAAACTTAAGAACTTTTGCAGAATTGAGGGGATTGATCTTTAAAACTCACCAGCATTCAGTTCACACATGACAGATGTTACAGCTATGAGGATTAGGACTGTTAAGACCATGTCAAGTTGCATGATTAAGGCCAAGTCTCTCAATCCTACACTTGAAGTTGAAGCCATTAGCAGTGCTACTCACATACTTAACAGGTCTCCTTATCTAGCCTTAGATGGCAAGACTCCTTTCGAGGCATGGTGTGGCAGAAAACTAGTTGTGAGTCACCTTAGAGTCTTTGGTTGTCTAGCATGGGCAAACCTTTCTTCCAGGAGTTGCAAGGCATCGATACCTAGGCCTTGTACCTTTATTGGTTATGAAGACAATGTGAAACTTATAGACTAATGGATCCTGAGACACATGAGATCTTTGTGGAGAAGCATGTTCATTTTGAGGAAAGTTCTCCCAACTTGTCCTCTACTTCTCTCCACACATCATACATAGTGGAAACTGATAGTGACACCAGTGATAGTGCTTCAATAGGTTCAGACACGTGGGGTTCTGTCGACAGTTGCAATGAGAGGTCACATCAATCCAGTCCACATGCTTATATTGCCACAGTGAAAGGTCCAACACAACATGGTACATCTCGTCTTCCAGCTCCAGCTTTAGTTGACTTGGGAGATAAACTTGAGGACTTACATCTTCTCATTGATGATGATTCTTCTACAGTTTTTGCGAGGGCTCACTCTAACCCTCATGTTCGTTCTCTACATGATCAATCTTTCAAGGTTGGCATGATTGTGGATCCTTATGAACAGCAATTACTGGAGGTCTCTTTGTTAGTTGAGGAGATAGATTGTTCAATGGAATAGGTTCAACAGACATCCTTGACCGATCTGCATTCATTCTTTTTAGCACAGTTGGAAGGGGTGAACTTTAGCATTAGCACAGGGATACTTGAGCAAGTTTTAGAGCCAGCACACATCTTTAGGAGTGTACCTTTGGCATTGTTTTTTCCTAAGGGGAGGAACACCATTCTGCATTCTTGGACTAGCTTCTTCATCAGAGCGACTTTCACTTGTCAACATTCTTCTTTTGGGGGGGAGCCTATTATGTCTCTCTTCCTTCTCTCATTCTCTTTTATATATATTGGATGTATGTCATAATTGGGGGGTCTTTATTACTCCATCCATCTATGCATCCATATTTATCTCTCTTTTTGGGCGAGGGTTTTTCCCATGAGGTTTTCCCTCTTTCCCCACTTTATGAGAGATTGCATCTTCATTATGTACATGGGTACCTAACATGGCCTAGTAGTCGGGACCCATTATGCATCTTTATCCTAGTTTCATAAGCTTAAGGGCATTCCCCTAAGTTGCACTTAAGGGGGGGTGTTGGTGTAAATAAGTATTTACTTATTACACTTACTTAAGTTTACTTAGGTTAATGCATTATTTTATTATTTTTATTTGTGAGACACTTAGGAGTTTGCGCACCTTTTTGAGTTGTCATGTAGACAACATAGGAGTATGCAACTCTATTTAAGCACATGGTGTCTACAACATTGTTTTGCATGTCACACCCTTGTAGGCTTATCCTCACATCACCGCACTTACTTCTATTCTTAATGGAGGATAACCCATATCTGGTGAACATGTGCTTGGTTGTATGACACATCATGGTGCTAATTATGAGATATTCTAGATGTATCTCAGAGGCCTTTATATATAGGCACTCCTAGTGTACTTTTACATTACATTGTATGACATATTGAATACATTGTCCTTCTGATCATACTTTCTCTCTCTTTGGTCTACTGTGTGCTTGTGTTTGAGTTCTTAGTTCCTGGGTGAATTTTGCCCTTAGGCAAATTCTTACATGGTATCAGAGCAATTTATTCGGATATACTCTGATTAATTGATCATATCCATTTTTGGTCTACTGTGTTCTTGTGCCTAAGTTCTTAGTTCCTGGGTGAATTTTTCCCTTAGGAAAATTCTTACAAAGAGAAATGAAAGCACAAGCTTGGAATGAAGCTAAATTTGCAGAATTCTTATTGCTTGAGTGGAATCCAAATTTCCTTGGTAAGTTAATGATATTATCTACTTCCCAGTGCATATACAAATGGGATCACAAGCTTTTTTCTTTATAATAGGTCCAAGTTTCACTAATGGTTATTTATATTTTGAAAAAATATTCCTTATTTCCAATCAGCGATGCCCTTTTAGCTATATTCTTGAATATTCTTTTGGTGGAAAAATGGATGCCAAAAAGTTCCTCTATAGAGATTTTCCTATTGATTTTCTAAATTACATCCCTGTATTTTCATTTTATTACATTGGATATCCTAATAACCTTGCACAGGTAAAGCACACCAAAACGATAGATCCTTTCTCTGTAGACACATCTCAAGGATAGTTTCATGTTAGAGCCTCAACATTAGTACTTGTACAGATTATTCTATATTCATCTTATAGCTCCCATGTCATTCTTACTTATTATGCAATTTTTAAAAAGTACAAAACCGAAGGGATAGAATTACAATGTATGTTGATATGCAATGAATTGACAAGATCAAAATTTGAATGCATTCAAAAAAAGAAATATTTGTTGAATAAAACTATATTAACAACATATTATTGTCCTCTTGTGTTTGTATTTAAATGCAATGGAGATGTTAGACTCTAGTGCTTGGAAAATATTTTCTCTCTTTTGTACTCATCACTCCTCAAATTATTGAGGGAGGATACATAATTTATACCTTGTGGGACAAGTCTTCACAATTATAGACTTCTATCTTGCACGACAAAAGTTGTATACAAAAAATAAAAATAAAAATAAAAATAAAAATAGAAAATACTTAGATACAAAGAAATGAATCTATTCCTTAATATTAAATCCATTTCAATTGTTGATATTGAAATAAGAAATAATGACTTGTCTGTTGTGTTGAACTGTTAGGAATTAGCAAGGTATTGTACACACCATTAATGTCATTATAACATAGTTTCTTGTTTTTCTTTCATTTTTTATCCATATAATACCTAGATTTCATATCCATAATGAGAAGGAAAACTAATGCCTGATATGGTGTGGATCTGACTCTTCTTCTTATGAGTTGATCTAATAGATATCGACAACTACTCCTCTAACATCTAAGTTCTTCTGGATATCAATAGCTACTCCTCTATGATATGTAAATTTTAGTATCATGCTTGTTTTTGAAACACATGTTGATAAACGTGGGATTGAGATTGTATGTGTTGCTATCACTAGCTATTCTATTTTGTCTTCTATTGGTTTTTCCACAATGTATTCAGATCACTCACATTAAGTATTTGTAGAATGATTCACCTCTGAAATGACATATTATTATGATCTACAAGACTGAATAGAAAGATTTGACTATTCCTATATGCCTAGAGATAACATTTTGTTTATTTGGAACAATATAGTATATCATTTTTTTGTTTACATATCACTATTTTGGATAACATTATATAATGCTTCAGTTGTTAAGGTGCCCAAACCAAGGTTGCTTGTAACATTTTGAAATGTTGTTGCTAAAATATTATAACAATCAAAACCATAAACAAAAACTATATAACCATAATATCATATTGATCAATTCAGTATCACATTAAAGTAATTTTCTATCCTTTTGGACTTTCATACATCTCGATGTAGATTAGAATTATTGATACTAAAAAACCCTCACAACTATGCATTTTCCAATATTTGATAAGCATAATAATAAATAATCTTATATTAATTAATATTGAGAATTAAAATTTTATAGATTCAATAGATTGTGTGCATGCAAATCTTTCTTGTTCCATTTAGGCATGGACTGGGAATTGTGAAACTTTACTATATGTTTAGTACTATTACCCAAAATATACAAGCTATATAACAAAGTTGAAACATGAAGGGTATGATACAATTTTCTTAACACTGTTTTTCTAGTTATAGTTCTAAATGTGATCTTCTAGTAAGGTAAAATATATGTACTTTTTGTAATGTTTTGTGGGCTCTCTCAATGGGAAGCTTATCATGGAGACTGGAGTGATAATTACCATCATCTTACTATAAAAACTAGTCCCTTCAATTTTTTCATTGGCTACTTATCCTCTAGCTGATTTGAATGATTCCTATATAGGAAGGAACAATAGTTGGCAGCACTTTTATATGGTTCAAGAACTACAATGTTGATCAATGGCAATAAAGAGATGATTTCCATTGGCATAATGAACATTGTTGGTTCATGCATATCTTGCTACATCACAACTAGTATTCATTGTTCTGCTCCTAAAAAAATATTATCTTATTATATGATTTTAGTGCATTCAAATCATGGATTTTAGTATTCATTCTAAGTTTGTATGTTTGTCCAAACATGGACTTCAGTGGTAGTTCTAAGTTTTTATGTTTTTTTAAAACATGTATTTTAGTCTTGATTCAAAGTTTTTACATCCTTCAAAATATAAAGTTCAGTATTTTTTTCTAAATTGTTATGGCATATCTGACTTCTATTTTAGTATTGATTTAAGTTTGTATTGTGGGCTATGAGTTTGGTGTAGGTGACTTTCCCAGGATAGCTATTAAATATTGGTTGCACAACTATAATATCAAATATCCTGGTGGCCATTGCAGTGATGATAACTCTTCACTTTCCCAAATTTTCCTTTTTTTTCTATGATTTTTTCATCCATCCTATGAATTCGTCCAAATTTAGGATGCATAGAAAGCCAAGATCAAAGTTCAATTATCTAATGATATTTTCTCTCTAATGTATAGTCAAGAGATAATCTAAATATCAGACATTAGCCAAAAATATTCCTAAAATAATCTTTTCTTAAATGTATGCTGAAAAATAAAAAATGTTGAAGGTTAGTCCTAATATAAAAATAATATTGGCTAAAATAAGGTGCATGGATAGATAATTGTTGGTCTGTAGAAATATATTTAGTGGATAGATATAAAAGAGATATGAGCAGTATTAAGTATAACCTAATATTTTTTATTGAGGTTAGAAAGTACTTCATAACGAATGCATATTTAAAATTATAGCAATATTTTCAATTAAAATCTTTTCCCTTTGAACTGCTAAAATTATTATTATCAATGAATTCCTTTTCCCAAATATCTAAATCATCACATTGATTTTTCTATGGTCATTTCGAACAAAAGTCTTGGATCTCTATGAATTTGTGGTGACAATCTCTTATGGTGATACATTCTCATCATTTTTGGCAATTTAACCTCCTCTGATCAAAGAGGTTAGTGGGTGGTTGTTGTATATGAGAAATGTTAGTATGCTAATAGAAACCGAATTTAAATAAAGCTTCTACAAACTAAACAAAATTCATAAACTTCAAGATAGACTAAGATGAGCTCTCAATTGAGAATATGAGCCATTAATGGGCTCTCTCAATGAGAAGCTCTCTTGTTGAGTAGCTTTGTCTAAATAGATAGGATGTATGCTCAAGCTTATGCTTCAAAAAGGGCTTCAAATGGAGTTGGAATTTGGGTGTGAGCGTATGGTTTTGATGTAAAATGGCTTCTTAAAATGGCATTATGAATTTACTTCATGGATTGTGTTATTTTGCAAAGGGGAAGGATCCAATTTATAGGCAAGAGGCTTGAGGGATTGAGGGCTAAGATGCAAGGATGGGAAAAAGCTCATGGAGGGCTCAGATTGCATGAGAGGAGAGCACATGGATTGTGCTTCCTTACAGCCAATCAAGGAGTGACACATGTCACATGGTGAGAGGATGGAGGAAAGGGGAAGGATGAGTCAACAAAAGAGGCTCAAGGGATAAAATCTCCATAAAGACCTTCATAATGACTTGTAAGAGCAATAAAAGGGCTTGGAAGAGTCATCTATGGCCTAGTGGGCTTCATAGAGTTTTATGGTTGAGATATATTGAGGGAGATGAGAGCAATTTCGACTTGGGCTTGATTAGGAGGGTTTTAAGCTTGCTTAGGCTTGTGCAAATGATTAGAGGATGGATTAGGATGGTTTAGGATTAGCTTAGGGATAGGCAAGTGGATGGCATTTAATAAGGGTGGGTGAAGGAGGAGATATTTGTTAACTTTGGCTTGGGTTAGTAAGTTTTAACCCATGTTTAGGGAATGTGACAAGGTTAGTAGGGGATTAGGATTAGGTTTAAAGACATCTTCTCGAAGAGTCTAGACTTTGGATGAGGATAAAAACTTTCTAGAATAGTCTAGAACTTCCTAGGATGAGGATGAAGACTTTCTAGAAGAGTCTAGAACTTCTTAGGATGAGGATAAATTAGATTTTTAGGAAATAAATAAAGTTTTATTTATTTCAAGGGTTTGGGTTGAGGAGATATTTATTAAAACTTTTTTAATAAACATGAGGATTAATATTTAATCTTAATTAAATATTTTGAGTTGGGATTAGGGGTAGGAAATGATGGGATTAGCCTTTAATCAAAATTAAAGAAGGATTAGAAGATTTTGGAAGAGGTTAGTGGTCTTAAGGAAATTGGCTAAGTTTTGGGCAAAAAATAAATTTTTTATTTATTTTGGGTTTTTTGGTCAATTTATTAATTAAATAATTAATAAATAAGGAAATAATGTTTAAATAAGATTTAAACATTTTTGGGAGGGATTCCTTAATTAAATATTTTTAATTAAGATAAAGGGATTTAATGGCATAAAAATAAATTAATTAATTAATTAATAAATGATGATGTCATCAGGAATTTTTCAGAAAATAAAAATACTTTATTTTCTAAAGGTTTTTAGGTGTCTACAGTTGTTAGATAAATAGTAAAAACAATGTATATGCATAGTGCTGAAAATGTTTCTAAAAATTTCAATAGTAAAGATAGAATCATTCTAGCTCTCATTTGTCAAGCGAACGCTCTACCATTCTAGGCATAGGATAATTTTTTGAATGCAGATCTATATTAATTAAAAAAAAGGTTTAGTATAGTTTTTAATTGTTTAATTCTATGTTGCACAATTGAATCAATCCTTCATTTTCATGGGATTTGACTGGCACTATTATTTGTAGTGTAGGAGCAAAAACTAAGTTTATTGAATGTAGAGGCACTAGAAAAGCCATATATTTAGGAGATGAAGAGAAAATGACGATGGATTAAATGATCCCCCATGTGTGAGGAGATGGAAATATACGTAGAAGAGGGAGTACAAGATAGAGGAGAAATTCATGTGTAAAGAATACTTACCTACACAAATCAATCGATGATCAAGGAGGGTAATAGCCTAGTGAGATGACTTCATTACATGTGTAGAATAGGGTTCTACCTAGTAGTCTAGTGTTCGAGCTACCCCAAACTAGACAAATATGAGAACAAATCTTTCTACTATGGTAGAATTCTTTTATGTGATAGGAAGTAGTGTTATTATGTGATATGGATTTCAATTGAATTATTGCAATCAAGAGAGGGATAAGGGAGGAGTCTTTCATCATACCAAATGGTGCCACACTATGCACATATTATTAATAAGATTCTTATAAGATATGATACACAAATGTATGTCTATTTATTATGAAACATATTATTTAGATAAGGGATATATGGACCCAAAATGGAGGGTTGGAGATAAGGAGTAGGATGAGGGCCCAAAATAGATGCGGAATAAGATGGATGGGAACTTTGGGGTGGAGATGGAAGGACTTGGGACCATGCAGGAATAACGGGGATACCAACATCTAGAAATACATTTTCATTTCTTTTTTCAATATGATGTTCATTATTTGGAACACAAGATGTGAGTCCATTACTAGCTGAAGGAGTTGGAGCTTCGGATATGATAATTAGTTCTTTTTTGATGGATCTATCATCATGGATTATGGGAGATGTATGATCATGAAGCAGAGGAGATGGGAGGATAGGATCTTGAGTTGGGTGGGTTGAGGGAAAGGGATCTTGAGATGGAGTAAGTAAGATGATAGGATTTAGATATGGATGGGATGGTAAAAGTGGATCATGTAGGGGAATAAGTGGGATGGCGGGATCTGTTGTTCTGTTGAAGGATATTTCAACATGCTTTTGGACAAGATCTTGATAGGAATGGATGGGAGTGGATGCATGAGGTTCATTATATGGGATTTGGATAATGCTTGGAGGAGGAGATGTGGATGGGATTTGGAGCGATTCGATGGGTGGTGGGATTTTGACGCTTGTGGGAAGTGGAAGGATTTTAAGAAATTTGATGAATGGTATGGGGATGGTAGCTATGGGAGATGGAGATGATATTATAGATGGGGAAGCTTCATCACTGACTACTTCACATGGTTGGATTAGATGACATGGCTTATCGACTATTGGAGGCGACTTTTCTTGTATTTCCTCTAGGAGATTCCTTGGAGACTCGTGTGTTGGAGGTGGAGGTGGATTGATAGGAATAGATAGTGTGATGGGGGTGGAAGATTGGAAGCTTGGTTGATTGGGTGATGGAGGAGAAGCTAGGATATCAGATGGCATGACTAGATAGTTTGGAAGAATGCATGGATTTTGTGGGATGTTTGGGGGAATGTTTATAAGGCTTTCAATATACCTGTCATAGTCAACAAGATTTTCATCATCATTGGAATAGGAGGTGGCGGGAGCAAGGACAATAGGACCGAACACATCATGATAGGTTTGGGATTTCATGTTTTGATGATGAGTTGGATGGGGATTGGGTCTTGCATATGGATGAACACGGAAGCTCATGGTTGGATTTGGATTAAGCTCAAATTTTGGATTGGCTGATGAAGGATTGTACTAGTATGTTTCTGGATTCGATTGTGTTAAGATTTTTACCATCAACGTTTCGAATCACACTACGTGATCCATCATCAGGATGAAGAGCAAGAGAAGCACAAAAGTATATTGCAGATAATGTATGACTCAAGAAAGATATAAAGGGAATAGGCCAAGAAAGATAGCACACACTCCGAGGTTGAAGAAAGAAAATAAATAAAATATAAATATAGATAAAAGAAACATTAAAAAAGGGGGGGGGGGGGGGGGGGAAGGACCGAAGGACAAGGGGGTCAATAAGGGAAGACTCCCGAGGATTTCCTAGGGAGAGTCAAAGCTGTATGATAGACCTAAGGAGGATTGGCTGGAGATTTTTGGCTTTCCTGTGGATGGAAGACTTCAAGGGCATGCTGTCAAAAAGTGAGAGTTTTTCTTTCCTATGCACTGGATTGGTGGAGATTGTGTCAACTTAAGGATAGACTAATGATCCTATGGGCATGACACGAGATTGAACACTTGTGGATCCCAACCTTTAGCCCAAGGTGATGAGGGATAACAAGTGACAAAAGCTAGATTACCCTAGACAAAGCTCTATCAAAGGGATAACCTTGGTGAGGCTGGTGGATTGGTCGAATTGATTGGATAGAAAATTCTAGCAGAATGACAACAACTCTCTAAAGGCTACGGTGTGATTTTGGATTGGGTTGCTAGCTGGCTAGGGGGGATGATTTGGAGAGACTTTGGATTTGGGATTGTTCTAAAGCAAGGAACTAGATAGATTCAGTTGCAGCGGGGGAGCTTGGATGATTTTTTGATGAGGCGGTGACTATGCTAAGTATGCCTTGAGCTGGGAGATTTCTACTTTTTTGGGATTTTGACCAAAGTTGACAAACATTCATTCAAAAGCTATGAACAAACAAGCAGATAAAATTTTGGAGCAAGCATGTCAAACACACCAACATCCTAGGAAGCTTTCTACAAGGATGAAATTTGTTATAGCCAGGGAGTCCTCGATATATGCAAGGTACATGAGGCCCAAATCGGTAGATGAAACCAAAAAGATGTCACACAGCCAAGAGGAGCGGTAACCCACTTCTCCTCTTTCACTTCTCAAGGGTATAAATTTCCTTGAGGCTTAGTTCGAGTGACAAAAATCTTGATTCCAAGAGAGGTGTCTTTGGATTCACCTCCCAATTTTTATACTCCACTGGAACGCTGGAGTTGAGGTCGTCCAAGGGGTGATGAAATCTCCAAGTAGGCCTCCTAAAAAGAAACAAGGTTTTGGATCCTAATCTTATGCACCCAAGATGGCCTCGAAAGACGAAAAGGGGAGAGAAGACTTGGATGACCTTGGGCTAAAAAAAAAACATGCTTATTCTTTTACCAACTGACTCTTATGTGTGCTAATCTAGACTTTGCAAGCACTCATGTTTAAGAGACAATGTTCAATTCCAACTTGAAGCACCAACAAAAGTAAATCAATCGAAGAATGCAAACAAGAAGAAGAGTTAGGGTCAAAAAAAGCAAACTCGCGCACCCAGAGGCCCTCCACGTCAAGTATTGATTAATTTCCTTTAAAGCATTCAAGAGTTGGTGTGATTTTGTTTTAAGCCCAAAGCAAAGATGTGTGAGACTCGATTTGTCAAGTGCACGCCCGGAGGCCCTCCATGTCAATAGTTGTTCAATTTTAGTGCCCAAACTTGAAGTGTGATCGATTTAATCTAGAGTTTTGGTCATTTAAAAATTTTGATAAAGTTAAAGAAAACGTTCAAAGATCAAGTGAATGAGTTAGATTGTGGAACATTTAACACCTTTTTCAAGTAGACCCATCCCCATAAATGGCGCTGAGATTGCCACCAATGGTTGAATTGATGGATGATTAGAAAAGAGGTGAGTCCAAGGAACTACTCAAATTGATTTTTGCAAATATGTATTTAACTTAACAAAGTTTCTTAAATGTCCAAAAATCAAACTTTACCTAAATTGCATGTGGAAAAGAGATTTGTTTTGTTCAATTTTAGAAGCTCCAAATTAAGTGTTTGATATTGCAATGGTTAATTGATCCTTGGAATTCAAGATTGGATTTGTTGTTTTAATCATGCATTCAAGAAAAATTTGATTTTAATCCATGGCATTGAAGAGTGTGTTTAGCAACATGCATTCAAAGACAAGTGATTAAACATTCAAGTTTTTTACCTTTGAGCATTCAAAATTGAGATTTTGTGTGTTGTTTTAAGAACTTTGAAGTGCTTTGTTTTAACCTTAGATCATTCAAGATTGTTTTGGACTCAAAAGTGAAAATGACTCTTTGGACTTTGGTTTTCATTCAAGATTTTGTGTTCTAGTTTGCATATTTTAAGCCCAAAAATGATATTCTTAGATTGTTTTGATGCATGAAAAACCTAAGAAACATTCAAGATTTTGCAACAAGACATTTTTTTGGAACAAATAACAAAGCTTTTAGGAAAAATTTTGCGAACCATTTAGGATTCTTAGTTTTCATGAGATTTTTAAAAGAACTTTAAAATATTTGCAAATGGGGTTCATTTTATTCTTGATTGATGCTTTGAGTTTGACTTAGATTTTAGTGTGCACTTAGTGTTGATTTTGAACCTTTTGAAATGGAAACTTGAAGTTCTTTTTAAATTCCCAAAAATGAAGTGTTCCTAACTTTGCATGAATGCATCTAAAACCTTGATGTTGTAAGGATGCAAATGATTGGATTGATTTAGTTTCACTTGTTAAAATGTTTTTTTTTTTTTTTGCAAATTTTTAGTTTTTTAATGGATTTAAGTATGATTTAGGGGTTCATTTTAAGCACTAAAAAGAAGTGTGTATGATTTTGCTTCCTTCAAAAAAAATGGCCAAGATCTCCCACAAGAAGAAGAAGAAGAAGTAGATGGAATAAGAAGAATATAGACAAGAAGAGGAAGAAGAATTTCAAGTTCTTTGTCCACCTATAAGCTTGAAAAATTTGCAAACACTATGAGATAGATTATGAGTTCCTTTGTCTTTTTCATGCTCATGTAGACCTACAAAACCAATTTATACAATCCTACCAATCACAAAAACAAGCAAAATTAGCCAAAATTAGCAAATGACATACAAAACTTGACTAAAAAAGCTAATGAAGATGACCCATGCGGGGTCCCACCGGACGTGCCAAAATGTATATGAGTAATGTTAGTATGCTAATAGAAACCAAATTTAAATAAAACTTCTACAAACTAAACAAAATTCATAAACTTCAAGATAGACTAAGATGAGCTCTCAATTGAGAATATGAGCCATTAATGGGCTCTCTCAATGAGAAGCTCTCTTGTTGAGTAGCTTTGTCTAAATACATAGGATGTATGCTCAAGCTTATGCTTCAAAAAGGGCTTCAAATGGAGTTGGAATTTGGGTGTGAGTGTATGGTTTTGATGTAAAATGGCTTCTTAAAATGGCATTATGAATTTACTTCATGGATTGTGTTATTTTGCAAAGGGGAAGGATCCAATTTATAGGCAAGATGCTTGAGGGATTGAGGGCTAAGATGCAAGGATGGGAAAAAGCTCATGGAGGGCTCAGATTGCATGAGAGTAGAGCACATAGATTGTGCTTCCTTACAGCCAATCAAGGAGTGACACATGTCACATGGTGAGAGGATGGAGGAAAGGGGAAGGATGAGTCAACAAAGGAGGCTCAAGGGATAAAATCTCCATAAAGACCCTCATAATGACTTGTAAGAGCAATAAAAGGGCTTGGAAGAGTCATTTATGGCCTAGTGGGCTTCATAAAGTTTTATGGTTGAGATATTTTGAGGGAGATGAGAGCAATTTCGACTTGGGCTTGATTAGGAGGGTTTTAAGCTTGCTTAGGCTTGTGCAAATGATTAGAGGATGGATTAGGATGGTTTAGGATTAGCTTAGGGATAGGCAAGTGGATGGCATTTAATGAGGGTGGGTGAAGGAGGAGATATTTGTTAACTTTGGCTTGGGTTAGTAAGTTTTAACCCATGTTTAGGGAATGTGACAAGGTTAGGAGGGGATTAGGATTAGGTTTAAAGACATCTTCTAGAAGAGTCTAGACTTTGGATGAGGATAAAGACTTTCTAGAATAGTCTAGAACTTCCTAGGATGAGGATGAAGACTTTCTAGAAGAGTCTAGAACTTCTTAGGATGAGGATAAATTAGACTTTTAGGAAATAAATAAAGTTTTATTTATTTCAAGGGTTTGGGTTGAGGAGATATTTATTAATTAAATAATTAATAAATAAGGAAATAATGTTTAAATAAGATTTAAACATTTTTGGGAGGGATTCTTTAATTAAATATTTTTAATTAAGATAAAGAGATTTAATGGCATAAAAATAAATTAATTAATTAAATAAATAATTAATTAATAAATGATGATGTCATCAAGAATTTTTCAGAAAATAAAAATACTTTATTTTCTATTAGTATGCTAATAGAAACCAAATTTAAATAAAGCTTCTACAAACTAAACAAAATTCATAAACTTCAAGATAGACTAAGATGAGCTATCAATTGAGAATATGAGCCATTAATGGACTCTCTCAATAAGAAGCTCTCTTGTTGAGTGGCTTTGTCTAAATAGATAGGATGTATGCTCAAGCTTATGCTTCAAAAAGGGCTTCAAATGGAGTTGGAATTTGGGTGTGAGAGTATGGTTTTGATGTAAAATGGCTTCTTAAAATAGCATTATGACTTTACTTCATGGATTGTGTTGTTTTGCAAAGGGGAAGGATCCAATTTATAGGAAAGAGGCTTGAGGGATTGAGGGCTAAGATGCAAGGATGGGAAAAAGCTCATGGAGGGCTCAGATTGCATGAGAGGAGAGCACATGGATTGTGCTTCCTTACAGCCAATCAAGGAGTGACATATGTCACATGGTGAGAGGATGGAGAAAAGGGGAAGGATGAGTCAACAAAGGAGGCTCAAGGAATAAAATCTCCATAAAGATCCTCATAATGACTTGTAAGAGCAATAAAAGGGCTTGGAAGAGTCATTTATGGCCTAGTGGGCTTCATAAAGTTTTATGGTTGAGATATTTTGAGGGAGATGAGAGCAATTTCGACTTGGGCTTGATTAGGAGGGTTTTAAGCTTGCTTAGGCTTGTGCAAATGATTAGAGGATGGATTAGGATGGTTTAGGATTAGCTTAGGGATACGCAAGTGGATGGCATTTAATGAGGGTGTGTGAAGGAGGAGATATTTGTTAACTTTGGCTTGGGTTAGTAAGTTTTAACCCATGTTTAGGGAATGTGACAAGGTAAGGAGGGGATTAGGATTAGGTTTAAAGACATCTTCTAGAAGACTCTATACTTTGGATGAGGATAAAGACTTTCTAGAATAGTCTAGAACTTCCTAGGATGAGGATGAAGACTTTCTAGAAGAGTCTAGAACTTCTTAGGATGAGGATAAATTAGATTTTTAGGAAATAAATAAAGTTTTATTTATTTCAAGGGTTTGGGTTGAGGAGATATTTATTAAAAAAAATTTAATAAACATGAGGATTAATATTTAATCTTAATTAAATATTTTGAGTTGGGATTAGGTGTAGGAAATGATGGGATTAACCTTTAATCAAAATTAAAAAAGGATTAGAAGATTTTGGAAGAGGTTAGTGGTCTTAAGGAAATTGGCTAAGTTTTGGGCAAAAAATAAATTTTTTATTTATTTTGGGTTTTTTGGTCAATTTATTAATTAAATAATTAATAAATA
Organism: Cupressus sempervirens; assembly: GCA_028749045.1. Lineage (NCBI taxonomy): Eukaryota > Viridiplantae > Streptophyta > Pinopsida > Cupressales > Cupressaceae > Cupressus > Cupressus sempervirens. The sequence continues at coordinate 671,189,711 of CM053783.1, read as the reverse complement.
AGGAAATAATGTTTAAATAAGATTTAAACATTTTTGGGAGGGATTCCTTAATTAAATAATTTTAATTAAGATAAAGGGATTTAATGGCATAAAAATTAATTAATTAATTAATTAATAAATGATGATGTCATCAGGAATTTTTTAGAAAATAAAAATACTTTATTTTCTAAAGGTTTTTAGGTGTCTACAGTTGTTAGATAAATAGTAAAACCAATGTATATGCATAGTGCTGAAAATGTTTCTAAAAATTTCAATAGTAAAGATAGAATCATTCTAGCTCTCATTTGTCAAGCGAACGCTCTACCATTCTAGGCATAGGATAATTTTTTGAATGGGGATCTGTATTAATTAAAAACAAAGTTTAGTATAGTTTTTAATTGTTTAATTCTATGTTGCACAATTGAATCAATCCTTCATTTTCATGGGATTTGACTAGCACTATTATTTGTAGTGTAGGAGCAAAAACTAAGTTTATTGAATGTAGAGGCACTAGAAAAGCCATATATTTAGGAGATGAAGAGAAAATGAAGATGGATTAAATGATCCCCCATGTGTGAGGAGATGGAAATATACGTAGAAGAGGGAGTACAAGATAGAGGAGAAATTCATGTGTAAAGCATACTTACCTACACAAATCAAATGGTGATCAAGGAGGGTAATAGCCTAGTGAGATGACTTCATTTCATGTGTAGAACGGGGTTCTACCTAGTAGTCTAGTGTTCGAGCTACCCCAAACTAGACAAATATGAGAACAAATCTTTCTACTATGGTAGAAGTATTTTATGTGATAGGAAGTAGTGTTATTATGTGATATGGATTTCAATTAAATTATTGCAATCAAGAGAGGCATAAGGGAGGAGTCTTTCATCATACCAAATGGTGCCACACTATGCACATATTATTAATAAGATTCTTATAAGATATGATACATAAATGTATCTCTATTTATTATGACACTCTGTTGAGCTAAAAGAAAACCCTATATATATCCTCAGGCTCCAACTTTAATGGTCATGTTTTCTTGTCCTAAATCATCACATTTCCTACCATGGTATAAGCTTAGAAATGATTCGTCCAATGTTAATCACTATTTTGTGCAATGTTGTGTGAAATGAGAGCTCCCATCTTCTCCCCTACTCAAGGCAAGGACTCCAGCTATACGACGCAGCTCTTGTTTATTACATCTATTACTCATCATAGTATAGTCAGTTTCATGTCTTAGGTCAACCTTGTATGTATTACATAAATTTTTATTATAAATTTAATATTTATATTTTTTCAATTTAATTGACTTTCAACTCATTCTACTACTTGTTGTGGGAAAAGTCTATGTAGCACAAGTGGTTACATTTTATTAATTAGTTAAAAATAGAAAAACACAAAAAATCATTTCATTCTATTTTTTACTTAGTTTATTGCATCCTTTTGGCTACTTAGTTGTGATTCAACTCTCTTCTAGTGGTTTCGTCTAAGGTGTTTTGTTTGGGTTCCTTGTTCTATTACCCCTTTGGTTTGTAAATTTTGTTTTTTTACATGACCTATTATTTAGTCCTTTTAAGTAAGATGGCAAGGAGAGGTCTCTAAACCTAGAAAGAAAGAAAAAAACTTAATAATTCAACCAGAGAGCACAACTTTAGGGCCTTACAATGAGAACCGTCAACCACCGTCAGTTTATAAAATAATCAAAATGCATAGTAAAATTTATTTCTTTACTAACTAAACCATAAATATCACTAAAAGAGTCCAAAATATGAAGTAAAATAGACCTATTTGAATCTAGTCTCTTCCTAGAAATAAAGAGAGTCATGTCCAGTAGCAACTAACACCTTAGATTTCACAATAAACCTTCCAAAACTATCATAACACCTATAAACTAGAGAAAATCCTTGAAAAAAAATTTTATTTAGAAATATTTTAAATTCCTAACATCTCATTAGTAGGTTAATCTTCATCTTTGTCCTATTTATTCCTTTTCTCATTGTTGTTGTTGAGTTTAGTATCACCAGAAGAAACACACAACTCAACCATTAACATTAGGTTTTTATTTAACCTACATAGAGAAGTAACAAGAGGATTAAACTCATAAGAAGTAATAGTATTAGGAATATCATTTTTTAGGATAGTAGCCCTATTTTGCAAAGGTTGAATGTAGTTCATCAAGGCTTTTTCTTTAGCTAAATCTTGGTCTTAGAGCAAGGGGGCATTCTTAACATTTTCTGTTGTCACAAAGATAGGGGAATTACAAACCACATTTCCTAATTCCTCCACATCTTTGATATTAACTATTATCTCAAGGGATTTTTTCTCCTTAGTATATTCATACTCTTTCTCATCCTTTTCATAATTTATATCCTTGGAATTGTCCCTTTCTTCATAATCATCTAGCTCAAACTCTTGATCTTTTAATGGAACTACCTCATCCTCAACATTTTTGCCTCTGATGTCTTGCTTGTCTATTAACCTAGTAGATTAATGCTCAATATATTTCAACTCATTATTCATCTCACTAGAGGTTTCATTTCTCCTTCCCTCCCAAGACTCCATTTCCTCCCCAAAATCCTCTTTGTCAATTTCAAGATAATGTTATTCCAACTAGGGTCAACTTTACTTTTTTTAGCTAAGATGAATATTTTGGCAGGATATTTTATCTTAGTAGAAGTAGCATCCAAAAGGGTTTCCTCAAATGACATCAATGTAGAGAATTTATCTATAGCCACAACATTGATAGTTTTCCTCACTTTTTAAGGTTTGGGGTTCTTCCAAGGGATTATAGGGTGTGACCCACTACTTAGAATTCTTCTTCTTTTGACCTAAAATCCTTGATAGGGATTTTATTACAAAATTCTCTAAAATTTCCACTACATGTCCTATGGAGGTGGACTTTGTGTTGAGTTCTATTATTTCAACTCCTAAAGAGGTGGCCCTTTTGGTGGGTTTTGTTGCTTCAGAACCTTTCAAGGTGGCTTCTAAGTCAAATAATTCTAAGTTTCCATCTTTGAGATGGTGTTTTTTATTCTTGGTTTGGTTCAATATTTTCTATTTGTCATGTTATATTTCCTTCTACTTTAATATTCTCATATTTTTCTTGGAAACCATGATTTGAACAATTTATGTTCTCGTTGATGTTAAATCTTACTGGTGAGACAATTTTCTATCTAACTTGAGTTTCATATCTATTTTATTGATGAAGAGGATTTGAGAATATGGTCATAACAAAAGTACCTAGAGGAAAGGTTGAGTTAGGAAGAAGACAACTACAATGGACACTTGATTAGTTAGACTTTGACAAGATAAAGTGAATGTCTATCATATTATAAAGTAGACAAGACAATTGTAACAAAGCCTTGAAGAAGTGATCAAAGATAGATCAAATGCATAGGCTTAACCAAGCAATAGAGGAAAAGATTAAGAAACTTACAATACATGTTGAGTGATGCTAGTGTTGACTGAGTGCCAATAAGTATCAAACAAAATAATGTTGACCAAGCATTAGTATATGTGTTGAGGAGAAATTTTAGTAGTGACTGAGTAACCTAGTGGTGACTAAGTGTCAGAATGTAGTATTGGTCAAAGAAAAATATTTGATAGTCTATGAGAAATCATAATTTCTAGCTGTTAGAGTTGATTTCTTGGGATATGGAAAGCATGTTGAATATAAGGATGGATGACCTAGAACATTTAAATCAAGGGAAACCATGTTTAGATATTTCTATGCAAGATTCAAGGAGAATTTTGGAGAAGTTTCTAGAACAAAAAAAGAGGAGACAAAATGTTGGAAGTATTCAATGAATATAACCTAATCCTAAGATTTGTGATGTTATTTAGGTGAAAAAAATTAGAATTACCTAGGTAAAAGTACAAAGTTGTGTCACCTTTTAGGTTAACTTATTAGAATGACTAAGTTTGAGTATTTCTATCCAAAAATCAATTTTGTTCAAACATATGACATAGATAAATTCATTCTAGCTAAGTTATATATGGCCTCATACTTTTCTAATTGGAAATATTTATAAATGCATGTTTTATACTAGTTTGTATCAAATTACTAAAGAAATAAAATTATTTTAGAAATAACACTTACTATTTTTTATGATTTTTTTTTAGTAACATATAAACACCATTTTATAGATCTCAAAGTTAAGAATATTCTCATATAGAGTTTATAGTGTTTTAATTAGCTATAGTATATTGTAATAAAAAAAAATCTACAAGAATGACTTTTAACACTCGCAAAGATGTTAATTTTGAGAAAGAAAAAAAAATAAATCATATAAAAAAAATTAGAAATTATATGGCGTTCTAGAGGAGAGAGTCCTCTTCTAGAATGTATATTTTTTCTTCTAGTTAGAATAGATTTTTTTTTGAAAAATGTGGTGGGAGATGAAAACTATCAATTTCAAGTGCATTGAAATTTGAATCACTATAAAATAGAAAAGATAGGTCTAAATTCAATTTTTATTTCTGGTTATTCTCGCTATATGTATTATCTATAACATAGTCAAAGTTCAAAATGAAATCTGTTTATTTCCATATAGTTTTGTGGTGGGAACTAAACCCCTAATTTTTAGCATTTTTTAGCAACTAAAAAAATATCTATAGAAATTATGAAAATATATTAATTCTTATTCCAAATAATTATTAAAAAATATAATCTTAAACTTCATCCATTTCTACACATTTCATTAGTTTACTTCATTTTCAAATCCTAAATAATAATACCAATTTTATGTCATTGAAGGCGAACATTTATACTTTTTTTAGCCTTTCCCTTTACAAAGGGGTGACATAGCTTTGTGCTTCTACCCACTTATTTAAGAAGGTAAAAGGGATAACGTAATGGGGTTGGAGAAATTTTTGATGCTATTGATTGGCAAACTTGAGTAAAAGGCTAAGAAGAGTTGATAAGAGGAGTTTGAGTGCTTAAAGGGTTACCAAGCGAATCAAAGACTAAGAAGATAATGAAGGCTAGTCATTGGATCGATATTTGAGCTAAACTAAGATCTATAACTGCAAAGTGAGTTGTGCTTGACAGATCAAAACTTGTTGTTACTTTCTAACCATTATATCAAGGTTGATTTAACAATCATTTGTAAATCCTTTAATCAAGGCGGCATTCTAATGGAATTTTCTAAAGTTCTCTAACAAGGTCACTCCTAATAGGGTGATTAAATCCTTTAACAAGGTCATGTTTAGTAGTGTGTTTTGTAACCTTTAATTGGGTTGACTCCTAACATAGCTCACTTCATAAGAGTAAAAATATTAGTGACATTTTACTGATGGTTTTTTCCAAATTGGGTTTCCTCATTAAATCATAGTGTCAAACTTGTGCGGGTGTTATTTGAGGTGAATTACTAACGATGCTTACATTCTACAAGTTTTTTATATTAGGATAGTGGACTTAATTTTTATGTTACTAAAAGTTGACTATAGAGACCGAGCTATGGAATGTTTAGATCTGAAGAAGTTTAAGTGTTTTTTGTTGAATTTGTAATTGTTTAAGTGTTTTTTTGTTGAATTGGTACATCTGGATCTTGGATAATTGATTCACCCCCCATCTTAGTTATTCTAAACATTCTAACAATTTGTAGTTGTCAGTTGGATTTCTATTCTTCTATTTTTTGACATATTTATCACTTCTCATGAATGTCGTTATTCATGGTCTCTCCTCTAGGAAATAGTTTTAAAGTGTGTTAAAGAATTTTTATTAATTTGCCCCACCTCAAAACTAGTAATAATACTTAAAAGGGTGTAATAGTAATTTTAATGACATTTTTCACATGGACTTTTCAACATTTTACTAATTCTAAATAAATATATGTAACATTTTATTTTATAATTAAAATGTTTAGTGGCAAAACTAAGTTCTATAAAAAGAGGTGTATTTTGTGCATAGAAAATTTGCTTGTTATGAATTAATTAAATACATATTTATACATGATTTAATATTGTGTGATAATATTGTACTGTCTTAAAATGGAAGTACTTTATTTTAATACATTTATCCCTCCTTATTGTGATTTGATACATTAGAACCTCCTGTTGCATTTAATTACTTATATCAAGGTCTTTATTCCTCCAATCTTGCTCAAAAATCTATGTTGGTACCAAATTGTATTCTTGTCTTACCATTTATTCGCCTAACCACATAAATCATCCTTTAAATGTATTTTTTGATCATTTTATCCACATTCACTATTTTTGTTTGATTTGGTATTATTTCTTGGATCTAGAGTCCATTTATGGGTCATTTCACCTCTACATTAGCGAAAACTCAATCCATCACTTGGATTAAGGGATGAGAGAATCAATTAACTGATTGGCAAGGAGTGAATTTCTACCTTAAGTAGGTGATTTTCCTTAATAAATTATTAAGGGCCCAATGTCAAATATTATTTTTTCCCACTTTCTTAAGTCATGCCTTCTTAGTGACTGCTTTGAAATCACTATAAAAGAAATCATTATCTCCTCATTTAGACATCTACTATCTTCCTTCTTTCATACTATAAGTCTATAGGAAAGCTATCCACATTCAAGTTCTCAAGAAAGTGTATTCAAGGAGTTTCAAGAAAGCAAGGATTTATTTTTTCAAGCATGCAATATCTTCATCCTTGATCATGCATTTTCTCTTGAAGTTATAATTTTACTATAGATTCTTAGCATCAAAGTGGATATCTACATCCATATAATCATTCATGATTAAGGCATATTATAAGTGCATTTATACTTGATTTTTCCATCCATAATTTCCTTTTGGTTTTTTTTATTGAGTAGAGGCTATTGTATTAACATACTTGATCATATATTAAACATAATTACATAAAAATTTCTATGGTATTTTGTATTATTACAAATTTTCTTCCACTATGTGTTATCCTTCCTTCATTTATCTCTATTATTTAAAGTTAATTCATCAATTGGGGATTGACAAAGGCAAACCCCTCCTCATTAACGAACTTTTCCCTCTATTGTGTTTAACTTCAAATTTGAAGTATAGTCTCAACCACCTATCTAGGGGAAATTTTTTAATATGTTTTTAGATCTATGTTCATTTTTTAGAGATGTCATGATGGGGTTGATGACAAGGTTGTCCTTGACCTCACAGCTTCAATGGTCATCCATTTGCAAATGTGATAGCCCAAAGTGTAGATCTCAATTTCTTGGCATTATATTTTGGTCCAAGAAAGGTCCAATGTCATCCTTGACCCTAGGTCAAGTTTGAGGTTGTCCTTGACATCTCAGGCCATCCCTATCCAAATAAAAAGTTGGCTCTAGCCTAGTTTAGACTTTATAAATTTTAGGGGCTCAAAATAGAAAAAAGGTTGTTTCAACTTTTAGACTAGTAGTAAATCAGTCATTTGGTCTTTTTCTCCATTTATCATAAAGGTGAACACATTAATATTTATAATCCTTGCATTTCCTTTTCTAGATTTGACTCATACAAATCTTCATACTTAGCATAAAAACAAAGAAAGACACCAAACTTGCAAGGTTGGGGTCTCATGCTTTAGCTATTGTTAGATCTACTTTGTTGGTTTGGTCTCTTCTAATTTTCAAGGGTTGAATTGCCTTTAATTTTCTCCTTTACAAATATTATAATACATCTAAAAAAATCATTACTTGTAACAATACATTTCAACATACAACCATGGTAATCCACTAAATTTGACAAAATGACCATACTAATAACATCTTGAATAATTAAATAAACCATTTATATAATCAAATATTCATTGCACCACTAGTTTTGATTGATTTTAATTCAAGATAGGGCTTGAGCCTATCACTACATTTCTAGCTAACATGGTTGCTATTATTAATTGTAATTTTTTTTTCACATTTAAAATTAATATGTAAATTCATTTTCTAACCCATATTTTATATTAGATTTGTAGTCAAAATCATTTCCCTCTATTTTTCATAATATATATTTCTTTCATTTAGAATCCTTTTATCTCCACCTTTTATATTTATAACAAGTTATTAAATATCATCCTCTATTATTCCACTGAAATGATAAATGATTATAATCATTTTAAACAATTTTCATCTACACCATCTATTTATACAAAACCAAATTTTAAACTTACATTATGCCTCTTATGTTATAGCCAAATCATTTCAATTGATCTAGATGTAAATCTATGATCAATTATTGACTACCCATATTCCCACATAATTATAATAATCTCCATTAACATTTATTTCAATTATATGTACCATTAACAGTGATTGTATTTGATAATTATTACATTATTTAAAGTAAAATTAGCTCAAGGCTTGGAAGTAGCTCTAATTAGGATGCTTATTAACATTTGCATTTGTATTTATATTTGTATTTGTATTTGTATTTGTATTTGTATTTATTTGTATTTGTATTTGTATGTCTATGTGTATTTACATTTCTATTTCTATAATATATTTATATTTGTATTCTTCTAGCTATTTTGGAAACACATTTTACAATTGTTCTCCCTTAATTAATTTTGTTTTTTAACAAAAAAAAAATTGTTCTTTAGAATTATCATGGTTTTTACTATGTTTTTCTAATTAGCATTTACTTCTTTTTTTTCAACGCATATTTTAAATTGTGAATGTATGCTTTCAATTATTGATATTTATATTTTTATAAGGTTTGATATCTACCTGATGTATATTATAGAATTTGTTAGTTTGATAAGGCACTAGGAGGTGGGTGCATTAGTGCAACCATAGAACTTAAAACCATTTTAATCAATTTCCAAATAAACCAATGTGAAATTGGTATTATAACATAAGAGCAAAGTAAATAAAATATCTAGAACATAACACACAAATCTTTGTCATGGAAGCCCTTGGTTAAAAGGAAAACATTGAAGTGGAAATTAGTACCCATAAAGTCTAACTACTATAGACATACTATTTTCCATGTTAAAGGCATTACATAACCTTATTAGGGGCATATCTTGTTAAGTGTATTTATAGCCCTATTAAAAGCTATTACAAAATCCATGTGAGGAGCTACCTAGTTAAGAGATTTAGAAACTTGCCTAAGAGACACCTTATTAGGGACTTAATCTTTATTCAAGATTTTTAGTATCTTTATTACCCTATTAGGAGTAACATTATTAAGGGATTTAGTTTCCAAACCTATTTAGATTTTCCTTTAGACACTCAAATGTTGATTATAAAGTAGCAATTACTACTTGACATATCAATTATTATTCTTCTCAATGCATTTCTCTAAAAAAATTCTACAACAATCTAGAACTTCTTCCCTAACTTCTCAAATGACATTCATGCATTACAACTAAAAATTAAGGATTTACTTCTTCTTTTATAGACCTTTTTCCATGTCATCCCAAAGCATACAAATATTTTATTTAGTCAACCTCCAAAACAATAAAATCAAGTGTATGAGTGCACTAATTTATCTTTTCAAATTATTTGTGTCATCCCTAAATAATTCAAGAAGAATATAAATCATCCTTCCACTATTACTCCATTGATTGGCTTATTTAATCACACTCACTCTATTGATACACTATTCTAGTCAATATCTTTGGTTATGTTCTCATGTCTTTTACTATTCTATAGATTGGGTGATGTGGTTTTAGATATAGATTGAAATAATATTGTGAGAAAAATTTAGTGAATTGCATAGCTTAACACTACAAAAAAATCCATCACTAATCACATATTCTACAAAATATCTATCTTGTCACCAATACACGGAACACTTAATAACTTTAATTTTTGGATCTAGTTCAATTTTGGTATGATTGATCCACCACTTCTATTATGATTTTATGCCAGCAATGAAAATACTACTTCTAAACTTCATTCTCTCTGACTCAATTATACTCATCATTATGCCAACAATCTCCCCCTTAAGCATTTTATGAAGGGTGCTCCCTTTAATAAAACAAACACATAATAGAAACAAAGAAATGTAATATCAATTTGTAAAGAGTAAACCATTGGCTTTAGATTATCACCAAAAATGCAAAATTTTGAAATACAATACACAAACCCACATGGGTGCCTTCCTTACAATAATTTACAAGACAGAGTTATGAGCTATCACCTAGAGATGTCCTAGACAACCTATAGGCCTTCCTTATATAGGTCATTCTACACTACCTGGGAAGTTTCTAGACATAACACCCTAACCCTTGAGGCCAAAAAACCCTAAAACTACATATAGAGTTGTCTCTAATCAATTACAATATTTATTTTGGAATTTTGGTAGGCCTAAATTTGAGAGACCATATCTTGAAAATTATTGTTCTACTTGGCTATTATAATCCCATTCCAAAATCTTTGGCTTCTAATCTACAAATCCTGAGTCACCCAAACTCTAGTCAACCCCATTTTAGAGCCCATCTAGCGCCTCTCAGGCCTTCAAAACCGAGCCTAAATTTTTCCTACCAAACTTAAACACAAAAAAATAGAAATAACTTCATGAATACTCATGATATGACATTGATCCTCAACTAGTAGGTTCATATATCTAAGATAAACCTCCACCTCTAAAATTAGGACATTTTGAGCTCATATGACCGACTTGCTAAGTAGGAAGCCTCCAGAAATAACAAATCTGCACTAAGACATCCCTTATTCAAGACGTATAAAGAAAACATTTTTGGGTGATGCAAGATTTCTCTTACACCAATGATGCAAGATCTGTTGTTATTTTAGTTTTATTTTATTTTTCTAATTTATATATTTTATGTAGTTTATTATTTTTCCAATAAAAGAAGGGATTTCAAAAGGGTCATTGCCCTTGCATAGACATAAGGATTAAGAAATTAAACATTACATGAAAAATAGGATAACCAATCAAAAAAAATCAACAAAAGCATTCAAAACACCAACCAAATAGAAGTAAAGATGGTTTAAAGATAACTTGCTCCAAAGACTAAAAAATTTGGTACTCTATAATTTTTCTAATTTTTTTAATTTGTTTTTTTGGAAAGAAAACCTTGTTCTATTCTTCAGTATTGAAAAGATATCTATCTTGTTAGAGTCAATTAATGTTTTTTTCTTGCTTAGTTTAAACTTTTTTTTAAATTTTTAAAACAAATATCCTTTTTCCAAGGGTTTTTTCTAAATATGTATTTTCAAAATGGATAATTATTTTTTTTTACAAAATAGATGTCTATTTCCAAAATGGATATTCATTTTGTTTCTAAAATATCCATATCTACTTAGAAAAACATTAAAAATACATTGTAGTAAAAAGTGCATAGCTTTAACATTTTTTAGTAATAAAAATTATTTTTACAAGTATCGGTATAGTCATTCAAATCTCTCCGCAGTGCAATAGGTAGTATTTTTCATCATATACAAAACTAATAATTATAATTAATTCAATTTCATTCTCAATATTGAATTAGTAGTTACAATTATAACTTGTAGTTGTGCTTTATGTGCATGCAATGATTAGCTGATAAGAGTTATTTGTGCATATGGATGGGAAATAACCTGGAAGACTCTTTAGATTTTAAAAATATTTTTTAGATTTTCATAAAATGATTGTTGATAAAGTGAATATTATGTTTTTCAAATTAAAATATACTATTTTAAAATATTCTAATATTTTAAATTATTAAATATTAAAAGTAATATAATAAATAAATAAAATTATTTATAAGAAACGAGCTTAACCTATTTTATGGTGCCTTCAGTAGATGAATATAAATTAAATTAATTTTTTTTTGGTAAAACATTATATTTATATTAATAATAACTAGTTCAAAATAGCTATCGGAGAAAAGAACTAGAAAAGAAAAACTCTAGTCATTGCCTAATACAAAAAACATGCAAAAGAAGAAATATTGCATCAAGAGAGAGTATTTATCAACACTAATGAATCTTGTCCTAGAGATTCCCAAATTGAGAACAATGATTACAAAGAGCCCAAAACTTATATGAATACAATTCATTGTTTGGTGCCAAAGACTAAACTAAGAGCCCAGTCAAATACTATCATAAAGATTTCCATCATTGATCTACATCCAAAACTCCAATTGTGACCATGATATTAGAAAGCTACCTTATGCAAGTGCAATCCAAGACCCTGGCCTGCATACAATATCTCAAAAGAACAAATGGGATCCATGAAAGAAAAAACATGTGAAATCATAGAGAAGTCATGATTTACTATCAAATAAAATATAAGAAGGACTCAACCTTATTCTAAACATATTCTTTTGTCACAATATTAACCAATTTGGGGAGATCAAGGAGGTTAAGTGGGGAAAGTAAAGAGTTAATATAAATTTCATCAGTACCCAAATTAGCCAGACAATCAGCTAAAAGATTTCCTTCTCTATAAGTATGCATAATGTAACATTCAGAGATTGAATCAAGAAGAGACCATACTTGATGTAATATATACTATATGTACCAATTATATGCATGATGTTTAATACATGCATTAATAATATTGGATGAATCCCCTTCAACATTTAAGTTAAATATAGAAAGTGATTTTGCAAGTTCCAAACCAAAAAGCAGGGCCAAGGCCTCAGCTTTATTATTAGTACACTAAGGGAGAGAAGATGATTTTGCTACAATCACATGACCTTTAAAATCTCTAATGACTGTATCATAGCCAGAGTTGGCTGGATTTCCTCTAGAGGCCCCATCAAAATTGAGTTTGAAATAACCCTTACTTGGAGGAATCCACTTGGTTTGTGCTCAAATAATAGGAATCTTGAATTGAAGTAATTATTAATAGGAATTTATAATGTTTCTTCTATATTTGCTAGTCATGTCATTTAGTAATCTTTATTTTCAAATTTGTTGAATCACAATATAACTTCACATCACTTTAATATAAAACCAAAAGTAAACTCACTCAAAATAACAATAAAATATGAATACAAAAATATACATAAAAAGAAAAGTGGAAGTGAATTTATCAACTATGTGATCTACAAGAAATCAAAATGGAATAAACCATTTCTAGGGGGGAAAAAAAGGTAATGCATCATAGTATAAGACTATAAATCTATATAGAAGATTAAGAAAATATATATTTAGAATAACATAAATAAAAAATGGATAAGTAATATATAAGTCTAAATAAAACTAAAACCTTTAAAACCAAAGAAAACTAAAACTATATAACTAATTTTAGAATTGACAATATATATATATATGTATTGATCATACTTTCCTATGTTGTTGTCATTCCAAAATCATAGGTTGACTATAAATAAATGTAGTAGTAAAAAACCATTTCTCAACAAATAACAGATTAATATATGAAACTTTGTTGTAATGGAGACTTTTAACTGCCACCATACACAATGAGGAATAAAATAATAAAAGCTTTATTTAATTCATGAGCTAAATCACAACACATATTCTAGAATGTCTTTAGCAAGGTTTTACTTGTCTGCTTCATGATGTCAAGAAATAGGTATTCCAAAAGAAACAAATTCCACCATATTGTCGCTAAGTAATTTCGTATAAAATGAATAGACATGTGCATGATTGAAAATAGTCTTCTATGGAAAATTGACAATCAAAATTAATTATGTATCCAATGTGGATTATTGATCACAAATATTGAAGATTTATACAAAGGTTTAAACACAAAGAAGATAGAATAAGCATAAAAAGCCCAACCCACTAGAGACCTATATAATCTTCCTTTTGATGGTAATACTAGCATCTATCCCAAGCTTGCATCAGTTGATTGAATCATAGAAGTGGGTACCTTGTAAAATTCAATTCAACATTGAGATAACAATCACCTTGTTCTAGTTTAGTGTTGCTAGACATGACTATCTTATTGCAAAGAATAGTCTCCCTCTCTTCAAACTAGAATTCATAGATTGTTTGAACATGCACTCCAAAGAAAATGTAATCTGTCAAAAGAGTTTCCAACAAAAATCTATTGGTTTTTACATCTCCATCCCTTTCTATCAACTCCATAGCTTAAAATATTGTATAGAAACATTGGATAAATTAGAAACTTTTCAATAGAAAAGAAGAAATTCTTTAAAATAGATTTTTTTTGCATCATCTAAAGATCAATCTAAAAATCAATCCAAAAATCTAAAAACTGGTAAAGTCTTACAATATTTCCATCAAAATAATAATTACGTGAGCAAAGCTCCCACAATAAGTCTATCAGCTTAATTATTTTTTAAACTTATTAATTTATCATCATAAGTTAATGAATAATGATAAACTTGGATAATTTAGTATTAAAAATAATATTAATTAGTAAATAGATAGATAATATTCTTTTATAAACCAGTGTCTCCCTCTTTCACCTCTCCCTTAAAATGTAAACCTGGATCACTTCCCCTAACCCTTGCTCCCTCACTATCTTGTTGTCCCTTTGTATGTACATCTCTCTTTATAATTTTCTATCTACCTAATTCTCAATCACTCCTTCTTTTTGTATCTCTTAATATATTCACTTCCATTTATACCACTTTATTTATTCTTATTGTACCTCATTATATTTTCACTAAAATCTAGACTTGTCTCTATATCACTCCCTTCCTCCTTTCCTTTATATTTTCCCTTCATTATAACTCTCTCAATAAATCCCCCTCCCTACATTCTTCCCTATATATTCTCAATCCTACCTCTCTTTCCCTAATCCCTTTATATATCTCTCAATAGATTACCTTCTCCCCTCTTACACTCTATACCTACCTCTCTATCCCTCAATCTATCTACATCTCTCTCTAACTTTTATTTCCTCTCTTTTTTTCTTTCTAGATCTTTAGATATCTTCTTATTTTAGTGAATCCAGTTAGGAATATACAACATATCCTTTATCTAGGGTTTCTTATTCATATTGGGATTTATTGGATCTATACTTTTTCAATATTTGCATTTGAATTATATATTCAAAGTAATCTAGGTGAGATATTCTTTATTAATTTAATATGGTTACACATTTTTGAATTATTTGAATTTTATTATAAGTTATTTTTATTATTTATAACAATTGAAACATGTATTACTTAGTAGGGTATATTTTTCACAAGTCTTAGAATTGTGATATTGGTGTTAGGATTCAACTATGTAGTTTTCTAGTCTAACAGATTGACCCATATTCATGATTAGTTTTTTATATCTCCTACTAGTTTTATTTCAACATTTGATACATAAAAAATAACCACTTTTCAAATATTTTAAGTTTTGAATATGTTTTGCATGACAGAAATAGAGGGTTTTGCTAGGGTTTGTGAGGAGACTAGTGTTGGATATGCTAATTTAGATAGGGAGGATGAGCATGAAGGACTTCTTTAGGTTCTCAATATCCTTAGTTGTGTGAATTCAATATTGTTGTATCTTATGGGATTTTTCCTTGGTATCATTCTTCTATCCATTTCTAAGGTCAATCTCTATCTTGGGTTCATTTGTTTGACAATGCTACAGTTTTTCTAGATGGTTTGGTGGGTGCTTTAAGAGTCTATTTCACCTCTATTATTTGGTATGCTTATTGCATTTTTTCAAGGACAATAGTTCCTCCATCCATGTAGTCCTTTGAGGGTGTGGAACACAAGATGTAGTGTCCCTTTATTTCTATCTCAATCTTGATACCAGGAATGCATATAACTACTAATATTAAATATGAAGAACTCTTAGAGGGATTTAAATATTCAATAATGAAGGGACCTTTACTTTTAGCTATTTTTAAAGTTTGATGTTTCTCACAACACAAATGGTAGAATATTTATGATTTCCATGTATTCATAATTCTTATCATTTTTTGTTAATTTAGTAGCCATGCATATTATTCTAATTATATGCTTTATAAGTTTTTTTTTTTTGTTTCCCACAAACATAAATTGGCATTTGAGGTCAAATAGTGTTTTAGACAAGGGAAACACATGTATTCCTTGTGTTATTATCATACACCATAGGAGGATGACCTAGAATTTATATTTTCATATTGCCTCCTCTATTCATAGTGAATGATTCAAAAATAAGAATGAGAAAATGAAGAGCAATAACAATGGAATGTCTTATGAAGGGATAACAACAATGGAATGTCTTACTAGGGATAACAAATAGAATAAATTATGACTACATGAGGTATTGGAGATGACATAAAGAAATGATTAGAATATTAAGGACAAAATTAGTAGAGAAGAAGGAAATTAACCACAGCCTTTGAAAGCATACACAATCAAATCCATGATACAAAAAACTATACACAATCAAATCCAAAAATTTGAAAACATTAGCATGGATTGTGGAAATCTAATAGATCTTAACAATAGTCTTGTCAAAAATTAAAATTAAAATTTATTGAATACATGCATGAAATTTTCTATGAATGATTGAAGTTCTCACAAAAAATCATGCTAATAGCTCTCATGTCTAATTAATGCCTATCCCCTATTTTAGAAAAACTAGGGTTTCAATTGGGGATAATGATGAGCCTATAAATTGCCATATTTATATCCAGTAATTATAATACTTTAACCCATTATTTCAATATATTTCCAAGTCATCTCCCTAGATTAATTGGATATATGAAGCATTAACTATTCATATTAATGACTTATTGATCAATATTTACATGTTAGCTAATTAATACTAAATGAAGATGATTTATTGTGACAAGCTTATACACCTACTAAAAATATAAATCCATATATCTTAATAAATTAAGCATAACCTAAAATTAATCTTTATTAAATCATTTAAGTAGAAATTGCACCCTTACCCTTAAAAAAATTGAGTTTTCAATACTTTCCAAAATCTTCTCCAGTAAATTAAACTTTGAACCTAACTCTAATACTTAGACAAAACCAAATAGAATCCTAATCAATTTAAAATCTAAATAAATTAATCTAATCCTACACCATGTAATTAATTGTAAGAAAATTTTTTGTACCATACCCCTAATACTTAGACAAAACCTAATTGAATCCTAATCCTACACCCTATAATTAATTGTAGGAATTTTTTGTCTACCGTACCCCTAATCCTAAATGATATTAAAAATTTAAGATATATTTGAATCATAATCCTAACTCCAATCTTATCCAACTTGATTTACCTAAAGTCAAACATAAATCTAACCCTAATTAAACATATTGTTAAATTTAAGACCTAATCTAATTATAATTCTAAATAAAATTACAAATAGTACTTATTCTTTTCCTTTCAATCAATTATACAAATCACTCCTATCAGCTAATCGTTGCATGTACATAAATGTGCAACTACTAGTTCTATTTATTGCAATTCATGTTACAACTTTAAAGGAGGTTGGAAGTTATTTATATTTTATTTGTGAAGACCAAAAAATCTCTAGTAAATTACCTTTTTCATCAAATATTCCAAACAATCTTTTTCTAGTCAATCAAGAAGGCAAGTTGTAATAGGACTCCCCGTCTTAGTCATTATTTTAGAATAAATTTCTTCCTTGTTAAAAAGAATGATGGGATACAAGTTAGATGGTTGATAGAGATTAAATAATCTCATATATTCAAATATATAATCAAGAAAAGGAGAGATCAAGTGGTACTATTTGTAGAGAGTTATTATTTTATAGAAATAAGTTTGTAATACATTGATCCTACTTGGATTAAAATACACTTAGATGCATTTCGAGAATTGTTACATTTTCTATTTTGAAACGATGCAATATATTAGATAATTTTATAGTTCATATAATTTGTATACCTATTTCAAGTATACATCCTCAAGTTGACAATTTAAATGAACCATCTCTATCAGAAAGATAGCTACATAGTTTGGATGTTCAATCCATAATTTGTGTTTTTAGAACCAAGTTGTTAATATAATTGGGAAGATAAGATTTTTGGAGTCATTGTCAAGGTAAGTCAGTCTATGAGAGTCTCTAAGTTTCTAGAAACTCTTTGTCATTTTCTAGAATCTTAATCATTATTCAAAGCATTTGGAATTGGAAATTTACAAAAAGTATCACAAACAACAATAATATCTAGATTTTGCACGCATGACTAATAAGAATGAAGAGTGAATATTATTTGTAAAAAGTTTTAAAATCAATGAAACCATGTTCTATATCATCATGGAGGAATTTTATTCACATATGTATTATAAAGTGTTTATTTATGGGGAGGAAAATGGAGAATGATAGAGTAAAATGTTTACTACCTTTTATCCATGATTAATATTTTACTTTATGAGGTTGAGATTTAACAATTTTTCTCACTTATTAAATGTCACATTATCTCTTTAGGGTTTCATTTTTGAGATTTGTTTATCTTCTTTTATAAGGATGATCTACTTGTATTTTGTTAGAAAATCATTCATAATTTTCTCTCTTGAATACATTTTCATCTTTGAGAGGCACTCTTCTCTCCTTTACTTCATTCTTCCTTGTGATGAATTTATTTTCTTGCATGAGTTCTTGTCAGTTCTATGAAGTTGTTCTTACCAACTTCTACATGGTATCAAAGTCATTCCTATAGCTAGATGTTCCTAATCTTTTAAGATTTTTTGAAGTTTTCATGGTTTGAAGGTTCTAGATACCCCTTTTGTTTGGATATGAATGGGTTTTGTTTTTGGGGGCAATTTAAGTCCAAATGGACCTCACCATTGGATTCAAAGAACCCCAAACCCTCCATTTTCATATAAAGCTTGTCTATTTTGGACAAAAGTTGCATTTGGAGAAAATTATTTGTGTTTCTCATGTATTTGGTTGGATTCAGAGGGGTGTTATTCTTTGAAACATTTTGAGCATAAATAGACCTCACTATTCGATTTAGAGCACCCTAAAACTCACATTTGCATATAAAACACGTCTTGTTTGAACACTGTCAAAATCTAAGGCAAAAAAAATTGTCCCAAGGCTTTAGCACACATCATGATCCAAAAAATAAAAAATATATATAAATATATAAATTTGGGTTGACCACTCCCGTTTCACCACATGGCATCTCGCAAGTTTCTTGCACAAAATTCCAAGTGGGTGGTTACTTTTTTCAAAATATATTTGAAAAACCAAAAATTATGTGGTCCTTTTTTGTTTTTAGGAAAAAAATATTTTGGTAGCCTGTAGGAGGTAGGTCCTCCTATCCCAGCACCACCTGTCAACCACCTCCCTTGTGCTTTGAGTCACAATGGCCTCATGCTTTGTGCCCTCCTTAACCTTCTACATTCCATGCACTTATACCAAATCAGGTCATGTGGTGCTCACTCACTAGAGGGCAACTAATACAAGGCATGCCACAAGGTTTACAATTTAGCACACTAACTCCACCTTCCCATGCCACCCACCACATCGCCCCTACCACAACATCTAGCCCCACACTATGTAGCATGCATAGTTAGCTACTTAGATATCCATTTTTGTTTTGATATCCATTTGGACATCAAGTTTATGCCTATCAAATAGTGATGGCAGCACTCTCAGACTACATGCATGCCATTTTAGGCCTTAAGGAGAAAGGTGCAGAAATTTTCTCATAACTTGAGCATATGGTATCAAAAATAGGAAAACAACATACTATTGGAAATTTGATTCTGAGACCTATCCAATGGTGTAGGTTTTTTCTCTTGATTTTGCAATTTTTATCTATTTTTTTATAATTCAAATTCACAAAAAAAATTTACCTTTTAGTAGGCATATATTTTACATCTAAGCTCCATTTTAGACCAACAAAAAGGCATTGCAAATCTCTTGTAGTGCTCTATCTAGATCTCTGTTTATTTTTATTATATGTTTCTCCAAGTACAAAGGATCTTATCATAAGGATTTTTTGTTCTTTCTTGTTTTTCCATCTTTTTGATTGTATTGGGGTTTGGTTTCATGAATTGTTGGGGGGGTATTTTTGTTTCTTTCATGCTTTTTGTCAATTATATTAGAAAACCAAAATCTATAAACACAAAACACAAAACTCCTTCATCTT
This sequence comes from Cupressus sempervirens, assembly GCA_028749045.1. Classification (NCBI taxonomy): domain Eukaryota; kingdom Viridiplantae; phylum Streptophyta; class Pinopsida; order Cupressales; family Cupressaceae; genus Cupressus; species Cupressus sempervirens. The sequence continues at coordinate 671,169,843 of CM053783.1, read as the reverse complement.
TTCTCTAGTTCTAAAATATCATTAATAATAATCAAACAACATCAAAGTAGATGAGGCAGATTTCAGTATGGAAAATTCGTGTCTATTGAGTCTCTTACTCCACACAATTATCATAACTAGAAATCCCATATGAAAAGAATTCTAAAGTCACATGGGTTATGGTAATGTTTGGAAGATACAACCTTAGTTGACACATTCTATTGAGGTCATGTAGAATAGGAACAATATGGATTAAAGGATATGGGTTTGTTATCTTTGCATGTCATTGATAGTCTACACTTTCATCTAGATGGTTGTCTCACTCCTTGGGTTGTATGGAAAAATTTTGAGGGACTTTTTAGCATCATTAATATGTTTTTAACACTATAGATTGAGGAAGAGGTGAGCTCTTTGGTTCCTAATTTATTTCCCTCAATTGAGGATTTCTTCATGAAATTTAAATTCATTAGATCTTTTTGCAGGGTTGTGATGAAGAAAAGACTAACATAGAGTACATATATTTGATTGTTTCAAAGCTTTTAGGATCTTTTCAGATCTTCTTTTTGAATTTCTATTCCATTATGGATGCTTTGGGTACACAATTTAGCATGCCTACATTTGAGGTCATCTAAATCATTTGACTCATAAGGAAGGCCAAAGTTTGATTCTCTCTTAGGATCATTTTAAAAAGTATTGGTTTCTCACTCATATAAGGATAAGTCAAAGTAGAAACTAAAGCCCAAGATAGATTTAGTTGGTAGTGAGAGTTCCTTCTAGATACCTTCAAAGTATACTTCAAAACTGCAATCCAATCCCAAATAGGGTAACTCTTCTAAGTCTGGAGATCCTTGTAGTTTTCTGTGGAAAGGAAGGACATCTAATTTCTAGGTGTTAGAAATGGTTAGAGTCTTTAGAGGAGGCCATGCAGTAGCATCATATCTCCCTAGCTTAGCCTCCTTCCATATGGAAAGGTCATTCTCTTCATGCATGGGCCATATCTTCAAGATCTTCTTGGATCATAAATTCTAGTGCTTTACACCATATGAAAAATTGAAAAAATTTGGTCGCTACACTTGTCCACAGTGGTACTTTACATATTAAAATTGGTGACTCAACACAACTCCTAGTTATTAGTTCAAGTTTTTTTTCCTTGGATGGTGGTTCTCTTCAAGATGTACTTCTTGTTCCTAATAATTCAACAAACCTCCTCATAGTTTATCATATTTTCCATTCTGGCCCTAGTACAAATATTTAATTCTCACCACATGATGTGGTTATTTGTGACCTTTATGATCTTGATTCAATTATTAGTAGTGGTAGTGTTGATCCTTAGACTCACTTATACTAGTTTGATGGCTTTGAAAGTTCAAATAGTTTGGTTTCTTTTCTTATTTCTCATGTAGACTCTATTAGAAAAATTTGGCGAGAGAATTTGGGACGTGTCAACTAAAGATTTTATAGAAGATGAGTACATAGGCACTTTCTACTGGGATACCATAGATCTTTTGCACCAATGGTGTTTTTTGTGGATGCATTCTTGGCAAGCATCATCAAGAACCCTTTTCTATTGGAATGGCCACACATGCCAAAGAACCTTAGAGTTGATCCATAGTGGCCTTATGTCATTTTCTACTCCCTTTTTTAGGGTTTTCTATGTACTCACCTTCATTAATGACTTCTCCAAAAATATATGTGTGCACTTTCTTAAGTACAAATCTGAGGTCTTTGATTCCTTTCAAATATATAAGACATTTGTGGAGAATAAATCTATTTTTCTCTCAAATAGATACACATAGATGATTGGGTGGAGTATGTGAATCAAAAATTCAAAGACTTTTGCACTAAGCATAGTTACTTCATGAGTTTTTAGTTTGTTATAACCCTTAGCAGAATCGTGTTTCTAAGAGAAAGAACAAATTATTACATAAAATTAAAATTTTCCTAAATCAATCATGGGATATGCATTCTTCTATTTCAGGTGAAGTAGTCAATTGTGTTGACTATATTCAAAATTAGATACCCCACAAGGTATTGTAATATACGACTCCTAAGGAGGCTTAGTTTCATACCAAGCCCAATGTTTCTACATTCTATTTTTTTTATAGTGAGACATGGGTTTTTATTCCTCATTCTTAGCTAAAATATATGGAGAAGAATTGACCACTCATATTTTGTGTCTGGTGTGGAGATGTGAAGATGTATAAGTTGTTTGATAATGATTTTAGAGAGGTCTTATTTTGATGAGATATCTAATTTGATGAGTTCTTTTCTCTTCCATATTCTACCTCACTAGATTCCTCCTCATTTCTTAGTCCTCCCTCTTGATCTCTTCAAGATGATGTAGATGATGAATCAACCCCACCACAAGTTGTTCTTCATTTTCATTGATGGCCATGAGTCACAACTTATATAGTTGGTTCTTTAGTAGGTACTCCTTCTGATATAGGTTGTACTTGAGCTCAAAAATCTAGCTCTAGTATTTTGAGTTGTGTTATTTTCACAAATCCTCAAAAGTTTTAAGAGGTGAGAGAACACCTAGATTAGGATGTTTCTATAAATGAGGAGTACTCTTCCTTGATGAACAATAATACTTGGGATCTTTTTTCTCTTCCAAAAGGGAGAAAGTTGGTTTGGTACAAGTGCTGTATCATACCAAGTATGTTGTAGATGACTCTATTGATAAGTATAATGCATGTCTTTTTTGTAAAGGGATTCTTGCAAGAAAGAGGTATTGATTACATGGAGACCTTTACCCCTATCACCACGATGAACTCCATACACTTTTTAATTTGATTAGCATCTTTACACAGATGACTAGTCTATTAGATGGATGTAAAGAGTACATTCTTCAATTGGGATCTTTGTGAGGAGATATTTATGGAGTAGCCTCAAGGGTTTTGTAGGAATCTTCCTTAGTTTGTAGAATCCATTGTTCATTATATGGCCTCAAACAAGCCCCTCAATTGTAGTATGAGAAGATGAACTCCATACACTTTGTAATTTGATTAGCATCTTTACTTAGATGACTAGTCTATCAGATGAATGTAAAGAGTAGATTCTTCAATTGGGATCTTCGTGAGGAGATATAGATGGAGTAGCCTCAGAGTTTTTTGTAGGAATCTTCCTTAGTTTTTAGAATTCAATGTTCATTATATGGTATCAAACAAGCCCCTCAATCATAGTATGAGAATATGGACTCATTCTTTCTTTCTTCACTCTTACACATTGGCATTCCAATCATACTATGCATTTAGCATCAGGGGGTTGATATTGTGATCATCAATATTGATATCTCATCCTCTATGATTTATATAATTTAGAGAGTTTGTTATTGGAGCAGTTTGAGATGATAGATATTGGTCTTCTGAACTATTTTTGGGGCCTACAAGTTACTCAAACTTTTCATGGTATTTCTATTGTTAGCAAAAGTATGCTCTTGATATTCTCCAACAATTCTACATGATTGATTTCAAGCCTACCCCTATACCATTTTAGTCATGTGTTGTCTCATCTACCACTTGCACTACTACTTCTATAGATGTCACTCCATACCAATAGTTGGTTGGTAATTTATTGTACATAGCACACACTTGTCATGATCTTTCCTTTCCAGTTGTCCTTGTTTCTTAGTTTTCCCATTGTCCTCATGAGAGCTATTGAAAGGAAGCTAAATGTATTTTGAGGAATTCTACTTTTGGATTTTTTTTTAATCTTGAATTTTGTCTTATCACATGGTCTTAAAACAATTAGTGGATTATTTTATTATTGTCTCTAGTGGTCAACTACCAAGCAGTAGTGTTAGCTAGTCATAAGATTTTGTGGCTTTGATAGTTAATGACTAATTATAGGTTTCCTCCTAATAGTCCTACTATGCTTTGGTATGACAATCAAAGTTCTGATCATATTCTGTACAACCCATTGGAGCACCAATATGCTAGCAATTTTGAGATCCACATGCACTTCATCAGATAATTGATTTAGGATGGCATTATCATCATTTGCATCACCATGCTATCTTTAGTTATACACCATGCTTGGGGTAAAAGAATATGTCCTTGAGGGGTCTTAGTGATGCCTTCCTTCCTTTCATGTTTTCAAAATTCTTTTTCATCTCTTTTTGAAATAGATTTTTTCCCATGTGGTTTTCTCTATTTCTCCTCTTTACAAAGATTTGGTTATGATTGGGTACCTCATCAGGTCAATTTTTTAGGACCCATATTTCCTTCTACATTATAGTTTTCTTTTCTTTTGCATGCAATTTTTGTAGCTACATTATCTCTCATCTTAAGGGGAGTGTTAGAGTAAAAGGTTTATTACCTTTTATCCACTCTTAAGATTTCACTTTATAAGGTTGGCATTTAAGAATTGTTCTCACTTATTAAATGTCACACTATCTATTTAGGGATACTTTAGGGTTTCCTTTTTGAGATTTCTTGATCTCCTTTTATAAGGATGATCTCCTTACATACTTTGTAATAAATTCATTCATTTTTTTGTCTCTTGAATACATTTTTATCTTTGAGAGCCACTCTTCTCTGCTTTCTTCATCCTCCCTTGTGATGGGTTTATTTTCTTGCAGTAGTTCTTGTTGGTTCTGTGAAGTTGTTATTAACAACTTCTACAAAGAAACCCTTCATTTCCAAAATGAAGAAATCACCATACATAAGGTTATTACTTAAGATGAATGTGGTGTTAAATTAGAACTTCTACTTCAAGAAAATGTTTTAATAAAGTTAAAACTAGTCCTCCCCTATAGAAAACTAAAATATATATTGAAGAAGACTAGTTTTGGGATGATTTAGAGGAGTTTTCATTTAACAACCTTAGTTTTTAAACCAACATATTTTGTTGAGAAAATATATGAGCATCCTTAAGATGGTGTAGAAATGTTTTTACTTTCATCAAATCACTCACACAAATTGGTCTTTAAAAGTCATGTAGAGGGTAAAGAGGCAACCCATCTACACAATGCCAATAAAGAGGGTTCAAAATTTTCTCTTTCATAAGGGTTTCCTATTAGACATCGCATTCATATGGAGGCAGATAAATTATCACAAGTTATGTTTGTGTAAAAGAAAGAAACTACAACTAAAGATAAAACTAATTATGCAGTTGTGAGAAAAGGAGAAATGATTTGACTTATGGTCTTAATGTAGAAATATATATTTCTAACATGAAGTAATTAGTGATTTTTTTAATGAATTTCCAAAAGTACTATTGTATATTAAGTTTCTATTGATGTTGAATTTTTTTATAATTTATGATAAACTTGTAAAGCATTGGAATTATTTTTTAGAGGAGGAAGGTACTTAAAATAAGTAGTTAATGGTTTTGTTTAGGATTTTTTTTTTTTTCTCATTAGTATATTTTTGGGTAGGTATTCCATTAAATAAGTCTTGATAAACAATGTCTTAGAGTGCTTCTCACAACCCAAATTGTACAATATTTATATTTTCTATTTATTTATAATATTAAGATCATTTTAGTAATTTAGTATTTATGCATAGTATTTTTATCTTCAATTATCATTGTTCTAATTGTATGGTTTATAATTTATTTATTGCTTCATTATACATACATTATCATTTGAGGTCAAATAACCTTTTAGCTAGGGAGAAAACATGTATGTCCTATGTTATTATCATAGATCAGAGGAGGATGACCTTGTATGTATAATTTTATATTACCTCCTATATTCATATTGAATAATGCAAAAATAAGAATGAGAAAATGAAGAGAAACAAAAATGTAATTTCTTATGAAGGGATAACAAAGGGAAGAAAATATGATTATGTGAGGTGTTGGAGAAGACATAAATAAATGATTGGAAGATTTAAGGACATAATCATTAGGTAAGAAGAAATGAATTGTATTCACGTCAAAAATAATCATTATTCTTAATGATAAAATACATGCATGACATGTTCTATAGATGAAGGATTGAGTTTAACATAGAATTTCATGTTAATTTAGCTTTTATATCTAACTAGTGTCTATCCCCTTCTTGAGAACAAGCAAGATTTCAGCTAGGTGAAATGATGAGCCTATAAATTATCATATATATATATATATATATATATATATATATATATATATATATATATACATGTGTGTGTGTGTGTCTGTGTGTAAATAATAAATTACCCCATTATTTCAATATATTTCCAATTCATTTCAATACATTAACTAATTTATGAAGAATTAACAATGAATAATGATATTTTATATAGCTAGTTCATGCTAAATTGTGATTATTTATTTTAATAAATGGTTATTATTATATGATAATTATCTTGAGATGACTAAAAACAAAATTGTGAGATATGTGGGTTGTTAATGCAGCTGAAAAAAGGGAGCAACAAGTTGACACTTGTTAAAATATTCAACAATTGTTGGAAATGTACAAAAAAATCAAATACTTAATTTCAGTAAAATTGGCATATCTCACTGAATTCCTAGTTAAATTAAGATTTTATTAATGATTTGGAAAGACAAAAAGGAGAATCATAATTATTTTTTATTGTTTAACTTAATTCAAAATACTTAATGACCAACAATGATCAGAAGTTGACTAAAGAAAAGGTGGTAAGTTTGAAGGCAACAGGAACAAGTTTTAGTAAAATGATCATATATTTCATGTTTGTTAACAAAATATAGATTTGAAAAATGATCTAGAATATAATAAGCATGATCATAATTTGTTAAAATTATTTAACTCTCAATAGTAAAGAAGTACCATGGGGTTTACTATAGAAAATTTTGAATAGAAAATCAACACACTTAGTCAAACTTATTCTATCTTTCGTTATTCAAGTTAAAACTTAGAAGAAGGTTAGATATGATTTATTTTATATTTATGAACACTAAAAATTCTCTATTAAATCATATTATTTGTAAAAGATTCCAAAAAATATATTTTCCCAATTGGTCAAGAAGAAAGGTCGTAATAGGATTCTCCTTTTTAGTGAATGATGGGACACATGTTAGATGATTGTTAAAGATTCAATATGATTGTATATTTGAATATGTAATCAATAATAGGGGGTATCCGATGGTATTAGTTGTAGAGTTTCATTATTCAATAGAAATAAATTTGTAATGCACATTTCATGTGGCCATTACTGTATAGTTTCCTATAGCCATTCTTGTTCACTTAGATTAATTTCCAATATTATTGCATTTTCTATTTTGGATTGATAGAATATATTACAGAGTCTTATAATCCATATAATTTGTAGGATTTTTTAAAATATACATAATTGGGTTGATAATTTAAATAAACCTTCTCTATTAGAGAGATAACTACTTAGTTTGAATGTCCAATCCATGAGTTATGATTTTAAAACCAAGGTAGTAATCTCATTGGGAGGCCAATAGTCATTTTTTGTCTCTAATTCTCTTCTAGGCTCTATGTATATATTTCTCTATTTTTTAATAGTAAAAAATAATGGGTCATTAAGCTATATAATAGTACTTAGTTAGGATAATAGCATATAAAGGTTGTAATGATATATTTTGGATTGTCAATGTCTTCTATACTCTATGGTTTTAATGCATACTAAATAGAATCGTATATTTATGAATTATGCAATTAAACCATAATACTAACCATTGTTAAATAAAATTTTGTGATAATATTTCAAACTTCATGTTTGAACAATATTACTCTAAGGCCATTATTTTCTCTGATAATATCAATACTAGGTTTTATATATATATATATGACCCAAGGGTGAAACAATCCACCAAGAAGTGTGTGTGTGTGTGTGTGTGTGTGTGTGTGTGTACACACACACACACTTCTTGGTGGATTGTTTCACCCTTGGGTCACTTATTCTTGTAGTTATAAATATAAGCCCAAGTTAATTTTTACCATTATATTATTTGATTAAAGTTAGATGTAATTAATACACTTTTTTTTTTCAAAATTCTTATGTATGGTTATTCTGAGCAACTCATTCAAGTATAATGGGGAGAATATAAGCATTTTAATCATTTTGTAGTCTTATGCAGATTATATGAGTGAATATTTTATATATGAACTTTTTTAATCAAGTAATTCTATGTTATTTTAGAATCTATACATTCTGCTTGGTCATAATAATATGGTACTTATGAAATAAGATTTATTATGGGAGATCTAAGTATTAGTGTTTCTTCTTAATAGGACTAAATCCAATCTTATTTCATGAAAGGTTTGATATTTGGTTTGTAGATATTCATGTATGAGGAAATTGAAGCTACCATAAGGAGTAATCTAGGAAATTTCTACATTCAACATTCATAAATAACTATAATAACAAGCTTTCTTTATTTTGTATATATGAGCCCCAATAATGAGGTTCTCTTTTATTAAGCTTTAGCATTGCTCTATATCCTAGTAATAAGAGGTAAATTATATATTATAAAATATAATTATGTTAGACAATGTGTGCTTTCTCAAAGACCCCCTTCAAAAAAATTCAAAATTAATAATTAGACAATAAACAAGATGATTTTTCCTAGGCTATACTAGGGGTTCTCTTCCCCATTCCTTCCCCCTAGTCTATGCACTTTGAACAAAATTAAGTCACAAGCCTATTATTTATGAAAAATAATTGAGGATTTAACAATGAATTTTTAAATAGAAGTTGATATTTATCTATAAAATTCTACTTTTTTATTGACCAAGCAACTAACCAGGAGCCAAAAAGTAAGCTCCACCACTAGTACTTCTTTAAATATCCAAACATCCTTCTCAATAACTATTTTCAAAATGAAATTTGATCCATTTGGATACCATAATCCAAATTCTTATGTTTATTTAAAATATTTGAAAATCCTCTTTACCACTATAGCACATGATTATTTTAGTTATTGTTAAAATCCAATTTTCAAGTATATTGCATATATAATCTCTAGTATAGTGGTAGTTACATACAATAATCCACCAATCATCGATCCATACTTACTTGCATTTCTTTTTGGTGGTTTTCCTTCCTTAACTTCAACTTATAACTAGTAATAATTGGAGTATTTTATATCGAATAAGAGTCTTCTAAACTAAACTTCTTCAATAATCACAAGTAACATACTTGGACTATGAAATAAAAATGCCTTTATTTCTCTTATTCACCTACAATCCAATAAAAATATTTAACTCACTAATCATAGACATCTCAAAATAATTTTATGTCTCCTCTACGAACCTCTTACACACGTTATCTTTTCCCCCAAAAATGATATCATCGACATACAAAAAAGTAATCATGATCTTATTTGAATAAATATTGAAGTGCATATTGTTGGCTATAAAAAATTTCTAGAATCCTTGACTAATTTGGTACATATCCAATCTTCCATTCTAGGCTCTCAATTCCTATTTCAATATAATCAAAGTATTTCTCGATTTGCATACTACATATGGGTCATCTTCATCTAAATAATTTTTTTTCAATATACATGTTTTCCTTTAGTTATCCATTCATAAAGGTTACTTTAAATCTATTTAATAAAAAAAAAATTTAAAAATTGTTGCAAAAGCTATAGAAATCTCAATTCCCTTTATCTAGGTAATAGGGGCATAAGTGTTGGCAATGGATTAGTATGATGATGAAGATATGTCATATTTTTTTTTCATTAATGTCAAACACTTAAGGAACATTCATAGAATGAATAATTAATCACTCTATTGGTACATAAAGGTAATATTTGTGTATAAGTATAGTTATCAAAGGTATAACTATTAGAGTAGAGTACTAAGGATGTTATTGTACTACTATCACCAATAGTTATCATACTAAAAAAAAAAATCTCTTGCAGTTGACAATAGAAGGAAGAAAGTGATAACCACTATGATCTAAGGTCAATATTATGTGTATAGTTAGAAAGATAAATGATAAAAAAGGATTAAGATTTGATTAGAAAAAGAGATGTGTGTGTGTGTGTGTGTGTGTGTGTGTGTGTGTGTGTGTGTGTGTGTGAGAGAGAGAGAGAGAGAGAGAGATTAGTGAAGTGAGATTCAATAAAATGAGAAGCATAGAGCAAGAGGTTATAACAGAGTAAAAAGGTATCTAATAAGATTAAGGCAGAAGTAAGAATCGGGACATGTTTTCTTGTATAAACACTTAACATTTTTTCTAAAATATATAATAAATCCTTTAATTAAGGTAGTCTTTCATAGCATGCATAAGTTTTTGTAAGAACTTTTGTAAGTCCTTCAACTAGATGAATTCTAAGACAAGCAAGATAAAAATAGCATAACTTATTAGTCTTGACAAACTAAGGATAAAAACAACGTTGTATTAGTCACTTTATATTGAGTGAGTTTCACAAAAAGAAAAAATATTATAAGCCTAAAGCGTAGCCTTTTCTACTATAGTAAAAAATTTGTAGGTATCATCCTCAACTTAGTTTTTCCCTCTAACCAAGGGTTTTCTCTAATACTCAAATCGGTGTTATGCATGTGTGAATTTTAATGTTTTAGTGTTATTTACTTGGGTAAAAGTACAAAGTTGTGTCACCTTTCAGGCTAACTTATCATAAAGACTAAATTTGAGTATTTATATCTAAAAATCAATTTTTTTCAAACATATGATCTAGATAAATTAATTCTAGCTGAGTTATATATGGTCTCACACTTTTCAAATTGGAAATGTCTATTAAATGCATGTTTTATACTATTTTGTATCCAATTACTAAAGAAATAAAATTATTTCAGAATAGTGGTGTTTCGATAATTCTTACTATTTTTTATGATTTTTTTTAATAACATATAAACACGATTTTATTGAGCTCAATGTCAATAATATTTTCATATAGATTTTATAGTGTTTTAATTACATATAGTATATTATAATTAAAAAATTCTACAAGCTTATATTTTAACACCCAAAAAGATGTCAGTTTTGAGAAAGAATAAAATATTAAATCATATCAAAAAAAACTTAAAAATTATATGACGTTCTAGAGGAGAGAGTCATCTTCTAGAATGTATATTTTTTTATCCTAGTAAGAATAGATTTATTTTGAAAAATGTGGTGGGAGATGAAAACTACCAATTTCAAGTGAGTTGATATTTGAATCATTATAAAAGAGAAAATATAGATCTAAAGCCAATTTTTTTTTATTGTTCTAGCTATATATGTTATCTATAACATAGTCTGAGATCAAAGGGAAATAAGTTGATTTCTATATAGTTTTGTGGTGGGAACCAGACCCCTAATTTGTAGCTTTTTTCAATAGCTAAACAATTTTCTATAAGAATTATGAAAATATATCAATTCTTATTTCAAATAAGTCTTAAAAATTAGAATCCTAAAATTCATTCATATCTACACATTTCATTAGTTTACTTCATTTTAAAATTCAAAATAATAATACCAATTTTATGTCATTGAAGGTGAGTGGTTATACTTTTATTAGCCTTTTCCTTTACAAAAGGGTGGCACACATTTGTGCTTTTACCCACTTTCATGTATATGAATTTTGGAGTTATAAACTATGTTATTGGTTAGATAGAAGGCTTATCAATTTAAGGATTTGATAGACTATTGATTAATATTGATAAAAGGATTGATGATTAAAATTTTATAGGTACTAATTCACCTTGTTGGAAATCTTAATTGGGAAACAAGATATTGAGAGGGTGGGTGAATCTATGAGGCGTCGCCCCGACCCATTGTAGCATAGCAATACTTTATTATTTTGATACTCATGACTCGATATGTCAAGACACTATCAGATGCTTTGAACATATTATATTATTTCATGTTGTGTGATGTTTACTTTCAGATATTTGAGTTCTTCATTTAATGCTTTATAAACATGTATGTTGATGAAGTAAGTAAATGCAGGATTAACACTTTGATTATGAAATTGTAATGATTGAGAATATGAGTAGAACGAGAGAAACCCTTATTAATTGAAAGATGTGTGTTTTAATTTATGTGATTTCCCTGATATGTATATACATATGTGCATGTGATTTCATGGGGCTACTGATGTGTTTAATGAGTGTGCAGAATATTTTAGCCGAGAAACCCGACGGAGGAATGGAACTGATCCCTATGTGTCATTCATGGAAACCTTGTTGTTCATATCTTAATTGTATTGTGAAATGTATGAATGTATCTTTCTATAATTTAGTAAATGTTAATGTTCATAATAGTATTTTTATAGTGTCGTTTGACACTCGTGAATTGTTTACGCATTTCAGCATGCTAGTTAGGGTTTACTGTGTAACCTACCAACCTTAGTCAAACCAAGTTAGTGCCCTTTTTGCTAATCTATTTTTAATCAAGTTTAGTTACCCCTAATCTGGATTAGTGCTTAATCTACTTTTTGGAGTTGTTAGATAGTCTTTATAATTCCTAACATTTGTTTGGTCCCAAATCAATTCCTAAGGCCTTAAAAACATGAAATCTTCATACCCAAGGGGTATGGGTATGGGTTGGGGGAATTTTCCACCCCCCTAGCCCCTTTTGTTGACTTTTATGGTCACTCAAAAAGTCTATTTTTGCCTTAGTGAGAAAATTGAAATTTGTTACCATGGGTTGAATAACCTCAACTCCACTTAGAGGTTAACCTTAGGTTTGGTTGGGTTAGAAACCTCTAGATTTTTAGACAAGTGGGGGAAGTTATTGCCCTTTTTAGGTGGTTGAGTTTGGATCTCATTTAGTGGCTTTTTTTTTTAGTAGTTTTGGTTGTTACCCAATCTCTAATTTTAGAGAGAAGTCTTGGAAGATTGAAGGCAAGGAAGGAAAACCTCTTCTCAATTTGTTTTTTTTACCATAACCTCTTTGTGAAGGTAGGGGTTCTTCATCTCCTTTTTTCATGTTGTTCATGTTGCTCATGTTGTTTCATTGCTTGGTTCATGCTTATGTTATTGTGTTGTTCATTGGTATGCTTGTATGTATGTTGGGTATGCTTGGGAAGGATTGAAACATGTTTTTCTTGAATGTTTTTCCTTCATGTTTTTGCTTGAATTTTGAAGTTTTCTTGTATGGGTGTTTTGGCATTACTCACTCTTGGATAGGGAAGAAGTGGCCAATTTTGGGAAAGGTATTCAATTGAACTCCAACAATGTAGAGTCACTTCTCAAGATGAGAAGAGGCAGAGAGGGTAGGGTGTTATGGGCCCCTACCTATCAGCACAAACCACGTATGAATTTTGGCATGTAAGAATGGAAGAACAGAAGTTCTTGAGTTATAGCCCCGATTGGGTACCCATTTTGGTGTTGTGTCTGACATCTCCTATTGGAAAAATCCACCTTCTCCCTAGTTTTATATCTGTTGTGAAAACCCAGTATGGAAATGAATGTTAGATTTTGTCTCCTTGTTATGTTTGTTTGTCACCTGGTCAAATTTTGTTCCCTCCACGATCACAGCGATGTATTTCAGATAATGAAATGGATCCCTTGATAGGGTCATGAAGGAAATTTAAATACTTTGTTGAAATTCAATTATGTTTGAGATTAAAATCCTGTGTAGAAATGTAATTTAAACCTTTGTTGTAGTGGAAATGATGCTAGGTTTTCTTCCTGATTCTTTCCCGGCAGAGCCTTGAATCAGGTGGTTAATAAATTGATGAGTGAGTAATATCATTGCTTTTTACGTTTTCATATTTTTCATTTATATGAATGTATATCAAAGATAAGATGAAATGATGATGTTCAATTATAAAAAATTCAATTTTCATATATGTGGAGACGAAAATTATGTTATGATCGTAGATTCATTTTTGTGATTATTGAAAACTAAAATCAATCTTCCATTGTTGTTAAAATGGATCATTCAAATTCTTGGTTTAACTAGGTTGCAACAAGTCTTATTAGATTAATAATAAAAATATATATCCCCCTTGTTATAAAAATATAATGCTTGGAAATCCATGCTTAGCATAAATAAAGATTTTAAAAATAAAAAAAATTTATCCCCAAGAGAAAAAATGCTCTCTACATTTTGTATGGGGAGAAAAAAAGTCATTTCTTGCTTTGCAATAGAGAATCTATTAGATTCCTAAAATATCTTTTAAACTTTTAAATAATTCAAAATAAAATTAAAAAATTTGCTTTTGAGTAAACTAAATAAACTAAAAAATTAATTAATTAATATTAAGGCATCAAGCAAATATCTATCCTACCAAATTTACTTTAAGCAGTAACTACCTCCAACTTTCCTTGGCGCTAGTGCTTTAAAAAGGGCATGAGAAAGTTTTAAAACAAAGTCAAAAAAAACTTTTATTGGGTGACATCACCCCTGTACTCCCCCTTATCCTTTTTGTAGTAGGAAATCACATGGGTGGAAGCACTAGTTTTTTTTTAGTTCTTGGAGACTGTATTGGTTTGAATGCAAACCTTCCCCTTTTCCCTTTGGTCACCCACCTTTGGAATTTCATGCATAGCTTTTAGTGGGGCATGACTACCCAGAGTGCGCCCAGTCAGCACTTAGGTAGCGCACTCTAGTCCTTGGGATTTTTTTTTAATTGCAAGTAGGGTGTGGTGGGAGTTAGGTGGGGGGGGAGGCACTTAGTATTAAGGCTAGGTTAGCATATATGTTAGGAATAGCATTTGATTTAGTGTTTTAGTTTTCTTTGTTTTGTTGTTAGGTAAGATTAGTTAAGTTGTTTAAGTTAGTGTTTTATTTATTGTTTCTTTTTAATATAGTTTTGTTTAGTTTGTAAATGTTAGTTTAGAATTAGAGTTATCTTAGTTTAAGAGATAGTGTAGTTTAAATTAGAAATGTTTAGATTTTAGATTAATCTAGAAATTAGTTTTTAAGTAAGTAACAATTTAATTAGTATATTCAAAGTTTCAAGTATATTTTGTGTTAGTTATTATCTTGTTTATTAAGATAGCACTAACCGAGTAGTTTGATTGCAATTGTCAAATTTGGATTTAAATTAAATAAAGTTTTTAACCAATAAGTTTGTTATGTTTAAAACAAGTTTATGTTGGACTAATAAGATAATGTAGTTTTTTTTGCATAGTTAAATTTAAGATTAATTTATATTGTTGCTCATATAATTTCAATATATTGTTGACATCTTAATGTAATAACGAACCAAATGTTGATACCAAGTTATTAAAGAGAATTTAACTTTATCAATGTATTTCTTCTCATCATTATTAACTTAAGATGAATGTAGTAAACCTATTCTTGCACTTGCGAATCAAATCTTAAACCTTAGTGAACCTTATTAGTATTAATTTCTTTTTTTTTAAAATTGTGTTTTTGACTCTCTTTTTTTTTGGGCGTGATAGAATCAAGATCTCTAAAACTTTTATCCTTTAAAACAAATTTAGTGTGTTCACCACATTTTCCATCTCATATCTAATTCATGCATAACATATCTTGTAAAATCAAATGTTGTAACATGTAGATTTAGCTATCAATTACATGCATGAAATGTAAACACATAACACAAAGATTTGGTATCATGAAACCCTCCATGGTGAAGGTAAAACTAGGGTGGGGATGACACCCAAAAATATTCACTACTGTAGTAATAAAGTTAACCTGTTAGGGTTACAATTTTGATCACTTTTTATGATCTACCCTATGAGGGTTCTACCCTATAAAATTGTTCGAATATCTTATTGGAAAGAATACTTCTAAGAGGGTGGGGGGGCGGTGAATTAGAAGTGCAAGCTTTTAATCTATTTTAAATCCTTAATAACATTTCTTTGAAATTAACATGCATGCATATAAACATTAAGAAATCATGAGAAACAATTATGCATCACCACATAACACTTGAGATTTTGGTAACCCAAAAACCCTCCAAAAATAAGAAGGTAAAACTGGGGTGGGGATTATACCCACAAAATCACTACAGTAATAATGTTTGACCACTTCTAATGGTCTGCCCTATTAAAAGCTTTACACTTTATCAATAGTGACCTAGTTAAAGGATTTACAAACACTTTACATGAAGTCTTACCCTGTCAAAGGATTTAGTCACCTAGTTAAAAGATCTACAAAATAGTTGTTAAGCTAACCTATCATCATAGCATTTCCTTTCTAATAAAATGGCTAAAGAGTATTAGGTATAATAAACTTGATAGCTTACAATATTTGATTGTTGAATACAGGCACTTGATTTGCTTTATTCTAACCTTGATCCTCTGAGATCTGATACTCATTTGTATCTCCTGCTTTGTTCTAATTAACTGAATATTCTTTTGTTGATCTCTTCCTCTAAGTCTTTTTATATTTCACTCTGAAAAATAGTTTTCCTTCCACACCTTCGTCCCTATATATACAATGAGACTTAGTCTTCCTTATAAAGACATTCGAAGACTTAGGGTTAGACATGGATCTATGATCCATATTTAATCTTTGATTTTTGCTTATTCCTTGCACTTTTATCATTGGTTGCATGCCTTCTCCATTTTTCTTCTTGGCTGCATAAAGATTGCATAGGAAATATAAATGATTTGATCTTATCACTTAAATCCTACGAGATTCATCATATGTCAGCCATAAAAATTGTTTACATCTGAGTTTGTGAATTTACAAACTCATATGCCTATTCTGAGTTACTCAGCACTTACTACTTCCTAACGCTCGGCACCTTCTGTAACGTGGCTCCTGTATATGCTCCTATCTTGCTTGGTATTGTTTATGACTTGGCACCTGAATATTGCTCAGCACTTGGATCATGCTCGGTACCTGTAGTCACTCAACACTTGATCTTTACTTGGCACCTGAAGGTTGCTCGACACCCGAAGATCACTCAACACTTGATGGATTTCCTAACTTGGCATACACAGTGTACTTGGCTTCAATGTAGAAAGTGATTAAGTGTGTTGGCACTCAAGTGTCAAAACCATTTTGAGACTACCAATCTCCCCCTTTGACATGAGTGTCAAAAACACTTAACTAAGCAATATTTATCTGATCTTATGAGTACGTTTACTAATCTACTTGGTTTATATACAAAGGTTTATCAAAAATTTGTAACTTACAATATATATACCTCAAAATTATTATAACTCTTATAACTCTCCCTAAGTTGATCATGTCGATGTCTTGTGTCATTATGCCTAATGTTCATATTCTCTTTAATATCTCTTCACAATATTATCTCACCCGTAGAACATTATCTCCTCCTTTTTTATATGGATGTCAAAGGGTCCTAAATAGTAATGCCATGCTTGGCCAAAAATGTCTTGTTTACCTCAAGGAGTATTTGGAGAGCTGTATCCCAGTTATTTAAGGCAATATCCAATGAATTTTATTGGATTGCAAGCTCTCCTATGAGATCAACAAGTCCTTCATGTGTAGAAATATTTGGATCCTTCTTCAGGACTATTTATCCATACATTTACTCCTTGTGCAATACTTCTACATGAGGAGTAATGGAGGCTTGAATTTGCATCATCTTTTCTTTGATAGTGGCCTCTTTTGTTGATAATGTGGCTAATTCCCTCTAAGTGTGTAATGTTTGAGCAAATTGCTTTTCACTCTATGTAGGGTGTGAGGATAGTTGTGTGCTGGAGAGCTTTAATTTACTCTCAAGGTTCAAAATTTTTTGATTTATTTCTTGTGTGAACCTAGAAAAATCACATAATTTTCTATAAAGGGAAAATATGTTCCCTAATACACTCTTTACATTTTCCAATTTCTTGGCTAGGTCAACGTATCCCAAAATGATGTTATTCACTATTTTTTGGTTGACTTTGCCTACAAACTTCTTTTCTGACCATTCCATTAATTTTACATTAGCATCATGGTCTTCATTATTTACTTGGTCAATTATATCAGATAATTGCTCAAGTATTGGCCTGTTTGCATCTAGAGGTTGAAGACTAAAAGCATCCATGAATATATATTTTATCTCATTCATTGTCTACTTGTATTTGTAGTCTTTCCTCATTGCCTCTTGCCTCCTTCTCTTATCCAACGCACTCTATATTTCATTAATCTTTTCCTCATTTAGAGTGCTTGAAACATAATAGGGTATTTTAATTTCTTCATCAAGCTTAGGAATACCATAATGGATGGTCCTAGCTACCCTAGTAGAACTTGAACTTGGTGTACTGACATGTAAGGTCATTGTTTCAGTACTCAACTTATGAATGGGTTTGGTGGGAGTTCCTATTTTTGGTAATTCAACCAAAGTTTGTATTGTTGACTCCTCTTTATCTTGAGTTTCTTCCTTATCCTCTTCTTCTTGCTTGTCTTCTTCTTCTTGTGTCACTATTGTTGGAGGTGTACTCATTGTCTAAACTGTTGTCCTTGTGACTACCTCTATTATTGCACTCAGCTCCTGATGAGTTTGAGTGGCTAATCTTGGTGGCGATGAAGGTGGTAGAAATGTAAGCCCAGTAGTTTGAATGTTTTGAGGTGGTTCTTATGGTGACACCTTGGCTTCTTTGAGTTTATCTACTGACTTTTGAAGATTATCTACAATGACCAATATATGACTTGTACACAATTGTGCTTGTAGAGTTGTTTGGTCAAGTATCTTAGTAAGATCCATTGCAGTTAATGGATTGATGTTTTGACATGTGGTGTCAACAACATCCTTAATCTTTATGATTTCTACAGGTGTGGTAGGTCAGTGAGGTGGGTTGGGAGGTGAAAGATGTGTGTCTTGCACACTTTTTTGCTCATCAATTCCTTTGTCTTCATCTTTTCCTTCCTCCTTTCTTTCTTTCTTGTTTTCCTCTTCTTCAACCTTTTTCTCTTCTTTTGTTTTCTCTTCTCTCCTCTTCCTTCTTTCTTCAGGTATAGCAGCAGTGTCCTCTTTGTAAACCTCTTCAAGGACATCTTCAATTGTCTTGTACAAGTTTTTCCAAACTCTTGTTCTCTGCACAACTTCTTCAATTTTGTTTTGCAGGATGGAGAATGCCCTATATTTAGGTGTAAACCTTTTGCTATGCCTTTTGACTGCTTGAGTTACCTATTCTTTTTTTAAATCAAGCAGTAGGTTTTCTAGGGTTGATTCCCTCATCTCTTTCTCCATCATTAGACATAAATGCCATCTATCTTCTATAATTTTAGAGAATTCCTTTGGCAATTGTCCATCTAGTTCAAGAGGTGTATACTTGAATTGTGCCATTAATGCATAGAATGATTCTTTTATGCTATTTTGTTCCTCTTTACTGAACTTATTGAAATCAATCTTTTTCATTTCATTTAAGTCTCCATTCCTAATCTTCTCACATAATATATCAATTGAAGATTTAGGAGGACTTACCTTTTTAGTCTGATCTTCTTCATCAATATTAGGTTGGGCCACATATCTTTTCCTTTTCTTTGGCTCTTCTTGTGCCTTTGTGTTTTTCTTCTTTGTGATTTCCTCTTTAGCCTTTTGGGTAGAGGCCCTTATTGTAGCTCTGGTTATTGGCTTCATAGGCATTTACATAGTAGCTTTATTTGGTAAAGGCTGAGAAGCAGGAGGTGTCTTTGTTTTTCTTTTGATGACTCTGCCTCTGATGGGTGCGTCCTTGATTTCTGCTTCCTCGGCACTCCCATCTTTCTCTTCACCTTGACTTTGACGCAATTCAAGTGGCTCTTGTTCTGGCTCACCTTCTTCTTCTCCTTCACTCATTTCTTCTACTTCACCTTTTACACTTGATTCTCTGACACCAAATTTCTTCTTTATTTGATTTACTAGCTTGTCCTTTTTCTTTACTGTTGAGGTTGTCTTGAGTTCTGTAACAACTCTTGATTTTATAGTGTCATATGTTCCAAATGCCTTGGTAGATTTTTCCATTTCCTCTGCAAGTAATGTCATGATGGCTACGGTCTTGGAAGGACTGCTTGAATGTAAGTGTAATCAATATCAACAAAAAAAACATATGTCATTTATATGCTTTTCTACCAGTGAAACTGGTATTCTCATTCTTTTATTCATTTCATTTTTGAAATCCTCAAAATAGATAAACATTTGATCATCAAAACTATCTCCCATTTGTGCAATGAAATCATTAATTTGATCAACAATGGTTTTATCCTGACTCAAGTTGACTTTTCCGAATGAAGGGAATTCCTTCATTACATAGAAGAACATACAAACCAAAACTGAACCAAAATTACACTATGCTCCCTTGGACTTTCTAATAGCTCTAAGATTTTCATTGATCTGTTGCAACAAGAGCTCTGCAAGGTCATAGGTGTGGTCTTTCTTTACAAGTTTATGTGCCGCATCTACTGCTATGCAGGGTACACTATTTAACCTACTGGATTGGTAAAACTTTTGTGATATGATCCTTATAGCAAAGTCTAGAAGGGGATTAGTAATGGTATCTATGGTCATTCCTCTATTGTTCTATTTTACACCTGTGTTTTTCTCAATTGGTTCCTTCTTTTCACTTCTCAATTTCTTTGGTCAATCTAGGGTTGGAAAACCTGTAACCCTATGAACCATTTTCTTAGTAATTTTGACTAGTTCTTGTTCTAACCAGAATGATCCATCATGGATTCTGCTAAGTATAATGTGTATCCACTCATTTTTTAATATGATTGGAAAAACTAGGGCTTTGGTTAAACCCTTCTTTTCTATGATAGAAAACTCATCTTTCAGAATACCATTTTCATAGAGTTTGTCATAGGCATTAAATATTTCCAAATCTCCTATGGCTCCTATTTTACAATTATAGCACTTTCGCACATCTTGAACCATAACAGCTTTTTCAGGGATGGCAGATAGGGCACCAGCGGGATCATTTTTGTATGCAACCTCTGGTATAGGTCTAAAATTAGGTTGCTTAACTTTGTTACTAACAAGTTGAATCTCATGGCTCATTTTCCCTTGGGTCATTTTTGAACTAGATGCCATTTATACCCAAACTAGGGTTTTAATGATTAAAGTAAACTTCTCAAACTATAAAACTCAGCACTTGAAGGAAATATCTAGATAGATACTTAGATTGCTTGGGTAGATGTTGAATTGCTGCAAATCACTGGTTGAAAGCTTGAAAGTTGCTCAGTTGTGCTCAAGGAAATTTCTCTTCATTTGAATGGCTCGAGAATGAATCAATTTTCAACTTTAAGCGACAAAAGAAACTTTCGCATTTAATGCATTTTAGTACCTACACTTGTCACTCAACTTCCAAATTTTTTTCAATTTGACATCCACTTGAAAGCTATACTTACTCAGTATCTACTTATTTTTTTGATAACTCAACATCCAAAGCAATTTCACTTGGCATCCAAAAACAACTCGACATCATTGTTTAAGTTTAGTCTTAGCATCTTATCTTATGCTTATTTCTTCTTTTTAGTGCTTCTTTTTCTTGGGACTAATGTATGATATAACTTTGTATATCAGTCCCATATATCTCTCTTATGCTTGGTTTGATGAAATGTGATCACTTGACCTGTTAGGTGAAGTGGTCCCTTTGTTTGATGTACTGCACTCATATTTCTTCTTCCAAGTCTTATTCATTTGTCCTCTTATGACATCAATCTTTTCTTTTCCTTTGTTGGCTTCAGTATTTGGTGCTTTGGACCTTGTAGGAAAGTTTTTGCTGGTATGACTAGTTTTCAAGCAACTAAAACATGTGGTTTAGCTCAACCATCTTTTATAGTTCCCCTTGAAATGTGTTCTTATGCAATTCTGGTGTATATGTCCATATTCTTGAATATAGTGACAACTGTACTTGATGTTATAATCCCAATGGTAGTGACTTTCATTCCCTTTTTCTAGTTGATTTGATGTCCACATAGGATTTGATCTGCATTCAAATGCCCTATGTCCATATTTCTTGCAATTATGACAATGTCCATCAAATCTTTGTGTTCTTGGGATTTTGGATCTACAATCTTGTGTCATATGTCCTTGCATGTTGCACTTGTGATAGTAACTTTTTCTTTTGCATGTGTTTGGCTGATTGATTCTTCTACTCCTATAAATATTAGCAGTATGTCCCTTTTTATTACAATAATGAAAAGTAGGTTTAGAATCCTTACCTTTGTCACTTCTTTTCTTAACACTCTTTGATGATTCACCAACTTCAGTGCTGTTGTATCCAAGTCTTGATGTATCATGGGCTAATCTTGGGGGTTTTAGCAACTGTTCAAAGTATTTTATGGCTTCGCTTGACTTGTTAAGATTCTCTGCTATCTCTTTTTCTTTGTTCAACTCATTCGGCAATTGTTCATTTTGCATCCTCAGAGCAGAGATCTCAATATCTTTCATATTAAGTTCGTGATGAAGGTTCATCATTTGAGCAAGCGTATCCATCTACATGTTTGAGATACTTGTTAATTCAGTACATTTTTCTTCTAGTCTATTTGCAAGATTTCTTTTGTCATCTTCTATCATGATTCTATCCTCAACTGCTCTTTTCTTTTGTTCAGTGATTTCACATAACATTATGGCCTGTGATTCATGTTCCAGCTTGAGAGATCTTATCTCTTTTGCTTAAACTTTATTTTTCTCCATCAGTTATGCTATTGTTGCATCAAATTATTTAGTGTCTCCATTGGCAAGCACTTGTGTGGTATCAATTGCCTTGTAGTGTATGTCATTTTTAGCTATGCCTATCTCCTTTCTTATTTTCAAAGATTTTCTCAATTCCACTCTAGCTTCCTCTACTTTTTATAGAGTGAGATGCACATCTATCACCTGGTTTTCAATGATCTTTCCAAGTTTGAAAACTTCCATCTTTAGATCTTTTCCTCCAAGTTGTTAAGCTCCTTATTGAGAGAAACTAGGCTATGATATCAATTGTTGGAATGTCTTATTGAAAGAATACTTCTACGAGGGGGGGGTGGGGGTGAATTACAAGTGCAAGTTTTTAATCTATTTTAAATCCTTAATAACATATCTTTGAAATGAACATGCATGCATATAAACATTAAGAAATCATGAGAAACAAATATGCATCACCACATAACACTTGAGATTTTGGTAACCCAGAAACCCTCTAGAAATAAGAAGGTAAAACCGGGGTGGGGATGATACCCACAAAATTACTGCAATAATAATGTTTGACCACTTTTGATGGTCATTCCTGTTAAAGGCCTACCCTGTTAAAGGCTTTACATTGTATCAATAGTGACCTAGTTAAAGGATTTACAAACACTTTACATGAAGTGTTACCCTGTCAAACGATTTAGTCACCTAGTTAAAGGATCTACAAAATAGCTGTTAAGCTAACCTATCATCATAGGATTTCCTTTCTAATACAATGGCTAAAGAGTATTAGGTATAATAAACCTGATAGCTTACAATCTTTGATTGTTGAATACAGGCACTTGATCTACTTTCTTCTAACCTTGATCCTTTGAGATCTGATACTCATTTGTATCTCCTTCTTTGCTCTGATTAACTGAATATTCTTCTACTAATCTCTTCCTCTAAGTCTTTTTATACTTCACTCTGAAAAAATAGTTTTCCTTCCACACCTTCATCCCTATATATACAATGAGACTTAGTCTTCCTTACAAAGACATTCAAAGACTTAGGGTTAGACATGGATCTACAATCCATATTTAATCTCTGATTTTTGCTTATTCCTTGCACTTTTATCATTGGTTGCATGCCTTCTCCATTTTTCTTATTGGCTACATGAAGATTGCATAGGAAATATAAATGATTTGAT
This sequence comes from Cupressus sempervirens, assembly GCA_028749045.1. Lineage (NCBI taxonomy): Eukaryota > Viridiplantae > Streptophyta > Pinopsida > Cupressales > Cupressaceae > Cupressus > Cupressus sempervirens. The sequence goes on along the minus strand of CM053783.1, from coordinate 671,146,325 downwards.
CTTATCACTTAAATCCTCTAAGATTCGTCATATGTTGGCCATGAAAACTTTTTACATCTAAGTTTGTGAATTTACAAACTCATATGCTGATTCTAAGTTACTCGGCACTTACTACTTCCTAATGCTCAACACCTTCTATAACTTGGCTCCTGTATATGCTCCTATCTTGCTCGACATTGTTTATGACTCGGCACCTAAATATTGCTCGGCACTTGGATCATGCTCAGTACCTGTAGTCACTTGGCACTTGATCTTCACTCAACACCTGAAGATCACTTGGCACCTGATGGGTTTCCTGACTCGACACACGCTGTGGCTTGGCATACACAGTGTACTCAACTTCAATGTAGAAAGTGATTAAGTGTGTTGGTACTCAAGTGTCAAAACCATTTTGAGACTAACATAAAATATTGTTAATATTATTAGGTCTTACCTCATGAGAGTATTTTACACTTATAATAAAGTAAGGACTTGGCTAAGAGATCTACAAAAGGTCTATTAAAACCACTCTAATAAGATATTATCCCTAACTTAGTACCTGATCCTTTGGCCTGCACTTTACTAGTAATTATTATGTATCTCCTTTCTTCAATTCTAATATTTTTGTTTTCCTTCACTTCTTGATAAGGTATCTATCTCTGTTCTTCAAAACTTCTCTCTTACATGCAATATCAAAACTTAACTCCTTTGTCTTCTTTACAATGTTTACACTTTCACACTTTTACCTACTTTATGATTGCATGCATATCTTGCTTGCTTATTCTCTATGTTATAAAAATAGGGATTTGATTTGTCTATTTAAATATTTATAAAAATATTTCTAGACTCTTCCATTTTCCTTTAATTGGTTGTTCAAGCTATCTACTCCTACTGTTAGTGTAGTTTTTTATTTTTCCTATTTTGATAGGTTTTCCCTACACTTTTAATAATCTCGCTTAGGTTAATAAAGCATGTCTTATTAGGTGAATGGTTGTGAGGTGTCACCTTCCTACATGTGAGCATCCATTAGCAATCTTGGGAAGATACTTTGCTATCTTTAGTCCAATAGATGGTTGCTCCTCATTGGTTGGTGTTGCCACCTCCTCCCTCTTCCTATGTTAGTGTAGTTTTTTATTTTTCCTATTTTGATAGGTTTTCCCTACACTTTTAATAATCTCGCTTAGGTTAATAAAGCATGTCTTATTAGGTGAATGGTTGTGAGGTGTCACCTTCCTACATGTGAGCATCCATTAGCTATCTTGGGAAGATACTTTGCTATCTTTAGTCCAATAGATGGTTGCTCCTCATTGGTTGGTGTTGCCACCTCCTCCCTCTTCCTATGTTAGTGTAGTTTTTTATTTTTCCTATTTTGATAGGTTTTCCCTACACTTTTAATAATCTCACTTAGGTTAATAAAGCATGTCTTATTAGGTGAATGGTTGTGAGGTGTCACCTTCCTACATGTGAGCATCCATTAGCTATCTTGGGAAGATACTTTGCTATCTTTAGTCCAATAGATGGTTGCTCCTCATTGGTTGGTGTTGCCACCTCCTCCCTCTTCCTAGCCTATATAAGCATGCTACCTGGCTTGTATTTGTATCTCTTGTTTTTGCATCCTCTTAATGCTATTTTGCTTCCAGCATTTGCATTACTCTCTTGGAGACTAACTCTATGATGCTATTTTGATTTTGTATCATTTGCATTCATAGTTTAGATATTTACTCTTTGCACTAGTTTTCTGGGTTATTAATCTTTTCAGATTCTAACACCTACAACACCTTTGATAGGTTTAGAATGAACAAAATATTCCAAATGTCTTATTCCCAAGATAAAATGGCACTCCAAAAGGTAGTCCACACCCACAATCTAGCCTTCTACTAGGCTACTTAGACCCAATTGAATAACAATAGGTACTCAAGGTTACACTTGTTTTTTAGGGTGGAATCTAGGTTTCCTCAAAATGACAACAACCAAAACAAACTATTTTGACTTCACAACCCAATTCCAAAGTTTATGGTATACAAGGAAACTTTCATTCCATAAGGAGGCCTAAAACGAAATATGACTAGAAACTTGGTTTAGAAGGATACCAAGGACAAGGCTAAGCCAACCTATTGGTTCAACTGGACACTACCAACTATCCTCAAAGTATCCCAAGAGATGAGCACTTGATCAACCATCTAGCACCCCTTTTACTTCAAATCACATTCACTAGGCTCAAATTATACTAAAAATACTCAGCAAACAAAGACTTTCTTTCCTCCTATAGAGCTTGGCAATTATATGTTTATTTACATGTCTTCATATGACTTGGCCTATATAGAGTAGCTCAATCGAAGTGATGACCAACTAACTATGCATTATATATGACTAAGTGTTTGACACTAATAAACAACAAGATTTAGATATACCAACAATCTCTCCCTTTGAAATTAGTGGAAAAAACACTTTTCATGACTGCATCATTACAATAAAAGAATAAGACTACTCCCTCTAACCCTACGACTCAATTCTTATAGAACTTCAAAACTTTTTTTGACTGAACAATATAACAATACATATATTTACATGACTCTAAGTAGTTTGATTGTGAATGTGTCATACCATGTCTTTCTTCTAAACTCTCACTCTTATTTACTCCCTAATCTCACATTGTCCCATTCATTATGTAATCATTAGTATTACATTCTGCCTTGGTTTTTTGACACATAGTTATTGTTGGGGTTGAGTGGGTGGAATCAAACTGCATTTTTTAATAAATAGTTTGTGTATATAGTTGATCATGGAAATAGCATGATCCCATGTGGTTCTAGTTAATTCCAACACATGAATCTACAATTCCAATCTTTCTTCTTAAGTCAATTAAACTATCAGCAATCCAAAGATTATGATCTGTCTGAATTAGATCTTTTATTGATTTTAGTTCTCATTGTATAACCTCCATATGAGGTATGATTGGATTGAGATCATTTTTCCCAGCATGCTTCTATCAGCTATTTGTAATTTAGCCAATTTTCCTTATGAAAATAATAGCTTATTATAATGCATTATACTAGATTCAGTTGACTATGAAATAGAGATGCTCGTTTGCTTTAGTTCAGCCTAATTCCACTAAATTATATTTTCTTGGAAATCATTTGTGAATCTTGGCACATCACATAAAGTATTATACAAATGGTGTATCTTATGTACAAGTTCTTTAGTGTTCTGTACATGTTCCTGTAATTCAACCTTACTCTTGGAAATGGTTGTAGAGATTTTCTTTAAGACTTTTTTTTTTTTTTTTAATTATTGACCATGCCATAAATTAATCATTTGCTTCAATATCTCTAGCATTTATTTTTTCAACAACCTGTACAAGTTGGTAAACAATTAGGGATTTCCTATCAATATTATGTACATCAAAATCATCAACAAATATTTCCTTGATATCATGTAACACTTGTTTTTTTTTGTTGTTCTCTTCTCATTTCTTCACATTTCTTCTTCCTTTCCAAAATCTCCTCCAACATGATAGTTTGCTCCAAAGTGATATTTTCTAGATCCCATTTTGGCATCTCAATGCCTTCATCCAAACTAACAGTAATATATAGAGAACTATCCTTTATTATTTTTCCTTTTCTAGGGGATAGAGGGTTTTTGCTTGGCATTGTCTTTCTAGGAGTAGGTGATGGAGTGTAACCACTTGGTCTTGTCTGAATTTCAGTGCTTAAAATAGAAATTGTAGCACTCAATACTATATTTTCTTTTCATTTTCTTTTTTCCTTATTTCCCTCAATGTGAGGTCCTAAAACATTTCATCCTTCTTGACCTATGGTAGAAGTTTCTACACTAGTTTCTTTGGTTGGTTTCTTTGCCTCTTGCTCTTCTCCTTCAATGTCTAAGGGCTTTTGTTTCTCACCAATTGGTGTGTCAAGTGTGGTGGCATGAATAGCTAAAAAAATTTCTTGTGATCTTAGCACACCTAAACTCTCTTAATCACTATGATCATCTTCAATGGATACAATCTCTATTGTTATCTCATGTTCCACACCTTTAGTGGCTAGACCAAAAATGTTTCTCCACAATAATTCATTTTGTTGTACTATATCTTTAATTTTTTTTTGAAGAATCATAAAAATTCTAAAATTAGGAACAAATTGGTTCCTATACTTATCCAAAAATTTTGACTTCTCATCTTTTCACAACTCAGGCATAATTTTGGCCAATATGTCTTCTCTTATTTGTTTCTCTACTTCAGATTCATGTTGCTAATTACTTTCTAATCTATTATACAAATCAATTGGAATCCTCTTTTCCAATTTAGTAGGAGCCAATTTATTGTTAGCCATCATTACTATCCCGGTCTCCTCTACTTTTTATTTTTCACCATTATTCAAAGTATCATAGTTTAAAAATATAAAGCTTGATAAGCCTACAGAGCTCGTAATATTGCAACATACCTCATCAATATTCTTTGGTCTTTTAGGAATTTTGTCTCAGTGATGTTCTGGTTCATTTGATTTGATACTCTCTACATCACCCTCTTCAACTTATTTCTTCTTTACTAACTATCTTCTCTTTTTTTGGATCACAAGGGCCTGAGTTTTCTTCTTTTCTATGCTAGAGCCACTTGGTCTAGTAATCTTGACTACGCCTTTCTTTGTTGAAGGCTCAACACTAGCTATTGTCGCCTTGGTTCTTGGCTTAGTTGGTGTAGGAGGAGAGAGGGGTTCCACTACTGGCTTCTTCGCAACCTCATTTTCTTCTAGCTTTGTGATTTTCATAGTTTTATCCTTCTTCACTAGTGAAGTGACCACTACTAGGGCTTTACATTGATCTACTTCTTCTTCTTCCTCTTCCTTATCACCATTGTCTTTTTCTTTTTCTTCACCAAGACCTTGTGTAAGCTTCAAATTTTTCTTGCCTTTTCTATGGGTGTCTAGTTTCTCCTTCAGGTCTTCAATCACTTTCTTTCTTTTCTTCTCTTTTGAAGTTATTTTGATATCAACTATGACTCTTGCATTATCTTCTTCATACTTTCCAAAAGGGTTATGCTTCTACATCATTCTTTTCTTTAAGTAGTGCATCAATATTTGCATTCATATTATCATCATCAACTTCATAATTAAATGATTTGATTCATGCTTTCCTAGGCTTCACTCCCTATAAGAATGTATTATCTATGTCTAGTAGAAAGCATACATCATTGTAGTATTTCATCACTAGATTTTTTGGGACCCTCATCATTTTCTTCATTCTTTGTTTAAACTCCTCAAAATATATTTCCATAACATTCTCAAAATTTTCTCCTAACTGAATTATGTATTCACTAATCTATCTTTTGATAGGTTTTCCTTGATCCCAAACAATATTTCCAATAGTAGGAAAATAATTCTTAACATAAAAGAAAATAGACACAATGAGTGATCCAAACTTACACATCAAATTATTCACTTTCTTGGTTGATGTCAGGTTTTTTTCCAACTGTGATCTTTGAAACTCATCAAGATCATATTCATGATCCTTCATAACAATCTTCTATGTTTGATCAACTCCAATACATGCAACATTGTTTAGTCTACTTGACTGATAGAATTTGTGATAAATTTCTCTTACTGTGAACTCAATCATTGGATTTGTGATAGTAAAGATGGACAACCCTCATACATTCCATTTAGCCTTTGCGTTAGCATCAATTTCTTCTCTTCTCAAACAATGTATAGTCTTCTTCTTGTCCAATGTTGGATACCCTAAAACCTTGTGAATTGTCTTCTTTGTTATCTCATTAGCTCTATTATCTTTCCATAACTTCATATTGTGGATTCTTCTTAGCACCGCCTTAATCCATTCAATCTTGAAATTTCTCAAAAATCTAGGGCACAAGTTAACCCTTTCATTTCAACTATTTTGAATTCATCCTTGAATACTCCTTCATCACATAATTTTTCATATGCCTCTTGAATCTCATAATCACCACCTTCTCCAATCTTACACATGTCAATACTTCATGCTTCATAGATCATAGTTACTTTAGGTTGTATGGATGATAACACACCCATTGAATCACCTTTCATAGAAATTTCAAGAATAACTCAAAAATTTGGTGGAGGACAAGTGTCATTCTTCACCAATTGAATATTATGTACCTCTACTCCTTGATTCTTTATATTTTCTCATTAGATTTTTGAAACTTTTTCCTCTAAACAACTTGGCACAACTTAAATCTTCACTCAATCAATTTTTTAGCTTAAAATTTATTTTGCAAATCTCTCATATTGCTCTATCACTCTCAGAATTTAAATGCAAGGTGTGAAAAATATCTTCAAATTTTCAATATATACTCCATTTTCTCAAATTATGGTTTCAATTAATGGTGTGATCACTATTAGGTGGAATCTAGCAATCTTGGTCAATATTGTGCCTTTGAACTTAGTATTGTTGGAATATTCAAATATTGAAAGAGTACTTATGGGAGGGGGGGGGGGGGGGGGGGGGTGAATCATAAGTATCACACTTTAGCCAATAAAAATTTTAGGTGGAAGTAAATTGCATACATGTAAATACATCAAGTAAACATGAAACTAAACACATGCATCAATAACACATAACACTAGAATTTGGTAACCCAGAAACCCTCCAAGAATAAGAAGGTAAAACTGGGGTGGGGATGATACCCACAAAAATTACTACAGCAATATTGTTCAACCACTTCTGATGGTCTACCTTGTTAAAGGCCTACCCTATTAAAGGCTTTACACTGTGTCAATAGTGACCTGGTTCAAGGATTTCAAACACTTAACATGAAGTGTCACCTTGTTAAAGGATTTAATCATCTTTTGATAAGGATCTACAAATAGCTGTTAAGCCAACCTATCTACATAGGATTTTCTTTCTAATACAATTGTAAGAGAGTATTAGGTATTATAAACCCGATTGTCTGCAATCCTTGATTACTGAATGCAAGAACTTGTTCTGGCTCTTTCTTTGATTTTGATCCTCTGATATCTAATTTCTATTTTTCTACCTTGCTTTTTTCTGATCAACTGATTAATGAATTGATGCTCTTACTTTCTAAGTCTCCTCTCGCCAAATACCATTTTGTTTTACCTTTTTGTAATTCTGCTCTACTCCTCTCATCATCTTTTCAAAGAACCTTTCCTCTTCCTTAAAAAGACTTCGAAGACTTAGAGTTAGATATGGATCTACGATCCACATTGAATCTCAATTTCCTGCTCAATACTTGTCTTTTGCTAATTGGTTGCATGCCTTTCCAAGTTTTCCAATTGGCTGCATGCAAATTGCATAGGAAATGTAAAAGATTCGTTCTTATCTCTATATCTTTTGAGATTTATCTTCTGTCGACTACAAAAATAGTTTACATCATAGTTTGTGCAATCACAAACTCTTATGCTTATATCCTGAGTTACTCAGCTCTTGAAGCATTGCTAATGCTCGGCACCTAAACAAAACTGTATCACTTGGAACCTACTGTTACTTGACACTTGTTAGCACTTGGCACTTGTTAACACTTGGCACTTGTTAACACTCGAAACTTGTTAACACTCAGCACTTGATATAGCTCGGCACTTCATATTACTTGGCACCTACTCTTTGTTCGGCATTGTCTAGTGGAAAAATGGTTAAGTGTATTGACACTAAGTTGTCAAAATTATTCTTTAAACTAACAAGTATTTAGTATATAATGGCTAAAGAGTATTAGGTATAATAAACCTGATAGCTTACAATCTTTGGTTGTTGAATACAGGCACTTGATCTACTTTCTTCTAACCTTGATCCTCTAAGATTTGATACTCATTTGTATCTCCTACTTTTTTCTAATTAATTGAATATTATTTTTTTGATCTCTTCCTCTAAGTCTTCTTATACTTCACTCTGAAAAAATAGTTTTTCTTCCACACCTTCATCCCTATATATACAATGAGACTTAGTCTTCCTTATAAAGACATTCTAAGACTTAGGGTTAGACATGGATCTACGATCCATATTTAATCTTTCATTTTCGCTTATTCCTTGCACTTTTATCATTGGTTGCATGCCTTCTCCATTTTTCTTATTGGCTGCATGAAGATTGCATAGGAAATATAAATGATTTGATCTTATCACTTAAATCTTCTGAGATTCATCATATGTCAGCCATGAAAACTATTTGCATCTGAGTTTGTTAAGTTACAAACTCATATGCTGATTCTAAGTTACTTGGCACTTACTACTTCCTGATGCTAGGCACCTTATGTAACTCAGCTCTTGTATATGCTCCTATCTTGCTTGGCATTATTTATGACTTGGCACCTGAATATTGCTCGGCACTTGGATCATGCTCGGTACCTATAGTCACTCAGCACTTGATCTTCACTTGGAACCTGAAGGCTGGTCGGCACCTGAAGATCACTCAACACTTGATGGATTTCCTGACTCAGCACACATTGTGGCTCAGCATACACAGTGTAATCAGCTTCAATGTAGAAAGTGATTAAGTGTGTTGGCACTCAAGTGTCAAAACCATTTTGAGACTAACAATCTCCCCCTTTGACATGAGTGTCAAAAACACTTAACTAAGCAATATTTATCTGATCTTATGAGTACGTTTACTGATCTACTTGGTTTATATACAAAGGTTTATCAAAAATTTGTAACTTACAATATATGTACCTCAAAATTATTATAACTCTTATAACTCTCCCTGAGTTGATCATGCTGATGTCTTGTGCCATTATGTCTAATGATCATGTTCTCTCTAATATCTCTTCACAATATTATCTCCCCCGTAGAATATTATCTCCCTCTTTTTTATACAGATGTCAAAGGGTCCTAAATAGTAATGCCATGCTTGGCCAAAAATGTCTAGTTTACCTCAAGGATTATTTGGAGAGTTGCATCCCAGTTATTTAAGGCAATATCCAATGACTTTTGTTGGATTCCAAGCTCTCCTGTGAGATCAACAAGTCCTTCATGTATAGAAATATTTGGATCCTTCTTCAGGACTGTTTCTGCATACATTTGTTGCTTGTGCAATACTTCTAAGTGAGGAGTAACGAAGGCTTGAATTTGCATCAGCTTTTCCTTGATAGTGGCCTCTTCTGTTGATAATGTGGCTAATTCCCTCTGAGTGTGTAATGTTTGAGCAAATTACTTTTCACTCTGTGCAGGGTGTGAGGATAGTTGTGTGCTAGAGAGCTTTAATTTACACTCAAGGTTCAAAATTTTTTGATTTATTTTTTGTGTGAACCTAGAAAAATCACATAATTTGCTATAAAGGGAAAATATGTTCCCTAATACACTCTTTACATTTTCTAATTTCTTGGCTAGGTCAACCTATCCCAAAATGATGTTATTCACTATTTTTTGGTTGACTTTGCCTACAAACTTCTTTTTTGACCATTCCATTAATTTTACATTAGTATCATGGTCTTCATTATTTACTTGGTCAATTATATCAGATAATTGCTCAAGTATTGGCCTATTTGCATCTAGAGGTTGAAGACTAAAAGCATCCATGAATATATCTTTTATCTCATTCATTACCTGCTTGTATTTGTAGTCTTTCCTCATTGCCTCTTGCCTCCTTCTCTTATCCAATGCACTCTATATTTCATTCATCTTTTCCTCATTTAGAGTATTTGAATCGTAATAGGGTATTTTAATTTCTTCATCAAGCTTAGGAATACCATAATGGATGGTCCTAGCTACCCTAGTAGAACTTGAACTTGGTGTACTGACATGAAAGATCATTGTTTCAATACTCAACTTATGAATGGGTTTGGTGGGAGTTCCTATTTTTTGTAATTCAACCAAAGTTTGTATTGCAGACTCCTCTTTATCTTGAGTTTCTTCCTTATCCTCTTCTTCTTGGTTGTCCTCTTCTTCTTGTGTCACTGCTATTGGAGGTGTACTCATTGTCTAAAATGTTGTCCCTGTGACTACCTCTGTTGTTGCACTCAACTCCTGATGAGTTTGAGTGGCTAATCTTGGTCGCGACAGAGGTGGTAGAAATGTAAGCCCAGTAGTTTGAATGGTTTGAGGTGGTTCTTATGGTGACACTTTAGCTTCTTTGAGTTTATCTACTGACTTTTGAAGATTATCCACATTGACCAATATAGGACTTGTACACAATTGTTCTTGTAGAGTTTTTTGGTCAAGGATCTTAGTAAGATCCACTGCAGTTAATGGATTGATGTTTTGACATGTGGTCTCAACAACATCCTTAATCTTTATGATTTTTGCAGGTGTGGTAGGCAAGTGAGGCAGGCTGGGAGTTGAAAGATGTGTGTCTTGCACACTTTTTTGCTCATCAATTCCTTTGTCTTCATCTTTTCCTTCCTCCTCTCTTTCTTTCTTATTTTCCTCTTCTTCAACCTTTTTCTCTTCTTCTATTTTCTCTTCTCTCCTCTTCCTTCTTTCTTTAGGTTTAGCAGTAGTGTCCTCTTTATATACCTCTTCAAGAACATCTTCAATTGTCTTGTACAAGTTTTTCCAAACTCTTGTTCTCTGCACAACTTCTTCAATTTTGTTTTACAGGATGGAGAATGCCCTATTTTTAGGTGTAAACCTTTTGCTATGCCTTTTGACTGTTTGAGTTACCTATTCTTTTGTTAAATCAACTAGTAGGGTTGCTAGGGTTGATTCCCTCATCTCTTTCTCCATCATTAGACAAAAATGCCATCTGTCTACTATAATTTTAGACAATTCCTGTGGCAATTGTCCATCTAGTTCAAGAGGTGTATACTTGAATTGTGCTATTAATGCATAGACTGATTCTTTTATGCTATTTTGTTCCTCTTTACTGAACTTATTGAATTCAATCTTTTTCATTTCATTTAAGTCTCCATTCCTAATCTTCTCACATAATATATCAATTGAAGATTTAGGAGGACTTACCTTTTCAGTCTGATCTTCTTCATCAATATCAGGTTGGGCCACATATCTTTTCCTTTTCTTTGGCTCTTCTGGTGCCTTTGTGTTTTTCTTCTTTGTGATTTCCTCTTTAGCCTTTTGGGTAGAGATCCTTGTTGTAGCTTTGGTTATTGGCTTCTTAGGCATTTACACAGTAGCTTTCTTTGGTAAAGGTTGGGAAGCAAGAGGTGTCTTTGTTTTTCTTTTGATGACTCTGCCTCTGATGGGTGCTTCCTTGATTTCTGCTTCCTCGACACTCCCATCTTTCTCTTCACCTTGACTTTGACGCAATTCAAGTGGCTCTTGTTCTAGCTCACTTTCTTCTTCTCCTTCACTCATTTCTTCTACTTCACCTACTACACTTGATTCTCCAACACCAAATTTCTTCTTTACCTGCTTTACCAGCTTGTTCTTTTTCTTTACTATTGAGGTTGTCTTGAGTTCTGTAAAAACTCTTGATTTTATAGTGTCATATGTTCCAAATGCCTTGGCAGATTTGTCCATTTCCTCTGCAAGTAATGTTGTGATGGTTACAGAAGCTTGGTCAACATCAAGCTCATATCCCAATGGTCTAAGCCATCTTGTTCAGGGAAGGACTGCTTGAATGTAAGTGTAATCAATATCAAGAGGAAAACATATGTCATTTATATGCTTTTCTACCAGTGAAACTAGTATTCTCATTCTTTTCTTCATTGCATTTTTGAAATTCTCAAAATAGATAAACATTTGATCATCAAAACTATCTCCCATTTGTGCAATGAAATCATTAATTTGATCAACAATGGTTTTATCCTAACTCAAGTTGACTTTGCCAAATGAAGGGAATTCCTTCATTACATAGAAGAACATACAAACCAACACAACCAAATTTACACTATGCTCCCTTGGACTTTCTAATAGCTCTAATATTTTCATTGATCTGTTGCAACAAGAGCTCTGCAAGGTCATGGGTGTGGTCTTTCTTTACAAGTTTATGTGCCACATCTACTGCTATGTAGGGTACACTATTTAACCTACTGGATTGGTAAAACTTTTGTGATATGATCCTTACAGCAAAGTCTAGAAGGGGATCAGTAACGATATCTATGGTCATTCCTCTATTGTTCTATTTTACACCTGTGCTTTTCTCAATTCTTTCCTTCTTTTCACTTTTCAATGTCCTTTGCCTCTTCATGTAAGATGATGTTCTTCTTAAGTAGATTATAACACCCTACCAAAGGATCCAAAAGAATTAACCTAAATTTTCACTAAGTTTGGTAGCTTTTTTTTTTTTTGAAACATGGAAGTTAAACCTTTCACAACATACACATAGTAGCAGAAGCAATAACAACATTTCAACTAAAAGTATACATAAACATACATAACAGGTTACATTCTTTAAGGATCCCTTAATGGTTAATCACATTTAATTAACTAATATTAAATCCATCTAATACCACATCCACATGAAATAATAATAAAAAGTCCAACATTCTTAAAAAAATATACTTTTGTTCCAAATGTCCCTTAGTAAATTAGTTATCAGAAAGCTCAATCATCCACTGTACAAGTCACAGGGTATGAAAGACATAAAAGAATATACATGTGTGAAAATAAAGTACATCATCCTATTTCAATCCATGATGCAAGTGCAGTAAGTGAAAACACATTTCATATATGATATATCATCATAGAATATATAAACATCCATTGTAAAGTATAACTATACATCATAAACACAATTGACTAAGTGCATAGTTCCTCCCAACCGTAAATAGCATCATTAGACCATCGTGGGCCCTAGCCATCCCTCCATGTGTAAAATCCCAAGTCACCAAAGAGATCATCAGTATTATCATAGTAGGAATGTCACTCCTAAAACATACTACATCATATGCATAAAGAAATCTAACATGCTACAACATATCCATAAGAAATCTAATCATGCAAAATAAGGCATAAGATAACCTCATCTATCATATGCTAATCATCAATATAAGGCTACGCATCCATCATCATAATCCAAGAATAGAATGAAGAAAGATGCCATCAAAGATTGCTCTAGCCACAGTGTCTCAGACGGATCTCAAATGGTAAGAGTGAAAAAGCACTACCACCCGATCGCATGGGACCTAAATGGCTCACTCCCACCATGCTAAGGAGATAGTCTCAAGTCCCAAATAGGTAATCAAATCACATAGCACATGTACTTTCTAAGTCTAGGAAACCTAAAAGTATTCTAACTCAAAGGTTCCAACATAAACTGACATCTAATCTTAGAGGCACACAAGACATGTAGGAACCTACTATGTAAGTGGGAAAGTGTCACCGTACGGATCACACTAGAGTTACCCTGGTAGTCTCTCTATAAACCTTGGCACCCTAGTGATCCCTATGTGGCCACTAGTATCCTCTCGTATTGACGAGGCATACTACAGAATGCAAGGTCACAACCAAGCATTCTCTCTACTCCCATCCTAATCTATACTAGTAGTCAAGGCATGGGCGAGAACAAACAATTATCTTATTAGGTTCATTTAAGTCAGTATTGAGTGTAATGTTTTCACTTATTAAACAACTTACAATGAGTTACCCTAGTAGCCACTTAGGGCCCTGGTCCCCATTGCAAGCCACTTCCTGACACTACATGTAGATATCCTACCCTAAGCTCATGAAATCATAAAATCATAGAATTACCTCAATCCTATACAAGCGACTGGAAGGCATCATAAAGATAATCCACAATGTTCACATCAGTTCTCCATGAGCAACTGGAAAGAATCAAAATATAATTATAATAATCACAACAGTTCTCTATAAGAAACTGAAGGCATCAATGATAAATCACAATATCCATTGGTTCTCAACAAGCAACCAGAAAGTATCCCAAAATAAAACTGATTGAAGACTCCAAAATGTCAAGTCAAAACATGACATCATCAAGAATTAAATCAAACACTTCAATCCCATCAAGGTGACTAGAAATTAACCCAAGTATAACTGATTGATAACTCATAAATGGTCACATATATCACAACTTACACAGAAGACTGGAAACAATATCAATTAGAAAACCACACACACCATAGAGCATGCCATCGCATAACCATGGTTGGTTTTAAAAGGATCAAGATCAAAAGAGATCATCATGAGATCACAAATCATAACCCTCCAGCCTCTAGTAGACGTCCTATAACTGGTCAACAGTCTAGTCAACCCCAAAACAAATATCATAGAGAAAATGCAAAAAAAAACAAGCACATGTTTTGATTCATTAAAATCTCATAGTTGAATTAAGTATGGGGTGACAATTTTTGTTTCAGTTTTAGATATCGACTGAAGAAACATTGCTCATCATCCTTTTAACTAACCTGTGTATTATTTAAAGTTTTTTTTTTTTCCCATAACAATGTTGAAAATAATTCTCTAAGGTGATACAAGAATTCATTACATATACGTTATTTTGAAAATGACCCCCATCATGTTTCGATGGATCAATAAAGTTTTCCCCCTTTAATGCTATCTAATCTTTATTTAAAAACAAATTAAATTTATTTAATTAAATTCATGTTAATAATAAAACAATTTAATTCATTATATTATAGTTAATATTATTAAAATCTTTATTAATAACAATTTATATTAAATTTACAAATGTTATATGCTTATACTTATAAAATAAAAATAAATTAAAAATAAACCTGGTACCATCGTACCACTAGTTATTTATGCTGGTGTGGGTTTCGGGGTCTGTACCCCCTGAGAGTCGTACCTTCCTACGACTGTTGTCACTATTTTAAATGTCACCATGCATTCCTGTGACTATTGTCACTATTTACATATGACAGAACCATGGTTTCCTGCTAATGCAGGCCTGTGACAGCACTGTTGTCACAATGCCTATGGTAGAAGAGCCGTCAGCATCGCGCCATTGTTAAAGGGGGGTGGGGTTATGGGTACGTCCCTCCCCGCCCTCATAATTATTATTATATTTTTTTATTTTTTTTACATAATGTTTTCAATAAACACTTCAAAAATTTTATAAATAATTTTCATTAAAAACGTTTCTCCACTGTGTTATTTTTATATATATAAGAAATTTTTTTATAAACATTTTTTTTTAATAAATGTTTTTAGATTTGTTAATATGTTTTTTTTTTAAAACATTTTCATTAATGCCTGCGAATATACACATAGTTTTTAAACAAAAAGGCTTTTCCATTTTTTGTAAGATAAGATTTCCCCTATAATGAAAGTTCCTTAGATTCTCCTATTTAATCCTTCTAATAGGTTTGTCCATAAGCATTTAAACCCCAATCCAATAAATTCCTCAGATCTATGCATAATATGGTTTTCTCATACAAAAACTTAACTACCCATGACAAGAATGCATATGTCTGAAGTATGGAATCCTCAAAAACATTCAGAAAACACGAAGAAGACAAGAAGTGGAAGAAGTGAAATAACATAAGAAAAAATCATGAGTGTCTACCTGGACACTAATGCTAATACACTTCTCCTCAGAATCTGCAGAGCAAGCCCCTTCCTTCTCCAATGTTCGTAAATCCACCCAAAGACACTCCCTGAGCTTCTAAGAGTGCCTAAATATAAGGACCTCTCAGGAAGCACCTATAATGTCTCTAGAAACAACCAAAAGATAAGATAAGCATTGACAACTAAGCACAAGCCTTTTCCAACCTTCTAGATGAGTCACAAGGTTGTAGACACCATGTGCTTAATTTGTGCACTAACTCTTGTGTTGTAGACATACATGCATTCAAGAGGTGCACTTACTCCTAGGTAGACTTATAACTTTTATTTTTAATTCTTTTATTATTATTTTATTATTATTATTTATTTATTATTTTATTGTTATTTTTATTATTATTAATTTTAATTTCTTTTATTTGATTCTTTTACTCAATTAATTTCTATTTAATTAATTAAAAACAAGATATTGAAATATCATGATATTATATTAATTTTTCTATAATAATTAAATCATTAATTCAATCTTTTAATTTTAGACTTAATTAATAGAAAATTCACCAAAGACCTCCAAGATAAAATATGAAAACCCATCATAGAACAATCCACACAAAATCAGTCTAAGGGGTCAAAATCACAAATTATGTCATCTGACACATTTGGAAGGTAAAACATCTCAAATACTTGTCCTACCTTTCTAGGAAAAATGGTTTAAGGGTTTAGGATTTGGAGTTAAGAATTTATCTCCCCTCTCTTACCATTGAGATAGTGTGTTAGGGTATGCTCATCCTGACAATTCAGGGAAGTTGATACCCGGTACCTACAACCTACATAAAATCCATGCATGTACATACAATATGTATATATGCTAAGCTAAATAGGCAATGGCAGGAAGTGGTGCATCATGTAGATCTCGACTAGCAAGTGACTACGACTCCATTCCTAAACCACATCAGAAATGCCATACATAAGGAGAGCAAACATGCACACCATACACATGTAGTATGGGGTAAGTATCCATAAAAAACCATAGGCATATAATAATTCATTTAGCTAAACATCATCAGTAACTAAGAATAATGTAATAATCATCATGCATACATGAAATGTAGATTCTAAGTAATCACATCATATATCAACTAAATCTGTAACACAATATCTGATAGTCTCAAAAAAATGCTACTAACCATCAACATAAAACTAACCTAATAGAGTTTGACAATGATAGCAACAATGTAACTAGAAAAATGTAAACTAGGGCAGGAACTACATAGATCTACAACTTTTGCATTACTCTCATTTGAATTTCTAGTGTCAAAGAGTCCTTGAGTATCAACTTCTTCACATTTATGTCATTTAGTTGAATGGCCATATCCTTTCTCTTTTTCATAGATTTCCTCAGGTCCTATCTTTCTACCTCAAGTTGATGTAGTATGAGTTGAATGTCAATCACTTGATTGTCAATAACCGTTCCCAATTTATAAGCCTCCATCACCAAGATTTGAACTCCCAATTTCTTAAACTTTTATCAGGAGATCCAATGCTTTGATACCAATTATTGGAAGTTTTAATTGGGAAACAAGATACTAAGAGGGAGGTGAATTGGGATCTGTAAAAAAATTATCACTTAAAATAACTTTAGTGTATTCACCACATTTTCCATCTCATATCTAATTCATGCATAACATAGCTTGTAAAATCATATTTTGTAACATGTAGATTTAATGAGAAATTGCATTCATTAAATGTAAACATATAACACAAAGATTTGGTTACCGAGAAACCCTCCAAGGTGAAGATAAAACTAGGAAGGGGATGACACACACAAATCTTCACTACTGTAATAATAAATTTAACCTATTAGGGTTACAAATTTGATCACTTCTAATGATCTACCTTGTGAGGGGTATGTCCTTCTAAAGGTTGTTAAGACTATTAGGTCTTACCTTGTGAGAGGATTTTATACTTACAATAAAGTAATGACTTCATTAAGAGAATTATAAAAATTCTATTAAGATATTATCCATGACTCAATTATGATTTAGTACCTAATCCTTTAGTTTGTACTTTACTATTGATTATGAATCTTCTCTCTTCAATTCTAATCTCATATATCTATGTTATGTCCTTCATTTCTTAATAAGGTCACTTTCTCTATTCTTCACAACTTCTCTCTTACATGCAATATCAAAACTTAACTCCTTTGCATTCTTCACAATTTTTACACTTTCACACTTTGATCTTCTATGTGATTACACACATATCTCTCTCACTCATTCTCTGTGTTATAAAAATAAGGTTTTTATTTCTTTATTTAAATATTTCTAAATAATTTCCTAGACTCTTCCTATTTCTTCTAATTGGTTGTTCACTGTACATAGGGATCTTTGATCCATTTCATAAATCTATAAGAACCTCTATAACAACCTCTACAATATTAAATGTCATTTCTATGTCATCTTGAAATGGTTTACCTTAAATTTTGTATCAACTCTATGTTCCTCAACACTTACTATCGTTGATGCTTGGTCATCACTATTCTTACTGTTGTAGCTCGTTCTTTACTATATTCAACACCTTCTTCATAACTTGGCATCAATGTGCTATGTCTTCTCACCATTCACTAGGCTTGACTTATACTAAAAATACTCATTGACCAAAGACTTGCTCAACTCCTATAGAGCTTGGTAATTACATGTTTATTTATAAGTCTTCATATGACTCAACCTATATAGAATATCTCTAATGTAGGAGCATCTTGCATCATGAAAAAGTGGGTATGATTAAAAAAATAAAAAAATAAAATATGGAGGAGAGAGAAAGTGACAAAAATTAGAGGGAAATTTTTTTTTTAATGAAAAATAAAAAAAGGAGAAAAGAGGAATTTATATTTTCAAGCATAGGTGGCATAAATAGAAAAATAAATTAAATGGTTGAGCTAGAGTTCATGAGTGTGTGGATAAATCACTAAATGTGAGGCAGTTTGCATTAGGACCTTGGGTTGGGTGAAGTTTGTCAAGAAGGTGTTCTTGATTGGGTAGACCAATCATCGATTGTGAGGCAGTTTGCATGAGGTTCTTGTATTGTCTGAGATTTTTCTTATGAAAACTTGAGCATGGAGAAGAGAAATAAGAAGAAGATGACTTTTGTTATTGGATGGATTTTGAGGATTCCTAGACTTGATAAAATTAGAGCAAGTAATCAAGAGGCATTGAGAATTACATTCTTTGATTTGTAGAAGCAAGTGAATGAATTAGAGGTAGAGTTGTGAAAGAGAAGGGTGCATCACTAGAAAATAGATGTTGATGATTCTTTGGGTGTGAAAAATAAAGAAGATCTAGTGGAGTATCACAAATGTGATACAAAAGAAAAGAAAGAGGATGAAGAGGAAAATATTTGTGACCCTGAAGTTAAAGAAGATGAAGAGAATGAAGATGATAAGATTTGTGAGCTAGAAGCAGATGATGATTTGAAGATTGCAGCAGTAGAGGATGCATATAATTCCTTGGTTGGAAGTCAAACAAGGGAAGAAATTACTTGCCTTGTTTAAGAAATGGAAGAAGAAGTCAAAGATGAAGATGTGAAAGAGGTAAATTTCTATGAATTATGGGATGTTGACTTTGTGATGAATTTGAAAGATAATTATGATGTTTTATATTAGGATCTTATTAGTGATGTGTGATATGGAAAGAAATATTGGTATGGTGTTTTTGAGTTTATTACAGTTGTATTTAATTCAAAAAGATTGGAGGAGGAGAGAGTTATACTTGGAAAAAGTTCATTGTAGAAGATTATTTTTAGTAGTAGACACTTGTTCTAGCTAGGTGTTGGAAGAAGAGAAAAAAAATATCAATAGTGGCTACTTCATTTTGTGAATTCATATTCACAAAAAATTTCCTACCATGGGTGTTTGGTGCAGGAGCATCTTACATCATGAAAAAGGGGGTATGATCAAAATTTATTTATTTTTTTAAAATCAAATTAAAAAAAATTTGGAGGAGAGAGACAGTGACAAAAATTAGAGGAAAAATAATTTTTTTTTAAAATAAAAAATAGGAAAAAAGGAGAAAAGAGAAATTTCTATTTTCAAGGTGCATAGGTGGCATCAATAGAAAAATAAATTTAATTGTTGTCATTTTATTTATAGAGGTGAGTAGGTGACATCTTAGAAGTTTGTGGAAAGTTCCTTAAATCATGCATTTAATATTTGTTGCAATCCACAAAAGAAATGTAAATTTCTAATTGGGCCATATGGTGGTGCTTAGTTGTATTTGGGTGGGAATTTAATATTTGTTTTAAGGTAGTTGTATTTACCTTTTATCCCACATTGTTCATGTTTGTAATATCTTGGGTGGTAAGTGTCTATATGAGAAAGGCTTATGAGCATTTGTAATCAAGCTATCATGGTGTAATATCTTGTAAGCAAGCTTGGAGGTGAAAATTCTCTTGGTGGAAGCTCTTAGTGTGAAGACTCTTCTTGTGGAAGCTCTTATTTGGGAGTTCTCTTATGTTGAAGCATTTGTAAGCTTCTTTTAGGAGAAGTCATATCTATGATGTCATATTATTGATGATGTAAGAATTTTCACATATTATAAAAGCATACTTTGTGAAGCATTTTGTCATCTCTTTGTCTCCATATTGTTGTAATTTTGGTTGTGATTTGTTGAGGGTGGTGTAGCCCTTCATCAAGCTTAGTCTCAATCATGACTGACTAACTCTATCTTATATATGACTAAGTGCTTGACACTAATAGACAATAAGATTTAGAAATACCAACACAAACACACCCCCTAATACTTAACCTTTCCAATTGATAATTTACAACTGGTGCGAGAGCTTAGTTCTCTTGAATAAAGTTTGACAACTAGAGAGTAGATTTAGGAACATGGAAACATATAAGAAGAAGAAGAAAAAATTGAAGAATCATTAGATGAGGCTGTAACTCAAAATGAAGAATTGAAGAAAAAACTTAAAAAATTCCTTTTTTAGGAGAAAGGAACTATCAAACCATTTACAGAAAACTCTTCAAAATCTTGAAGAACTTTTCCAAAATAGCACAATTTCTCAGGAAGTTGATGTTTGAGTAGAATATCTACTAGACAAAAATAATATTCTAGAGGAAAACCTACAATAAGACAAAAGGAAACTTAATGGTCAACCTTTAAGAATGACTGAAATATTAAAGAGAATGAAAAATGTAGAAGATGAAAATGGAAAACTTGAAACTGATAAGACAGATTTGGGAAAAGGGATTAAAGATAAGGATAACATTATTCTTCAACTACAACATGAATACAATACATTGAATGGATATGTGAGTTATATAAATGAAGAAAATAGACATATTCTTACTAGGAAAAGAAGTGGAAGAACTAAAAAGAAAACTAAAAGTAGAAAAGGAATTAAATAAAAAGTTTACTAAGTTCGACATAAGCATGAAAAATGTTGATGAATAGATGAAAGTGAAACGGAGACCTAGAGATACAACTTGACTAGTCTATACTGATAACAAAATATTTTAAATCATTGAATCATCCAAGACTAGTACTGAAAAGATACCATACCTAAACATACCAATCAATAATCAGCAAAAAAAAACCTGCTTGCTATCACTATTGGAAATTAGGACATATGGTAAATGTGTGTAGAATTAAACCATTGAAAATATCATGAGGAACATATTTCAATGGCTTCTACTATAACTACAATAAATATGGGCATAGAATAAGAGATTGCAGAATGGGAACATCAAACACCTCAAAGGAAGGAAACTTTATGGGTTATTTCTATACCTGCAACATGTTTGGTCATAAATATAAATATTGTAGGAATAAAATGTGACCAATAAGGAAAATGAGAAATATGGTATGCAACACTTGTGGATACCTTGGACACATAATAAAAAATTTCAAAATCAAAAACAAAAAAAATGGCACAAGATCAATAGGAGTAACGTAAAACATCTATTACAAGTATGGTCATACAACACAAAACTACAAATACTAATAAGCTATGAATATAGACAATGAAGAAGGGTATGAGATGAGGACAAAAACAACAAAGAAATGCATTAAAAATGTTTGGATGGGAAAGGTAGATAGAAGAATATTAGATAGTACTTCACTAAACTCAAGTCAAGAAGTGATTTCTTCAAACTAATTCATTAAGTATTCCTCAAGGACTTGCAAAAATGGTAAAATTTTATTTTGTCCACTAGAAGATAGATGAGAGTATTAAAAAAGATAGTACAAGTAGATACCTATTAAAATGATATTGGAAAGAAGAGGTAACCGAGCTATCGACTATAGAAATACCTATCGAAGAAAAAGTTACTATTGTAAACACATAACTACATAACTATGTTTTACTTACCTTTTGAGATATAAATATAGGCTAAAGAAATTCATTTGACACCTTATTTTTTAAGATAATGAGTGTAAAAATAAGTATGGAGTAATTTACTTTGAGCATTACAATTAATAGTTTCCAAGAAGCAATTTATGTCCTAACTTGCACAATCCAAAGACAACCCTATTCAGTGCATATGTTGAGCTAGCAGAAAATATTTGAAGAAGATGGAATTAATATTGAAGGTGCCCTTTTTTATGAGGATCAATTGTGGTCTAAAACCAAAATGTAGAGAGAAGCATATTAGATAGTACTTCACCAAAATCAAGTCATGAAATAATGTTGTCAAACTAAGTCAGCCAGTACTACTCAAGGACTTGCAAAAATGGTAAAATCTTATTTCATGCACTGCAAGATAGACAAGAGTATTAAACATGATGGTAGAAGTAGATGCATATTGAAATGATAATGGAAATAAGAGGTAATCTCAATCGACTATAAGAATACCTATCGAAGAAAAAATTATTTTCGTAAACACATTAATTACATAGTTATTTTTTAATTACCTTTTGAGCTATAAATACATGCTAAATAAATTCATTTGACACATTAAATTTTTAAGATAATGAGTGTAAAAATAATTTTGAAGTAATTTATTGTGAGCATTAAAACTAAGAATATCTAAAAGCAATTTGTGTCTTGACTAGCAGAATCCAAAGAAAGCTTTAGTGCATATGTTAAGTAGCAGAAAATATTTGAAAAAGATGGCATTAATAGTGAAGGTTCCCTTTGTTATGACCATTAACAAGGCTCAAAAACCAAAACGTCAGATTTACCCTATGGATTTGAGCATAAGAGATTATGCAAAAGCTCTATTGTCACTACCACCAATGGTATTATTGACCAAAGATCATATCAACACCTTCATTCATAACAAGGTAGTCATATTGGGTATTGCATGAATCATGGAGATGTACATTGATTATTTGTGTGCACATGGAGTATTCAAAGATGAGTGCAAGCACCTCGAAGCTCAAGATCTCACACATATGGTATGAATGCCCAAAGTATTCACCAAGGACTGGATAAGATATATGTTGAACTAAGTACATGATGGTTCACTCTAGATTAATGAGGAAAATTCCATAAGAATCACCAAAGAGATTATTTTAAGGTAATAGGACTATCAATGCAAGGAAAAGAATGTCCTTTATGAGTTAGCAACACAAACAAGATAAAGTAAATCACTGAAATTACATTAGATAAGAAGGAAATAATGGTTGATAAATTTAAGCACAAAGGCACTAAGTTTGAAATGATAATTATTGGATACAAGGTATATTACTCCAACCAACCCAATAGTGTTCTTGATGCAATTATCTAGACAACACACAAGATTTCCACTTAAGAAAAAGCTTACATGATTTATCAAGTATGGTTGTAAATCAATT
The DNA here is from genome assembly GCA_028749045.1 of Cupressus sempervirens. Taxonomy (NCBI): domain Eukaryota; kingdom Viridiplantae; phylum Streptophyta; class Pinopsida; order Cupressales; family Cupressaceae; genus Cupressus; species Cupressus sempervirens. The sequence continues at coordinate 671,123,187 of CM053783.1, read as the reverse complement.
GTATATTAATATGGAATGTTTAAAGAAAGACCTATTAGAAGACATCAACTATGGCTCTTCTTATGTGTATTTATTTATATGTTAACCTTGATGTATGAGAAGTAGTGTGGAATGAAAATAGGCCAATTATCTATCACATTAATGAGTATGATGAGTAGTTAGGAGGATAGTATAGGAGGGTTATGTTGAGTTATTTCAAGGAGTTTCAGCTTAGAATGCATGAGCATTATCAGATTCCAACATCCATAGTAGAATGGTATAGATATTTTTTTTGAAAACAAATTGATACAAGTATGATAATGTGTTTCAATTATTGTTTTGTTACTGATGTCAAACCTACTACTTGTTGGTAAGATAAATTATTAGATGATTTGAGTACTATTATTTGTTTGATTGATAAAGATGATTTGATCAAATGAGGTAACAAAAGCACCTAGAGGAAAGGTTGAGTTATATTATGAAAAAAGGAGTACAAAGATCAATTAAGAAAATGATATTATAGTGCATTGATAATCTACTTAAGGTCGCAAAGGATGAATACACTGACTAAGTTTAGAAGAATAAGTTAAACTAATTGTGTTTGTCAAGCTTAATAAACTGCACAATAGGTGTCAAGAAAAGTTAGTGTAAGCTAAGCAAAAAATTAGTTGGAGTTGAGAATATTCAATTTTAGTGTAAGCTGACTGATATAGTGTAAGTCGAGTAAAGTTAGTTGATGTCAAGCACTAGTAAAATTTAGTTTGCATTGAGTGTTTTAATAGTGAATGTCAACAAATGAAATTTGTGCTAAGCATCAAAAGCTAGTTAATTCCAACTATCATCATTATAAGAAGGATCGTGAATTTGATGAATCTGAGCTAACAAGTTTGATTTCTTGGATTGTGTGAACCATGTGGAAGATAGGCTTGATGAACTAGTGGCTCAAAATTCAAGATGAAATGTTTTGAGGCAAATTCAAAGAGGTTCGAAGGAGAAGTTTCAAGAAGGAAATAAAATGAAATATGGTTAGATTCATTCAATCCTACCTAATCCAATCTAACCCTAAAATGGACTATGGAGGTTGAATGATAAAATATTTTAATTTTCTATTTATAGATATGGTTGGTTAGAAGAAAAGGTTGTCATATGTAAGAACCTAAGGTAGAAAAGGAGGCTAGGGTATTGCTTCATTCAGTGACCTAAGAGAAGAGATTGTATTGGCAAGCAAAGAAAGAAAGTTTAAGGGTATAGATGCTTGAATGGTGAACAAGCTATCAAAGTTGAAGTGTGTGAAAGCCAAGTAGAATGGAGGACTAAAATAGAGATCTATAATCTGCAAGTGTGTTGCAATTTATTATTAGATCAATCCTTACTATTACTTTCGAATCATTTTACCATTCTAGGGTAAATCCTTTGGATTAAGGTTGACCTAATAGTCATTTTTAAATCCTTTAATTGGGTGACATAAAAAGTGAATGACCTAAATTCCTCTAACAAGGCTCACTCCTAATAGGGTGATTGAAATTTTTTAACTAGGTCACATTTAACAGTGCGTATTGTAACTTTTAACAGGGTTGGCCTTTCATAGGGCATCACTTCAGAAGAGTGAGAATGAGTAGCATGTTATTGATGGTTTTTCCTAAATTGGGTTTCCACATTAAATATTTGTGTCAAATTTGTTATTGAATTTGTTATGTTTCATGTTTAAATTTCTACAAAGTTAATTTGACGGGAACCTACAAGTTTAAGTAGATTGTATGATCTAATAGATGCATGTATGATGAAAATGTTTTATGGATATGGGTTCACTAATTGTGAAAAGTTTTAATTGTACATCTAGATCTTGGATAACTAATTCACCCCCTCCCCAAATGCCCCCCCCCCCACTCACCATTTATTCTAAAGAATTCTAACATACTTTGTGTTTTATTATTGGCATTGATCATTGCAAGATTTATCGAATTGAACCTAGAAAATTTTGGGTTTCATTCTTGGACTATGAGATTACAAAAAAGAAAAAATGGTTAAGTATGATAACTACATACTAAATTTTCCTAAGAAAACACTATTCATTCATTTCATAACATATGAAGAAGTTTTTAGCTGCAAAATATCAAAGGTTCAAGCACCAAAGAAGGAGAAAAAGATGAAAAAGATGATATAAAAGCCACATGAAGCATCTAGCAACCTATTAGTATAGGAGGTCACTTAGCCTACATCATTTCTATAGTTGTCCACTCCTAAGAAGAAGAGGAAGAAGAAAGATAAAAGCATAAAGATATTTGAAGAGGCTATTATTACTATTTCTAAACAAGAGGAAAGAAATAAAGTAGATAGTGGAGATGATATTGAAGTGAGGAATTCAAAAGAAGCAGAAAAAGAAAGAGTTATCAAGACCAATAAAGGAAAAGTTTTTAAACAAAGAAAATATCATCTTGCTATAGTTGACAGAAGAATTACCAAGTGTTAGATCAAGACTCTACTAGTAACAAAGGAATAAAAAGTAGAGTTGGAGAGAAAATTGAGTTCATGGGGAAGAAAATATCAAAGAAGAATGTACAAGATTGTATTAAACCTCAAGAAGATAGCATAATACAACATTGCTACAAGTTTAGTTAGGAAGATGGATTCTAATGAATTTGAAAAAATAATAGATAATGACAAGAAAATGGTTGAATATTCCTTGATCAAACATTTTAGAGAGTTTTGTAAGTATCTAGGAGATGTAAAGAATCAAGTATTTGCATAACTATATACCACATTATTATCTAGTTGCTACTTTGCACATTATAGAGTAGAAGAATTGATGAAACAAGTTTTAAGATAATTGAATCCTAATTTATTGATGAATGGTATTGAAGTATAGATTGTTAAGCACAAAAAAAACTTTTCGATAAAGGTGATGATAGTTATGGTGTGTTGGCATTAAGTTATTATTGCCATTAGTGACAACACTTATCTATATCAGTATAGCTACAGAGCTTAGCACTTAGTTTCCTACACTCACCAAGTATTCTAGTATTAACCAAGCTTCAAAGTGTTCAACAATTTACACCAAGCAAAACAATGGCTACTGAGTTAATATAGGCAATGTGAAGAATAGAAGTGTCTATCGAGCCTCTCAATGTCTACTGTGCTTCATAGTGTCTACCAAGTAGTAAGTTTGTGTCATGAAAATTTACTGTAAATTGAGTATTGGAAGAAGTAGTGTTTACCAAGTGAACCTAGGTAAACTCAACATGTAGTATCTACTGAGTGACACTACATCTATCGAGTCACTAGTGGTCACCAAGTTCAGAACTACATCGAGTGATTATTATGGATTGAGCCTTCACTTCTATCGAGTGCATGATGATGCCATGTAATGTAGTGGATGCTAAGTATCAAAAGGTCACTGAGTTAGTTTAGTGAACCCAAGTTATTTACTATTGGGCCGAGTTTGTAATGTGTTGTTCACTTGTATTTTGGCCAACCTTACAATTTTGTTACTTAGAAAGGTATATATGTAAGATGTACTGTAAGATATCATTGTATTGAATTATAATTGAAGTAATTTTTGAGAAGTGCATGTGAAGGATTATCAGTAGTAGTTTAAGGAATGCAGCAAGGTCAATATAGAAGCAGAAAAGTCATATCTATCACATAAGGTGATTAGTGCATAAAGGATCTTATCAGCAATTAGTTGTAAGTAGATCCACTACTTCATCCTAATAGGTGAATCAGTTTCTAAATCCTTGAATAGGGTGGACTTAACAATCATTGTATAAATCTCTAAACTGAGTGCATACTTCATTGAATGTTTGTAAATCCTCTAACAAGGTGGACCTAGTAGTCCTTTGTGCTTCTAACAGGGTAGATCACCAAAAATGGTCAATGTAAGCCTTAACAGGCGAACTTTGTGCTGCAGTAGTAAAGTTTTGTGGGTACCATCCCCACCCTAGTTTTACTTTCTATTTGGAATGTTTCTAGGTCACCAAAACATTGTGTTCTTCTATGTGATAAATGTTTTATCTTTCAATACTAATGTATGCAATAATATAGATGGATTTATGGTGAATAAAAAGAAAAGTTTTAATGTTACTGATTCACCCCTCCCCTCTCAGTAACTTATCATATCTTGAATATTTCTAATAATTTGTATCAAATCTTTTTGGTTCTTAGGATAAATTTTAAAAGCTTGAGCAAAGATCTATGGACAAATGGAGATATTCAGACTTGACAAGGCAATTGAAAATTAAAAGCTAGATCTAGAGATGGCCATAGCTCAACTCAAGGAAGCAAAAGAGCATCTTTCCCAATCCCTAAAAAAAAGGCAGGAACTTGCAAGACAAATGAATGATCATCTATATGTTGAAGAAAATATTGAATATTTTTTCCCATCAAGTAGTTCAGATGAAGCTAATGAGGTAGTCAAAGCACTCTTAGCAAAGAATGGCTCTCTGCAAGAAGAGGTAAGAAAATTGAAAAGAGAACAAGAAATTCAGTCAATAAGAATGCTTGAAATCTTGGAACAAGGGAATAAGGAAAATTAAGACTTGGAGGCAAGAAACAATGAAGAAAAAAATCAATCCAATCAGCATGAAGACCTTATTGATCAAATCACTAAAGAAAATGAAGAAACTAAGATTCTCAAACCACAGAATGAAATAATAAGAAATTATCTAAATTTTGAAAGGGAAATTAATGAAAGAACAATGAGAGAACTGAGATCTGAAAAGAAAATCATTGAAAAATTGAAGAATGACCTAAATGCCAAAAAAAAAATCAATGAGAGAACGATGAAATCTCAAGAAGACATGAATCAATGGAATCAACAAAATGAGCATAATCTTCATAGGAAAAAAGGTAAAGCAAGACATGGATACAATGAAGAAGAAAGTGAATCTTCCAAGAAAGGTGCAAAAAGGAATAAAAAACCCTCATGCAATCATTGTGGTAAAATTGGTCATACATCAAACAAATGTTGGACCAATGGAAAAGCAAAATTCAATGGAAAGTGCTACAACTACAATTAGCATGGTCACAAAGCTAATGAATGCAAGGAGAAACCAAAATTTGAAGGTAAATGTCACAAATGCAAAAAGCATGGTCACAAGGCATCTCAATGCAAATCCAAATCATTCAATCTAGCTAAACAACTTGTAAAGGAAATATTTGGATGGGACTACAATACCTGGTGCAAATGTCATTATTGAGGAGAATATGGACACACTGGCATAAATTGTGCAAGGCATCACCTAAGAAAGAAGGATACTACTATAAGGTGTTACACATGCACTAAACTCAGTCATATAGCTAAAAACTACATGAATATAAGAAAAGTTGAAGATGAAAAGAAAGCAAGGGCTGACAACATAAGGAAAAAAATGAGGCAGCAATAGATTCCTAAATCTACTGAGGATACAAGCTCAAATCATGGAAGTGAAATCACTCAAGAAGTGGGTGACTCCATTCTCTCAAACTAAATTCCTAAGAATGTGTTGGAGCGATACTCAGCAAGAAAATTGTAAGCAGTTCCAACAATTATGAAGAATGCAAATGATCTAATCAGTATTTTAGATACACAAGGATCACAAAAATGTTATCTTTCACTGAGTTACACCAGAATTCACCAAGGAAAGTTGGTTGAAGACCTTATTGAGTGAAGTTGGGAGTGAAGGAAATTTGGTTTGTTTGTTGATTTGATACTCTTGCCGAGTTAGGTCAGTGGATAATAGTCTGTCATGCACTATGTCATAATGGTGCCAAGCATTTATGAAAATTTCTCAACAAAAGGGGTAATTTCAACTTCATTTTTCATCGCATTCATAGCATTCAAAGAGTAGAGCAATTTGAAAGAGCATTACAATATTTTTGAGCAATTTAATAGTGAGATCTTCCTGAATTCTATCATCTACCGAGTAGCGATGGTGTCTACCAATGGAAGCATCACTAAACCAAAGAAGGGTTCTAAAATGCTGGTTAAAGGTGTCAAATGGAAAGCACCAAACTTCAAAATTATTTCGGCCGTTGCTGAATCACTTGATCCTTATGGCACTCAGTCACAAATAGTGTCAAAGGTACTCCTAATTAACAATATAAGAACTCATTTTATATGTACTATTCAAGAAATAGGGACATTAGAAATGGATAATGCCTTAGCTGAAATGTGTGTTGATGGAGTTTTGAAACTTGAGCATAAGCACTTGGAAACAAAAGGATTAACTCATATCCCTCACATGCCCAAGAATTTCCAAGTAAAATGGATAAGGTATGTATTAAGTTAGTTCCACAATGGGAAATTATGGTTGGAGCAACCCATTCTAATTACAAAGAAGATGATACACAAGGTTACAAGTCTGCCAATGCTAAGAAAAGCTAAGACAACCAAAACCATAGGTTAGGAGGAAATACAAAAGAAAACCCTAGCCGAGTGGGATGGTAGAGGTTTGGAAACAAAAAATGTCATTGACATTGAGCTTAGGTTTGGCATCCACATCATTGCACACAAAATCTATAGCTTGAGTCGATTGAACAATGTTCCTTGTGAGGCAGTTGACCTAGCATACAAGGTTATAAAGAAGAACCTTGAATATGATCTGTCAGATGTGTTACTAAAGCAATTGAACAAAAGCATTGACAGTTTGAAGACTTCCAAGAATAATTCCTTCAAGTTTAGTTCATTTTGTATTTGTTTATTCTTTTATGTTCAAAAATTCTTTCCATCTAAGGGCACAATCATGTGGAGGAAAGACACCCCTATTCGTTATCAGATAAATGAAATTATTGAAGAAATGGGTGAAAACTTTGAAAGGGTGTTGGATAACTATTTTGAGGCATTCAAGGAGAAAATGAACAATAGATTTCATATCCCACTCAAGCTTGTAGAAGACTACAAGGATGATATATGTTTCATGGTGGACTGTGACAGAGTGTACATTCAAGCAGTCATACCAAGAGTGGCATGGGTAAAACCATTGCCTTATGAAATTAACATTGATGAAGCTAGAGACATCATTGAGGCATTAGTAAATGAGCTAGTCAATCCTAATCTTCCTAAATTTGGCACATATGAGGAAGCCAAGAAGAGGATAGAGCTTAGTATTAAGATTTCTCAAGATCTCAGTAGAGGCAAGAAAAGAATTACTAAATTAAAGATAGCTGAAGGTCCTTTAATGCTTACCAAGGGAAAGGGTGAGGATGAAGAGGAGGAATGTGAAGAAGAAGAAGAAGAAGAATTAGAGAAAGAGGAACCAGCAAGGAAGAAAGGTAGGTGATTATCACCAAACCTCAGAAGCAAAAACTACAGTATTCACTAGAAGAACTAGGAAAGGTAAAATTGAACTAGTATTTATCCGCTCTACACCTACATTTGAGGAAAGGATGAAACAGCTAAGAGTTGGAGTAGGAATTTGTAATTTCAAAGTTCTCAAATATGAGACTTAGACTCTAGCTGAGCAAAAAGAGATTGAGGACTTAGTTGTGGAAAAGATGGGTATTTGGAAATACTTCCCTACACAAATAAAACCTCAAATCCATGCAGATATTTTTGCTAAGATCAATTTTAGATGGGAGAGGATGGTGCAAACTATAAAGGACATCTTTGAACAATAGCTAAGATAGTTGGTACCAAATCTAACTAATGTAGAAGTGAAGAAAGCATTAAAAGAACATGAAGATAGAATGATTATAAAGCTTAACACATGCTTCATATTAATGAAGAATATAGAATTAGTAGTTAAGCATGCCTCAAACATTTGTAGAGATATATATCATCTCAAAAAGCCATCAAAAGAAAATATTGAAATTAAAGATGATGAGAGTAGTGATAATAATGATGATGATGACACTCCTTCAATCATAGTTATAGCAAGAGACTTGCATGCTCTAATGGAGGAGAAGGAAGAAGAAGAAAAGGAGAAAGAAGTAGTAGAGGAAGAAAAGGATGAAGATATCCAATCATAATAATACTCAAAGAAATTGCATCTCTTCCTCACACTCCACCACATACTATCACATCTATGGAGACAGCTTCTACTAGTGAGATTGTAAGCACAATAGTAACATCAATTGCTCAATCTTCACCAGCCACCTCCCAGCTCTAGGTATCTATAATGGAAGTGTCAAGCACTTCATCCACTGAGCTGACTGTTACTTCTTCAGCTACTGAGTTAGCTCCCTCTGCTCTTGCATCATTATTAACTGCAATAGTTAGTTCTACAATTTTGTCTTCATCAATTTTAGTTAGCTCTACAGTTTTGTTTTCATTAGCATTATCTACATCCACTTTGATTCCAGTTAGTTCATATATTTCTATGGGTATTCTACCAAGTGTGGCACCATTTTTGGGAAGTGTTTCAATTTTTGATTTAGTTATTACTCCTATTGGTATTCAATCCTTAAGCCCTATTCCATTTTTCACTGCTAGCCCTTCTATCTCCACTATTGTGTCTATTCCAAAGGTAAAACTAGTAATCACAGAAGTAGAACAAAGGCAACCATTGAAACTTCTTATCACTAGAAAGGGAATTGAAGAAGATATTGACTTAGACACAGAGATAGTAATACCTAAGATTGACTTTGACACTACTACTATTGAAGAGATGAGGTTAGCAAGTCAACTCATAGAGAAGAAAGCTACGCAGAAATAGTTAAGGTCAGAAAGGGACAAGGAGTATAGAATAATTGAGAATCTCAAGAATATAATTATAGAAGCTATGGTGTTGAAGTAGATTCCACTCAACACATTTTAATTTAGTTAGAAGAGGTTATATAGAAATATAATGAGGACTCTTCCAGACAAGAGAAACTAATTGAAAAGGCTGAAAGGAAGTTTGATAACAAGGTGCTAGAGCATATTGCTCAGCAAATTACAATCAAACAAGTTGAGTTGTCCACATTTTTGGGTAATTTTGAAAATTCTTTTAATAATGTAGCATCACTTTTCACTAAACTTTGTGATGTCTCTGATTTTACTAAAGAAGTAAAGGAGAAGCTAAATAAGATTGATATTGATATGCAATCAAGTGCATCAAAGTTGTAGACTGACCCCTCCTCTAGCTCCTCTCATCACACCAAGGTGAAATATCCAGTAGACATGCAGGAAAAACTTCTAAGAGAAGAAGCTAGAATAAGAACAAACCTAATTGATAATCAAAACATGGTCTTGCCAATAATGGATACAATGCATTAACATATTACTCATTGCAAAACATTGGTCCAGGATCAGAACTTCTCAATGGCTGATCACATGATCTAATTATCAGCAGAAGTTCAGATTGCTCTCTCCACCTATCAAATTTTGCAAGAAAAATGGGATAACTCATTCACTCTCATCCTCAAGCTACATTAAGAATTTCTATCTCATTTTGGTGTAACTATATAAATAGTATATGTAGCCCTTTGGCATTACTGTCAAAAAGGGGGAGTGATATCAGTATAAGTGAAAGGGGAAGATAGCACTCAATAGAGTCAACATGTGTATGTGTATAGCTATGTACATAAGTATCTTTGTATATACATTATGTGTCATCAAGGAGATATATGTAGGAATGTATATGAAGTAGCTTTACAAAGATCAATTTTGAAAAATCAAAATTGAATAAGTAAGATTGTGCACATATATTTTGGCTTATAAGTGTTTTGTCACTAATGTCAAAGGGGGAGATTGTTGGCATTAAGTTATTATTGCCATTAGTGACAACACTTATCTATATCAGTATAGCTACCAAGCTCAACACTTAGTTTTCTACAGTCACCAAGCATTCCAGTATTAACCAAGCTTCGAAGTGTTCAGTAGTTTACATCGAGTAGAATAGTGGCTACCAAGTGAATATAGGCAATGTGAAGAATAGCAGTGTCTATCGAGCCTCTCAGTGTCTACCGTGCTTCATAGTGTCTACTGAGCAGTAAGTTTATGTCATGGAAATTTAGTGTAAACCGAGCATGGGAAGGAGTAGTGTTTACCGAGTGAAGCCAGGTAAACTCAGTGTGCAGTATCTACTGAGTGACACTACATCTACCGAGTCACCAGTGGCCATCGAGTTCATAACTACATTGAGTGATTAGTATGTACCAAGCCTTCACTTCTACTGAGTGCATGACAATTTCATGTAATGTAGTGGACACTGAGTATCAAAAGGTCACCGAGTTAGTTTAGTGAACTCGAGTTATTTACTATTGGGCCAACTTTGTAATGTGTTGTTCACTTGTATGTTGGCCAACCTTGTAGTTTTGTTAATTGGATAGGTATATATGTAAGATGTATTGTAAGATATCATTGTATTGTAGTATAATTGAAGTAATTTTTTAGAAGTGCATGTGAAGGATTATCAACAATAGTTTAAGGAAAGCAAAACGGTCAATACAAAAGTAGAAAAGTCATATCTATCACATAAGGTGTGATCAGTGCATAAAGGATCTTATCAGCAATCAGTTGTAAGTAGATCCACTACTTTATCCTAATAGGTGAATCAGTTTCTAAATCCTTTAACAGGGTGGATTTAACAATCTTTGTATAAATCTCTTAACCGAGTGCATACTTCATTGTATGTTTGTAAATCCTATAACAAGGTGGACCTAGTAGTCCTTTGTGCTCCTAATAGGGAAAATCATGAGAAGTGGTCAATGTAAGCCTTAATAGGCCAACTCTTTGCTGTAGTAGTGAAGTTTTATGGGTACCATCCCTACCCCAGTTTTACTTTCTATTTGGAAGGTTTCTAGGTCACCAAAACATTGTGTTCTTTTGTGTGATGAATGTTTTATCTTTGAGTACTAATGTATGCAGTAGTATAGATGGATTTATGGTGAATAAAAAGAAATTTTTTTAAGTTACTAATTCACCCCTCCCCTCTTAGTAACTTATCATATCTTGAATATTTCCAACAATGGTACTGGTTAATGAAGAAAAATTTCTTATTCAAAATATTAATAAGGAAGTGTGGATTGAAGAACTACATAGAGATCAAAAATCAAGTGTATGAAGAGGGAGGACCTTCAAATAATGATGATGCTTTTATCTTAAGTGAACTAATTCAGCTCTAGTACTATCACATCTAAGAAGAAATTTGATAAGAACAAAGTTACTATTGAAGATATTACCAACACAAAAGGAGAATTTGATGATGAATCTAATTCTCAAGTTACTTTTGCATGGGTATAGGTAAGTGCTCAAGAGATAACAAGAGACATAATGAATAGTATTAAGAAAAGATGAGTATATATAGTTAACAAAGCTATAGATAGCCAATAAGAACTTATATTAAAAAGTACTATTAATGTGCAATCACTTGAATAAATGAGCCATACATTGTTATCTATAGATGAAGTATTAATTGCAATGAGAATACAACATGATATCCTAAACATGAATGAATAGAATCAGAGAGCAGTAGAACATCAACACATGCCTCTAAAAATGCAAGCCTCAATAATGACTAATGGAAGTATTGATAAGTAGAAGGATAATAGTGACTCAGGTAGTAAACCCCATGATTTAGGAAACTAGAAAGAACAAGGGAAGTGTGTTATTTATTAACCCCAAGGTCAAGGTGAAAGCATATTTATTACTATCAAAGCAAAGAAGAAATATGGAAAAGGAAAAGATGATGATGAGAGAGAAAAATATAAAAATGGAAAGAAAGATCATGGTGAAGGCCAAAAGACGATTGATGTAAAAGGGAAGAGGAAAAGAGAGGATAAAGAGGAGGAAGAGGATATTGATCCATCTACTAATGATTCTTAGTTTGATATAGTGAAAAGTGAAGTTTTGAAACTAAAGAGGAAAGATCAAGAAGAATTTAAATGAGTCTAGGGAATCAAGACATAGATTGATAGAAGAAGGTATAAGAGAATCAAGATTCAGGTATTGAACAAGATGCTTTACTTATTTGAACATCTTATTCTATAATTTATTTTTAATAGGGATGAGTTCATGCAAATATGAATAAAAGTCTATCTAGACACCATGGAAGAAGAAGGAACATATCTTAAAGATTATTTAGTGAAGGAGGTAGTATTTAATTTTTATAATGATTAAGAATAACTGAGAGGAGAGGGTGAATTTTTTATTCTCAGGTCTAGATGTACCAAATACCCTTTTCCTAACATCAAACAACTTAATCAATCTCAAATACCCACTTGATATATATAGTGTATCATTAGCAATTTAACATTTCATCAAATTTCTTAACTCTTTGTCCCTATATTTGCCATCTACCAATAAATAAACTACTATAAAATATAGAATGCATAACAATAACATCTACTCATGAAAATAACACTTTGACACTAAGATTTAACGTGGAAAACCAATTTTGTAAAAATTACCACGTAAGATGCTACCAATTTTTCACTCTTCTGAAATAAGCCTAGTTAAGATCCAACCCTATTATAGATTATACAACACACAATTAAATGTGCCCCTATTAAAGGATTTAATCACTCTATTAGGAGTGTCCTTGTTGATGGACTTTGGGTCATTCTATTAGAATGTCACCTTGATTAAAGGATTTACAAAATGATTGTTAGGTCAATGTTAATTAAAGAATTTGTTATGATATAATAATTAGAATGTAATAGCAGGTTTGATCTATAAATTAGAACTCACTTTTCAAATTCAAATGTCCGTTCACTCATCTTTTGATTCATTGACTAGCCTCCATTAATATCTCCATCATTGATTTGCTTGCCATCGCCTCAAGAAATCACTCTTCATACTTCACTTATGTTGTTCTAGTCTTCACAACTTCTCGTTAAGATTTCTAATCAACCAGAAAACAACCTTAGAGTACACTTCTAATGGCTCCTTAAATAGTTTATTTTGATCTTTTTCTCTTAAATATCATCATTGATCTTAGGGTTAAGTCAAGTTCATCAAATCCTCCCATCTTTTTGTTCTCCTTCTTCTAGAAAATTTTGATCAAATCATTTCCTTTGATTTCATAAAAAACTCTCCTCATGCCATTAAATATGTCAGCTCATCAATCATTATCCTCCATGTGATTTTATTAATTCAAAATTTCAAGTGTGTTGGCCTCGAAACCAAATATTTTTCAAGCTATAACTTTTTTTTGGAATTCTTTAGAATTACTGAGAGGGGGTTGAATCAATTATCCAAGGTCCAAATGTACAAATAAAACTTTTCATAGCTTAGTGAATCCATATCCATAAAACATATTCATGCATGCATCCATTGGATCATGCAATCGCTAAACTTTGTAGTTTATTGTCAAATCAACTTTGCATAAATGTAAGCATGAAACATAACATATTCATTAACATATTTGACAGAATGATTTTACATGGAAACCTAATTTGGGAAAAACCATTAGTAAGATGCTACTCATTCTCACTCTTCTAAAGTGATGCCTTATGAAACGCTTGCCCTGTTAAATGTTACAATGCACACTGTTAAGCGTGACCTAGTTAGAGGATTTCAATCACCTTGTTAGGAGTGAACCTTGTTAGAGGACTTTAGATCATTCACTTGGAATGTCACCTAGTGAAGGGATTAAAAAATGACTATTAGGTCAACCTTAATCCAAAGGATTTACCCTAGACTGGTACAATGATTAGAAAGTAATAGTGAGGCTTGATCTGATAACAACTTACAACTCACTTTACAGATTACAGATCTTTGTTTCAATCCTCCATTCTGCTTGGATTTCACACACTTCACATCTAATAGCTTGTTCACCATTCAAGAATCCATACTCTTAAGTCTTCTTTCTTTACTTACCAATAGCAGTCTCTTTTGTTCAATCTTTGAATAAAGCAATACCTTAGATCTCTTGTCTAAATTAGGTTCTCAAACATTGACCAACCTTGCTTCTAACTAGCTATCTCTATAAATAGAAAATTAAGATCTTTTTTTATTCATCTCATATCATCCATTTCAGGGTTAGGTAGGATTGGGTAGGATTCAATGAATCTACCCATCTTTTTATTTTAATCCCTTCTAGAAAATTCTCCTTCAATCCTCTTTGAATATCCCTCAAAATAGTTTACCATGAATTGTGTGCCACCAACTCATCATAGTTATCTTCCACACACTTCACAAAATTCAAGAAAATAAAATATTTGGCTCAGATTCATCAAATCTTTGATTTAACATGAATCCTAACACTTGGCATCAATATGTTGTCACTCAGCTTCCATATTGTTCTTCCACTCATCATCAACTAGATAACTTGGAAAACACTAAAGTTTACTGGTGTTTGGCATCAACTAAACTTTACTCAAGTTACACTATATCACTCAGCATACACTAAACTTTGACTTTGCTCAGCTCCAACTAATTTTCCTCTCAGCTTGCAATAAATTTTCTTGGCACCTAATGTCCACTCAATCAAGCTTGGAAAACTCAATTCTTCTTACTTGTTCTTCTAGACTTAGTCATGGTATCCAACCTTTACAACCTTAAGTAGATAATCAATGCACTATATCATCACTATCTTAACTAATCTTTGTACTCCTTTTTACATACCATAACTCAACCTTTTCTCTAGGTGCTTTTGTTATCTCATAGTATCAAAATCTCTTCATCAATCAAACAAATGATAGTACTCAAATTAATTAAACAATTTTCTTACCAGTAAGTAGTAGGTTTGACATCAGTGACAAAACAATGATTGAAACATATTTTCATACTTCTATGAATCTATTTTACAACAATATCCCTCTTTGGCATTGATGGAAAACTAGTACAACTAGTAAAACTAACAATAATACCAAAAAGAAAAGAATTCCTTGTATTGAAAACTCTCCCTCTATCAATAGCTTTCATCTTCTTTATAGGTTACAAAATTCTTTTTTGATCAAAAGACAATGAACTCATCCTTATGACTTCCTATTGATCACTTCCTCTTTCTAATATCTAGGTATTTGTCTCTGTCTATCTATCCTTATATCTCCCTCAACACTATCTCCCTCTTACAAGGTAAATGTAAATCATTTCTCTCTATAGTAATCATCAGGTACACTATCTCCTTTTGAGTAGATATTCCATGCTTCTTCCTTGTTCTCACTGTGTTTGGTATTCTATTTTTCTCCCTTTTTGTATTTCTCCCTCTTTTATTTCTATTTCTCCCTCTTTAAAAATAATTCTAAAGACTTGTCATCTTAATATGTAGATATGAACATTATCAATTTCTCCCTCAGTCACCTAGCTTGTGACTAATCTAAAGCTCTAGCTCTTTGAATACTTTAGCTAGCTCCTAAAGTAAGATCCATCGCATCAATGTGTAACATATATCAATCATATCAGTTGATGTAGGGTAATTCTCATGCTTCCTAAATAGCCTTGGATAGGGGTATCACCCATAATTTACCTCTTAGATACTAATGAGAATCCTTAGGTAATGCTTTTGTGAAAATATCAGCTATTTTCTCTTGTGTATTCACATATTCCACCTTTATTTCTTTATCTTGAACTAACTCTCACAAGTAATGATACTTGATTTTAATGTGCTTAGTTTTTGTATACATCACAAGATTCTTTTATATATTTATAGCACTTGTACTATCACAATAAAGTATCACTGGTTCAATGATTTCCTCCATATCTTTGAGTAGATGTTTGATCCATACAATGTTTGTACAATTTACCGCAATAGAAACATATTCAACTTCAGTAGTAGATTGAGATATGCAATTTTTTTTCTTGCTACCTTTTTCCTAATAAAAATGCTCCTTCACTAGTTCTCTTTCTATCATCAATATTTCTAGCCCAATCAGCATTAGTGTAGGCTCTCAACTCAAAATTCTCATTTTTATTGTAGTATAGACCATGGTCTTATGTACCTTTCAAATATATCATTATTCTCTTAATAGCCATCAAATTATTCTCCCTAGGATTAGCAGAGAATCTTGTAACTATCCCAATAGATAATGCAATATCAAGTCTGCTATGTACTACATATTGCAGTTTCCTAATCATAGACCTGTACAATGTTTGATTCACCTCAACCAAATCATCATTCTTTGACAATTTGTGTCATTTCACAATAGGTGTGCTTACTAGGGTGGAATCTTCCAATCCAAAAGCTTTCAACATCTCCTTTACATATTTTGACTGAGTGAAATATATAACATATTTCATCTAGTGTACTTGTAAACCCACAAAGAACTTGATCTCTCCAAACATAGACATCTCAAATTCTTTCTTCATTTCATTTGCAAAAGATTTACATAAAGTATCTTGACCTCTAAATATGATATCATCAACAAAAATTTTAGATAGTAAAATACCTTTGCCTTTTTCAATCTTCAAGTACAAAATGTTATTATCATTAGTCTTCTCAAATCCAATTTTCATAAGATAATTGTGAAGCCTTTCATACCATTCTCTTGGTTCTTACTTCAAACCATATAAATATTTGTGTAGTCTACATATCAAATTTTTATTGTTACAATCAATAAATCCTTCTAGTTATTCTATATAGACCTCTTCTTCTAATATTCCATTCATAAATGCAGATTTAACATCCATTTGATAAACTTTGTATGTAGAGTAAGCAAGAAGAGTTCTTACAACTTCCAATATTGCAATAGAAGCAAATGTTTTGCCATAGTCTATCCCTTCATCTTGTGCATACACCTTGAAAACTAATCTTTCCTTATTCCTTGTGACATTAGAATTTTTATCTAGCTTGTTTATGTACACCCACTTGGTGCCAATCACATTTTTATCTTTTGGTCTAGGAACTAGAGTCCATGTCTCATTCTTTTCAGTTTGTTCAATCTCTGCTTTCATGGCTTTACTCTAGTCCACATCTTCTAAGGAATCTTTCATTTTTTTAGGTTCATGCATGCTAAGAAAATATGTATCAGTTCTCAACTTGTCTCTTTTCATTGGTCTTGCATCTTTATCTCCAATAATTTGTGTAGCAAGGTGATGTCTTTTGGTGTACTTTGAAAATCTTGGTTCTACTCTATTTTCCTCATTTGGTCTACCAACTTTTGAATCACTATGTATTTCTCTATTAGGTAATTCAACATCTCTTTCATGTACACTAATCTTAGAATTAGAATGTGCCTCAACTTCATTTTGTAACTTGACACTTGAATGTAGCTCAGTTCCTGAATGCAACTTGACATTCATTGTATCTAACTCGATAGTCATTAAAACTTGTTGTTGATTTGCAACTTGATTTACAGCTTCTTCATCAGTAGGCATACCTTCATAAAATTATACAAATGATTTATTTACTTGAGTTCCTTCATAGGTTTAGCCTCATGTACTTCTATATATTCATCAAATTTCACATTTACACTTTTCACAACTTTGTTAGTGTTAGTATTTAAACACTTATAACCTTTGCTTCTTTTGGAATAGCCAACAAATATACCTCCTTCACTTTTTGCATCTAATTTACAATTCTTGAAATCTTTTAGAATATAATACTTGCTTCCAAATACCTTAAAATATTTTACATTGGGTGAGTATCCATACCATAGTTCAAAAGGTGTTGAATGAGTACCTTGACTTGTACACCATTCAAGGTATAGATAGTTGTACTTATAGCTTCTCTCTAGTATTTTAAAGCAACATTCTTCTCTATCATGAGTGTCCTAGCATAATGTATTAGAGATTTGTTCCTCCTTTTAGTAATTCCATTTTGTGGAGGGGTCCTAGGGGCAAAGGTCTATCTTTTGATTCCTCTCTCATTACAAAACATCTCAAACTCATTTGATGTAAATTCTCCTCCACTATTAGATCTCAAATGTTTCATACTTTTACCTATTTTGTATTCAACTCTTGCTAAGTACCACTTAAACATTTGGAAAGCATCAGATTTCTATTTCATAAACATAACTATCATCATCCTAGAATAATCATCAACAAATACATAATGTACTTATCACCTTTATAGCTTTTCACATCAATTGGTCCACACAAATCAGTATGAACAATCTCCAAAATTCCTTTTTAGGTGTGAGTCTTACTCTTAAAACTAGACTTTGTCATTTTTCCTATCTGACATTGTTTGAAAATTATATTGTCAAGTTTCTTCAACTTAGGCAAACATCTAACTCTTCTCATGTTACTGATACTAACCAAATTATCAAAATTAACATGACATAACCTTTTATGCCATAACCACAAATCATCAAATTCTACAACTAGACAAGTAGCATCATCCATATCAAGGTAGAATAGATCATCTCTAGTTTGATCACCTTTTCCCATTAGTTTTCCATTAATATTATATATCTTAGCAATCTTTTTCTCAAACTCAACCTTGTAACCTGAACTATTCAGTTGTGACACACTAAAAAAATTATTGTTAAGTCCTTCAACATAGTAAGCATTATCACATAAAATCTTTTCTATGAGTTTTATAGAACCTTTTCCTTTTATTAGATAGGGTGCATCATTACCAAACCTTACACTATGTCCATCATAATAATCCAAGGTAATGAACTTACTTTTATCTCCAATCATTTGATGTGAACACCCACTGTCAATGATCCATCTATCATTCTTGTTTACAGAAGACATTAGTGTAGTTTCCTTATCAAAATCAGCCTTCATTGTAACATACACCACTTCATCATCATGATCGTCAAATCCATCTTTGGTTTCCTCTTCTATAATGTAGCAAGACTTCTTGCCTTTGTCTTTGTAATCTTTTTTTTCTTCATCTCTCTTCCTTGTGTACTTGTCTCCACCTCTATAGTTCTTCTTCTCTAGACATCTAGAAGAAATATTACCAATCTCATTACAATTAAAACACATGATAGGTAACTTACCTTTGAATTTGTATTTATCTCTGTGAAATCTTGGTTCTATATCTTCCTCATCTATATCACTATCACTGGAAACACATTTTACCTTTTTCTTCTTCTTCTTCTCATTAGGATCCTTCAATGACAATTTAGCTTTTAAAGCAAATTCAACATTGTCAGATTTGAAGTTTTAGATAGCTCATAAGTAGTGAGCCTACCTACCAAACCTTCAAGAGTCAAATTAGAACCAAGTATACATCTCAGTTCTTGTATTGTAGAAACTCTAATAGCATAGATGGGCAACAGTATTCTCAAAACTTTTTATTATATAGTCTCATCATCTATCTTACCAGTAGATCATCTTATAGCATTAACAACATCTTTTATCCTAGAGCAATATTGAGCAACATTCTCACCTTCTTGCATTCTCATATCATCAAAATTACCTCTAAGATTTTTAGATTTGGCTCTCAAAACATTTGCATCACCTCCACAGATGGTGTGAAGAGCATCCCACATCTTCTTTGCACTATCACATTCCTTGATATCATTGAACTTGACATAACTTAGGGCAGAGGAAATCTCCAACATTGCTTGATTGTGTTCTTTCTTCTTTTTTAGATCATCAAAAATTAGGGCTACAATAGGAACAACATGCTCATTGGTGATGGTACATTGTGAATGGCCTCTAAGACCTCCTAGGTGTAGCTTCATCAGAATTTTCCATGCAAGAAATTTTTCCTTGTTAAGCTTGGGTACCTCTCTTTTTGACATCTTAATCTTTTTCTTCTAGTACCTTCAAACTAGTCCTCTTAAGCAGATAGCTCTAAAACCAATTGTTGGAATTCTTTAGAATAACTAAGAGGGGGGATGAATTAGTTATCCAAGGTCTAGATGTACAATTAAAACTTTTCATAGCTTAGTGAACCCATTGTTGGCATTATATTGTATTTTTTATTAGTGACAACACTTATTCAATTTTGAATGATTACTGAGTTCATCACTCAGTCTACAGTATATACCGAACATTCAGTGGTTACCTTGTAGGTTCATCACTTAAGTAGCTCATACCAAGCATTCTTGAAGCTACTGAGTGTGCAGTCTAGCAATTCATATAGAGCATTCATGAAGCTACTAAGTGAGCGTGAAGTCTAGCAATATCTACCAAGCATATAGTGTCTACTAAGATTCACAATGTCTACTAAGTCATTACTTTGTGTGATGGAAGCCAGTGTTTACCAAGTGATGGAAGTATAGTGTTTACCGAGTGAGAACAAGGTAAACAAAGGATTCAATTTCTACCAAGTGATACTATATCTACCGAGTCTCCAATGGTTACCGAGTTCCAAGCTATGTTGTGTGATTAGTATGTACTAAGCTTCTACTTCTACCGCATGCATGACAATGCCAAGTAATGCAGTGGATGTCGAGTATCAAAAGGTTACCAAGTTAGCTTGAAGAACCTGAGTTTTTTACTATTTGGCTGACTCAGTAATATTTTGTTCACTTGTGTTTTGATCAACCTTGCAATTGTAATTATTGGAATGATATATATGTAATGTATTATATCATTTTCAATATATGAAGATGTTTTTTAAGGAATGGACATGTAGTAAAAGTGAATCAGCAGTAGAGCAGAGTATTTAGCAAGGTCTACAATGAGCAGTAAAGATTCATCAATCACAAGAGGTGATCTATACTTCAAGGATCTAATCAGCAATCAAGTTGTAAGTAGTTCCACTATTTCATCCTAATAGGTGAATTAATTTTGTAAATCCTTTAACAAGGTAGACTTAACAGTCTTTGTATAAATCTCCTAACAGAGTGCATACTTCATTGTATGTTTATAAATCCTCTAACAAGGTGGATCTAGTAGTCCAAATTACTCTTAACAGGGTAGATCATTAGAAGTGATCAATGTAAGCCCTAATAGGCTAACTTCATACTATACTAACAAATTTTTGTGGGTATCATCCCCACCCCTGTTTTACTTTCTATTTGGAAATTTTCTAGGTCACCAAAATTTTGTGTTCAGGTTTTGTACAAATGTTTATCTTTCTCATGCATACAGTAGATTAGATGAATGAATGATGTATGAATCAAGTATTGAATTGATTTAAATTTTTTGAGGTTACTGATTCATCCCTTCCCTCTCAATTACTTAGATAGTCTTGATTATTTCCAACAATTGGTATCAAAGCATTATCATTCTCAGGACAAAGTTTGACAGCTTGAGCAAAGATCTAAAGGGCAAATGGAGATATTCAAACTTGACAAAGCAATTGAAAATGAAAAGCTAGATCTAGAAATGACCATGGCTCAACTCAAAGAAGCAAAGGAGCATCTTTCTCAATCCCTGAAGAGAAGGAAGGAACTTGCAAGACAAATGAATGACATTAGTATGTTGAAGAAAAGATTGAATACCTTTTACCATCAAGTAGCTCAAATGAAGCAACTGAGACAATCAAGGAACTATAAGAAAGAATGGCTCTCTACAAGAAGAAGTAAGAAAACTTAAAAGAGAACAAGAAATCCAATCAATTAGGCTATGTGAAATCTTGGAACAAAGAAACAAATCTAAAAATGAGACAAATGAAAGGATCAATACAAATCCAAGTCTTATCAATCAACTATCCAATGCAAATGAAGAAATCATGAATCTAAGATCTGAGAATGAAAGCCTAAGGATTGATTTAATCATTGAAAGACAAATCAATGAAAGATTGGAAAATTACTTAAATATTGAAAATAAAATCATTGAGAGAATGATGAAGTCTGAGGAAGATATGAATCAATTAAACCAACAAAATGAGCAGAATCTTCATAGACAAAAGGGTAAAGTAGGACTTGGATATAATGGAGAAGATGAATCTTCCAAAAAAGGTGCTCAAAGGAATAAAAAACCTACTTGCAATCATTGTGGTAAGTTAGGTCATACATCAAACAAATGTTGGAGTAATGGAAAAGCAAAATTCAATGGAAAATGCTACAACTGCAATCAGCATAGTCACAAAGCTAATAAATGCAAGGAAAAACCAAAATTTGAAGGAAAATGTCACAAATGCAAGAAACATGGTCACAAGGCATTGCAATGTTATTCAAAATCATTCAATCCAGCTAAACAACTTTTTAAGGCAATCTTTGGATGGGATTACAATACCTGGTGCAGATGTCATTATTGTGGAGAATATGGACACAGTGGAAAAGACTACTCAAGGCATCACTTGAGAAAAAGAGATACAATAGTAAGATGTTATACATGCACTAAACTTGGTCATATAGCCAAGAATTGCATGAATATAGGAAGAATTGAAGATGAAAAGAAAGCTAAAGATAATAATATTTAGAAATAGATGAGACAACAGTGGATTCCTAAATCTACCAAGCAGAATAGTTCAAATAATGGCCATGTCACTCAAGAAATGGGTGACTCCACCATTTCCAATTAGATTCATAAAGGAGGATCTGGAACTGTATCATCAAGATATATCTTGTGTAGTTCCAAATGAAATAAAGAAAAAGATCCAATCAATATTTCAGATATAAAGGGTCATAAGAAATTAAGTCATACCGAGCAAGGTCAATCACAGAATCAACTGAGCTAGGTCAGGAGTAACAAAAGTTTTGTTCGATCATCGAGTTACAAGCTTCTACCAAGCAAGTGAATGAATGACAGCCTATTAAGCACTATGTCATCTTAGATACTTTCATATTGAGCATTAATGACAAAAATTCTATCAAAAATGAAGAATTTGATTTCATTCTTCACCACGATTTCATAGCTAAGAGATTTTCAGGTGCACTCAAGCAAATTCCAAGTGATTTTAGGAAATTTTCTAGCGAAGAATTTGTTTGAAAAAATTCTATCTTTTACTGAGCATTAATGGCATCAGGGAGTAGTAGAAGCACCAAGGCAAAAAGAGGTTCAAAAATGCTAGTTAAAGGTGTGGAGTGGAAGGCACCAAATTTCAAGCTAGTTCCAGCAATTGCAGAATCACTCAACCCCAATGGAGCTCAATCGCAAACTCCACCAAAGGTACTTCTTATCGATGATATTTGTATTCATTTCAAATGTTCTATTCAAGAGATTGGAAACCTAGAAATGGACAATTCCCTAGGAGAAATGAGTGTTGATGGCTCTTTGAAACCCGAGCATAAGCATCTAGAGACCAAAGGATTAACCCATATCTTGCATATGCCAAGAAGTTTCATGATTAAGTGGATTAGGTACATCCTCAGTCATTTGCACAATGGTCAACTATGGTTAGAGTAGCTAGTATTAATCACCAAGAAGATGATTCATAAGATTACTAATCTCCCCATGCTAAGTAAAGCAAAAACTACCAAAACCCTAGGTCGAGACAAACTTCAGAAGAAAAACTTAGCTGAATGGGATGGTAGAGGTTTGAAGGTTAGCACTATTTCTGATGTTGAATTAAGGTTTGGCATTCACATCATTGCTCACAAGATTTATAGCTCGAGTTTTTTGAATAGTGTGTCATGTGAGGCCATGGATTTGGCATTCAAGGTTGTGAAGAAAAATTTGGAATTTGCTATCTAAATTATTGTTAATACAACTAAACAAGAATATGGACAGTGTTAGGACTTCAAAGAACAACCCTTGCAAATTTGGTTCTTTGTTGACATGTCTCAGCAAGTCCCAACTAATGTTCCAAGAAAGATTGAAACAATTGGAAGAGGGAGCTGGCATCACAAATTTTAAGGCATTGAAATTTGAAACAAGGACTGATGCAAAGAATATGTAGATTGAGGAACTGGTACTTAACAAGATTGGAAAATGGAAATACTCCCCAGACCAGCTTGCCCCTCAAATCTCCGAAGAGCCATTGGTGAGATTGCAGCAACCCAAATGGCCAAGGACATATATGATCAATCCTTGAAGAATCTTCTACCGAGTCTTACTGAAGCAAAAATAAGGTAGCAATGAAGGACAATGAAGGTAAAATGATGATTAGATTTCACACATGTTTGATTTTAATTAAGGATATTGAGCATGTTGTAAGAGATGCAACAAACATGTGGAAGAACATCTATCATCTACAAAAGCCCAATAATGATCCTATAGAAATCAAATATGATAATGATGATAGTGACAATGATGAAGGAGATAATGCTCCATGTGCCACTTTTAGTGTTGAGGACCATCAAGCACTAAAGGATGATGATGAAGCTGAAGAGGAAGACAAGGATGAAGAAGATCCAGTAAAAAATGTAGCAAAAGTTATTACATACATTCCTCACTCTCCACCAAAGACTGTTACATCTACTATGAAGATAGCTTCTGCAAATGAGACTGTGAGCACAATTGCCACATCAATAGCTCAATCATCACCTATCATCTCCTAGCTACAAGTATCTTCAATGGAAGTGTCAAGCACTTCATCTACCAAGCTACAACCCTCTTTATCAGCTCCTAAGTCATCTATTACAGCTTGTACAATAAGTTTGCTAGTTTTTTCTATAGTTTTGTCATCCATAGCTTCAACTGCATCAATTTTTGTTCTAGTTAGTACTTCATTTGTAAATATTACAGTTGGTATATTACCTATTGATACTTCATTTTTGAGAAGCATATCAATTTTGGATACAATTAGCACCTCTCTTAGTTTTCCTCTAGTTATCTCAATTCAAGTTTTTTCTGCTAGTCCAACTTCATCAACTATTGTAAGCACTGAAGTAAAACCAAAGACTCCACTAATACTTCTACTTACTGGAAAGACAATTGATGAGGATATAGACTTGGACAAGGAAATTATTATACCTAAGATAGATCTGGATATTGCCACAGTTGATGAAATGAGACTGGTTAGTTAGTTTTTGGAGCAAAGAGCAAGGTAGAAACAACTTAGAGATGAGAGAGATAAAGAATTCACTATAATTGTAAGTGCTAAAAATATAATTACTAAGGCAATAGGTGTTGATGTGGATTCATCTCAACACATTTTGTTACAATTAGAAGAGGTCATACAAAATTTCAATGAGGACACTTCTAGTCAAGAGAAGCTTCTAGAAAAGGCAGAGAATAAATTTGATAATAAGGTGCTTGAGCACATTGCTCATCACATTGAAATAAAGCAAGTTGAACTATCTTCAATTTTGAGCAATCTTACAAATTCTTTTACAAATGTAACATCCCTTTTTGCCAAGCTATGTGATGTTACCGATTACACATAAGAAATAAAGGTAAAATTGAGTAAAATTGATGAAGATCTGAAGGTCAGTGCTCAAAAGTTGCAACTTGACCCTAGTTCAAGCTCTGCACATCACATAAAGATCAGATTCCTATCAGATATGCAAGCAAAACTATTGAGAGAGGAAGCAAGGATCTTGTCTACACTAGTAGACATCCCCAACATTATCCTTCCTATCATGAACACAATGTAGAAGCACATTTCTTATTCAAAAACATTGATCCATGATAACATTTTTTCTATAGCAGATCATATGATTGATCTTTCTGCAGAAGTTCAAGTGGCTCTCTCCACCTACAAAATTTTGCAAGAGAACTGGGATAAGACATTGGCTCTTATTCTTAAGGTACATTCTAAGTTTTTCTCACATTTTTGTGTCTCTGTATTAGTATGATTACCTTTGGCATTATTGTCAAAAAGGGGGAGATTATTTAGTAAGAGATAGTAAAAGTCAAAGAGGGAGTAAGAGACAATGGAGAAAATAAGAGAGAATATATTGATATATGTACAATGATAAGCTATGTATATACCATGCCATATGTATGGGGGAGATATGTAAAGACATGTAAGAAATGTATGTACAACAGGTTTACAAAGATCAATTTTGAAAAATCAAATCTAGTATGTCAATGTACACAATGTTTGGCTCATATGTTTTTTGTCACTAATGCCAAAGGGGGAGATTGTTGGCATTATATTGTATTTTTCATTAGCAAAAATACTTATTCAATTTTGAATGATTAATGAGTTCATCATTCAGTCTATAGTATATACCAAGTATTCAGTGGTTACCTTGTAGGTTCATCACTTAAGTAGCTCATACTGAGCATTCCTGAAGCTACCGAGTGAGTGTGTAGTCCAGTAGTTCATATTGAGCATTCATGAAGCTACAAAGTGAGCGTGCAGTCTAGCAGTATCTACCAAGCATACAATGTTTACTAAGCTTCACAATGTCTACTAAGTTATTAGTTTGTGTGATGGAAGCTAGTATTTACCGAGTGATGGAAGTATAGTTTTTACCGAGTGAGAACAAGGTAAATGAAGGATTCAATTTTTACCAAGTGAGACTATATCTACCGAGTCTCTAATGGTTACCGAGTTCCAAGCTATGTTTGTGTGATTAGTATGGATCGAGCTTCTACGTCGACCAATTGAATGACAATGCTGAGTAATGTAGTGGATGTCGAGTATCAGAAGGTTACCAAGTCAACTTGAAGAACCTAAGTTTTCTACTATTTGGCTAACTCAGTAATATTTTGTTCACTTGTGTTTTGGCCAACCTTGCAATTGTAATTATTGGAATGGTATATATGTAATGTATTATATCATTTTCAATATATGAAGATGTTTTTTAAGGAATGGACATGTAATAAAAGTGAATCAGCAGTAGACCAGAGTATTCAGCAAGGTCTACAAGGAGCAGTAAAGATTCATCAGTCACAAGAGGTGATCTGTGCTTCAAGGATCAATCAATAATCAATTTGTAAGTAGATCCATTGTTTCATCCTACTAGGTGAATTAGCTCTGTAAATCCTTTAATAAGATAGAATTAAAAGTCTTTGTATAAATCTCCTAACAAAGTGCATACTTCATTGTATGTTTGTAAATCCTCTAACAAGGTGGATCTAGCAGTCCAAATTTCTCTTAACAAGGCAGATCATCAAAAGTGATCAATGTAAGCCCTAACAAGCTAACTTCATACTATAGTAATGAAGTTTTGTGGGTATCATCCCCACCCGAGTTTTACTTTCTATTTGGAAGGTTTCTAGGTCACCAAAATTCTGTGTTCATGTGTTGTAAATGTTTATCTTTCTCATGCATACAATAGATTAGATGAATGAATAATGTATGGATCAAGTATTAAATTGATCTAAAGTTTTTGAGGTTACTGATTCACCCCTCCCCTCTTAGTAACCTAGTTAGTCTTGATTATTTCCAACACCCATATCCATAAAACACATTCATGCATGCATCCATTAGATCATACAATCACTTAAACTTTGTAGGTTACTATTAAATCAACTTTGAAGAAATGTAAGCATGAAACGTAAAAAATTCCATAACATTTTTGACGATGATTATATGTAGAAACTCAATTTGTGAAAAACCACCAATAACATGCTACCCATTCTCACTCTTCTGAATTGATACCCTATGAAAGGCCAACCCTATTAAAGGTTATAATGCACATTGTTAAATGTGACCTGGCTAGAGGATTTCAAACACCCTATTACGAGTGATCCTTGTTAGAGGATTTTAGATCATTCACTTGGAATGTCACCCAGTTAAAGGATTTAAAAATTATTTCTAGGTCAACCTTAATCCAAAGGATTTACCCTAGATTGGTACAATGATTTGAAAGTAATAGTATGGCTTGATCTGATAATAACTTGCAACTCACTTTGCAAATTACATATCTCTATTTCAGTCCTCCATTTTGCTTGCCTTTTACACACTTCAGCTCTGATAGCTTGTTCACCCTTTAGGAATCAATACTTTTAAGCCTTGTTTCTTTGCTTTCCAATAGCAGTCTCTTCTATTCGGTCTTTGAATGAAGTATTACCTTAGACCTCTTGTCTAACTTAGGTTCTCAAACATTGACCAACCTTGATTCTAACTAGCCATCTCTATAAATAGAAAATTAAGATATTTTTCCGTTCATCCTTTATCGTTCATTTTAGGATTAGGTAGCATTAGGTAGAATTCAATGGATCTACCGATCATTTCATTTTAGTCCCTTCTAGAAACTTCTCCTTCAATCCTCTTTGAATTTTCCTCAAAATGGTTTACATGTGCCACCAACTCATCATAGTTATCTTCCACACACTTCACAAAATTCAAGAAAACAAAATACTCTGCTTAGATTCACCAAATCCATGATGTAACGTGAATCCTGGCACTCAGCATCAATATATTCTCACTTGGCTTCCATATTTGTCTTCCACTTGTCATCCACTAGATAACTTGGAAAACTCTAAAGTTTACTGGTTCTTGGCATCAACTAAAATTTACTCAGCTTATACTATATCACTCAGCATACACCAAACTTTGACTTTGCTCAACTCCAACTAATTTTCTTCTTGACTTGCACTAACTTTTCTCGACACCTACTATCCACTCATTCAATCTTGGAAAACTCAAGCCTTCTTACTTGTTCTTCTAGACTTAGTTAGTGTATCCAACCTTTGCAACCTTAAGTATACAATCAATGCACTATATCATCATTGTCTTAACTGATCATTTTACTCCTTTTTATATACCATAACTCAACCTTTTCTCTAGGTTCTTTTGTTATCTCATAGTATCAAAACCTCTTCATCAATCAAGTAAATTATAGTACTAAAAACATTTAAACAATTGTCTTACTAGCAAGTAGCAGGTTTGACATCAATGATAATGCAATGATTGAAACACATTCTCAAACTTGTATCAATTTTTTTTCAACACTTTTTTTTTTACTCACCAATCACTATTTTCTTTTGCTCAATCATCATTGTGTATCTTGGAATACACTATATTGTCTCACTTAGCATCAATAGAATTTCTTGACCATTACTATGATCGGTTTCTACTAACACTTCTTCATCAATTTTCATTGCAATAACTAACACTCATTTGAATTGTTTTTTTTTGGCTTCTACTTAAGTTCCTTAATCTTCTACTTCAGCACCTTTATTGATTTATCAACACTGATACTCAATCAAGCTTATCATTATGACTTCTTTCAATTATAAACATCATCCAACTATCATCTTCACTTCATTCATTGATTGAACAACATATCATCTTGTCAAGGACTAACTTACCAAGTGTCCATTATATTTTCATGATACTTAACACATCTCAACTCAACCTTCACTAGGTCATCTCATGATCTCTACTTTTCAAATCATCTTCATCATTCAAATGGTATGGCACTCTACATTGTTATTAAATTTCTATCCAATAGGTTTGATACTTTGTCTTACTAATAGGTTTGACATCAATAATGACATAAAAATTGCTCCAATTATGGTTTCCAACAATCTCCCTCTTTGGAATTAATGAAAACACCTCACATACTTTACTAGTTACCATGCAATCTAAAATCTTCAATATTGTGTATTTTCATCTGCCTTTGTGTTTGTGTTCTATATTTCCTAGTTTAATTCTAAATCTTATCCAATACAGTCTCAGAATGCTCCCTCTATTAGTTTAGTACATATTCTTTCTTAGTAGCAACACCTCAACATGTGTCAACAACATATGTCTCCCTCTTGAAAACATTCATTATCTTTGCATAAATTATTTCCCTCAATAAATGAATATTATCTTCCATAGATCTCCCTCTTTGTATCTATGTTATATGATATATTGATCATGCATTCTCTCCGTATTTAGCTAATAACTTGTATGGTAACTCAATCATTTTAATCTCTCCCTCTTTGACAACAATTCCAAAGCCATGCAATACATACACATCTTCATGTCACTACTCTAACTGATATAGTAATTTCATCTCAATATTAACTATTTTTAGCTTCATCTACTCATAATTTAGTGTCTTCCTTTTCACACCTCTAGGTAGCTCCTAAACTGTGACCTCATGCATTGATGTTTATAATATTCTAATTTAAAGATTTGATACAATGCAACATCTCTTCTTAGTTTTCTTCTAGTAGGGGGATGACCCTTAACTTACTTCTTAAATACTCATAAGCATCCTAAGGTAGTACTTTTGGGAATATATTAGTAAGTTTCTCTTTTGTGTTCACATTTTCCAATCTCACTTGTTTGTCTTGTACTATCTCTCTCAAGTAATGATACTTGATCTCAATATGCCTAGTATTTTAATGCATCACAAGGTTATTTGATATGTTTATAGTATGTGTGTTATCATAATATATTATGACAAGTTTAGTGATCTTTGGGTTCATTCCTTTCAAGAATTTCTTGATCCATACAATGTTTGAACAATTCACTACCGCAACAACATATTCAACCTCTCCTATAGATTGTGAAATATAGTTGTGTTTCCTTTTTGTCCAAGAATCTTCTTTCTACAAAGAAATTTCCTCTACTTGTGCTATTTATATCATCACCATTTCCAACCTAGTAGTATCTATGTAAACCTTCAGTTAAAATTTTTGGAAGTTTGATTGGGAAACTAAGATACTGAGAGGGGGGTGAATTAGGATCTATAAAACTTTTAGCCTTCAAAACAACTTTATTGTATTTGCTATATTTACCTTCTCATATCTAGTTTATGCATAATATGACTTGCAAAATAAAATGGTGTAATAAAAAGATCTAACTATCAATCACAGCCATGAAATTTAGACACATAACACAACATATTTAGTTCCCCAGAAACCCTCCAAGGTGAAAGTGAAACTAGGGTGGAGATGACACCCACAAATCTTCAAAATTGCAATAACAAAGTTAACCTGTTAGGGTTACAATTTTGATCACTTCTAATGATCTACCCTATGACAGTTCTACTCTTCTAAATGCATTTAAGACTATTAGGTCTTACCTTGTTAAAGGATTTTACACTTACAGTGAAGTAAGGACTTTGTTAGGAGATTCACAAAGCTTTTTTAAAACCACTCTATTAAGAGATTTTACCTAATTCAATCTGTTAAAACTAAATCAATACCTGATCCTTTAGTCTACACTTATAATTATTTATTATGGATATTCTCCTTCCAATCTCTGATGTGATCTCTAATCTAATATAGCTATTCTCAGTCCTTCACTACTTCATAAGGTTTCTAAACCTTGTTCTTCAAAACTCTCTCTTCCATGCAGCATCCAAAACCTAACTTATTTTCTTCCTTCACATAGTTCGCAATCTCTTATGCGATAACTCATTCCTTACTTCTAAAATAAGATTTGGATCTACCTATGCAAAGGCTTATGTGGAGTCTTCTAGATGCTTATCTTGTTCTTTTTCCCTCATAGGGATTGGTGATCCATGTCAAAATGCATAACAACCACTATAACAAAGTCTGCAATTATTAAATGTGGTGTCCATATCATCTTTAAATGGCTTACCTCAAAGCTTTTATCATTTCTTACATTTATGTTCATTCTTTGTTACTCAACACATGTTGTCTCTAATGCTTAGTCATAACTATTATTGGTTTTATTGATTGGGCTTAATTATACTTGACTTCTTCTTTATAACTCAACATCTATGTGCTCTATCTTCTCAACTTATATGGATAATACGTGGTGACCAAAGACTTGCACAATCCTGTAGAACTCAGCATATACATGATTATTTACAAGTCTTTATATGACTTGACCTCTATAGAGTAGCTTGGTCATTGTGATGATCATATAACTCTTCCTTATTATGACTAAGTGTTGACACCAATCAACAAAAAGAGTTAGAGATATCAACAAAAATGTATCACTTTTCTTGTACCATAGTCGATAGTCTTATGTTCCTTTCATGTATCTTAGTATCCTCTTTAGTTTCATCATATGATTTTCTCTAAGATTAGGAAAAAACATATCAATAGTTCTAATAGGTAATGCAATGTCAAGTCTTCTATGTATAACATATTTTAGTTTTACAATCATTGACCTACATAATGTTTGATTCACCTCATCAAAATTATCGATCTTTTAAAATTTGTGTCCAGCCACCATAGGTGTTCCAACTGGTCTTGAGTCTTCCATTCCAAAAGTCTCTGAAATATCTTTGATATATTTAGATTAAGCAATGAAAATACCTCTATTCATTTGATATACTTTCAATCCAACAAAAAATTTAATCTTTCCAAACATCAACATTTCAAACTCCTTTTTTATTTAATCAATAAATGACTTTCTCAATGAATCTTTTCCTCCAAATATGATGTCATCAACAAAAACTTCAACTAGCAATATCTTATTTCCATATTCACTTTTTTATACAAATTTTTAGTATCATTAGTTGTTGCAAAACTATGATATCCCCATTTCGGCATATAAATTAACTAATAAATAAGTATTATATATAAAAGTATAACACTAATAATCACTAATTTATATAAAAAATTATTATAATTATATTGAGATACAAATATAAATTGTTATATATTATGTAATTATAAATATTAATTATACATATATACATATACATATACATACATGTGTGTGTGTGTGTGTGTGTGTGTGAATATCATTTGTAATTAGATATTTATATGTCATAAATAATTAATATATATATTTGTATAACAATAGTATATGATAATATATCCTTGTTATATATTAAAATAATATTTAATTAAAATGATTCATATATAATCATATATTATTATAATCTTATATAGTTAATATTAATATATAATCATATATAATTAATATAATAATATATAATATAACCACGTTATTAAATATAATTAATATTGATGAATAGACACATCTCTATAATATGTATATATGGAATATCACACGTTGAAGTAAATATCATGGAAAAGATCATAAAACAAATACAAATAAGAGAAAACTAACCAAATGTCCTAAAACGAGACATTACAAGTGGCATCAGAGCCATTTTTCTTGCCAGCCTATGAAGTTTTATAAATAATTGCAGTTGAAATATTTAACCTCTTAATATTAATATTCTTTGAAGACAAAATCGGTGTGAGTCCCAAATCCAATAAAGAGACAAGCCTATATAATAACCAGTGGAATAATATATTCAAGGGTTATATCATGTAGAAGGTGTTCGAGCTAAGAAAATGATCAATTGTTTGGGATCGTGAAATTTATATGATTCACTAAACTCCATCAATTGAAGTTGATATCATTTCTAGAGGAGAATTGTTCCACACAGTGCATGAGAATGAGAATGGGAATGCTTCCATATTGCCTTGAAGATCTTCTGCTCTAACATGTACATTCTGATCACAGTGTTCTTCACATCTCTGATTTTTCTAGTTTATGAGTACACCATGAATGCAATGTTGAATACAGATGAAAAAGTTATATTGGTCAGTGATTTGAGCCATGTGGGAAACATGTGAAATCAAACCAAAAAGAGTCAAGATGAAAAGAATCAGAATGACACCTTTACTTGTGTCTTGTCAAACATTGGTGTAATGGGTATTGTTTTCCAAATTCAAACTATGATTAAAGTTTTCTAGCATAATTATGTCTTGTCAAAATTTGATGGGTTAAACAAATTTTTTGAGAAATGATAATGCAATCAAAGTTGGATTGAAATGAGCAGTGAAAATTTTGGAGCCAAAAGATTGAAAATGTCATTGAATAATGACATTAGGGTTGAAATTTTGAAATGCTAAGTGCACGCACAACAAGATACAAAATGGCACTATCACAGTAAATATGTGATAGAAAAAAAAAGTATATAATAGAAGAATAAAAGGGTGATCTAAGAAAATTTCATCCTATGAAAAGATCATGAACACCATAAGAGACATTAAAGGATAATAAATAGAAAGAGGATGATTAAAATCAATACCATAAAATGATCTCTATCTTGTTAATTAATAATAACGATAGGTAAATCCATGCATGTGACCTTGTCAATCAAGTAAAGAAGTGACAAAACCAAAGGCTTTGACAATAAGAACCATGTGAAGTCAACATCTATAGAATGCATGCTGGTATTGAAGGAGTTTAAAAGTAGATTATTTTAAGGATACAACTATCCAAAATGTTAGAGAATTACGTGTTCAACATCTAATAGCATATACCCAAGATTCTTTGAATGCATTATAATATTACCACCAAATTTGGAAAATGATCATGAAATATGGCCACACAAATAAATTAAAGGAAAATATGTTAAAGCAAAAAGAAAATCATTGGAAATTTCAAAAGGCGATAAGGAATTAAGAAGTGGTCATTACAAGTGATGAATAGAACTATATCAATGAAGGTTGTAGCAACAAAAAAAAAAGTGAGGTATTGGTGAACCCAAGATGGACAGAGGCATGGACCATTATAAGGCATGGAAAGAAGGATCAACACCAAAATCTTCAACTTCATGTTGAGGTCCAAACTGTGAAACATTAAGTGGCATCCGCTATATTTTTTAAGGTATGAATAGTATATATTCCATTTTCATTAAAGTGTACATTTATCCAATTTAATATTTAAGGGATAAATGAAATTAATAGCAATTAATATTAGTTTCTTACTAAAGGAATATATTAAGATGATAATTGAAAAAGGGATTTAATATTAATTTCTAAGCTAAAGGAATATATTGGGATAATAGTTGAATAGAACTTAAACTTAATAAAATCATAATTCTCCAAGATGAGATAAGGCCTGTGGTGGAATGGGCTGGGTGACACCACTCAAAGGTACTAGGTAAAGCCTATGGGTATTGGGTAAGGCCTATGATGGAGGGAATATCCCAGGGTACATCATACAAGGGCATTGTCTTGGGAATGATGATTGGATAGAGGTAACAATAATGAGGGAGAATAGTGAAGCCCACTAATTTGGGTAACAGGGCACCCCATTATGGTTTCTCCTCCAATTGAATGATAAGATTAAGTATCTAATATTTCAAAAATTATGCTTTAAAAGACTTCTTATTGAAAAATAGTTGATAGAATCACCTTAAGATCCAATCTCTTTGTGTTTAAGAAAAAACTAAGAGTATAAATACCTTATCAGGAGTCTATTATAGGGAGATCTAATAATGGTAATTGATATTAATTTCTTTATCAAAGGGAATGTATTAGAATAGTAATTGAATAAAACTTAAATAAGATCATAATTTTCCAAAGATGAGATAAGGCCTGTGGTGGAATGGGTTGGGTGACACCACTAGGAGGTACTGGGTAAAGCCTACAAGTACTGGGTAAGGCCTACGGTGGAGCAAATATCCCAAGGTACATCATACAAGGGCACCATCTTAGGAATGATGATCAAAGAGAGATAACAATAATGAAGGAGAATGGTGAGGCCCATGATTGGGTAACAAGGCACCCTATTGTAGTTTCTCCTCTTGTACATAGGAATTGATGAGTTAATGTTATAATGAACAGATACTTTTGATTGACAAGTCAGTAAATTGAGACTATAAACACCTTGTTAGGAGATTCATTTATATATAATGTGTACTAATGATTTTTTTTGGTTGCAGATTCACAATCAAGAAATTGCATAACATGTGTCTTCATTTGTCTGCATCATGTTTGCTTTGTGTCTTCATCTGTCTACGTCATATTTCTTTGTGTCTTCATCTGTCTGCACTATGTTTGCTTCGTGTTTTCATTCATTAAAGGTGTATATTTCATAAATCTTTTAGGACTTTGTATGCACAAATATTTTGTATCTATGAAGGAGTTGTGTATGAATGATTTTGCTTGAGGACAATAAAATTTGAGAGGGGAGGATTGTGATATCCCCATTTCAACATATAAATTAACTAATAAATAAGTATTATATACAAAGAGTATAATATTAATAATCACTAATTTATATAAAACATTATTATAATTATATTGAGATACAAATATAAATTGTTATATATTATGTAATTATAAATATACATACATACATACATACATACATACATACATACATACATACATATATATATATATATATATATGAATATCATTTGTAATTAGATATATATATGTCATAAATAATTAATATATATTTGTATAACAATAGTATATGATATTATATCCTTGTTATATATTAAAATAATATTTAATTAAAATGATTCATATATAATCATATATAATTAATATAATAATATATAATATAACTACATTATTAAATATAATTAATATTGATGAATAGACACATTTCTATAATATATATATATGGAATATCACACGTTGAAGTAAATGTCATAGAAAAGATTATAAGACAGATACAAATAAGAGAGAACTCAACAAGTGTCCTAAAACGGGACATTACAAAAACCAATTTTGACCAAATAATTGTGTAACCTTTCATACCATCCTCTAGGAGATTTCCTTATACCATATAGATTTTTTTTAACTTATATACTATATTCCTTTTATTTGGATCAAAAAAACCTTTAGGTTGTTGAATGTAGACTTATTCCCCTAGAATTCCATTTAGAAATGTGGATTTTACATCCATTTTATACACTTTAAATCCCTTGTAAGTAGCATATGAGAAAAGTTCTCACTCCTTCCAACCTTGCAACTAGGGAAAAAGTTTTATCATACTCAACTACTTCCTCTTATGCATATCCCTTACAAACTAGTATTTTTTTGTTCCTTGTCACTTCAACTTTCTCATTTAGCTTGCTTCTAAAAACCCACTTAGCTCATCACATTCTTATCCTTTGGTCTGGGAGCCAATATCCACAGATTTTTCTTCTCAATTTCTTCATTTATTGTGTTAATTTAGTCTTCATTCTCCAAATAATCTTTGATATATTTAGGCTCAAGATTACATAATAAGAATGTACGATTCTTTAGTCTTTTTCTTTTCATGACTCCTAAATCTTTGTCTCCAATGATTTAATCTAGTACATGATGCCTTCTTACATACTTTTCCAATATAGGTTTGGGTCTTGGTTCTTCCTTATGTTGTTCATTGGAATCAACATGTTCAACATCTTCAATTGTTTATGAATGTAAATTGGCTTCTACCATCTAATGGTTACTAGTGCCTATTTGTAACTTGACTTGTGTACTATGATGCTTGGCAGTCTGTTGATGCATAGAAAACTCTAGTACAAAACCTTTGCACTATCTAGTTGTGGATTCTTGAAATACATCTTTTATGGTTTAGGTATGGTTCTAGGCTCACCTTCATAGATATAAAAAAACTTTCTATATTCTTTAGGTTCTTTCTTGCATTCCTCTTCATTTTTCTCTACAAATTTATCAACTCTAACATTGGCACTTTCTACATTTTTGTTAGTTTTAGAATTCAAACACTTATAAGCTTTTCTCTTAGTGGAATACCCTATAAAAATACCTTCATCAATTATTGGATCAAGTTTATCTTTTCTTGCATTTTTCAATATGTAATAGTTACTTCCAAAAAAATTAAAATAATTCACATTTGGTGCATATCCATACCACAATTCAAAAGGTATTTTGTATGTCCCTATCTTCACTTGAATTTAGTTAAGAGTATAGACTATAGTTCTAAAAGTCTCTCTCTATTACTTCTATGAAACATCCTTCTCCATCATTAGTGTTCTTGAACAATCCATAAATGATCTATTTCTTCTCTTAGCTATACCATTCTGTGGTGGAGTCCTTGGTGCACTCATTTGTCTCTTGATTACTTTGTCATTATAAAATATGTTTAAATCATCTTAAATGAATTCACCACCTATGTCTAATCTCAATTATTTTAGATTCTTTCATTTTTTTTCTAAACTCTAGCCAAGTACCACTTAAACATTTGAAATGCATCATATTTTTCTTTAAGAAACATCGCAGTCATCATTCTTGAAAAGTCATCAATAAAAAAATAAAATAGTTATCACCATAATAGACTTGCATTCTAATAGGACCACATAAGTAAATATGACCCAACTCTAAAATGTCATCAAAAGAATAGGTCTTTTTCTTGAAACTGGAAAATGTCATTTTACCCATTTGACATTGTTTGCACATCACTTTATCAAGTTTTCTTAGTCTTGGTATCCCTCTAACTCTTTATTTTACTTATTCTTACCAAATTATGAAAGTTCACATGACACAACCTCTTATTCCATAACCAAACATCTTCACATTGTGAAAATAGACAAGTATCTTAAGATAGGTCTAGATAGAACAAGTTACCTCTTGTTTTTTTATCTCTACTTCCAACTAGTTCACCAATAGCATCAT
This sequence comes from Cupressus sempervirens, assembly GCA_028749045.1. Classification (NCBI taxonomy): domain Eukaryota; kingdom Viridiplantae; phylum Streptophyta; class Pinopsida; order Cupressales; family Cupressaceae; genus Cupressus; species Cupressus sempervirens. The sequence continues at coordinate 671,085,497 of CM053783.1, read as the reverse complement.
AGATATTTTCATTCTTATTTTTGGAATTCAACTCTATAGCTTGAACTTATCAACTATGCCACACTCAACAAGTTATATTTCACAACATCAACCAATATCCTATTGCAAACCATTCTTAAAATTGTATGTTTTCATTGATGTTACACAAATTTTAGTATTAACTAAGCCATCAGGAAATGAAGGACATATCAGTATTAATAGAGAAGTCAGTAAATGAAGGACATATCAGTATTAATAGAGTAGTTGGGTGATAAAGGGCATTCAGTATCAACTAAGAAGTTAGAAAATGAAGGACATCATAGTGTCAACTAATTGGTCAGGATTCAAAGGAATCACAATAATTACCAAGTATTAGTAGATTACACTTGTTAATTAATTATCTAATTAATGTTGACTAGTTGGTTGTTTAATGATTATTTGAAAAGGTATTCAAGTCAACTTGGCAAAGATTATGATATATAAGAAAGGTCAAAGAAGTGTAATGAAAAAATAAAGTAAGAAAAGATGGATATGTGATTGAAGAAAAAGGAAGAGTAGGAAAAAGTGGAAGATAAGTAGCAAAGAATATTCTAATCATTAAGGATCCAGACGTCAAGCCAAACAAAGATCTGAATCTACAAAACAAGTTGCTTCATAAATCAAGTAAAGTTATTGTTATCTTCTAACCATCTTAGTAGAGAAGAAATATCCTAACATAGTTGACTTAACAATAAGATTCTAAATCCTCAAATAAGGTGACATTTCAAGATTGAAGTGTTCAAAGACCTCTAACCATGATACTCCTAACATTGTGAATTAAATCCTCTAACAAGGTCATACCTAAAAATATGTATTTTAGCCTTTAATAGGGTTGGCTCCTAATAGGGCTTACTTCAAAAGAGTGAAAATTATTGTAACTAGTTGTGTGGTAGTTTTCCCAAAATGGGTTTCCACATTAAATCTTGGTGTCATTTGTATTCATGTTATTTTCTTTATACTTTATGTTTCTACAACTAAGTTACTAAACATTAAATAGATTAACATTCTTAAGACTCATGTGTTAACTAAGTTACAACAAGAACTTAGTTTTAATAGAGAGAGACAAAGAATTTCATTATTAGTGAAAAGTTTGATCGGGCATATAGGGGCTAGGAATTATTTTATAGTAACTTATTGACCCCTCCCCTCTCAATTACTCTCTTCATTTCCAAAAATTAGTATCAAAGCATTTTTTTCTTGCAAAAAAGGTTTCAAAGACCTAAGTTAAAGATAAATATATCATACAGAAGGGATATTCCCAAGCTTAACATAGAAAACTTTTCATCATGACAGGAATTGATGAAGTTACACCTATCAATCATTGGAGATATTGGTCTGTTCTACTTAGGCAAGATATATGTGCCACCACCTAAACCTATTTCCTCTCTCAACTATTCTAAATTTGATGAAGTAAAATAATTTCCATCTGCATTTGGTATGTGGGAAAAACTAAAAAATGTATATGGAGATGATAAAAATGTACAAAGAATCAAGGCAGAAAGTTTAAGAGGAAAATTTGATCAAATGAAAATGAAAGAAGGTGAAAACTATTAGCATGATTGTTGATGGTAATCCTTTGGGGCATTATCCTAAGTATTGCCAAATCATATGGGAAATTGTTATAGTGATTGACATGTTGCATTCATAACTGTGTTTTTCATTGATGTCAACATAGTAGTATTTATGTGAAGACTAGAAAAGTAGCAAATAGGTAACGAGGTCGTACAAACATAGAATTGATGATTAGGTCAAAAATGGTTAAGGACATGTTCCACATTGTGTCCTGATGAAAAGGTTAAGTGTGCATGAAGTAATTCAAAGACATGAAGAAGATATGCTTTATTTATAAAGAGTACTATATAGATAGAGTATCTAAGAAGGAATTTATGGTGATTGATTTTTATCTCTTTACTTAGATAGAACCTTGATATGTGAGGTTAGATAGTATCAAAAAATAGTCTGATGATGATGTCAGTGACTATATAATATTTGGAGTCACACATGTGAGAATTTGTAAAGAATGTGAGTCAACAGTGTTGTGTAACTGTAAATTAATTAATTATCTTAATAATGTCCTATTATAATTAATTGTGAAAGCCTCAAGGACAACCCAAGGAATTGTTTGAAGGACATGGTATAAAGGAAGATTATTTTCCTTTTGGTAAAGTGTGAAATTGAAGTAATATGAAAATTATTTGGTAAATGCAGGTAAGCAATCCAAGGGATTAGTGGATGTAAGATTGGTCAACTGGTATCAAGATCAAAAGTAGAAGATAAGTTTGGTTGATAGGATAGAGGAAGAGGAAGTATGAGTACAATTCATTTCTATTATTCTATATAGAATAATATAGAGATCAGTTGGATAGTGAGTTCAATGGTCTTACCCCTTAAGCTTTTTGGACAGCGGGTTCATCTGCCTTCTACAACTCCTAACAAGGTTGGAATCTTCTAATAGGGATTCAAAGTCTCCTAATATAGAATGATATGTATTGAGTCTATTTCATTGACTCCTAATCGGGTCCATCCTCTAACAAGAAACATTTATATTAGTACAACATTTTTTCGGTACCATCTCCATTGAAGTTTTCTCTCTAATCAAGGGTTTCCCTAGTTAACATATCTGGTGTTATTGTGTATGAGTATCTTGTTATGGTTGCTGATTATTTTTCTCATATTGATAAGGATTAATAATTTCAAAATTTATTATTATAGTTGGATAACTGATTCAACCCACCCCAACCCCCCTCTCAGTTATATTGGTGGACACTACTTTCTAATAATTAATATTTGAGCTTCAAGTCCTTGAAGAGTAATCTTAAGAACTTTGGGAGATCAATGATAGGTCAAATTAGAAAAGAAAGTCCAAAGTCTGATGAAGTTAATTTTTATATTTAGAAGATGGAGTTCCTTGATGAAATATTAGAATTATGTAAAGGAACACACGATTGATTTTCCAAATCTAGAATATTTTTGTTGCATACAAAAGAATAGAAGCACAAGTAAGGACAAATCTAGATTTGAATAAGAAAAGAAGATCAAAGAAGGAATTGATCTGCATATGAAAAGGAAGCTAGAAGGTATAAAAAAAAAAATGTTTGTTGGACATGTGAGGAATTTTGTCATTTCTCATCCAAATTTCCTAAGAGAGTAAGAAAAACTACAAATAATTCACTTTCTGATGATGATGAATAATTTAAAACAAGTATAGAAATATTCTTGAAGGATAGTGATGATAAGGACAATGAACCTAGATTGGTTAAGGAAGAGGAAGTAAATGAATAGATAGAAATAGAATCTATTGTTGATCTAAAGGCTAACCTTGAAAATGTTGAAGTTTTCTTTGAGACTAACAATGATTTGTAGAATGATATACAAATTATTGAGAAAAGAGGAGAACAAAGAACTAAACCAAGAGAAGAAATAAGAGTTAAGATAGCAAGTCCTACACCAAACAATAATTTGGAAAAGAATCACCCTACAGAGAAGATTATTGGGAGTAAAGCCAAAGGAGTAATGAAAAGAAATAGAGTACATGAGAAATTATGTCTAATTTCTAAATTTGAACTTTAAAAAAGAAATGAACCATGTAATGATGATCATGGATTCAAGCAATGAAGGAAGAACTAGATCAGATTGTGAAGAATGAAACATTAGAATTGGTTTCTAGGCCTAAAGAAAAGAATGTTATAGGAACTAGATGGGTATTCAGAAACAAGATGAATGAACAAGGTGAAGTTGTGAGGAAAAAATCTAGACTAGTATGCAAAGTATATTCATAGCAAGAAGTCATAGATTATGAAGAAATGTATGCCCCTGTAGCCTAAATGGAAGTAGTAAAAATGTTTTTGGTTTATACAGTAAATAAAAAGTTTAAAGTGTATCAGATGGATGTCAAGTTAGCCTTTCTAAATGGAGAACTTGAAGAAGAGGTTCACATTGAGTAGCCTAAAGTATTTCCTTTGACAAAATAAAAAGGCATGGTATACATATTGAAGAAAGTATTGTAAGGTCTAAAGAAAGCACCTAGAACCTAGTATGCAAGATTGGATAAATATTTTGCAAAAATTGGATTTTCTATTTAGGTAAGGTAGATAGTAATTTATATTTGAAATAAATTGAAATTGGTTTGTTGATCATTGTCATATTTTTTGATGACATAATCTTTGGAGGCAATGATGAATCAAGTGATAAGTTTGTTGAAGAGATGAAGAATGAGTTTGAGATGAGTATGATTGGTGAGATGAAATTTTTCCTAGGTTTACAAATTGTGAAAAATAGAGATGGTATTTTCATATCATAGGCTAAGTATTTGAAAGAATTGTTGAAAATATTTGGCATGGAAAGTTGTAAGCCTTTTGGTACACCAATGGTAATTGGTCACAAGTGATCTAGCAAAGATGAGACACCTATAGTTGAGCAAAAGAAGTATAGATCTATGATTGGAGGTTTGCAATATCTAACTCATACCAAACTAGATATAGAAAATTTAGTTGGGATAGTAGCAAGATTTCAAGCTGATCCTAAGGAACCTCAGTATGTAAAAGTAAAGAGGATATTCAAAAATTTGAAGGGTACACCTAACTATGAATTATGGTATGATAGATCAAGTAATTTCACTTTGTGTGCTTATACCAATGTGGACTAGGTAGGCAGTATGGATGATAGGAAGAGAACTAGTGGTGGAGAATTTTGTCTTGAAGGAAGATTGGTTTCTTGGCTAAGAAAGAAACAAGATTACATATTTCACAAAGTATAGTAGAAGGAGAGCATGTGGCAGCAACAAACAGATGTAACTAGATCATGTGGATGAAGCAGATGCTAAAAGATATTAGGATAAAAAATTTAAATCCTATTATCATACATTGTGATAGCACAAGTATAGTGATTATGTTTAAGAATCTTGTATTGTATTCTAAGACTAAGAATATATCCATTAAGTATCAAGTTTTGGGAGAGAAAATTAGTATAGAAAAAAATTATATCGAAATATGTAAGTACAAAAATATCAAATTGTAGATATCTTTATGGATCCTTTTCCTAAAGATACATTTGAGTACTTATGAGGTATGCTTGGGGTTATGCCCCCACCTTCTTATGAGTAGATGATGCAGATATTACATTAGTATAATGGTAATGAGCACTATTGTTTGATAGACTAAATGTGTTGACAATTGGCTAATGAAGATATGTAATTGTTGTTGTTTATGGCAATGCATGATGTACATGCTTGTAGAAAACCTTGGAAAGAAAGATACATAGCTTTTGGTACCTAGAAAATTGTTTGAGTATGAAATTGGTTTACAATAGTGTATTGTTTTATATGTAAAAATTTTCCGATGTCATAATATGATTAGCGGAGTTAGATGGAGATAGTATACATGCTAATGATGATGTGTATAACCTTGAACATCTCTATGTACAATACATAAAAGAGATATTCATGTTTTAGTAGGGGAACAAAGTAGCAGAATTAAAGGTAAAGGAATTATTTTGTTTACAAAATAATTACTTGACCAATTAGGGCCGACATCCTAGATGTTTACTCTAAGCTAGAAAAGTTTATTGTGGTCTTAGCTGACCTAGCAGCAATTTGTAAAAATGCACGATATTTATGCAATGGATTTCTTGCAAGAAGAAGTGTGCAATGGTATTATGATAAGTGATATGTGAACTTTTTGTGATGCAATATATGTGAAGTTTTGAGAACCTAATTTCATGATCTGAGATCAATTTGAGGTTAGAGATCAATAAAGAAAGAGGATATAACATCTATTTACCTTAGAACTAATTACTTGTTTGGGCAGTAAGCTCTTCTTATAATTGGAAGCGCATGTTATGGCAGTGAGCTCTTCTTGCATCTATTGTACTACAACTCCTAACAGGGTTGGAATCTCGTAACAGGGATTCAAAGTCTACTAATAGGGACTTTCTCTACTGAATTTTCTCATTGACTCCTAATAGGGTCCATCCTCTAACAAGAAACATATATATGAGTATATTATCTAGTGGGTATCATCCCTATCGGGGTTTTCCCTTGACCATGGTTTCCCTAGTTAACAAAATATGGTGTTATGAGTTATCTTTGTGCATGGTTATTGTTATTGTTTGGCATTAGTTGTTTACTCTCTTATGTATGGTTCAAAGTAATAAATAATATCCAGTTGGCGACTAAAGTTTGTAGATTACTAATTCACCCACACCCCCCTCTTAAATTTTTTATTTAGAACAATTGGTATCAGAGCCGAAGATTGAGAAGATCAACTTAGCCATTGCAAAGGAAGGGAACTTTGTTTAGATGAAAAATTTCTATGATTTATATAATGATATTAAGAAAGATCATATTGATATGCCTACTATGAGATATATGATTGCTAACAATCTGAAACTTGAAGATATTAAAGGTACAATAAATCAGAAAGTATATGATAGAATTATAGAGAAGAAAGCACCAACTCAAAAAGAGGATATGGAACTTCAAATGTCTATGATAAGGACTTTATGCAAAATAGATGATGAGGAAGAAGTTAAGAAATTTTTGAGCAAGATGGCACCCTACTTGAGGAACAAGGTGAGACCATTTTTATTTATAGCAAGTAAGAAGTATACAATATGGAATGAAACAATTGCAACTATCAGTCAGATGATGACAGGGTCAAAGGTAGCAGCTTCATCAGCACCTAAAATGTTGGAAGTGTCAGTAAGTGCTAACATTATACAGATTGACCAGACCAATGTTACTATCAACATTGATGACACTAACCCTTTAAAGTTTCAATCAGCCTGAATCTCAGGCTGAGGTCATTCAAGATCAGTTGAAACAAAATGAAGAAGATAAAATGCAATTAGAGGCTGAGAAAGATTGAAGAAGCCAAGCAAAAATTTCTTGAAGAATAAATGAAAAGACTAGTAGAGGAAGTAAGGAAGAAAATAATAGAGGAAGAAAAGAAAGAGAAGGAAAGAAAAGAAAAGGAGGAAAAATAGAAAGAAGAGAAAATAGCTAAGGAAGTAGTAGAAAAGAATAAAAAGGAAGATGAAACTAAACCACCTAGTTCATCTACTCCACCTTTTCTTGCTAGCCTAACAAGTGATGATGATGATCAAACTGACTTGATCTCATCTCTGACAAAATTGATTGAGAAGAACATAAAAGTAAAGAGCTTACAAAGAACCTTAATGGAGGTAACTAATAGATTACACAGTACTCTAGCAGTCAAGCATATAGAGGCAGATCTTGAACAAAGGGCACAAGAAATGTTAAAATATTTTGATGAGGAATTTACAAATTTTTTGAATGTTGTAGAGTCCAAGGCCTAGATTTATCATGATGTTAATCTATTTAGCACCATTTGTCATAATATCAAGAATGATTTGCTAAGTCTTGATACTTGTATCAAAGAACTTTGAAGATGTCAATAAGATAAAAAGGTATTGTACATTAAATGTACCTTATCTCATAATTTTACCAAGGATTTTGACAACAAGATTGAAGTAAATTTGAGTGAGCTAGAAGCTCTAACAAGCTAGATACAGTAACCTTCCAATAAAGTTTGACTTTGAAGGACAAGTGGTCAGTTTTCATAGTGATATCAAGAAACTCAAACTTGAGAAAGAATAAATTTTAAACAGATTATCAAAATTTAGAGAGTTTATTGCTCTAAAGATATCAACTATTGAGAGACAGTTGGAGTGTTTCAAAGACAAGGACACCTATTCAAATTTCTTATACTTTTATCTCAATGCAGTTGAGATTTCATCATATGCCCTATGTGCAATTATCACATCTATTGAAATAGCCAAGGATACATGGGTAAAAGGCTTGAATAGTCTCAAGGCAAGTTTTGATGATTGCATGAAGATATTATCAACTTAAGGAAAATTATTAGAGTTTTTGAAAACAGATGAATAGTATTGATATTTTTTGACATTCTGACCTTTGTCATTGATATCATATGGGCTAAGATGCATAAGAAAATTGTAAGTAAGGTAAGGTATGAAATCATATCATAAGGGGGAGCATGTGTAAGATGGATTAGTTGTAAAAAAATTCTAATGTATTGATATTGTAATGTTTTGGACAAGTTTTTTGGTACTCATCCAATTTTCCCAATTTTGTTGCCATCAATGCCAAAGGGGAAGATTATTGAAAATTGGCTAATGAAGATATGTAATGGTGGAATTACTTTAGAATAACTAGGGGGGTGAATCAGTTATCCAAGGTCCAAATGTATAAATAAAACTTTTCACAATTCAGTGACCCCATAGAATATTCATATCCTTGCATGCATCCATTATGTATTTATTAAAACTTTTATGTTACTACCAAATAAATTTGTAGAAGTGTAAAGCATGAAACACAACACATTCATCAGCACACTTGACACAATGATTTATGTGGAAACCCAATTCAAGAAAAAACACCAATAACATGCTACTCCTTTTTCACTAATCTAAAGTGATGCCCTGTGAAAGGCCAACCCTATTAAAGGTTGCAATACACACTATTAAATGTGACCCAGTTAAGGGATTTCAATCACCCTATTAGAAGTGAGCCTTATTAGAGGATCTTAGGCCATTCACTTGGAATGCCACCCAGTTAAAGGATTTTCTAATGACTGTTAGGTCAACCTTACTCCAAAATATTTACCCTAGTTTGATACAATTTCTAGAGAGTAATAGTAGAGCTTTGATCTAATACAACTTACAACTTCTCTTATAGATTACAGATCTCTGTTTAGTCCTCAATTCTTCTTGGCTTTCATACTTTGTAGCTCTGATAGCTTGTTCACCCTTCAAGAATTCATCTCCTTAAGTCTTCTTTCTTAACATGCCATTGCAGACTCTTCTCTTGGGTCACTTGATGAAGCAAAACCCTTAATTCCTTCTCCTCCTTAGGTTCTCGCACATGACACCAACCTCTTTTTCTTCATGATAGACATTCCTATAAATAATTGACTTAGATTTGATGAATCTTTGATCTTTATCATAATGCAACAACTCGACATTATCAATATTTTGATGCTTGGTACATATTGCATTTCTTAGCATCAACTATAAAATCACTCAACATCAACTAAAGTTTACTGGTGCTCGGCATCAACTAAACTTTACTCGACATCAACTGTTTTGCTTAGCATCCACTAGAATTCACCTTTACTCAGCTCCAACTAACTTTTTTCTCATCTTGCACTAACTTTTCTTGACACCTACTATCCACTTGGTCAAGCTTGATAGAAAAAATTTATTTAACTTGTTCTTCTAAACTTTCTAAGTGTAGCCAGCCATTTTGAAGTAGATCATCAATATGTATCATGTCATCATTATCTTAATTGATCCTTATAATTTATTGCATAATCATAACTCAACCTTTTCTCTAGGTACTATTATTACATCTTATTGATCAAATCCTCTTCATCAATCAACTAAGTGATAGTACTTGAATCTTATAAGTAGTTGTCTTACTAGTAGATAGTAGGTTTGACATTAGTGATAAAACAATGGTTGAAACACATAGTCTTCTTCAACAATCTCCCTCTTAGCAATCTCTCTTATTAATGATCTTTTCAATCAAACTTCAACATGTAATTATTGACATTTATGGAAACACATGATGTAAATGCTTGTAGAAAACATCAAAAATAAAGATACTTAGCTTTTGGTACCTAGAAAATTGTCTATGTATGAAATTGGTTTAAAATAGTGTATTGTTTTATATGTAAAATGTTTCTGATGTCATATTATGATTAGAAAGGTTAGATGGAGCTAGTATACATTTTTATGATGATGTGTATAACCTCAAACATCTATAAAAATAGTATAGAAAAGAGATATTCATGTTTTACTAGTGGAATAGAGCAGCAGAATTAAAGGTAAAGGAATTATTTTGTTTACAAAATAATTACTTGACCAATTACGGCTAACATCCTAGATGTTTACTCTAAGTTGGAAAAGTATATTGTGGTCTTAGCCAACCTAGCAGAAATTTTTTTAAAGGCATGATATTTATACAAAGCATATCTTGCAGGAAGAAGTGTGCAATTGTATTGTGATAAGTGATATACAAACTTTTTGTAAAGTGATATATGTGAAGTTTTGAGAACTTGATTTTATGATCTAAGATTGTGTTGAGGTTAGAGATCAATCAAGTAAGAGGATATAGCATCTATTTATCTAAAAACTAATTACTTATTTGGGTAGTGAGTTATTCTTATATATGGAAGTGCATGTTTGGGCAGTGAGCTCTTCTTGCATCTATTGTATGACAACTCCTAATAGGATTGGAATCTCCTAATAGAGACTCTCTATACTAAATTTTCTCATTGACTCCTAACAATGTCCATCTTCTAACAAGTAACATATGTATCAATATATTATCTAGTGGGTATCATCCCCACTGGGGTTTCCTTTTGGCCATAGTTTCCCTAGTTAACAAAATATGGTGTTATGAGTTATCTTTCTACATGGTTACTGTTACTATTCAACATTACTTGTTTACTCTCTTATGTATGGTTCAAAGTAATAAATAATATCTATTCAGTGGCTAAAGTTTGTAGATTACTTATTCAAACCCCCCCCCCCACCCCTCTCTTAGTAATTCCAATTTCTAAGAAAATGTTGATGCTTCCTATATGGGGGAGTATCTGACATGAGTAGAGTCATCTGGGACTCTTGGTAGTTAGTCTAGAATAGTTTCTTTAGACACTCAAGTTGATTAAAGACTTGGAGTAGATGATTGACATAATGAATCCTTTGTCATTGATGTCAATGGGGGAGAGAATGCATGGAAAATATCTCGTTCTAGTACTATGGGGGAAAGAATGCATAGAGAATTATCATGAATGGGGAAGAATATCCTCTAAGAACAACAAGGGAGAAAGTATTATTGATATCAATGGGGAGTTACATTGAATGAGAAAGAATTTTAGAGTCATAGTGTGAACAATTAATGCAAGAACAACTGACGCCAATCCTAAATGATTACATGCAAACATAGTAGTGTTCCAGAGGATTTCAAATTTTATTAATGAAGAGGATTTGAAAAGAAGAGAACAATAGTAGTAGTGGTAAAGTGTTGATTTGGTATTCTTGCAACTTAGATGTTTTTCATCTATGTTGTCATCATTGACAAAGGGGGAGATTGTTAGCATGAATGTTGGTAGTAGGGAGAGTATCGTAAGCATTGTCATAGTGTGTGGGATATTGTTATCATGATTGACATGTTGCATTCATGAATATATTTTTCATTGATGTCAAGATAGTAGTATTTCTGTAAAGAATGAGGTTGTATAGATAGAGAATTGGTGATCATGTTAAGCATGATTAATAGTATGTTCTACACTATGTCCTGATGATGAGGTTAACTATGCATCAAGCATCAAGTAAGTTGAAGACATGTAAAAGATATACTTGATTTATAGAGAGCAGTATATAGATAGAGTATCTGAGAAGTGGTTTTTGATGATTGATTTGTATCTCTTTACTGAGATAGAATCATGATGTACAAGGTTAGATAGTAATAGAAGATGGTCAAATGATGATGTTAGCAAGTACACAAGATCTAGATTTGCACATGTGAAAATTTGTAAAGACTATGAGAAGATAGTGTTGTGTAATTGTAAATTAATTAATTATCTTAATGAGGTCCTATTATAATTAATTGGGAAAGCCTCAAGGCTAACTCAAGGAATTATTTTAATGACAGAAAAAATGAAGGTTATTATCCTTTTGGTAAAGACTGGAATTGAAGTAATATAAAAAGTATTTGGTAAATGCAAGTAAAAAATCCAAGGGATTATTTGATGTGAGATTGGTGATTTGGTTTCGAGATTAGAAGTAGAAGATAAGTTTGGTTGATAGTACAAGGGAAGATAAAGTACAAGTATAGTTCATTTCTATTATTCTTCAAGGAATAATACAAAGATCGGTTGGATAGTGAGTTCAATACTCTTAATCCTAAAGTTGTTTGGATAGTGGGTCCATCTACCTTCTACAACTCCTAACAAGGTTGACACAAATCTGAACAAGGTTAGAATCTTCTAATTCAAAGTATCCTAACAGGGACTAAAATGTAATGAATTTATTTCATTGACTCATAATAGGTTCCATCCTCTAACAATAAATGTTTATATTAGTACATTATTTTGTGGGTGCCATCACCACTAGGGTTTTCCTTCTTATTAAGGGTTTCGCTAGCTAGCATATCTAGTGTTATTATGTATAAGTATCTTGTTATGGTTGATGATTATTTTTCTCATATTACTAAGGATTGATAAGGTTGATAATATTTATAATAGTTATATAACTAATTCACACCCCCCCACCTTCAGTTATATTGGTGGTCTTTACTTTCTAACAAAAACCTTGTCCAATACAGTGAAAGAATCAAAGAAAGTCTGAGTGCAATCAGAGTTGTAGGAGGAAGAATAATTGATGAAAGAGTGGTTAGCAATGTATTAAGAACTCTTCTTCCTATTTATATAATCAGAGTTTCAATATTTCAAGAGATGAGATTCAATCTAAAAAATGATACAACCTTGGATGCATGCACTTGTGAGAAGATTGATTGTTATTGAATTGGATAACTTCGATAACTATTGGTAATATTCAAGACTAAGCTAAGTTACTGAGAGGGGAGGGGTGAATCACTAACTTATAAAACTTCAACAATCTCAAATCTTAATAATCCAATTAGCATTTAATCCATCACATATATTTTGATCTACTTGCATGCATAAGAAACTAAAAACATGAAAGCATTCATAACACTATGACACAAAGATTTGGTGACCCAAAAACATTCCAAATAGAAAGTAAAACTGGGGTAGGGATGATACCCATAGCTCTAGTACTATAGTATAAAGTTAGCCTGTTAAAGCTTACATTGATCACTTCTAATGATCTGCCCTGTTAGGAGCAATGAGGACTGCTAGGTCCACCTTGTGAAAAGATTTACAAACATACAATTAAGTATGCACTCAGTAAAGAGATTTACAAAAGACTGTTAGGTCTACCTTGTGAAAGGATTTAACTAATCCACCTATAAAGAAGAAATAGTAAATGATCTATGATCTACAACTTGGTCTATTGAATGAGATTTATTTAAGTATTGATCACCTTGTTGTGATAGATATGTCATTGCTGATCCTTATACTGTTGTAGCCTTTCCAATTCACTCTTTTCTATTCTTCTCTAATGTTTACATTGATTTCACACTCATAATCACTCTTATACATGATTTGGATATGATACAATGCATTACATATATATTAATCTAATTATGCAAATTACAAAGTCGAGCACAATACAAGTTATCACAAATATTACAAAGTCATTCCACATGAAGACACTTAGGTTCCGAAGACTAACTCTGATGCAGGAGCATCCAGAGGTATAATAACAATCCTATGTCACCCAAAAAAAAATGTACTTAGACTTACTTTCTATTTCATGTGTTTTCATTTTTGGATACCTATTTGGGTCAAATAAAGGTTCCAACTCTCATAGTTCCACTATCAGTGTTCGTGTAAATCCTGAAAAAATAGAAGTATGTAGTTGAGCCATCATTTTGGTGAACTAGGAGGTGTAAATTGGCTAGATGAATGTAATTGTAATTTAGAGCATTCCAAAAAAAGAATTAGGTCAAAAGGCCCCACAGTTTGAAAGTTATTATAGTTTTTCGAGTTTTGGAGACCTCCTAAGAATGCTTCAAAGTCAGGTTAGGGGCATTAAATGACTCAAAAAGGGCTAAAAAATGGGGGATGAGAAAAGCCTATCCATAGGGCTATAGAGTGCTTCGAGAGCTTTTCAAAAATGTAAATGGTTCATCAATCAGAGCTACGGTTCAAAAGTTATGCCTCCCGAAAGTTCGGTTACTGTTTCTGGATTCTTCTAGATTTGCGCCAACTTCTAATGTAGCTTCTGGAACCTTCCATTTGGTTGGTGGATGCCCACTAGCACTTTCTAGAATGTACTCCTAGTCCTTAACCCTCTGGGGTCTATTTAAGGAGATTTCAGGCATTGTAAAGGCAGTTCAAAGTGGAGTTTGAGAGGAGGTACTAAAAGGAGAAATTATCTCCACATTTATGCTATTGTAAGCCCTTAGGGCATGCTTTGAAGTTTATTTTCTTTGTACTGAATGTACTAGCTTATTTTTTAGTTAATACATTTTCCCCTTTTCTGTTGTGTCCATTTTGTTCTTGGGTGTGTCCTCATCAAGTGGTATCAGAGCTGGTTTTCCTGAGTGTGTAGACAGAGCACCGACTATGAGGCAGTTTACACTAGGACTATGTGGTTGTGGGTTTGGGTTAAGAAGATGCCTCCACGAAGAGAGCATGGTAGAAGGGCCAGAGCTATTAATCTTGAGGAGGTTAGAGCCCTCCAAAGGCAGGTACAAGCATTGCAGGAGGAGCTCCATAGAGGAGCAACTGTGGCCACAGGTGATGAAAGTGAAGATGACAATGAAGAAGATGAAATTGGACCAGAAGGGGAATTTGACGGGGAAGTTCTAAATCATGCAGAGGAAAGCCTTTTTAGGGCCATTACTAAGTTTGGGAAAAGACCTACAATTGAAGTGGGTGTATTTTTAGGAAATCTAAAACCAGATGAGTTGATCGATTGGATCAATGAACTGGAAGAATACTTTGAGTATGAGGATATCAGGGACCCAGATAGGGTTAAGTTTGCAAAGGCCAAACTGAAAGGCCATGCCAAAATTTGGTGGCAAGGGGTTCAATTGGAAAGAAATAGAAGAGGAAAGGAGAAGATCACAAGATGCGATCGCATGGTGGACAAATTGAAGAAGCAGTTCATTCCTGTGGACTACGAGCTTGATTTGTTTAAGAAGATGCATGGGTTAAAGCAAGTAGGAAGATCAGTCCAAGAATATACAGAGGAATTTTATCGACTCTTGATTAGAGCGAGGCATGTAGAAGAAAATAAGGAGAAGGTTGCTCATTATATCAGTGGGTTGCGACCTAGCATCCAGGAGGAATTAAGTCTGGTAAGAATGACTAGTGTTGAAGAGGTGTACCAATTTTCCCTACAAGTTGAAGAGAAGCTGAATAAAAGGTTTGAAGGAAGACAAAGAGGGCACCATCAAGGAGGAAGGGGAAGCGGTAGATCATCTAGAGGTCACAATGAAACCCAAAAGAAAAATGAAGATGTGGGTACTAGCAGGAACCAGAGGAATGAGGGTTTCAACCGCTCCCATGATCAAGACTTTGGAAATTAGAGTAGAAGAGGTAGAGGAAATGGACAAGGAAGAGGAGGCTTCCGTGGTACTTGTTTCCATTGCAATGAAGAATGTCATCATGCCTTTGAATGCCCTCAATGAAAAGGAAGGACAGATAGGAGAGCTTAGGGCCAAGCTAGGGTTACTCATGTGGATGAATATGCACAATCCTCACATTCAGAGGATGCAGAAAGAGGAGAGACCTTGGTAAGTGAAAGAGTCCTACTAAGTGGTGAGATTGAACCAGGACAATGGAGGAGTTTGTTCCGTACCAGATGCAAGTGTGAGGATAAATGTTGTGACATGATCATTGATGGTGGTAGCACTGATAACTTGGTATCAGAAGAGATGGTCTCTAAGCTAAAGCTCAAGAGGGAGAAACATCCCCAGCCCTATTGGATTGCTTGGGTAAAAGATGATCATAAGGTCCTAGTAAGTGAACAATCTTTAGTGAAATTCAAAATTGGGAGTTACCATGATGAAGTTCTCTGTGATGTTATTTCGATGGATGTTTTCCATATATTGGGTAGACCATGGTAGTTTGATAGACATGTAGTACATGATGGACATGCAAACACATACTCTCTGACAAAGGATGGAGTTTGCCACAAATTTAAGCCCATGAAAAAGGAAGGTGAAATGGTATGTAGCAGTGCTAGGATTTGTCTTGTTGATGGAAGGAAGTTTTTAGATGGCATGAAACATCAGCATATGTGCTATGTTTGATTCCTAGGAAAGATAAAGAAGGTAGTAGTGAAATACCACTTGAAGTTTTAGATTTACTAGGGGAATTTGGAGATATTATCTTTGATAATGTTCTAGATGGATTGCCACTAGTAAGGAAAATTAGTCATCAGATAGATCTGATTCTAGGAGCTAGTTTGCCTAACAAGGCTACTCACAGGATGACTCCTACTGAAATAGAGGAGCTAAATAGACAGGTTAAGGAGCTATTGAGGAAGGGCTTGATTCGAGAGAGCCTGAGTCCATGTGCAGTACCTATAGTACTCACACCAAAGAAGGATGGAGAGTGGAGAATGTGTACAGATTCTTGAGCTATAAATAGGATAACCATCAAGTACAAATTTCCTTTGCCAAGGATGGATGATCTTATGGACTGCTTGAGTGGAGCTCGGTACTTCACAAAGATAGATCTCAAGAGTGGTTATCGCCAGATACAGATTCAAGAAGGAGATGAGTGGAAAATAGCCTTCAAGACCAAGGAGGATCTTTATCAGTGGTTAGTCATGCCATTTGGATTAACGAATGCCCCAAGAACCTTCATGCGGCTCATGAATGAGGTACTTAAGAAGTTCTTGGGAAAATTTGTTATTGTTTATTTGGATGATATTTTAATTTTCAGCAAGATTTTGGAAGAACATTTACTGCATATTCGTAGTGTCCTTGAAAGGCTAAGGGAAGAGAAACTATTAATTAATCTGAAGAAGTGTATCTTTGCAAAAAGGGAGTTAGTCTATTTGGGGTTTTTTATATCACCCAAAGGTCTCAAAATGGATCCAGAGAAGGTAAAAGCCATCTTGGAATGGCCTACTCCAAGGTCTACTACTGAGGTAATATCATTTCATGGTCTGGTTAGTTTTTACAGGAAGTTTATTAAGAATTTTAGTGGCATATGTGCACCCCTAACTGATACAATAAGAGGGGATAGAAAAGAGTTCAAATGGACTGTAGTAGCTACAAGAAGTTTTGAATTGTTGAAGAAGAAGGTAACAGAACAACCTATGTTGGCACTTCCAAATTTTAGAAAGGTTTTCCAGGTGAATTGTGATGCCAGTGGCAGTGCTATTGGGGCTGTATTAAGCCAAGAAGGTAAGCCTATTGCATATTTTAGTAAAAAATTGAATGATGCAAAGAAGAAGTATTATGTTTATGATCAAGAGTTCTATGCAATAGTTCAGGCCTTAAAGAAATGGAGGCATTATTTATTGCCAAAGGAATTTGTTTTGTATACTGATCATCAGGAATTACAGTACCTAAATAGCCAAGGTAAATTGAATCAAAGGCATATGAAGTGGGTAGAGTTCTTGCAGAGTTATGCATTTGTGTTGAAGCATAGAAGTGGAAAATCTAATAGGGTTGTAGATGCACTAAGTAGGAGACAGTTGTTGCTTACAATAATGCAGGTTGAAGTAGTTGGGTTTGATGAACTCAAGAATTTTTACCCCGAGGACCTTGATTTTGCTGAAGCATGGAAAGCTTGTAAAGAACCTTTTGCTATAGATAGAACCAAGTGGTTAGACTATTTGATTCAAGATGGCATGTTGTTCAAGGGTAGTCAATTGTGCATTCCAGGGAGTTCCATGAGGGAAAATCTGATTAAGGAGAAACATAGTAGAGGGATGGCAGGACATTTTGGTTGAGATAAGACCATTGCCATTCTTAGATAACATTATTTTTGGCCTTAGATTTCACAAGATGTGAAAAAGTTTGTACAGAGTTTCCAGGTTTGTCAAGTTGCCAAGGGGTTTAGTCACAATACTGGCCTATATCAGCCATTTCCTGCTCCATCAAGGCCATGGGAGGACATAAGTATGGATTTTGTTCTTGGATTTCCAAGGACACAAAGGGGTAATGACTCAATATTCGTGGTGGTTGATAGGTTCTCCAAAATGGTACATTTCATTCCATGCCACAAAACTCATGATGTTGTCCATATTATAGACTTGTTTTTCAAAGAGGTGGTAAGACTACATGGTCTTCCAAGGAGTATAGTTTCTAATAGAGATACTAAATTTGTGGGGCATTTCTGGAGGTTATTGTGGAAAAAGTTGAAAATGGACTTGAAATTCAGTTCCACGCATCACCCACAAACTAACGGCCAAACAGAAGTGGTAAACAGAAGTCTAGGAAATTTGCTAAGATGTTTAGTTGGGGATAAGCCCAAGGGATGGGATTTGATTCTACCACAAGCAGAGTTTTCTTAAAATAACTCTATAAATAGGAGTACTGAAAAATCACCATTCCAAATTGTATATGGGAATAGCCCAAGGACTGCACTAGAATTGAGGAAGATAGAGCAAGGGGAGAGGACAAGTGTTGAAGCGAAAGAATTTGCTGAACATATCAAGCATCTACATGAGGAGGTTTAGGCACACATTACCAAGATGAATCAAGAGTATAAAGGTAGGGTTGATCAAAGGAGAAGACATAAGGAATTCCAAGTAGGGGATCTAGTCATGGTGCACTTACGAAAAGAAAGATTTCCAGCCATTACTTAGAACAAGCTAAAAATGAAGAAATTTGGCCCCTGCAAAATTTTGAAGAAACATGACTCAAGAAATGCATATGAAGTGGAGCTGGCAGATGGTATTCACATTTCTCCCATTTTCAACACTGCAGATTTAACAGAGTATCATGATGATGGTGCAAATGAGGAGCTGGTGTTAGAGCCATGTCTAATTCCTGCTTCTAAGAAGGAGGAGATAGAAGACATTCTAGATCATCGTGCAGGTAGGAGTACCAAAAATAGGTAGTATGAAGAGTATTTGGTCAAATGGAAAGGACGACCGATCAAGGACTCAACTTGGATTTTAGCAGCTGAGGTTTCCCATTTGGGATTTCCTCCACCATTCATAAAGTGATAGGGTCACTTTTCAATCTACCCTGGGTGTCTGATGCAAGAGCATCCAGAGGTATAAGGGCAATCTTGTGGCACCCAAAAAAAAATTTACTTAGACTTAGTTTCTGTTTCATGTGTTCTCATTTTTGGATACCCATTTGGGTCAAATAAAGGTTCCAACTCTCATAGTTCCACTATCAGTGTTCGTGTAAATCCTGAAAAAATAGGAGTATGTAATTGAGCCATCATTTTGGTGAACTAGGAGGTGTAAATTGGCTAGATGAATGTAATTGTAATTTAGAGCATTCCAAAAAAAGAATCAGGTCAAAAGGCCCCACGGTTTGAAAGTTATTGCAATTTTTTTGGGTTTTGGAGACCTCCTAAGAATGCTTCAAAGTCAGGTTAGGGGCATTAAATGACCTTGAAAAGGGCCAAAAATGGGGGACAAGTGAAGATGGTCCATAGGGCTATAGAGCACTTTGAGATCTTTCCAAAAATGCAAATGGTTTGTCAATCAAAGCTACGGTTCAAAAGTTATGCCTCCCGAAAGTTCGATTACCATTTTTGGATTCTTCTAGATTTGTGCCAACTTCTAATGCAGCTTCTGGAACCTTCCATTTGGTCAGTGGATGCCTACTAGCACTTTCTAGAATGTACTCCTAGTCCTTAACCCTCTGGGATCTATTTAAGGAGATTTCAGGCATTGTAAAGGCAGTTTGGAGTGGAGTTTGAGAGGAGGTACTGAAAGGAGAAATTATCTCCACATTTATGCTATTGTAAGCCCTTAGGGAATGTTTTGAGGTTTATTTTATCTGTACTGAATGTACTAGCTTATTTTCTAGTTAATACATTTTCCCCTTTTCTATTGTGTCCATTATGTGCTTGGGTGTGTCCCCATCAAACTCAGTGAGGTTCTGATACTCAACATCCACTATCAATGCTTGGCATTTTCATGCACTTGGCAGATGTAGAAGCTCAGTCCATACTAATCACTTCCAAGTAGTATTGAACTTGGTCTACAATGGTGACTCGGTAGATACTACGAAAACTCATCATATAAACTGAGTCTATTTATTTACATTGTATAACTCAGTAAACACTATCACTTTGAGCTCGGTATAAATTGAGTCTCTTGGTTAACACTAAGTAGCTTGGTTAACACTAGACTCACATGACATACACTACAAACTCAGTGAACACTACATAGCTTGGCTTGCACTGGTAAACTTGGCATACATTGAGATGCACAATTTATACTGTTGATCTTCACTGTAACTGTGACTACTCAATAACCACTAAGATTTGTCCAAAGGACTCGGTAGCAACTGTAGAACTTGGTGACAATGAAATACTTGGCAAACACTAATAGTTGTACAATAAGCTTAGTAGCTATATACAATCTAAATAACTATGTTTCACTAATAAAAAACTTGACTAATATGTCAACAATCTCCCACTTTGGCATTAGTGACAAAGCACTTATTAGCCAAAACTAAATTCAAAAAGATTCCTAAATACCTTTTATTCATCACCTTGTGATACTAGCTCAATAGAGTATATTGTTTTTGAGATTTTTCAAAATTGATTTTGTAAGGGATATATCTATACATGATAAGGTTTCTTTATATAGTATAATATACATTTTCTTTCTATATACAACATATCTTTGTATACATATCAAACTCCCCCATTGATTTTTCAACTTATTGCATAATCTCCCCCATAACATATGCATTTCTCCATACATATCTTTTCTTCCCCTTTTGACATTAATGCCAAAGATTTATTCTATTTATTTACATAGTAACACCAAAATTAGATAGAAAATTTGAATGTACCTTGAGAATGATCGCCAAGGTGTTATCTCAATTATCTTGTAGGATCTTGCATGTTTGAAGTGCAATTTGAACTTTTGCTGACAATTCTATCATATGATCCACAATGGAGAAATTATTGTCATGGATGAGATTTTTTGAGTGTAAAATTTGTTTCTATAGTGTATACATGATGGGAAGAATCATGTTTTGAATATCAATCAATGTGGATCTTATACTTGCTTCTTCTCTAAGCAGTTATGCTTGCATATCTGTCAAAAATCTTATCCTTTGAAAATGTACAGAGCTTGAACTAGGGTCAAGTTATAGCTATTGAGCACTAGCTTACAAATCTTAATCTACTTTGGACAATCTATCCTTTATTTCTTTTGTAAACTAAGAAACATCACAAAGCTTTCCAAAAAGTGATGACACATTTGTACATGATGCTTCTAAACTACCCAAAATTGTAGAAAGTTCTACTTGATGAATGGCTATTTGTTGAGCAATGTGCTCCAGCATTTTATTATCAAACTTTTTCTCTGCTTTTTGTACTAACTTTTCTTATCCCTCAATGTCTTCATTGAATTTCTATACTACCTCTGCTAGCTAATATAAAATTGGCTGAGAAGATTCAACCTCAATACCTATGGCTTCTGTCAAAATGTTCTTTGCATCTCCAATTATTTTAAATTCCCTATCTCTCTCCTCTCTTAGTTTCTATTTTTCAGACTTCTTCTAGAGGAGTTCACCAAATAACTACATTTGGTCTAAGGTAAGCTTGGAAATGTCCCAATTTGGGATAACAATTTCCTCATCTAGATCAATCTCTTCCTCTAGCTCTTTACCTTTACACAAAATTTTTTTACTCAATTGAAACTTGGGCTCAACTATCCTTATACTTATTACTTTTGTACCTGAAATAGAGAAAATTGTAGATATGCTAGGACTAGCTGTAAAAATTGATACTATGCTTACTAAAGGAACATTTACAGAAATACTAGAAGAACTCAAAATTGGTGTACTCAAAACTATAGTAGTCAAAACTAAAGAAGTCAAAATTGAAGTACTAAACTCAGTAGATAAAGGAGGAATTTTTAGTAGAGTAGATGAATCGAAGTCACTTCTATCAGTGATGTACTGAGTTGAGTGGGAGAAAAGAGTGATTAGATGATTGGATTGGCACTGGTGGCCACAATCAAACTTGCTAGGGCTATCTTTGTGCTTGAAGTTGTCACTAGTTTTCTTGGAGAGTGAGGAAGTGAGGCAATAATTGTTGCATCTATCTTAACTAGATTAGTCTCCTCATTATCTAGCTTTGTTTCCTTGGTAGCCTCTTGTTGTTGATCCTCTACATCTTCTTCATTATCAAAAAGAGTTGCTTCTTCAATATTCTCTTCTTCATCTTTCTCCTTATCTTCTTCATCATCATCATCCTTGACATTGACTGGAAAATCACTTGGTTTATGTAACAAATAAATATTCTTCCAAGTGTTTGTTGCATTCCTTACAACATGCTCAATGTCCTTAATCAAAATTAGACAAGTATTAAACTTTAGAGTCAATTTTTCTTCATTTTTCTTTAATTACTCTTTTACCTCAATAATTGATATGCTCAGTAATAACTACCTCAAGGTTTTCCCATTTATGTCTTTGATAGTTTGCATTACAAAATCCCATCTTGGCTTTATCATTTCCAATAACTCATTAGGAATTTGAGAAGCAAGCTAGTCTGGTGAGTATTTCCATTTACCCATCTCATCCATCACTAGGTCTTCAATCTACTTCTGCTCCTCTACTATCCTAATTTCATATTTTAATGATTTAAAATTTTTTATTCTTGCTCCTAATTCCAGATCTTCTAATCTATCTTGGAAGGTGGATGGAGATTTTTTGAATATAATGTCTCCTCCTTTCTTATCAGATTTCTTCCTTGAAGATCTCCTTATGTTTTAAACTATAGTTGATGGCTTGGTTGGCTTGGTGATAATCACTTTTCCCTTCTTCCTTAGTGGCTCTTCTTCCTTATATTTTTCCTCCTCTTTTGCTTCCTCATCTTCTCCTTTTCCCTTGGTTAACAAAAAGGTTAAACTAGATTTCAGTTTTGCAATTCTCTTCTTCCCTCTGTTTACCACCTGAGGAAGCTTTATCTCAAGTTCAATCTTGGCCTTTGCTTCATCATTTGATCCAAAATATGTAGCCTTAGGTTCAATTGGCTCATTGATAAGAGTTTCAATAATGTCTTTATTTTCATAAATATTAACCTCCTAACTAAGAAGTTTTACCCACACAATTCTAGGCTTAACTACCTATATGTAAACTTTGTCACAATCCACCATGAAACATACATCATCCTTATAATCTTCTACTAGTTTCTTGGGGATTTAGAACCTATTGTTCATTTTCTCTTTGAATACATCAAAAGAATTATCCATAATACTGTTATACTTTTCACCCATCTCTACAATAAACTCATTTATCTAATAAAGGACAAGCACATCCTTTCTCCATACTACAATTCCTTTTAAAAGGAAAATTTTTTTAAACATAAAAGAATACTTATGCTTTCCATATTTTTGGTAAATTGTTTCAACAATAGCTTAGCAAGGTAAAATGGTAGGTTGTTCTTTACCACCTTGTATGCCAAGTCCACAGCTTCACATGACACACTATTTAACTTGCTAGAGCTATAAATCTTATGTGCAATAATGTGAATGCCAAACTATAATTACATATCAAAAACATTACTGATTTTCATTCCTCTACTGTCTCATTCTACTAGGGTTTTCTTTTCCAACTCTGCCCAACCTAGGGCTTTTATTGTTTTTGCCTTGGCTAGCATTGGGAGGCCAGTGATTTGATGAATCATATTCTTTTTTATCAACACTAGTTGCTCCAACCACAACTAACCATTATACACCCAGCTAAGGATAAACCTAATCCATTTGACTTGAAATTCATGGGGCATTTGAGGGATATGAGTTAATCCTTTAGTTTCTTGGTGTTGCTACTAAGGTTTCAAAACTCCATTTACACATAGTTGACCTAGGGTATCATCCATTTCCAACATACCAATTTCTTTAATAGCACGCTTAAAATTATTTCAAGTATCATTGATCAAAAGTACCTTTGGAGGGATTTGTGATTGTGCTCCACTTAGATCTAGGGTTTTGGTGATTGTAGGAGTGAGATTGAAGTCTAGTGCTTTCCATTCCACTCCATGAACCAAGATATTAGATCCTCTCTTAACCTTGCTACTACTAGATGCAATCTTCACTTGATAGGGTTTGAGGGAATTCAAAAACTTTCCTTGGAAATTTGCTCAAATTTCTTGGAAGCTCTAAAGATCGCACTTTCACAATAGCACTTGAAATTTCATGGTAGGAAATGACTGTGACTTCATATTTTTTGTTAAAATTTCACCATAAATACTCAATACAATGATAGATCAACTGACATCACATTGACAAACTACCATCCACGATGCTTGTATTGAACATTTGGTGAAGTCTTCATGACTCGGTAACCATAGACATCTTTATCACTCCTGACCTTGCTTAGTAGAGTCTATAACCCAACCTCACTCAATAGAGAAGATAACTCAATAGAAACTTGTACTCAATGATCCCTTTGTATATTGAATATTGATTTGAATCATTTGGCTCTTTCAATCTAGAACTATTTTGAATGTCTTCTTTGATAGCGTAGTTCAAGTTTCTCCTATGAGAACTTATGTAGAAATGATAGAGTCACCCAATTCTCGAGTGACTTGATCATCATTACTTTGACTTGTGTCCTCAGTGGACTTAGCAACCCATTGTTGTCTAATCTACTTTTGGATATTATCAGCTTTTGTCTTTTTCTCATCTTCAATTCTACTAGTATTCATGCAATTTTTTGCAAGATGACCAAGTTTTGTAAAAATGAAAAATCTTTTAGTAGTATCTCTTTTCCTCATATGATTTTTTACACAATTTATTCCAATTTTTTCAAATTCTCCACAATAATGACATCTACACTAGGTGTTGTAGTCCCAGCCAAATATTTCTTTGACAATTTGCTCTGCTGGATTCAATACCTTAGTTTTGCATTTTGATGACTTGTGTCCATGTTTCTTACATTTGTGACATTTTCCTTCAAATCTTGGTTTCTCTTTGAATTCATTAGCCTTATGACCATGCTGATTGCAATTGTAGCACTTTCCATTGAATTTTTCTTTTCCATTGCTCTGGCATTTGTTTGATTTATGACCTATCTTACCATAGTGATTGCAAGTAGGTCTTTGGTTCTTTTGAGCTCCTTGATTGGATGATTCTCTTACTTCTATATATCTAATTTCTACTTTCCCTTTTTTCCTATATAGGTTTTTCTCATTCAATTGATTCATGTCTACTTGGGATTTCATCATTCTTTCATTGACTTGCTTCTCAAAGTTCAAATCATTCTGTAATCTTTCATTGATTTTCCTTTCATAATTTAGATCATTCCTCAATGATCTCATTCTTTCATTTTCACATCTTAGGCTCATGATTTTCTCATTTGCATTGGAGAGATGATTAATAATTTCTACTTGCTAAAGAGATTGGTTTTGAATTTCATTGTTCCTTCCATTTATCTCTTCTTTTATCTTGTTTTTCTATTCCATGACTTCACATAACCATACTGCCTAAATTTCTTGTTCATTTTTTTCTTACCTCTTATTGTAGGGATTCATTCTTTTCTAGGAGTTCTTTGATTGATTCATTGGCTTCATTTTAATTTCTTGAATGCAGGTCTTCAATTCTTTCTTTAATGTAGAGATGATCATTCATTTGAATTGTAAGTTCTTTTCTTCTTTTCAAGGATTGAGAGAGTTTCTCCTTTGCTTTCTTGAGTTGGGAAATGGCCATTTCTAAGTCTAGATTCTCATTATGAATAGCTTTGTCAAGTTTGAATATCTCCATAGCTTTGATCTTTGCTGAAGCCATTAAGCTTTCTTTTGAGAACCATAATGCTCTAATACCAATTGTTGGAAATTTTCAAGACTAAGCTAAGTTATTGAGAGGGGAGGGGTGAATCAGTAACTTCTAAAACTTTAACAATTTCAACTCTTAATAATCCAATTAGTATTTAATCCATCACATATATTTTGATCTAACTGCATGCATAAGAAACTGAAAACATGAAAGCATTCATAATACTACAACACAAAGATTTGGTGACCCATAAACCTTCCAAATAGAAAGTAAAATTGGGGTGGGGATGATACCCATAGCTTTAGTATTGTAGTATAAAGTTAGCCTGTTAAAGCTTACATTGATCACTTCTGATGATCTACCCTATTAGGAGCAATGACGACTGCTAGGTCCACCTTGTGAAAGGATTTATAAACATACAATTAAGTATGCACTTGGTAAAGAGATTTAAAAAAGAATGTTAGGTCTACCTTGTGAAAGGATTTAACTGATCCACCTATTAGGATGAAATAGTAAATGATGTGTTATCTAGTTTTCTGAATGAGATTTCTTTAAGTATTGATCATCTTGTTGTGATAGATATGTCTTTGTTGCTCCTTATATTGTTGTAGCCTTTTCAATTTTCTCTTTTCTACTCTTCTTTGATGATTACATTGATTTCATGCTCATACTCACTCTTATACACAATTTGGATATTGATACAATACATTACATATATATCTATCCAATTATACAAATTACAAAGTCAACCACAATACAAGTTACCACAAATATTACAAAGTCGACGCACAAGAAGACACTTGGGTTCTTAAGATTGACTGGATGAGATTCTGATACTCAGGATCCACTATCAATGCTTGCCATCATCATTCACTTGGTAGAAATAGAAGCTCAGTCCATACTAATCACTTCCAAGTAGTCTTAAACTTAGTTTGCACTAGTGACTCAGTAGATACTATGAAAACTTGTCATATAAACTAAGTCTCTTGATTTACATTGTATGACTCGATAAACACTATCACTTCAAGCTTGGTATAAACTGAGTCTCTTGGTTAATGCTAAGTATCTTGATTAATACTGGACTCACATGACATACACTACAAACTTGGTTAACACTACACAGCTCAGCTTGTACTAGTAAACTTGGCATATACTGAGATGCACAATTTACACTATTGAACTTCACTATAATTGTGACTGTTCGGTAACCACTAATATTTGTCCAAAGGGACCAATAAAAAATGTAGAACTTGGTAACAACTGAAATACTTTGAAAACACTGATAGTTTTACAATAATCTCAATAGCTATATATAATCTAAATAAGTGTGTGTTACTAATAACAAACTTGACTAATATGTCAATAGATAACTATGCTCCTAAACCTAGCCACTTTAAATCAGCATTCAAAGAAAAACTAGCTCTTGCTAGAAAAGGAGGAAACTCAAAAGGGAAATAGTTTGATAGTGAAGAATAATATGACACTAATGATCATCTTGAAGCCCTTCTTAAAAAACCATTACCAAAAGGAAAAGGTAAATTTATACAAAAAATCCCATTGATTTGTTTCTCATGTGAAGAATTTTTTCATATTATTTCAAGGTGTCCAAACAAAGAAGATAAAGATGAGAGAAGAAGAAATGGGTTCAAAGGAAAGAAATACTTTAAGAACTACAAGGACTAGAAATACAAAGGTAATAAATCTTGTTAAATTGCTAAAGATTCTGATAGTGATGATAATGAAGAAGAATTAGTCTTTATTATTGTTAAGGAGGAATCTAATAATGAGGAAAATGGAAAGATGAAACTTATTTCTCATGTTATCAAAAATGATACATGGATAATAGATAGTGGTTGTTCTCATCACATAACTGATGACAAAACAAAGTTTCAACATCTAGAACACTATGATGGTGGAAGTGTTAGGTTTGGAAAAAGTAAACCATGTTGTGTAAAAGGAAAAGGAATCATAGCATTAACTAAAGGAATAAAATGTGACAATGCATTTTCCTCTAAAAATTCTTCTATCCAATAATGTGTCAATTTAATCAAGATCATCACCAAATTCACTATCACTTTTTGAATACTTTCTTTTCTTATTCTTAGATCCATCAAGGGTTAGTTGTGCTTTGAATGCATATTCAACATTAGCAGGGGAAAATTATCAAAATTTAATAATTAGATGCAATAAGTCTACCAATCAGACTATACAAGGTTAGATCATTACCAAGTTTACATCTTAGTTCTTGAATTGTAGATACTCTAATTGTATAGATAGGAATTAAAGTCCTCAATACCTTACTTATCATAGTCTCATTGGATATGTCTCCTCTAGCCTCCTCTGATAAAATTCACCACTTTTTTTTATTCAACCACAACACTATACAATGGTCTCACCTTCTTTCATTCCAATGTCATCAAATTTTCTTGTTAAGCTTTCTTCCTTAGCTCTCAACACATTCTTGTCTTCTCCATGAATTTTTTCCAACGTATCTCACATTTTCTTATAAATAGTGCATTCCTTCACATCATCAAATTTTTCATAAATTAGGGCTATTACAAATTCAAACATCATTTGAGTGTGCTCATTCTCTTTTGTTTTTTTAATTTTCATATGTCAATGCACCTTAATGTATTCATTACCCATATAATAAGATGTAGAATCTCCAATGCTAGACAAGTGCAATCACATCAATGCATGTTAGGAAGTTCTAGTTGTTCAGCATAGGTATCTCTCTCTTTTACATCTTTATCTTTGTATTGAGTCCCTTCACACTTTCCTTACCAATACCATAGCTTTGATACCAATTATTATAATTATTTAGAATAACTAAGAGGGGGGTGAATAAGTTATTCTCAAGTCTATATGTACCGATTCAGCTTTTCATAACTTTAAATAACTTAATCAATCACATTGACCCACTTGATCTATATAACATATCATCAATAATTTGAAATTTCATATGATTTCCCAACTCTCTATCTCTATATTATTCAACTACTAGTAAATAAACTATTATAAAATATAGAATGCATAACAATAACATACAAACATGAAAATAACACTTTGACACTGGGATTTAATGTGGAAACCCAATTTGGGAAAAACCACCAAGTGACATGCTACCAATTTTTCATTCTCCTAAAGAAAGCTCTATTAAGATCCAAACCTATTAAAGGTTATACAAAACACTATTAAATTTGACTATTTTAAATGATTTAACCACCCTATTAGGAGTGGCCTTGTTAGAGGACTTGGGATCATTCCATTAGAATGTCACCTTGATTAAAGGATTTACAAAATGACTATTAGGACAACCTTAATTAAATAATTTTGACTAATACAATGATTAGAATTTAATAGTAGGTTTGATTTATAAATTGCATCTCACTTTGTAAATTTAGATCCCCATTCACTCATCTACTGGTTCATTGCTTTGCTTCCATTAATATCTCCATCACTTATTTTCTTGGCATCTCCTCAAGAAATCACTCTTCACAAAAATCTTCACATTTCACTTATGTTGTCTTTGTTGGAAATCTGATTGAAAAGGTCATTGTTTAAGATTAAAGAGGGAGATTATTGCAAAGAAGGGAGTTGGTTGATAAAGAATGTTTTCAATCATTGTTTTGTCATTGATTTCAAACATGCTATTTGGAGGAATGACAATTGCTTATATGTTCCAAGAACTATCACTTAGTTGATTGATGAAGAGGATTTAATCAACAAGATGTAACAAGAGCACCTAAGGGAAAGCTTGAGTTATATTGTAATGAAGTGCAAGAATCAGCTAAGAAAATGGTTAAATGATGTATTGATAACATACTCAAAGATACAGAGGTTGGCCACACTTAAAAACATTGGAGGAATAAGTTGGAATAGAGTTGACTGCAAAGCTTAACTAAGTTCATTAGTAGATGTCGAGAAAGCTAGTTCAAGCCGAGAAAATTTTAAGTTGGAGCCGAGAAAACACAAAACCTATTGTGTGTCAAGTAAACTTTAGGTGCCGAGTGAAGTTCAAGTGCTAAGTGATATAGAAGGATCCAAGTGTTAGAAAAATCTTAGTAGGTCCCGAGTGAACTTCAAGTGCTAAGCATCAGTAAAATGTAGTTGGTGCCAAGTAACTTAGTATGTGTTGAGCACCAGAATTTCAATAATGTTGAGCTGCTGCATTATTGGAAATGACAAAGACTCACCAAATCTGAGTCAAAAGAGTTGTTACCTTGAATTTTTTGAAGTGGCAAAAAATTTTATGTAAACTATTTTTGAAAAAATTCTAGAGGATTCTTCATGATGTTTCTAGAAGAAACAAAATGTGGATTAGATTTAATGAATCCTACCTAATCCATTCAAATAGAAATTAAAGGAAGAAATAATCAAGTAGGAAAAGGAATTCCAGACTTCTATTTAAGGAGTTATAGACCAAGAAGTCAAAGCTGATTGAGTGCCAAATTGCAAAGTGGTTGAGGGGTGTCAAAGATGAGGCATCTAGGAGAAGGAAGAATAGAGCATATAGACTCTAGTTTGATAAGAGGTTAGGATGAGATGATTGCATTGGTACATTAAGCATGAAGACTCAAGAAGACAAAGCTTGAAAGGAGGGAAAGCAATCAGAACTGAAGAATACTGAAAGCTAGGCAATGTGAAGAGCTGAAGAGTGATCTGAGATCTACAAGATAAGTTGTCTATTGTAATAAGGTCAAAACCCCTAATTGTTACTTTCTAGCAATTGTATCAATTAGGGTAAAGGAAAATCTT
This sequence comes from Cupressus sempervirens, assembly GCA_028749045.1. Taxonomy (NCBI): domain Eukaryota; kingdom Viridiplantae; phylum Streptophyta; class Pinopsida; order Cupressales; family Cupressaceae; genus Cupressus; species Cupressus sempervirens. The sequence goes on along the minus strand of CM053783.1, from coordinate 671,055,146 downwards.
ATGGACTTAGGTTGGTTTAACTTCCATTTGTAAATACTTTAATAGGGTGGCATTCCAAGTGAATGTTCTAAATTCCTCTAACTAGGCCCACTTCTAATAGGGTGGTTAAATCCTTTAACTAGGTCACATTTAACAGTGTGTTTTAAGCCTTTAATAGGGTAGGCCTTTCACAAGGTATCACTTTAGAAGAGTGAAAATTAAGTATCATGTTACTGGTGGTTTTTCTCAAATCGAGTTTCCACATAAATCACTATGTTATGTGTCGATCTTTCATGTGTTTTTCTTGCATGTTGATTTATAGTAACTTACTGAATAGGAAAGTTCAAGCTTGGATGAATGAATGGTTGAATGGGCTCACTATACTTAGTAAAAAGTTTGAATTGGACATTTGGACCTTGAATAATTGATTCAGCCCCCAACCCCCCACCCCCCAACCTCATTTATTCTAAATAATTTCTAACAATTTGTATCAGAGCCATCTGTTGATTTAGTTTCAATGTACTAGAAGCAAGAAGATCAAGATGTTCAAGACAGAAGTTCCCAAGCTCAACAAAGACAACTTTTTTGCATGGCAAAGTCTAATGAAACTACACCTTGGATCAATAGATGACTATGCAAAAACCTCAATTGGAGTGGAACATGTAGATCTATCTAGACCCCTCTTTGTAGATGATTTTAACAAAAGGAAGGAGCACAATTAGGCAATGTTGGAGATTACCTTTGCACTCAGTTATGTTGAATTTGATGACATCATAGGATGTAACTACATTCAATATGTGGAAAGCCCTAACAAATATCTATGGTGGAGATCAGAATGTTCAAAAAGAAAAAATAGAAAGCCTCATAGGAAAGTTTGATGACATGAAAATGGAGGAAGGTGAAAATGTTGCTCAATATGGATCTAGAATGAAAAAATTGGAAAGTGCAATAAGAAGTTTGGGTGGTCAATTGGAATAAGAGACTATCAATAGAAAATACTTGAGAACCCTACTTCCTATCTATGATATTAGAGTTTCAACCATCCAAGAGCTAAGGTGTGTGCAAGGAAACACACTAACCTTTGAAGGAATTGTCCAACTTTGACAACTACAGACCTAACAACCTTGAATCTTCTTTCAAGGCCAAGCTAACACTGAAAGATGCTGAGGAGGTGGCATCAAAGAAGAAGAGTAGAAAAGGAAAATTTGCATCCAACGATAGCAGCATAGATGAGGAAGATGTGGAATAGGTTGAAGCACTATTGGCTAGAAGATTACATAGAAAAAAAGGTAAATTCAAAGTTAAGCTTCCTATCATTTGTTTCAATTGCAATGAAGTAGGTCATATTGCTACAAGGTGTACATAGAAGAAGAACTAAAAAGAAGGAAACCAGTACAAGAACAAAAGAGAAGATAATAGCAGATATTACAAGGACAAAGGAAAAAGAAGCTACATTGTTCAAGAAGATTATGATGAAAATGATGATGAAGTAGTCTATGTGGCCATGAAGGATGAATCAGATGAAGATGAAGAAATAGTATTGGTAACCTATGTGAACAAAAATGATAAGTGGATCATAGGCAGTGGATGCTCACATCACATGATAGGAGACAAAAGTAAGTTTATTACCTTTACTCAATATGATGGAAATAGTGTTAGATTTGGTAATGATGCTCCATGTCAAATCAAAGGGAAAGGTTCTATTAAACTTATAGAGAAAATTTCATGTGATAATGCATACTATCTTGAAGGATTGAACTACAAGTTTTTGAGTGTATCACAATTAGGCAATGTAGGTTGTAAAGTAGAATTTGGAAACAAATTTGCCAAAATCTATGACACTGATGGAAATCTAAAAGGAAAAGGTGAACAAACTAGGAGTAACTTATTTTACCTAGATATGGAGGATGCAACCTGTCTTGTTGTTAGACTTGATGATGTGTGGTTATGGCATAAAAGATTGTGTCATGTTAACTTTGACAATCTAATTAACATCAACAAAAAGAAGAAAGTCATAGGTTTCCCTAAACTGAATAAGCCTGAAAACACAATGTGCAAACAATGTCAAGTAGGGAAGATGAATAAATCTAGTTTCAAAAGAAAAATATATACTTTCAAAGAAGTACTAGAGTTAGTCCATATAGACTTATGTGGTCCAATAGAATTGCAAAGCTACCTAGGAGATAGATACATAATGGTATTTGTAGATGACTATTCCAGGATGATGACTACTATGTTCTTAAAGAAAAAACCTAGTGCATTTAAAATGTTCAAGTGGTATTTGGTCAGAGTTGAGAAGAAAATAGGAAAGAGTCTAAAGTGCCTAAGATCAAACATAGGAGGTGAGTTTACACCAAAAGAATTTGAGATATTCTACATTGACAAAGATATCAAAAGGAAAACATCAACACCAAGAACTCCACCATAGAATGGCATTGCTGAAAGAAGAAATAGAACAGTGATAGACTATGCAAGAACCTTGATGATGGAGAAAAATGTTACTATAAAGTACTGGAGAGAAGTTGTAATTACTACTATTTACACCCTAAATAGAGTGCAAGTCAAGAAAGGTACAAATGCAACACCTTTTGAACTATGGTATGGTCACTCACCTAATGTAAAACATTTCAAAGTATTTGGTTGTAAGTGTTATATTCTTAAAGATACTAGAAATGGAAAGTTTGATGCAAAAAGAGATATAGGCATATTCCTTGGATACTCCACTAGAACCAAGGCATATAAGTGTTTGAATACTAACACTAACAAGATTGTGGAGAGTGCAAATGTAGATTTTGATGAGCATGTAGTAGTCCAAGTTGATGAATCTAAGAAACCAAAAGATTATAGATCTTTTGTATACTTCTATGAAGGAATGATTGTGAAGATAATGCTACCTGTTGCATATGTGAAAATGTAGCCTATGCTAACACACACACTTCAACACGGTCCTTATTTGCAGATTCATTGCGGAATGAACATTGAATTGTTCATCCAAAGTTTGCCCTGCAAAGTGACCTGTTGCCTTCTATCTAAAGGGATTTTGCCTGTTAATATCCTCAGAATCGAGGTGCAGGCAACCAAACCCTCTAAGAACGAAGGATTTGACAATGGAATTAAGCTAAGAATGAGTATACAGATTAATCTAAAAAAATGAAAGATGCAATGTAATCTAAGGACAAATGAAGAAAACTAGATTAAGCATATGCATGATTAAACTAAAATGAGATTAAACTAAGAATGAGAATGTATGCAAGAAATGTAAGTAAATATGAGCATGAATTTTAATAGCAATTCGATAGCAAATCAATTCATCCCCCTGAAATGAAGAGATGAGGGTCTCTTAAATAGAGTCTCCTGGAATCCATCAATGGTTGAGATTGATTCAGATCAACGGTCAAGATTGAAGATGAGTTTCAGTCATAAAGGGAGATTCCCAAATTAAAGGGAGTTAACAGACTTAATTTGAGTAAAATAAGGAGTTAACTATTTTAATTTGAGTAGAAAAAGGAGTTAACTGAGTTAACTCATTTTTAATCAATAGTGAACTGGAAATTCCCCTTTTTTGAACTAAAGAGAGATTTTGTTGAGATATTTAATTTAATAAAATGAAATATGCTCTCATAATTACTTTTTCTACTTAATTAAATAATCTTTAATTAATTAGAGACACTTTTGTTTAATTAAATAACTTCATTTAATTAATTGGGAATGGCTTCCCATTTAATTAAATAACTTTGTTTAATTATTTAGAAGTAAGTACTCCATTTAATTAAATAATTTCTTTTAATTAATTAGAGTAATAGCATTTAGAAGATTATCTCCAGAACGAAGCTTAACCTTCAAGGATCTAGATAAAACACCTAGATACCTAAAATTGATAGCATTTAGAAGATTATCTCCAGAACGGAGCTTAACCTTCAAGGATCTAGATAGAACACCTAGATACCCAAGAATAATAGCATTTAGAAGATTATCTCCAGAATGGAGCTTAACCTTCAAGGATCCAGATAGAACACCTAGATACCCGAGATTGATAAAAGATAACAAGGTCCCATCATGAGTCATAGAATCATCCCCAGAACGAGGCTTGATCCTCAAGAGTCAGGGTTTAGACTATCCTAATACCTGTCCATCAAACTTTGAGAAGAGTTGTTATAAGGTTGATCAATTAATGAAAAGATAGGATAGATAGCAAAGATGCCAAATAGAAAGGAACAAGATGCCCCGAGTAATTAGATGCCCCAAGTGATAGATGGCAAAGATGCCAGATAAAAGGGAACAAGATGCCCTGAGCATTAATTATTCAATGGTGTAATCATTCTACCCCCTCGAGAGCAAAATTGAAAGATGACACACCAGAAATATGATTGAAGTAGTATATCATGTCAGCAGAATCTAGAAGAGGTCAAAACAATCTAAAGATTGGGTTGATTTGAAATGATTGTGAAGTCACAATGAGTTTGACCAAAAGTTGACCAGAGTTAGCCACAGTTGACTTAAGTTGACTATTTTCAAAATGAATTTTAAAAATATGGAGAATGTAAAGTTGAAAGGATTCCAAGAATCATAAAGTATCAGAAAGATTTGGACTGCACAAGCGTTCGATCACGTCAGTCTCCAAAATTTTAAAATGCATTTTTAAGGCTCTTAGGTGTGTCAAATTTTGAATTTGATCTTAAAAATGGATCCAAAACGGTCCAATTAGCCAGGGGTGCAATTTTTGCGCAAATTTGAGCACTTTGAAAAATTTGGTCAACACCTATATAAGGGCTCGAAGGGTCATTTTCAATTCATTTGTGCTTTTTGTCTTGTAGTAATTTTGAGTTCTGATAGAGACATGGCAGTGAACCTGAGATATCATCATTTCGAGTGCTCCAGATAACATAGTCAACCAGCAGATTATGGACCACTGGTGAGTCATCAATTTCCCATCTTCGTACTTTCATTTTCATGCATTTCGAGTTCATTTATGCACATTTTTAGCATGTTTTAGGTTTGTGAAATCTTTCTTCATGCGAGACCAGTCTCTTCTCGAGCAAAGATCTTCTTTCTTCACGCAAAGAAACAAGATGCATTGTTTCTTCGCGTGTAGCCAGAATATCTTCACGTGGGGCGATTTTGGTTTTGCGTGAAGGTGGAGATTCTTCATGCGAGCCAATTTGTGTTTCGCGTGAGAACCTCATTTCTCGCACGGGAAGATCCATCTTCACATGAGAATATCTTTTTTCACACGAAGGAGAGATTCTTTGCACGAAGAAAAATCAATTTAGTGTGAAACTGAACATCTTCGCGCGAGATTTTACGAATTTCGCACAAAATTCTGCGACAGTTTTGTGTTTTCGCATTTAGAAATCGCACTTTATTTCGTTTTGATGCTTCGATTTGACTTGATACTGATCGTTTGATTGTCATTTTTTTTGTGCGTGTAGGAGGTCTTCAGAGACGTATCATTTAGATCTCATTATCTGCCTTATGGAGAGTTATTGCGGAGTTTAGATGATGCAGATCGGGCACACATTGCCCAATTGGGTTTGTCTTCACTATGCCAGATTCCAGCCATGATGGTGAATCACAGTTTACTGACTGCATTGGTAGAGCGTTTCCATTCGGAGACAAACACATTTCATTTGCCGATGGGTGAGATGACCATCACACCAGAGGACATATGGAGGATCTTGAGGATCCCATTTCACGGTGCCCAGGTCATGTATGATACAGTGCCTCGATTAGGGACAGAGGCACTATCCATTGTTTTTAAGAGAGAGCTACTGAGAGGCAGGGCCATCAGCTGGGATGAGCTGATGCATACCTATGGACCCACACACAGGTTAGCATCTATGTTGGGTATTTTCTTGAGCTGCTTCCTATGTCCTGATAGGGGACAGCATGGGTTGGAGTGTGGATGGGGTGTCATGCTCCGTAGGATGGTTGAGGCACCTAAGATCTTTGGGTGGGGTTAGTGCATGTTGGCCCATCTTTTTCATGAGATGCATGAGGTCATCTTCCATGAGAAGAAGACCATGGTAGCAGGTGTTTATGTGCTACAGATCTAGGCCTAGGAGCATCTCCCTGTATGTAGGCTGATTTTTGAGGATTCTTGAGAGCCCATGGAGCCCTACATCTACAGATATCGAGGGCATATTACCTAGGCCCACCTGGGTAAGACTGAGCATTAGCAGACACATCTTAATGACCTGGTGTCTGTTATATGGCGACCCTGGAGAGAGACAAAAGACTGGGATGATGCCCCGAGAGAGCTACCCTAGATGTTTAGTTCTCGACTGCTGGTAGGCAGGACGACATCAGTCATAGAGAGATTTGTCATCTCATGAGTGTGGTGGCAGTATGGCCGACCACAGGACATTTCAGCTAAGTACTGTGCCTATGCTAGGGTGTAGAAGGATATAGAGTGGGGATGGCCTCCACGGATGCATCCAGGATGATCCATGATAGATATCTGTAGCCTAGTTGCAGTTCAGTGGGACTACCTACCAGAGGTAGTAGATGACAGGATGACGCCTGCATATCAAGCATTTTTGATGAGCCATCCATTCCCATGCTTCACAGATCCACTAGGGATGGCAGGGCAGGTATAGGGGCAGGGATAGGTAGCTCAGCAGCAGCAGGCACAGCCACAGGTGTCACCACAGGTCCAGCACCAGGTATAGCAAATACCTATTCCCCCATGTTAGATGGGATCAGACCCAGGTGCTGGAGGCAGTGGAGCAGGAAACAGTTGGCGGAGGAGGCAGAGAACAGAGGAGCAGGCCCCTCAGCAGGAGGTCCCATAGCAGCAAGTGCCTCCATAGCCATAGGTACCTCCACCGCAGCAGGCACCTCCATAGCAGCATGCACCAGAGATGGTCGATGAGGATATGCCAGATTAGCCGGTAGGTGGGGTATAGGATGCAGTACTATGGTACCGAGAGCGAGTTCATGTAGCCTCCTGACAGTTGGGAGAGTTGCAAATTGCAATAGCAGTGAGGGACATGTAGCTAGTAGAGAGACAGAGAGAGACAGATCATTAGAGAGAGTGCACGAAGGCTGTAGAGCGGAGGCTAGAGCTGGCACAGGATGAGATTTTCATCCAGTTTGCTCGAGCTGCATATTATTATGCTATATACACGAGTGCAGTACCTGATGAGACATTGCAGGTGTAGCGATTCTCTCAGTATGCACGAGAGTCCAAAGGTGCACGACCTCCTGTCAGGCTGGATATGCCACCACCACCTCTGCCACCTGCTGTCCCTATTCCTCTTTCTCCTCCTGGAGGTGAGAGTTTGGGACAGAGTTAGATGCTCTATGCCTAATTTTTTATTTTGATCTCTGGCTATGTATCAATTGGTGTGCCAGCACTAGATGTATCATTTTTGATCGATTGTGCTCGAGTAGCACCCATTTTTTGTACTGACCCATTCTTTGATATATATATGCAAGATTTTGAGTCGAGTATTCCTGTGTACATGTCATTATCTATTTTCTTTTGCTCTGATGTACATGAGATGTATGTTTAGATAGAATGCATATGTATGAACTTACATCTAACATAGTGTTGTGTGTTTTTGTTTGACAGTCACAGGTATTCCATTGAGGAACGAGAATCGATGAACCAAATGCTTGTGCAACCATGGAGGAATCTGATGCATGTGGAGTATGAATAGGATTACCATCGAATTGCGTGCTAATGCAAATGAAGTATGCAAGACTATGTTAAATGCAACCCTAGGTCTGGTTACCAAGCCTCGATGATTTATCATCATTGGATATAAAATAAAGTTTTTATGTTATACAATTTCCACTGACATTGCAATCATGAAAATATGAATATAACATACGTTATTGGGATTTCGAGATTAAATGTAAGCATTCAAGGCACAAGAAACCGGAATGACCAGAACATTTGTCGCTTTTAATGTAGCAAGTTAACATAAGCATCAAAGCATAAATGCTACGATGACCTGAATGTTGCTTGCATAACAGGCACACCAAACACACAGGAGATCCCTCTTATGCTAAGTATTCAGTATTCATTCTGTCCACAATGACTCTTGCGTTTGTAACCTGAGACAGAAGTGTACTAGATATACTCGTAGTGACCCATACGTTCACTTAATAGGACGAGTATCAATATTTATTGTAGCATGAAGAGTTCACTCCAACAAACAAGGAGAAGAACCAATGTCATTGACATATCTGTATAAAAGGAGTCGAGGTACACACGGCCATCCAATATGAGATGGAGGCTCTTATAGTTGACACCCCTCTTATAGGAATAGATCAACCTATTAGAACTAAACCGCAAATAGAAAGAAAAGAAAAAGATCATGCCCCCAGTCATTACTTCTCTAGTCGAAGATGACATCATCAAGTTACTCGAGGAGATATGATAAAGCAAAACAAAGTAAACAAAGAAAATGCTCAGCATATCCAAACAAGTATATCATTGAGTTTAATGTTTTCGGGATTGATGTCAAGTGTCAATGTCCATAATATGTAAGAAATAAATCTCTTCAGCAGGGTGACAATAGTAGGCAAACACAGTCAGAACGACTGCTGACTGAGGTCAAAGAGGAATCTTCACGATGAAGAACCTAGGAAGGACTAAGCGACAGTAGACAGACACAGCCAGGACAACTGGTGACTGATGCAAAAGAGATCTTCCATAAAGTAATCTTGATACATGACCTGAGCAACGGTAGGCAGACATAGCTAAAACAACTGGTGACCATTGCAAAAGAGATTCTATGAGGAGAATCTCGAAAAGAGTGACACTAGCAATAGTAGGCAGACACAGTTAGAACGACTAGTGACTGTCGCATAGGAGATTCTATGAGGAGAATCTCAAAAAAGAGTGACACTGGCAATAGTAGGCAGATGTAGTCAAAACGATTGGTGACTATCGAGTAGGAGATTCTATGAGGAGAATTTTGAAAAAAAGTGACACTGGTGACAATAGGCAAACTCAGTTAGAATGAATGGTGACTATCACGTAGGAGATTCTATGAGGAGAATCTCAAAAAATAGTGACACTGGCGACAGTAGGCAGACGCAGTCAGAATGACTGGTGACTATCATGTAGGAGATTCTATGAGGAGAATCTTGAAAAAAAGTGACACTGGCGACAATATGCAGACGCAGTCAGAATGATTGGTGGCTGTCGCGTATAAGATTCTATGAGGAGAATCTCAAAAAGAGTGACACTAAGGGGGGAACACCCCCGAGCTATGACAAGACTCAATCCATGGATACATGAGTAGGAAAAGTAGGAAAGCAAAAGCATGAAAGTGAGTATACAAAGTAGCTAGAAGATGGAGCATTGGGAACAAGATTTCCCTTCTTTTTTTTTTTGCTACCATGATGCCTGTTTCTAGGTTTTCACCAATGGCACTTTTCTTGTTTTTCAATTTATTTTTTGTGTTTTTCTCTTTCTTTTTTTCCTTTTTTTTTTTTTTCAGGACATTTTCTGATTTTTAGGATTTTTTTTAGGACATTTAGATATGTGCAGAGAGCTTGTTGAGATTGAATCAACTGTAAAACCTCTTCAGGTGGATAGTGTTCATAGGCTCTTTAAGCACATCTCCTTCAGTTGTGGAAAGTTGATAGGCGCCAGATCCATATACTATAGTAATGATGTAAGGACCTAGCCAGTTTAGTTCAAACTTTCCCTTTTGCATTTGTTGTTGTTGATTCTTAGGATTCTCTCTTAGGACGAGATCACCCAGCTGGAAGTCATGTGGCCTAATTCTTCTATTGTAGCTTTGTGCCATTCTTTGTTGATATGCTCATAGATGATCACATGCCACTTGTCATTGTTCATCCAGCAACACAAGCTCTTGAAGCCGAGCTATCCTATAGTCATCATTTGTGATAAGACCTTTCATAGAGATTCTCAAGGTAGGAATCTCGACCTCTATCGAAAGCACAACATCTGCCCCATATACCAACGCAAAAGGAGTCATGCCTGTTGGAGTTCTAATGCTTGTTCTATATGCCCACAGGGCTGGATTGATCTAGAGATGCCAGTCTCACCTTGACTTATTGACTGTGCGATGAAGAATTTTGAGGATCGCCTTATTGGATGCCTCAGCTTGGCCATTAACCTGGGGGTAATAAATGGAAGACCAATGTTGTGTAATTTTGAATTTCTTGCACAGTTCCTTAAGGTCTTTATTTTTAAACTGTCCTCCATTATCAGTAATGATTGAGGACAGTATACCATATCTACAGATGATGTAGTTTGTGATAAAAAGCGATTGTGAGAGGGACTGCCTCTACCCATTTCGTGAAATAATTTGTAGCGGTGATAATGAACTTATGTCCATTAGAAGAGGTTGGATGAATCTGTCTCACCAATTCAAAGGCCCATTGTTGAAATGGCCATGTTGTAGTAGAGGGAATCAACTCTCTAGCTGGAGTGTGAATGAGATTCCCATGTAGTTGACACTATTTACAAGACCTAGCATATTTAATAGCTTCTTGCTCCATTTTAGGCCAGTAGTAACCAGCACGAAGAAGTTTTCGAGCTAGTGTTAGACCATTGGAATGAGATCCACAAATGCCTTCGTGAATGTTAATTAGTGCACGTTTGGACTCGTCAGGTTCTAAACACCTAAGGAGTGTTCTGTCAAGACCTCTCCTATACAGATTGTCAGCAATAATGACATAATGTGAAGCGTTATGGATTAGGTAATGTTTCTCATTCTGGGTCAGACCTTCCAGAATGGTTTGATTATGAAGGTAGGAATAGATGTGATGGTAGCGAGATGATTCTTGTCCTATAATAGAACAGATCATCTTGGAATCAGGTGTGTCATAGGCTGGGTAGTGTAACGCTTCCACCAAGAACTCGTGTCGTAGATCATTTTTTAGCATTTGGAGAAGGGAGGCTAGAGTGGCCATGGCATCAACCACTTTATTATCTGCACATGGAACTTGTTGGAAGGTGATGTGTGCAAAATATTTTGTCAAGTCATCAACCATGCATTTTTAAGGAATTAGTTTTTCATCCTTTGTTTGATACACATCATTTATTTGGTTGATGACAAGCTGAGAGTCACCAAAGGTATCCAACTGATCTACTCTCCATTCAGCTACAATTTTCATACCATTGATCAAAGCTTCATATTCAGCAATGTTATTTGTACAAGGAAACAAAATCTTGTACGCTTTGGGCAATGAGTATTTCTGTGGTGTGATGAAAAGTAATCTACCACCTGATCCTTGTTGTGTGAAGGATCCATCGAAGAACATAACCCATGTATAGTGAGTGAGTGTTAGAATTGACTCATCTAGAAAATCAATGTTTATTGGTAGAGGACTCTGTATGGGTGCCTCAGCCAGCTGGTCTGCAATTGCCTATCCCTTTATAGCTTTGCGTTCAACATATTGGATGTCAAACTCACTTAGTATCATGACCCATTTAGCCAATCTTCCTATGAGAGCTGCCTTACTAAGAAAATACTTTAATGGATCTATTTTAGTCACAAGCCATGTAGTGTGAGCAAGCATGTAGTGTCTCAACTTTTGGGAAGCAAAGACAACTGCCAAGCAAGATTTCTCAATAATACTGTAGTTTTTCTCATAAGAGACCAATGTTTGGCTCAAGTAATAAATAGCTCTTTCTTTGTTATCATTGTCTTCCTAAGCCAACGGGATTCCCAAAGATGTTTCAATGCCTGAAATGTATAAAAGCAAAGGCTTCCCATGCATAGGAGGCATCAAGATTGGTGGATTGACAAGATATTGTTTAATCTGTGTTAAGCTTTGCTCACAATCCTGGCTCTAATTGAATTTCACACCCTTATGTAAGGTCTTTGTGAAGGGTTGTGATTTATCCGCCAATTGTGAAATAAATCTGCGAATAGATTGAAGCCTTCCCTATAGTCCTCTCATCTAACTGATGTTTCGAGGTGGTGGCATGTCCATTATTGCTTGTACTTTTTTTGGATCTACTTCAATTCCTTTTGCAGAAACAATATATCCTAATAGTTTTCTTGATATGACACCAAATGCGCATTTCTTAGGATTGAGCCGAAGACTAAACTTTTCCATACGATCTAGGATTGGTCCCAAATCGTGCAAATGAGTATTGTGTTTAGCGCTTTTGACCAAGGTATCATCAACATAGTCCTCCATAGTTCTATGCATCATGTCATGGAAAATTGTAGTAACAGCCCATTGATATGTAGCGCCAGCATTCTTTAAACCAAATGGCATCACATTCCAACAAAAGGTTCCCCATGCACATGTGAAAGTTGTTTTCTCTTGATCTTCTGGTGCAATTTTTATCTGATTGTATCCAGAAAAACCATCCATAAGTGAGTACATCTCATAACCAGCCGTCATGTCCACAATCATATCAATATTAGGGAGTGGAAAGTCATCTTTAGGACATGCCAAGTTGAGATCACAAAAATCTATACAAACTCTGATAGACTTATCATGCTTGGACACAAGGACAATATTGGATATCCATTCAACATAATCAATCGCACGAATGAAACCAGCCTTCAGAAGTTTCTCCAATTCAGCTTTGACTAGTAATGCAACATGAGGATGCATCTTTCAAAGCTTCTATTTAACTAGTTTTATGCCTGGTGTTATGGACAAGTGATGCATAATAAGATCAGGATCCAATCCTGGAATGTCAGAATATGTCCAAGCAAAATTTATTTTCTTTCCCTTGAAAAAGGCAATGAATTGTTCCTTTTCTTCAGTTGACAATGACTGAGCCAGATGTATCACATGAGGATGTTCTTCTGTGCCCAGGTTAATCGGCTGTGTTGGCTCTATTAACATTGATGATCTCTCCTGAAAGTGACTAGGAAGGACATCAAATATCTCATCTGTGGGTGCCTCAAAGAGGTTTTCACCCTTGGATACGTCTTTTGTTTTTACTTTTTTTGGATCTGACACTACCACAATGTGGTTTTCACCATCGGACCTCTTGCATTTTTTCTTTTTAATTATGTGAATGAGATATTTGATGTCAGCCTCAGTCATGTTGACGCTCTACTCATTGATGGAAGACATTATAGGTTTGATAGCATTTAGGTAACAAGCAAGAGTATCGTCATTCTGGAATGTGGGGACTTTGTTAGATGCATTGGGGTTCCAGTCTATATGCTCGGGATGTGCGAGTGAGAGAGTAGTGGCTAGTTCAATTGCATTCATAGTATAGTTATTAAATGCGTGGACCAGAAATTCGAGACCTATGGTGACCTCACCCATAGGTGTATTCAAATGTCTTAGAGTACAAACATTAGTAATTGACGACTCTAAGACACTAGTTGGATCAGACCCCTGTGACCTATCCCTAGACATTTCACTCACTTCGATTTGATTTTCATAGACATGCACTTGGTCAATGTCTTTATCAGTAGTTACTTTTGAAAGATTGTCAAATTCATATTCATGAGAATTGGTGCTACATAGCGAGAGACTATAGAACTCCCCAATAGTGATAGGGACATACTCTCCTTCAGCCTCTGGATTCTTACACAAATACTCAATATGGCATGACTGACTAGATTCCCCCTTTTCTGAATGATATTTGAGTTGCTCAGTATTGTCCTCAGAAGAATCACTAGTATCATCCACAGTGCTAACACGTGGCACAAAGTCATCTAGCTCATCAAAGAATTTAGCAAGATCATAAGGAATAGGATGAGGGTAAGAATCCTCATCATCAGATTCTTCCTCTTGAGTACCTGATTCAGATTGTGACTCATTTTCAGATGAACTCTCAGGTATGGGTATGAATTTATTGGATCCCAAATTGAAAGGGACCTTCTTGAACCCTAGGCCAGTTGTGTCACTATTGCTTCGAGCTATTACTTTGACAGGATCTATTAAACCATTGTTATTGCAACCAATAGGGTTGGTTCCCTTGTAGCCAAAATGCTTCATAAGCTTAAGACTAGGTCCATACTTCTTAGGAGTGATTTCTCGAGCTTGTTCTGTTAGGTCTACTAGAGAATCTTCTTTGTAAAGCCATGTAGCAATGGCTCTATTTTTGCTTTCATCTTCTAAGGGAACTATAGCTTTGACAAAAGAGCCATTAAACTTGGTCTGAGGTGTCAACACGAATGGCTTCTTTGCTACTGAGGGTCTCCCAAAATGTCAAGGGGACTCTAGAATTGATGTTAATGATAACATTGGTTCCATGTAGTACTCTCCCATACCAGTTTCTTTCAATTTAAATGAATGCTCAATTTGTTTTAGCTTATTATTGTGACAATCAGTAGACTCATGGTTAGCAGGGACGAAAGAATCAGCAGCTTTGAGCATATTGCAAGTGTAGCTAGTAGTTGCAAGAATAGTAACTTTAGAGCCATGAAATGGGAATTTAATGCATTGGTGGTATGTGGATGGCACAACGCACATCTCATGTATCCATGGCCATCCCAATAGAATGTTGTAGGAATGTCAAGCACCTGACAGGTGACATCCCTTTCGACAGGACCGACGCGAATTGGTAAAGTCACAAGACCTAGTGACTTTCGTTCTACTTCATCGTATGCTTTAATAGTGATCTTTCATCGAGGATCAACAAAGTCCTCAGAATAATCCAATTGTCTAAGAAAAGCCGCAGAAATAATATTTAGGCCAACGCCATTGTCAATGAGTACCCGATGAACACGTGTCTGGTGGATCATAACCTCAACGTGTAGAGGCTGATTGTGTGGGTGATTCAGTGAGTTGTCATCCTCCTTGGAGAAGGTCATAAGATGAGGTGAGGTCAGGTGACCTACCATGGATTGAAATTTTTCAAGATCAAGATCTTGAGGAATGTTTGCCTCAGTGAGGGCTTTGTCCAGAATTTGCCTATGAGCGGGCGAGATTTTAAGCAGCTCAAATATAGATATGTGAGCATTGGTTCGTTTCAATTGATCTAGAACACTATAATTGGTTACAGTCAAGTTCGTCATGTGTTTTGCACCTTTACTAGATGGACTAGCAAGGGCCTTGTCCTTGTGTTGTTCAAGATTTGAAGTAGGAGGTGTAGGGCCTTTGAGCACCAATTTTGCATGAGAGCAAGTAACAACATTAGCACAGTCTTGCGAAGATGCATTATCCATGTTATTGGAAGTAGGGCCTCTCAAGACAAATGGTGTCTTGGGTTTATCGTTATCTTGCTTCCCCTTTATGGTAATAACATTGCAGTATTCAGAATCTACAGGTTCAACCATGTGAATGACATTGTCATCATTGGAATATGTATAGTTGACCTTATTGTAGGGTTCTGGTTTTGAAGTCTCTCCTTTTTCATAAGCTGGGAAAGGCTCTTTGAATGCCTTGTGGTCTGAGTTTTTGTTATGTCCATCTACTACAAGTTCACCAGCATCAATCATGTCCTGGAATTTATGATGTAAGTTTATACAGTTGATGGTTTTATGTCCCTTGTTTTGGTGATACTCACAAAATGAGGTCTCATTCCACCATGGTGGACGTCATTGTGGATCATAGGGACGAGGGTTATCCATTGGTGAGATAAGCTTGTGTTGTAGCAATGTTTTGTAAACCACATCCAAAGGTTCTCCTAAAGGCGTATATTCTCGCTTGGGTCGTGTTGCCCATGAGTTTCTCGATTTGTTCCCAGATGTTTTATTGTTAGGAGGAGGCTTCTCAGCACTTTTGGCTGCTTTCAAGCAGTCTGTGAGATTAAATGTTGCTTTAGAAGGTTTTGGTGTGACATTATCAACAACCCCATCATGTACAATTTCTCGTTTCTTTTTGACATGTTTGGTTTTATCCCTGTTGGAAGTGTAACCTTGTTTTGAGTCTCTCTAAAGAGTGAGTTCACCTTTCTTGACCATAAATTCTTCGATATGGATAGCCTGTGTAATCATGTCTTCAAAGGTATGTGGAACTTGTAGTTGGACTCTATACCCAAAATCAGGTAAGAGGTTATCAGTGAAAATGTTGAGCTTCTCTATTTCTGGGATTTTACGAGAGTACTTAGTATAAAGCCGTCTCCACCGTTGGAGGAAAGTAAGAAAAGGCTCACCAACCTTCTATTTAAGGTTGCATAGATTTTGAATATTTATAGGATGTTGAATGTTATGAGAATATTGCTAAATAAATGAATTAGCAATTTTGTCAAACGTCTTTATACCAGGAGGTAAATGTGAGAACCACTCCAAAGCTTGACCACCTAGGCTTCTAGGGAATAAACGCATGAGGTACATTTGATTGTGTATAAACTCCATAGACAAAGCACCAAATTCCTACAAGTGATCTTGGGGATCAGTAGTACCACAGTACTTGTCATATTTGGGTAGTTCTACACCTCTTGGGAAAGGCAGCATGTTTATACTTTTGTCAAATGGAAATGACCAAAGCGCGTCCAATGTGTATGTCTTTTTGGGTTTCTCTTTCTCATGCATCATCTGAGCTAATTGCTCTTGCATAATTTTCAGTTATTTTTGGAGTTTAGTCATCTCAGTTTCTTCTTCACGTGTGATAATGGTCTCCACATTGAAATGTATGGGCAGTTTAGCTCCCTCTTGGGCGAGTTTGAGAAAGTACTTTTCTTTCTCTTCGTTGATTAGGATTCCCATGACCTTCTGAAAGTTTTTGTCTCTTTGACATCTTGCTATGTATTCAGGAAGGATTTTCACCTCTTCTTGTTCTTCATCAGTGTCATTTTCTTTCTCTTTCTCTTTGTCATCCCTAGGTTGTTCTTGATATTGACTATGGCTACCCCGTTCAGGTTCATGATTAGTCATTATAGGAACTTGTTCAGTTTTCGTACATTGTGTTTCAAAAGGGTCCGTGGAGAAAGGGTCATACATTGGGTTTGAGAATGCAGGACTCCTACCTGTCTCAGTATCCTTTTGGTAAAAAGGATTCCTAATTTGTTGCAAATTGGAAAATGTTCGTTGAACTTGAGATGACCTTGCAGGTGAGGAAGACCATGAAGATGCCTCACTAGCCAAACTAGATATAGATTGTGTAGCGAAAGGTAAGCTAACTCTATTGCAATTACGACCCCTAGCACGACCACGTCTAATGTTATCAAGATAAAACATGTTGCTGCTTCTAGTTGTGACAGTCATAGGCAAGGACAAGAAGCTAGAACTTAGACAAGGACTATACTAAAATTGAGTCTCAAAAAGGACAAGATAGTAGCAAGAATGATGTTCACTAAGGCACAAATGGTCTAATTTAAAGGCTAGAATAGCTAGAGATTATGACCACTGCGGCACAAAGTATGACAAGCATTAAGACGAGGACCAAGATTACGTATGAGACGAGACTAGTCAAGGTATAAGACACAAGTTTCATTTAAGCGAAGTGTCACTATTCCAGGACTGTTTGCAAATAGAGAGCGATAAATGAACACAGAAAAGGACAGTGTGCAGGCTGCAGATAGCTAGAACAGACCCAGATTGTAAATGCTGATACAAAATCTCGTGCAAAAAACCTTTATGAGTCGTGCAAAGAAGTTTTACGGGTTGTGCGAAGATGTTTCTGTCTCGCATGAAGATCAGTAATAGTTTTTAATTTCACGTGAGAATGTTTCTGGATCGCGCGAAGATGTGCAACAGAACTTTAATTTTGTGCGAGGGAAAAATGGCTTCGCGTGAGAGAGAAATGATTTCGCACGAGAGCCAAATGATTTCGCATGAAAGGATAGAACAGTTTCACAACAGTGACTAATTTTGACAAAATTTTTGATCAATCAAATAACCAAGTAGATAAAAAGGCATGTAGAACAGCAAGCAAGTGATTTCAAGCACGTCTAAAAACAATAAGCAAGGGCAAAAGAAACCTTGTGCATGAACAATCAAGTGACTTAGTTTGTGCTAATGCCTAAGAGAGCTATTTGTGTAAATTTTCAAAGAGTTTTGCAATCATTACACACATTCCTAAAAAATAAAAGTTGGCTTCTCTAAGGTATTTAATAATGGTTTGACTCTGCAACTTTTATGGCTCACAGGGGTGACCTCTAATCTCGGCGCATCGAGGTTTTGACACAGTCTAAGAACTTAATCTTCAAGAGCTGCTAAGGAGATCTAACAACCCACAATGAACCACACCCATGGAGATTTCTTCCACAAGGACATTTATATAGTAGTTGTCACTACCATGGTGAAAATGGCTATTACCGCTTGAGGTTTCATCATCACAGTTTTCCCTGTAGAGGGATTGTCTGCTATAGTTAACCCTCTCTAAAGGTGACCGACTCACAATAGTATACCATAAGGGGACTTAGCTTCTAGATTCAAGGTTTTGACACCTTTTCACCTTTAGCCCAATCAAAACAAACAAATTAATCTGACACGCTAGACTAAGATTATCTCTTAAAGATCTATTATATCATCTTCCTGTGATCTATCAACCTCTCCGAAGAAAGGATGCCTTAATCAACAAGTCGAAGATTCATCTATCTACGAGATGCTCAAAGTATCCTACCCACCCATAAGGAATCCATCTTAGAGAGGATTTTCACTAGGAACCCACTCCCTCAAGATCCACGAATAGTGTTCATGGGGGCTTAATTACTATGTGTGTACAGATGTTAATTCCTGAAAGCAAATCTATCTAAAAGTAATAAAAAAGCACAAGGCGGTACACTTAATGCTTTAACTAATGTGAGGTGAGTCCAAAGATGTGGAACATTTAACCCCTCACACAAGCCAAAATGAGTCCACAACTCAGAAATTAGTGAGTTCTAAAAAGCACAAAAGGGTTGCCTTGTGGAGCCTTTAACGCTTATGTCCTGTAGACCCCTCCCCTATTTAACGTGGTGTTGAGCTTGCAACCACAGGGTGGAATGAGGGGCTGGCAGATTAGCGAGTCTAATAACCCAAGATAGCTAATCAGATCTATCACTAAAGACTAAGCCTGCTAAATGAATACTAACAGAGATCACACCCTAGTATCAATTTATGCATGTGTTGTAAAATGAAAATACAAAAGGAAACACACAAGCTCAACATGAAAGATCTTTGTTTTAGATCCAAATGAAGTGTTATCAGCTGATGAAGATTACCTGGTGATCCTCGCAATGCGCTTAGTAGATTTTTACCTGTTTCTGACAACTTTAGCGCGCTTTTCCCATTGTTCCACAAACCGCTGCTATGTTGTTCAAAAAAATTAGAAAACACAGAAACACTAGAAATGGCGAACAGTTAGCAGAAAAATTACCCTTGGCCTATAAATAGAAGCCTCTTCCTTCACTAAAATCATCCACTTTTGAAGCAAACTTATAATTCTATTTTGAGAGCCTAAAACCTACCAAAATACTATTATAATTATTGAAACCCCTTCATACCTTCATTGTTGAATCATTCATCCACACCCATATTTGATTATCATTCATCCACTTGGAGCTTGAACACATCGTGAGCATACATTTTCTATCCATTAGGGACATAGCTTTGTCATCATGAGAAGCACTAGAGGAGTTTACCATCTTTGGTCTACTTTCCTCAATTTTGTCTTCTTTGGTCCTATCTTAAGTGTTTACTTGTTTTTAGTATTGAGAATGCTTTTTATAGATTAGTGTTCATTTTAATCTACTAAAATATGTGATACATTTTGGCACGCCTGGTGGGACCCCACTATGGGTCATTCAATCATCCATTTCAATCCATATTCGATCCATTTTTGTTTGTTTGCAAACTAACGATCTAATGTTTGTTGTTGTTTAGGGTGTTGCAAGGTGTTTTGCTTGTTTGTGCAAGTTGAAAGATGCATTTAGGAAGAAAACATATCCTAAAATTTAAAAAAAATCTCATCTTCTCTCTTCTTCAAATTTTCTTAGAAAAAATAAAAAACAAAAAATATAAAAAAATTAATTTATTTTTTTTGGTACACCTTTTTTTTGTGAAAGTTTGGTAAAAATATGCATATTCATATATATGTATTTTTAATATTAAAAAAAAATTCATAAAAGTGTATAATACGTGCTTGTCTTTTTGGAGTTGGCCCCCAAAAATTTTCAAATTTCTTGTAGGCATCATCTAGACTCATCTAGACTGACCTGGCAGCCACCACAATGCCATTTCTAGTCACTACAACTGTGTAGCCCCACCTACCTTCTCTATTCACAACCTTCTCCATCTCTATAAGGTATACTTAGCGTAGTCACTACCCCCAAAACCCCATAGTTGTGATCAAAATCCCTTGGAAATATCTCATGTCAGGCCAACCTAAGGCTAAAGTTCAAAAAGGCTAAACTTCCACAAATACCGATTTACATGGAGATAGAAGTCGGTCATCAAAAACATACCCCCAACCCAAAGATTGCAAAGCTAGACCAAATTAAGAAAGACGGAGAAAACGTTGCATTACAAACTGAATGGGATTACAAGATTCCGAAACTAACTCTCCAATGAGGTGTCAACCATAGCCTTATCAATAACTCTCGTGTTAACTACTTTGATTAGGTCCATCTTTTTCTGCACACACTTATGCACTTGTCTCCTTGTAGGTTTAGTCTCTCTGTTAATTCTTCATCTCATCTAAACATTTGGTATAATCATCTCCTCCACCTTTTGTCATCAAACCTTAGGTTTTTAGAAATCCCCCTAATCAAGCATCATTAAACCCTAGAATCCTCCATTAGTTTCTCCACTCTTAGAAATATTTTTGCATCCCCTCATTAAGATTTTT
This sequence comes from Cupressus sempervirens, assembly GCA_028749045.1. Lineage (NCBI taxonomy): Eukaryota > Viridiplantae > Streptophyta > Pinopsida > Cupressales > Cupressaceae > Cupressus > Cupressus sempervirens. The sequence goes on along the minus strand of CM053783.1, from coordinate 671,034,542 downwards.
CTTGCTAAAGAAATATCCGTCCATCTCACCATCATAGTTGTCCTTAAACTAAGCATTGTTTAGGATAAACTATCACTTGTGTCCCACATCACCTTAAGCAAAAGGTTGGGCTACACACTTGATCCCATTTGTCTTCCCAATGGTCACAAGACTATGTTAGGGTTTGATATCACTACCACATATTCAAGTTCACACTTAAGGGAAACACAATCTCCTCCACATAGCACCATATCATCTAGATTCCTAAAAGTATCATATACACTTAGCATCATCCCTCTTTGCATTTTCATCATTAGGAAAGTCATCCTTTCATGCCACCCACCACTTGTTTTGGTAGGAACACAAGGAAAAAGGACATGGATCCTAGTCATAGTAACAACACATCTTGAGCTTAGCCATACCCCATAGTTTCCATGATGCCACCAGATCCACCACCACCAATCCCTGAAGAGACAGGTTCCTCCATAGACTTTGATGCTTTCATGAACCAACTTTTCATGCCACCATTGTTAATGCCATCATAGACCGAAATAAGGAAACCATCATGGAAAATTTCTTAAGGGATAGTGTTGGTTCCTTTAAATTTGGGCTTCCACCACCTGTCGACATTTCAAATCCTACACACCCTTTGTTTGGGTGGCAACCTCCAGTTGCAGGGTCATCTTTCCTTATCGATCCTTTCTCTACATATCAACCACATCAAACAAAACATGTAGACCTAAATATACCCTCAACTCAAGTGCTTGCTCCTATTCCACAAAACACCCATCCCATCCTCACTCAACCCTTAGTACATACTACATCCCAACCAACCTCATGTGTATCATCTGCCTCTGCTTCAACCACTCATTTCCCTACTCCACCAAATCCTTCATTTACATCCATCAAAACTACCTTTTCACTTCCACCTTATAGCACACCTAGTCTATTTACTACTTAAATGCCAATACTAGGGTCAAATACCTCATCTTCTATCCCACCCAACATCACTATCAACCCCTTTGTAGCTAGCCAAAGCTCTTCAGCCTCATTTTCTTTGGGACCTTGGAATGTTGCTATAGCACAAGGACCTACCACTAGTCTTCCCCCTAGCACTACAATCGTGTATGCCCCTCAGACACTTTCATCTACCACTTCACGTTGTTATTCACTACCACCCCTTACCAACTATCTCTCCATGCCACCTTTTGGAAATAGCCATGCCACCGCCATTGCAGTTCCCTATGATGAATAGTCTACCACAAATTAATTACCTTATGCCTTTTCATCATTCATCATACTCTCAAGCAGGACCACAACCCACATATATTGGACATGGTATATATTCCCAAAGCATGGCATAGGCATTAACTACCTTACTACCCTTTCAGCCATAGTCTTCACACCAACAATATGCTCAAGCACCCACACAAAGATATCTCATAGGGAAGTAGCCTCATACTTATCTTTCCCATCAACAAACTTCTCAACAAATGTAGTAGTATACCCAAAACACATTCCAACAACCCATAACATCCATCCCATTAGTTGTGCAACCTATTTTTCCAGAGACGCCATATGGCAACCAGGGTTTTCCATATCAAGCATTAGATCTTGGCATGTATCCTATGCTAGGGGCACTCGCTCCCCCACCTATAAACTCTGAATAGGAAGAGATGAAAAATGCTCTCAAATCTCCCAATGATGGAATAGACACCAAAAAATTCAAATTTGAGAATGATTTCCCATACCCTTTTGATGGGACTATTACGATGACTCCATTTCCTAAACATTTTGAGATCCCCAAGTTTGACAAATTTAGGGGGAAAAGTGATCCAGTCACACATGTTAAGGAATTCTATATACATTGTTAGGAGATAGCTTATAATGATGTGTTCCTCATGTGGCTCTTTCCCAAGATCCTAGTAGGACTAACTTTGGAATGGTTCTATCATATCCCTCAAGGTACTATTAAAACTTTTGCAGAACTTTAAGAGGCATTTGTTTCTCAGTATACCCATCTCATTGAAAATGAACTGTCTATAGTAGACCTAGTCCACACTAAACAAAAAGGTGGAGAAAGCCTCACAGAATACTTGCAACACTGGTAGATCCTCACAACAAGGATCTCTTGTACCATCCCTAAGTGTCATCTTGTCAAGATGTTCATAAACAATGCACACCCAAGCCTCGTTCATCATATGGTTATGAATTTTTTGCAAACATACAAGGACATCAAAGAAAAAGGAATGTGCCTTGAGCAAGGCCTCATTAAGTATGTTTTCATTAGATTGTACAAAGAAAACACCCAAGACCTAGGTCTGAGCAATGACAAAACTCGATATTGGAACAAAAACAAGAATACAATAACAGATGGTGCCACCGACACTCGACAGGTCCATATTGTTGGGGTGGCTACCAATGTTCCCACCACATTTTTCCAACAATAAACTTATCAACAACAACCCCCTATGTATCACCCATCACCCATACAGAACAATCAACAAATACCTACTCATCATAATCAGACCAATGCTATCACACTTTTGGCAGGTACTAAACCCTGTGTCCAAAGACAACCTCATGTATGCACCCCGTTGGGGGAACCTATTGATGCAATCTTTGAAAAACTAAGGATAATCTTATTTGACATCCACCAACTCAACCTCTGAACCAAACCAATCTAGGGCATCCTGGTATAAAGATAATGAGTTTTGCAAATTCCATCGTGTCAAAGGACATACCACCCTCAAATGTATGCAACTCAAGGACTATGTCCAAGACCTAATTGATCAAAAGGAAATCATAGTGGGGGTACAAACTTTACCTAATGTAGGATTAATGATGTATCAAAATGCTTTCCCTACTCATAACACAAACCTATGAAAAGAACCTACAAACCCTCCTGTCAACAAACCAAACAATACTCAAGGAAAACAAGGAGATAACCGAGACAAGTCTCAAAACTATACCTTGGTGTATTTAGACTATGGAAGCCTTATTGGTTGCATATCATAAGTTGAGCCATCCATCAATGTCATTAACATTAAGGGCCCAGATACCCAATGTGCAGTTGCTACTCATCAGACTCGACTACATATAGTTGGCCCACCTATTTCTGTACCATCAAGACCACCTCCATCTAGAGCATCTCCATCAGAATCATCCTCATTAGGGCCACAATATAACATCTTGGAACACCTTGGAAACATGCCAACCCAGATCTCCATTTTGGATCTCTTATGAACAAGCCCACTTTATCAAGAGATCCTCAACAGTACTCTACATGAGTCACGCATCCCCTCTAAAATAAATGCCATCAAATTTCATAACTTGGTCAGCCATGTCTCAGCCTCATGTGCCTTATCCTTCAAAACCACTGATATCCCAGTAGTTGAACAGATCATTTCCTTCCACTCCATATAGCCATCATGGTTTCTGACTTTGTTGTTAAAAGGGTCATGATAGATAATGGATTGGCTTTAAATCTATGTACTTTAAAGTTCATCAAATAGGCAAGATACACTGAGGTAGATATCATTAATGAAGTAATCACTATCAAGGCCTATGACAATTTGGAGTGCACAACTGAAGGAACCATCTTGCTCCCTATAAGAGTTGGCCCAGCCACTTAAGAAAAACTTTTCCATGTAGTTGATCTTAACCTTCCATAAACATCCTCCTCAGTCACCCATGGATTCATTCCATGAAGGCCGTTCCATCCACATATCATCAGTTTATCAAATTTTTGCATAATGGCACTAAGATAACCATCCATGTAGACCCTGAACCCTTTGCTTATTGCATTGTAGTTGAAGCTTCATACACCAATCATTGTCTTGGGATCGAAGTTGGCCACACCATGACCAGTTCCTCTAGCACTTTCCATGATCCGAACACCATTTTAGCTTCCACCCTCTCCATGGTTAAGATCAACTACCAAGGTTGTGGTGAGTATAGTCTTACAGATGCTTTTGCTATTGGTGCTCTACCACTTGATCCACATACCCAATGATGCCTGACACATCAAGGGCCTATACCGAAAACCACCTCTCAACTCTAACAAATGGGCCCTACCATATTTATTACCAAGGGTACTCTTGATGGAGAGGAGAATGCACCAAACATTAACACATGGCTATACAAACAGCCTCCTCCTAAAAGTGAAGCACTTCTTGATCACTTTAAATAGAAATATCCTTGGTCACATTGTTTGGCCATAGAGCAATGTGATTATCAAGGAGTTGGTTTAGGCTGCTAGGAATTAGGTATGAGACAACCTGTAGAAGCACACCAAGGGTAGAAAATTGAAGGCTTAGGCTATGGACTCCCCGCAACAAGGGGTACTACAATGGAAGGCCATGCCTTTACGAACATCCAAAACACTCTCATTGAGGTTGAAGACATCCCTAAGGAAGTTGAAAAGAAATCTTACGATGATATTTTTCTTGATGAAATAATCCTCAGAGCCTCTGTGCTCTACCAATTATCCTTGAATCTCATATACCTCCCCCTTGCTCACCCTAAACTCATAGATTGGGACCAACCAAGTGTCATTCATGTTGACAAGTTCTCTACTGAGTACGCACTCCTTAAATTCATGGGGGCAAAAATGCCCCATAAACGGCCGCCACCACCATCAACATATGTCTACAAGCTGGATCCCACAGGTTACTTCGAGGAGGAGGAAATATCCAATTCCAAAATAGAAATAAAAAATGAAACAAAAAAGCAAAAAATCAAAGGAAAAATGTCCTCTGGTGAAAACTCCTCTGGAGCATCATTGGATAACTCAAAAAATGAAATAAAAATAAAGGATGTATCTGATGGTGAAAACCTCTTTGAGGTGCCTAAAGATGGAGATTTCATCCTTCCCCTGCAAGAGCATAGGCATCCTATCTCTTCAGTTTTGACAAAGGAAAATTGGCCAGTAAACATTAGTTTGACAGAGATCCCACATATCACATACATCGTAGCCTCTCTACCACCTGAACAAGCAAATCTTCTTATTGAGGTTCTCTACAAAAATGTAGGCTACTTTGCATGGTCATATCAGGACATGCCAAGGTTGGACCCCAAACTAGTCATACACCATCTAGTAGTAGATCCAGGGGCCAGGCCCATTAAGCAGAAGCTCTGTAAGATGCACCCCAAAGTTTCTTTATTAGTTAAAGTAGAGTTAGAAAAATTGTTGGAGGCCAAAATCATTAGCCCATATAGATTATTCTAAATGAATTTCTAAAATGGTACTTGTTACCAATCCTTTTGGTGATATCAGAATCTACACTGATTTTAGGGATCTTAATAAAGCTTGTCTAAAGTATGAATTTCCATTACCAAATATCGACATGATTGTAGATCTCACTGTAGGTCATGAACTCTTGTCACTAATGGACGGTTTCTCTGGATATAATCAGATTCACATAGCAAAGGAAGATCAACATAAGATAGCATTTACTACACGTTGGGGCACATTCTACTATAATATGATGCCATTTGGGCTAAAGAATGCCTGGGCAACCTATCAGCGTGCCATGACAGTCATCTTCCATGACCTAATCCATAAGATTCTTGAGGATTACATGGATGACATTTTAGTAAAGTCTCTCAATTCTCTTGATCACTTATTTCACCTCAAAGAAGTGTTTAATCGATTGGCAAAATATCATCTCATGCTAAATCCAAAGAAATATGTCTTCAGTGTCACCTCAGGTAAGCTCCTAGGCTTCATTGTGTCACAGCATGGTATTGAGATTGACCCTAAAACGGTCAAAGCCATCATGGATATGGCTCCACCTAAGACACTTAGGCACCTTCGTTCTTTGCAAGGAAAACTCCAATCAGTTTGATAGTTCATTTCTCAACTTGTTGATAAGTGTCAACCTTTTACTCGCTTAAGAAAGATCAGAATTTCAAATGGGACTTAGCTTGTCAGTGCAATTTTGAGCTCATCAAGCAATACTTAGCTAATCCACCTATTTTGGTTCCTCCAATTGCAAGGCACCCACTCATATTGTACATCACAGCTACTCCCATAGCATCAGGTGCTCCTCTAGCACAACTTGACGATGTAGGAAAGGAATGAGCTATTTATTACATCAGCCAAACATTAGTGGGCTATGAGCTCAACTACATGCTAATGGAGAAGGCATGCCTAATAGTGGTTTTTTCAACCCAAAATCTATGTCATTACATGTTGAGTCATACTATGCAACTTATATCAAAGATTGACCCATTGAAATATATGCTCTCTCTCACAGTACTCACCGGATGCCTGGCAAAATGGGTTATGCTTCTCAGTCAGTTTGATATTCAATATGTTGACAGAAAGGCAATCAAAGGCCAAGCTATTGCAGATCACTTGGCTGATGCACCCTTAGTTTTAGATCACCCACTCATCATGGAATTTCTAGATGAATACCTCTGTTTGATATAAGAAAAATCACTTTGGAAGCTATATTTTGATGGCTCCTATACATCTCATTGCTCTAGTGTGGGCATACTCTTGGTTACACCTCAAGGCGATTATATTCCTAAATCTTTCAAGCTATAATTTTGGTGTACCAATAAGATTACAGAGTATGAGGCCCTTGTTATGAGACTCAAAATCACCATTGAATGGAATATCACAAAGCTTCAGGTTTATGGTGATTCTCAACTGATCATTAAACAAGCATTAAATGAATATCAGACCAAAGATGACAAGCTACTACCTTACAAAGATCTGGTTGATCAATTGAAGGAGCATTTTACTCAGATCCAATTAATATAGGTACTTAGACTCCAGAATAAAGCAGCTAATGCTATGACTACTATTGGTTCTCTCTTGGAAATGTCGCGCGATGCTATGCAATATGAATTCTTGGTTGAGTAGCTGTATGAACTCACATATAAGAATGATGAATCAACATGAGTCTACATCTTGGTCGGTCCCCAATCCCCATGATACCACAAAATTCATGCTTACCTACTAAATGGTATCATATCTCCTCACCTCACATGAACCCAATGCCAAAACCTTATTTGTAGAGCTTCTTGTTACACTATCATTGCCCAAACCCTATATTGTTGTGGTTATCATGATACTCTCTCTTAATGTTTAGATCAAAATGAGGCTGCAATGGCTCTCAAAGAGGTACATGTTGGACTTTGTGCTGCTCACACGAGTGGGATGGTGCTAGCAAAGCATATCCTTCAGGTTGGATACTATTGGCCTACTCTAGAACATGATGCATGTGAATTTGTGAAATGATGTTTACCTTGTCAACAACATGCTAATTTAATCTAGGCTCTAGCACAAGACTTGCAACCCATTGCACCACCATGGCCTTTTGCCTACTGGGGGTTTGATCTCATTTGTCTTATTGCACCACTTTCTTTAGAAGAGTACAAGTCGATAATCACCGCCACTAATTACTTCACTAAGTGGGTCGAACCAATTCCCCTTGTCACTACTATGGGAGTTCAAGTGTCCAAGTTTATCCTATATCATATCATATGTTGCTTCGGCATCCTAGCTACCATTTTCAATAACCATGGAGGTAATTTTGAAAACCTAAATATGGAGGAATTGTGCACTTCCCTTCATATCCATCACCATTTTTCTACCCCATACTTCCCACAAGGTAATAGTCAAGCAGAGACAACTAATAAAACCCTACTCAAAATCCTCAAGAAAGTTGTCAATGACTCTAGCCGCGATTAGCATTTGTAAATTAATCCTTCCCTATGGGCATACTACACTTCATTCCGCACAGCCACTGGCACAACTCCATACTCCTTGGTCTATGGTGCTGAAGCAGTCCTACCTATTGAGCTTGAACTCCCATCACTCCATATTTCTCTATGAGGACAGATATCTGATGAAGAATATAGAGTGGCTCAACTTACTCAACTTGATCTACTTGATGAAAAAAGGCAACAATCCTATGACCACCTCATGGTCTACCAGAATTGTCTCAAGCACAATTTCAGCAGGAAAGTTCATTCGAACAATTTTTAGGAAGGTGACATGGTCCTCAAAGAGAATATGAAGGTTCAAGCTAACAGAGAAAAGAAAGGCAAGTTCGAGCCCACATGGCTTGGTCCTTATGTGGTCATAGCATCTTTTGGCTCAGCAGCCTATCAGCTATCTACCCTTGAAGGTGAAGTCCTAAATGATCCTACCAACATTATTCACCTCAAGAAATTCTACACCTGAGGGTAGAATTTCTAAATCCAAAATAGGAAAAGAAAAATAAAGTGTCCAATAGTGAAAACTTGGCAATTCAAGTGCTTTGGATAGCTCCTTGGTGAAAACCTAGCAAATAGGTGCCAAGTGTACTATAGCCTTTCTATTATCTATCAATGACCTATGTATCTAGTATCACCCTTTTACATCTCATTGCCCATCTCCCCATTTTCCAAGGTATTCCAAGAGTTCCCTCCTCGCACTCCAACAACTCACAACACCAGCTTGGCAAGCCTACCTAGATCACATATTCTACCATGGTTAGCATATCTATTCCATCCATGTACCTTACCACATGTATCATCTTAGGTTTATTTTATCTTTAAAACCATGCCTTTATATCATATACATATACCAAGCCACAAATATTCTATGTACCACATCCTTGTTATGCAACCAATAATTCTGTGTATCATACCCATGTAACAATAACCATATTGCATCAATGCTATTTCCTTGTCCTGAGCTTTTTCCTATCATATGCACATCTGCTACTATATTCTATCCTACATTCCTAAGTCATCCACCCATTTCCTATTCATGCATGTATATTTTTGAGCCTTACAGCAAAGTCTCGCATCACTATCTCACTCGCATTCTAGTTCCCCAAAAAATTATCAAAAATATTCATAAATCATCCAAAAAAGAGAGCTTCCTTCTCTCACAAACTCTTTCACACATACCTTAATTTCCACAATAAAGGCCTTAACATGAGACAAAAACCTTTCACAAACCCTACACAATGAGAATCTAATAGAATTACAACCCTTTCACATAGACCTCTCGAAGAGAATCTTTTGGAGTTGTAACCATTTCCAAGGCCCATGCCAGTTGCCTCACATCACAAAAGGAGAACCAACCCCGTCACTCCTCTATCGACCCTAGATACATCTAGAAAATGAAGCTAAACTCGCTCTTCAATGTCCTCCATCAAATTGCCAGAGGATTATGCACAAACCACCCCAAAATCAAATCCACAAGGATGGATGGAAAGACAATGCTAATTGCCAACACAATGATAGAAACTACCCAAAAATACCACAAAAAAATTAGAAATTATCCAAAAATACCAAAAAAATTCAAAAATCATCCAAATATACCAAAAAAATTCAAAAATCATCCAAATATATACCCCAAAAAATTCAAAAATTGCACAAATAATATCAAAAAAATGAAATAAAATTCCAAGGCATTCAAAAGGGGGTCATAATTGCCAAATATAGCCATAAAATCTTGAAACATTAAAACATCACCCCAAAATTCCTCTCAATTTTTGATATTAAGAAGAAGCATGCTAATGTCCTAAAACATAATTCCAGGCTTAGGAAAATCCAGCATAACTCAGATAGCAAAAGAGATGTCGCAAAGTTGATTGTCGCCTTCCTTCCATGCAACCATTATTAATGTGAATCAAGAAGGATTTTTAGTCTTATTTAAGTTGCAGTGGCCATGTTTAGTCTACCCAGTTTCAACAGATATATCAATACTATCTCAAAAGCCCAAGTGTCTTTTTCGGACCCCTCAAGCGCCTTTTTAGGCCTTAAAAGCCTTTTGCAAGGCCCACGTGTCCTTTTTGGACCATTCTAGCACCTTTTTAGGCTTTCAATAATTTTTCAAGGCCCAAGTGCCCTTTTTGGACCCTTCTAGCACCTTTTTAGGCCTTAAAAGCCTTTTTCAAGGCCCATGTGTCCTTTTTGGACCATTATCATGCCTTTTTAGGCCTTGAATGATTTTTCAAAGCCCAAGTGTCCTTTTTGGACCCCTCAAGTGCCTTTTTAGGCCTTAAAAAGCCTTTTGCAAGGCCCACATGTCCTTTTTGGACCATTCTAGCACCTTTTTAGGCTTTCAATAATTTTTCAAGGCCCAAGTGTCCTTCTTGGACCCTTCTAGCACCTTTTTAGGCCTTAAAAGCCTTTTTTAACGCCCACGTGTCCTTTTTGGACCACTATCACGCCTTTTTAGGCCTTAAATGCTTTTTCAAAGCCCAAGTGTCCTTTTTGGACCATTCTAGCACCTTTTTTGGCCTTAAATAACTTTTTCAAGATACAAATGTCCTTTTTGGTCCCCACAATGCCTTTTTAGGCTCATAGCGCCTTTTTCAAGGCCCTATTTTGACCTTTTCAAGCCCCATAAACACCTTTATAGGCCCAAGAAACTTTTTCAAGCCCTCAAAATGCCTTTATAGGCCCAAGCGCCTTTTTCAAGCCCTCAAAATGCCTTTTTAGGCTCAAAGCACATTTTTCAAGGCCCTATTTTGATCTTTTTCGGCCCCCGAGATGCCTTTTTAAGCTCAAGCACCTTTTTTAGGCCCTTGACACATCTTTTTTGGCCCACACACCTTTTTCAAGGCCCTCTTTTGGGATTTTTGAAGACCTTGCTTGAACTCTTTTGGCCATCACAAGCCTTGCGTAGGTCCCAATGCCTTTTTCACACCTCATAAACATTCATCTCATCACACACCTAGAGAAATGTCCCCACATTTTGTTCTATTATTGTCTATCATACTTGCTAAATCTACACAAACATTCTCACCTACGAGTCATGGTTACCCTTACTCTATCAATTGTATTGTTCCCACTTTTATAAGAGTCAAACTATTTCATTATTTATCCCAAAAACACAAAAACATTCAAATATATATCAAACATCCCAAAAAAATTTAAATATTCAACAAAAACCACAAAAACATCCATATATCTTCCATAAAAATCCTTTAAAAAAAACATGACATTACATTATGAACAACATATATTGTCCCTTTGATTGCCATAACAACAAGCACAAACTTTCTATTCTCCTATCATAGCAACAACAACATTTCATTTAACTACTAATGTTTGGCTGATCTTTTATTCTGGCCTCCTTGGGCAAGGTGGAAAGATAGGGTGTCCAATCAATGGCATTCCTTCAGACCCAATCCCAAATGATGATGCCCCTAGAGTCATCCTCACACTTGCCCAAAGTGTATCCATGGGGATCAAGATGTTACCACACCTCAAGATTGTGTTTATCTGCTCCATAAAATGTTTTTTAGAGTATACAACTCCTCTCCTTTGCTCCAAAGGACCACTTGATGATATAATCCCATGTAGTATGCCACCTCTTGTGCAACCCTAACTAATTGCTCCATGAAATCTTTCATTTCTACCCATAGTCTTTCTGCTCTTGGAATAGTTGTTGTCCTCTACGCAATATCGCGTTCTCTTTCATATCTATTCGCTAGCATTTTCATTGACTCCCTCTCATGTTTCACTGTATTCAACTGATTTTGGTACCATGTAATGCGCACATTACTTGCATTTAGCTACTCTTCTGACCTCCATGCTAAACTATTGATCTGCACTGCTGACTCCCTAAATGCTTCTACTTGCGATCGAAGGAGCACTAATTCATTTTCACATCTCTCCATCGCCGCTCTCTCAGCTGCCAAAGTTTCCTCCACAGTCTCCACTCTTGTTTGCTCCATCATTAACATCATCCCTAGGTGAGTTGCTTCCATCCATGCACCATCCTCTCGTGCTCTTTCAATCAGGCCTTGAAAAAAATTTCCATCTTTCTCTGCCTGGTCAGCCCGTTCTTTTTCCACTGCCAATGCTTTCTCCATCACCACAGCTGCATCATGAGCCACTTGTGCTACAGCATCAAATTGCAATGCTCAAAATGGCCGAAATGTAGACAACATTGGGTCACCCTTTTGTTCCCTAGAGCTCTGCATCCTATCCCCTAAACTATTTTTTCCCTTCTTCCATACAACTGTTGTTGGTCGCATCATGGATCTTTGTTCCTCTTCTGGAAGAGTCTCTTCTACAGATGGTTGATCTTCTGCACTTGCTCCCTCTAACCACACTCCCAAACTTGGTAAGTTTGTCTCCTTCTCTTTTTCCCTCTCCTCTTTTTTTTGCATCACACCTTCTGCTAATAGCTACAGCAAGGTCGGATCTTCTTCTTCCTCTTCTGGCTAATTTTGAGCTGGATTAATTTTGCTAGCCTCCACCACTCCTCAATCACAATGTCACACACTTCAACGTGGCAATGTTTCTCTTCCTTCTTGTTGGCTCCACTTTATGCCCCGCTTCTTCCCCCACAACCATTTCCTTTCTCCTTGCCTTTCATTTTCCTCTTCACTCCATCCCCTCGTTCGTCCTTCTATCGCCTCTAGCATTTTTTGCCTCTGCTCTTGTGAATCAGCCATTTGTATTTCACTCACAGCTTAATTCTTTGCTCACACTTTTCTTATGCTTCAGCTAACACTTCTTTTTGTTCATCCTTCATCAAATTCACTCACCTTTTGTAGAACCAAGAACATTCTCCATCGCTTCCATTACACGCTATCCATATCTTTGGTAGCAAGCTTCAATGCCTACCATCATAATAGTCAAGTTAGCAACTACTTCTGTCCTTTCCACACCTCACCTCCCCTATAATAATAGTATGCTATATCCTATCTCTTTCCACTCACTTCTCATCCCACGCTTTTCGTCACACTATCTCCTCATCCCTAGATTTTATTTTGCTAACCTTCTCATCTTCATCTTTCTTGCCACTATCCTATCATGTTGAACTTTTGTATAGTCATCCCTTGTAAATACTTTGGTTTTTCCACTGTACCATCCTTCCATGTTAGTCCTTCACTTGGTATCCTTGTATATTTCTCCTCTCTTCGTGTTAGTTCATGCTTCATCATAACTTGTAGTTCTCTTGGTTAGGTTCTTTAGCAAATCCTTGTACGAGATCCCTTGTCATCAAAATGTTGTCTTCAATAGTTCTGATTTCCCATTTGATCCTAGTCCTTGATATTATTGATAAATCCTTGTAGGATGCATCCTTCCTCTCATCTGATCTTGGTCCCTCAGTATCCAGTCCTACCGATCTCTTTGGAAAAAGGTTACTTTTTCATGGATTTACATTTTCTTTCAATTTATTTTATTTTCAAGATTTCAAAGTTTGGTTCTTAAAGTATCTCTTCCAAGTGATTTGGGTTGTTCCCTCCTCACAGTCACCATGATCTTTTATATCATGGTGTGCTATGAATGGGGCAATTCAAGAGCACAATTTTGATCAGGTCATTTCATTTTCTTTTCTGCTTGTGAGTTAGTCGGATATGATCCTTGCATAGTCCAAACATGTGATCACTTGTGGTTACATGGTGCACTTGGGAAATATTGTTTTCTTGTGGGTTACCTAGTATCATTTCCAGTTTGATTCTTTCAAGATTCATGTGTGATGCTAGGGCAATGCTTGCATGTTTGTTTTGCATCAATCCTATGTAATATTGGTAAAAAGGCCTTGATGTTCTTAGTAACCTTGGCATATCCCCAATATTCCTATATCAAAATAAGTGCTCAACTACATGGTGGTGCTCCCATTTGGAACACCCACACGCTAAAGCTTCCATGGATTTCTTCACACTCCCATCTTATCCAAGCATCCCCTCCGATCAAAGCATCCCATCCTATCAAAACATCCCATCCTCTCCAAGCATCTAATCCAATCAGTCCTACAATCATAATCTAATAGTTTTATCCATATCACAATCATATCTCCTATCAATTCCATGGTATCTAATCCTGTATCCCTCATAATCATAGCTCCTTTATCAATCATAATCATATCTCCTTCATCAAACCTAATCTTAGCTCCTTAATCAATCATAATCTTAGCTCCTTCATCAATCCTAATCATAGCCCCTTCATCAAACATAATCATAGCTCCTTTATCAATCATAATCTTATCTCCTTCATCAATCATAATCTTAGCTCCTTCATCAATCATCATCATAGCTCCTTCATCAATCATAATCTTAGCTCCTGCATCAATCATAATCTTAGCTCCTTCATCAATCATAATCATAGCTCCTTCATCAATCATAATCATAGTTCCTGCATCAATCCAAACCTTAGTCATCACCAATCATAAATCCTCGAATCATAAGTCTCCCCAAATCTCCCATCTTTCAACTCACTTCCTTGGGTTCAATTTAGAAAACCAATCAGTCTCTCCCCTCTCCCTAAAGCCACTGTTCTTACCCATTGGTTATCCTTGCGCACAAGGTTTTCCTTTGTATCATTCTCCCATAGCTTCCTTGAATCACCTCTCTTAGCTACCCTTAGTCCTTCTCTCACCCTAGATTCTTGTACCTTTCAAGAAGATGTCAGGCCTCACCTTCTCTACCCACCATCTTCTTGAGTAGGCATCACATAGTCCACTCTCTCTTCTTCTATTCAAGACTAGGGCAATCATGTTGCTTTCAAAGTTTCCATCGTGTTGTCTATCTTCAAACTTCTTTGAAATAGTATTCTTCCAACACTATCTCAAAGAGGGGGGAAAATGTAGACACCTAAAAATCCTTTACAAAATAAAAGTATTTTTATTTTCTGAAAAAATTCCCTGATGACATCATCATTTATTAATTTATTTATTTATTTATTTATTTATTTATTTTTATGCCATTAAATCCCTTTATCTTAATTAAAAATATTTAATTAAGGAATCCCTCCCAAAAATGTTTAAATCTTATTTAAACATTATTTCCTTATTTATTAATTATTTAATTAATAAATTGACCAAAAATTCAAAAATAAATTTTATTTTATTTTTTGCCCAAAACTTGGCCAATTTTCTTAAGACCACTAACCTCTTCTAGAATCTTCTAATCCTTCTTTAATTTTGATTAAAGGCTAATCCCATCATTTCCTAACCCTAATCCCAACTCAAAATATTTAATTAAGATTAAATATTAGTCCTCATGTTTATTAAAAATATTTTAATAAATATCTCCTCAACCCAAACCCTTGAAATAAATAAAACTTTATTTATTTCCTAAAAACCTTATTTATCCTCATCCTAGGAAGTCCTAGACACTTCTAGAAGATGTCAATCCTTATCTTTGATTCTAATCCTAATCCCCCCTCTAACCTTGTCACATTCCCTAAACAAGGTTAGCCAACTCCTAAGCTAATCCTAATCCCTCTTCTAATCATGTGCACAACTTAAGCAAGGGTTAAGACTTGCTAACCCAAGCCAAAGTCAACAATCTCATCCTCCTCCCAACCATCTCTATTTATAACACAAGCCAAAGTCAACAAACTCATCCTCCTCCCAACCATCTTTGTTTATGATCCAACCATCTCTATTTGACCCAACCATCCCTCTTTATGGCTCAACCTCCCTCATTACTCCTTTGACCAACCCTTATCCTATCCTCTCACATCCAGTCATCCTATGACATGTGTCACTTCCCTATTGGCTCCAAACAAGCACAATCCATGTGCTTCCCTTTGAGTACATCTTGACCCTCCCTCACCATGTTGCCACCTTGCATCCTAACCGTCCATCCTTCCACCCCTTGGCCTATAAATAGAAGCCTCTTCCTTCACTAAAATCATCCACTTTTGAAGCAAACTTACAATGCTATTTTGAGACCCTAAAAACTACCAAAATACTATTATAATGCTAAAACCCCTCCATACCTTCATTGTTGAATCATTCATCCACACCCATATTTGATTATCACTCATCCACTTGGAGCTTGAGCACATCGTGAGCATACATCCACTATCCATCAAGGACATAGCTTTTTCATCATGAGAAGCACTTGAGGAGTTTACCATCTTTGGTCTACTTTCCTCAATTTTGTCTTCTTTGGTCCTATCTTAAGTGTTTACTTGTTTTTAGTATTGAGAATGCTTTTTATAGATTAGTGTTCATTTTACTCTACTAAAATAGGTGATACATTTTGGCACGCCCGGTGGGACCCCACTATGGGTCATTCATTCATCCATTTCAATCCATATTCGATCCATTTTTGTTTGTTTGCAAACTAACGATCTAACATTTGTTGTTGTCTGAGGGTGTTGCAAGGTGTTTGCTTGTCTGTGCGGGTTGAAAGATGCATTTAGGAAGAAAACATATCCTGAAATAATTAAAAAATCTCATCTTCTCTCTTCTTGAAATTTTCTATTAAAAAAAAACAAAAAAAAAATTTGGGTACACCTTTTTTTTGTGAAAGTTTGGTAAAAATATGCATATTCATATATATGTTTTTTTTTTTTTTTTGTTAAATCTCAAAAAAGTGTAAAATACATGCCTGTCTTTTTTGAGTTGGCCCCCAAAATTTTTCAAATTTCTTGCAAGCATCATCTAGACTCATGCAGACCAACCTGGTAGCCACCACAATGCCATTTCTAGTCACCACAACTGCACAACCCCACCTACCTTCTCTATTCACAGCCTTCTCCATCTCTACTTTGCTTCCTCTATGCTCCTCTCGCAACCTGCTCTTCATCCCACACAAACTTCCACTACTATCCATACCCATTTTCAAAGGACTCCGCTATTGCTTTCACACTTTTTCATTACCTCCAACGCCTCTTACGGTGTCCTCACAGCTTGCTGCCTTTGAAGACTGCCAACATCGTTGCACTCATTCATTGGGTTCTAGCCATTTTAGTAAAACATCATTGTATTAAGTCACTATCTAATCATGCATAGTCCACGCCCATTGGATCTGCCATGTTAGCAAGTCAATTTTTTATTTTTTTTAATGGCTATGACAGCCATATGGCCATGAAATTTAGACTTGCACTTTGATGATGTCAGCACAACATCATTTTTACATGCCTTTTTAAGCCTTGAGAAGCAATATTTGGTGTTTTGCTCATAACTTGAGCATCCAGACTCCGTTTTTAGAAAACAAAATATCATCAAAAAGCTAGTTTTGAGCCCGTCATGATGGTATTGGTTTTTATCATATTTTGCAGCCTTTTAGATACTTATTTTCACTATCAATGACTAAACTTTAGTGATTTTTGTAGGGATATTTTCTAACTCATGCATTGTCGGTTGAAGACTTCTATGAAACCACTAACCATGTTTCTTGCAGGTTCTCCTTACATGGTTTAATGCTCTTGAAAAATGAACTTGAATGTTTAAACACTTGCCTTTGGATGCATGTTGCTAAAATCAAATCTTGAATGTTTAAACACTTGTCTTTGAATGCATGTTGCTAAAATCAAATCTTGAATGCCATGGATTAAAATATAACATTTTCATTCAAATGCATGATCAACACAATCTTGGATGCTAAAGGTTAAAAAGAATGAATGTGATGAAAATTTGATTTTGGGTATTAAAGAACATTGCAAATCAACACACTTCAACTTTGGTGCTTAAAACGAACTTCATTCAATCTTGAATGCTCTAAAGTGAAAATGTTCTTATTCCCTCCTTTTTAAAAGTTTTCACCTGCACTATTTACTTTTGTTGACTTGATTTTACTTTTGTTGACAACATTGTCAAGTTGGAATGAAAATTTGAATGCTAATCACATGTGTCTTCAAAGTTGTATGATAGAGAATCTAAAAGTGTCCAAATAGCAATGAACTCCATGTCTTGTGTGTTTTGAGATCGTGCATTTTAGCGCATCTTAGACTTCTCTATCTTTTCATGCAAAGTAAGACCATTAAAATATGTGACGCATGTACCAAAATTTGTTAGCCAGATCATCTGCAACAACCTAGGAGTGCTTCTAGCGAGTTCATCCACCTTTGGGAAGCACATCCCCTTTGGTGAGAAGCTCAAATCAGTAAATAGTTTGCCCAGTATATAAATGAGGGGAAGGGTAAACCTTCTCACTCCATCTCGTCAGTTCAGGCGACATGTTTCTAGGGGTAGCTTGAGGTGGGAAAACTTTCCCATGATTTTAGCATGTCCGAAATAGACCCTTAAGTAGATCACAGCCAGTAACAACCATTGTGGAGACTCCACAAACCCATTTACAATCCTCTTAGATCTAAATTATCTCACTTTATTTCATGGTATGTTATTCACAGTGCAAGGGAAACAACATCCCTCAATATTACTCACTGTTGTGCTCCCCTGGTAGAGGCATAAGGCCACTTGGGTTTCATCTCCAAGGGTCATTATTCCCGCAGAAGGGGAACTTCTATTTGTCATGCCTTGAAGGTTCTCTAATGTGTATCCTTTGTTGATTGACTCTTGTATTGACTCACCTCTTTGATTAGAGGGAAATATTGCACTAGAACCAAGAGACATCAAGTTGTGGGTTGTTGAATAGCATATGACAATCAAATTCTAACTTGTAGGGATAAAGTGTGTGTTTGAACTATCTTAAATTGTGCTCAAGACCTATGAAAACATTTTTTGAACATACAAAATTTAGTGGTTACTATCGAAAAAAATCCTTTTGCTAAAGAGATCAAATGTTTGTATTTCTCAAAGTTGCTTTGTCCTTTGAGAAATTGTTTGCTCATTTATCCCCATATCAAAAGAAAGAAAGTTTCACATTTGTCATCTCAAAACAATAGTAAGTTCATTCACAACAACTGCTTGTCTTGCTGGTCCAATTTGTCTGTTTGTTTCAAAACGATCTACTTATTCCCTCAAAAATCACTAAGCAAAATCTAAGTTACAAATCCTTTTTTGGCCTAAATTCTTGTTCTTTTTCAAAAATACTTTTCCATTTACCCTACTTGATCAAAAATATCACAAATTTTATCTTTGAGAGACCTCACCTTTGATATATAAGAAATGGTTGTTAGCAAGCCCACTCGCAACACCGTACTTGACTAAAAATGCCACATTGTTTTCCTTGACTAGAAGATAGTTAGCTAAATTAATACTAAAAGAATCCAAAACTTGCTATTTCTTAATTGATTCATGTTCCAACCCAAGGTCTAGAAGGTATACTTAGCGTAGTCACTACCCCCAAAACCCCATAGTTGTGATCAAAATCCCTTGGAAATATCTCATGTCAGGCCAACCTAAGGCTAAAGTTCAAAAAGCTTAAACTTCCACAAATACCGATTTACATGGAGATAGAAGTCAAACATCAAAAACATACCCCCAACCCAAAGATTGCAAAGCTAGACCAAATTAAGAAAGACGGAGTAGATTTTGCATTACAAACTGAATGGGATTACAAGATTTAGAAACTAACTCTCTGACGAGGTGTCAACCATAGCCTTATCAATAACTCTCGTGTTAACTACTTTGATTAGGTCCATATTTTTCCACACACACTTATGCACTTGTCTCCTTGTAGGTTTAGTCTCTCTGTTAATTCTTCATCTCATCTAAACATTTGCTATAATCATCTCCTCTGCCTTTTGTCATCAAACCTTAGGTTTTTAGAAATCCTCCAAATCAAGCATCATTAAACCCTAGAATCCTCCATTAGTTTCTCCACTCTTAGAAACATTTTTGCATCCTTTCATTATGATTTGTCTCCCTAAAGAAATCTCTGTCCATCTCAGCATCATAGTTGTCCTTAAACTAAGCATTGTTTAGGATAAACTGTCACTTGTGTCCCACATCACATTAAGAAAAAGGTTGGGCTACACACTTGATCCCATTTGTCTTCCCACCGGTCACAAGACTACCTTAGGGTTTGATATCACTACTACATACCATTCGAAAAATCATAATTTTGTATAGCCATAGTTAATTTATTATCCACTAGGAAATGTGGCAAGATTACCTTTCAGGCCAAGGTTTGAAGCCTATCGAGAGATTGCAAAAAATCCATGGGATTGGATAGAAATATAGATATGACCTGAGAAGGATAGAAAAATACATGTGCTAATGGACAGAGAAGCTCTTCACCAATGATATGCCAAATAGCTATTGTGATCATTTTTTAATGCAATATGAACATTTAGTTCATCACCTCATCTGTAACATGACTAGATAACATAGTTTCCTCTAATGCCAGTGGCAACCAAATACGAAATTTTTTTTGGCATGAAGGTGTGATGTTGTTTATGACATACTTCACAAGCCAAAGCAATATCCCACCCACAATTCATATTGAAGCACAATCTCAGTTCACAAAATAAATTTTCCTAATTAAGCATTTGCACAATGTTTGTGAAAGTGTGCAATGAAAGATACGTATAAGAAACTTCAATAAATAATCATAGTGTAACTTCTCATTTACCATGCAGACTATCACCAATTTTGTCCTTATCATGTCTGGAAATCATACTAAAGATGATACTCCTTAATGACTCAAATTTATTTGCATGAGGCAATAAAAAAAAAGGACTTCAAAATTGAATATCGCCAGGGAATAAAAGATTTTGAGCATACAAATTGTACTTTAGAAGTCGTGTCATTATAAATGCACTTAAGAAAAACCTGTGGCATTAAATTCACTTTAAGATGACAGGGTAACTTGGCACCTAACAACCTCCTCTGCTTTACTCGGCACCAAAGAATAACTTATTCAACTCGGCACTTGACCAACCTTACTAACCTAGGCACTCATTTCTACTACACAACTCTGCACCTAATAAATTTGGTACCTTAAATAACTTGGCATCTAATTTAAGACTCAGTTAATCGACACTTAGTACTAAGAAAAGTAACTCAAAACCAACTACCTTTATGCCTACTTGGCACCTGAAAATCTCCTATTAACTTGACAATTCTGAAACACTCAGCACTTGAAGAACTCGGTATCTACTGCCTAAATAACACAGCACCAAAGCAATTTTTTTTGACATCTTAATAAACTAGCTCAACTCAGAACTTGGAATTTACCTCAACATCAATAATAACTGATGAGTCTGAAATCTAATTTAAGGCTCAGTTACTCGGCACTCAAAACTAAGTAGAGTGACTCAGCACCGATTACCTTTATGCCTACTCAGCACCTAAAAATATCCTATTAACTTAGCAATTCTAAAACACTCAGCACTTGAAGAACTCGATACCTGCTGCCTGAATAGCTCGGTACCAAAGCAATCTTAATAAACTGGCTCAACTCGGCACTTGGAACTTACCTCAACATTCAAATTTTACCTGCTAAGCTTGGCACTTTAAACATGCTTCCATGTCATCATGAATAAGATTTTTTAAAGCCTTATGTTTCTCAATAAAAGGTAGAGAATGAAAAGTAGAAACAGTAACCCCATCACAACCCAAATTTGATAAAAAAATCTGCAACTTTATTCCCTTCTCAATAAATATGCAAAATGCAAACATCTGAACAATCATCAAGGAGACTCCAAATTTGATTCAATACATATTTAAGTTTCCAAGAAATGATGCGCCTATGTAAACAAGCATCAATAATAACTGATGAGTCCCCTTCTATATGTAGCCTATTGAAATAGCTTGCCTTAGCTAATAAAAGCCTAGCCAACAAGGCGTGAGCCTCAGCAATGTTATTTGTGTCAATAGGCAAAGGGGATACTATGATTGCTACAACCTCTCCAAAAGAATTTCTAATACATGCCCCTAAACCAGAAGGACCTGGATTTCCTCTAGAGGCTCCATCAAAATTTAGTTTCCATAGACCAAATGATGGGGGTCTCTAAATATTCTTCCATGGTAAGATATGTGCTGGTGAAGGACTTATTTTCCACCCATTAGGAATAAATAATAATTTCCATTCTTGGACAATTTGAGAATCCCAATGGGTCACAATCAGATTAAATTTAATCATTTTCAAGCTGGAATTAGTCACTTCCGAGATAGATGTTTCAATACCATTCAAAACAATTTCTAATGGAAGGAATTCCTTTCTAGAAATGTGCTTATTTCTTTCCCACAAAATAGCCCAAACTACCAAGGTTGGGATACATTTCTAGAGGTTTGCAAACAATGATTTTTGGTAGAGAACTGGCCAGACTTGAAAGAGATCCCAAAGATTATTTGGCAAGGGAGTACAATACTTAAGCTTACTCAAAATAAAGCACTAGCACTGGTAAGAAAATGAACATGTAATCAACAAATGATCCACAATTTCATCCTGCTCCCCAAAAAGAACACATTTAAATGGTGAAGCAAGTTGTAGTCTATTCAATCAGTCACTAGTTAAAATCTTGTGTTTTAGCGCCAGCCATGAGAAACAACCTGCTTTAGGAAGAACTACCAGATTCCAACAAAATGAAAAAGCTTTGGAAGTAGATTTATTCAAACCATTCTACTACAAAATTTTGTACCCCTCTTTCACTGAATAATTACCATCCTTAGCTGGAGCCCAAAAAATCTGATCTTGGACTTCAGAGAAGTAGACTTGCCTTGAACTCAGTAAATTTTGAAATTGATTAATTTCCTAGGATGAAAGAGGTAGAATATTTGGATCTTTCCAAACTATTTTCTTTGAAAATTCAGAAACATATTCCACATATTGATTCAACTGGGTCCCCCAATGGATTTCAACAACTTGAATAATGTTCAAAGAAATCCCACTCTTAGATAGGGGAATTTGACCATTCTAGGAATCATTCCAAAAATTAATAATTAGTCCATTATTGACTTCCCATGAAATATAATCAACTATGATTTTGCATGAAGCTATCATGAAGTCCCAAATAACCGAGCCTTTTGGAGAATTAGAAATCATTAAGATTCTAGAAGGATCATTGTTATCTAGATATATTTGCTGCATAATTTTGCACCACGTGGACTGAGACTTAGAAAACATGTGCCAAATCAATTTTCCACCAAATTTTGCATTTCTATAGGAAAGATCATGGACTCCTGCCCCTCCAACATTAGGAGTGTGTGACATATCTTGCAAAGAGATGAGTGGAATCTTTTGGGACTCATTCATATTACCCGACCATAGGAAACCTTTGATCAATTTATGAATTGTAGCTAATACTTTGGGTGGGATCTTAAGGACAGCAATAAAGTAGTTAGGGATTGTAGCTAAAATTGATTTGATCAAAAAAATTCTTCCCACCAGTGACAACCATCTAACTTTCCAAGATGTAATTTGACTCTGAATACGCTGAATAACTAAAGACCAATCCAAAGATTTATTTAAACCCATGAAGAAAGGAATGCCCAAATAGACTGAGGCTAAGAAGTCTTCTAAAAAACCTAGGATCTGTTTAATTTTATCGAAAACCATGTTGATAGTGTTGAAAAAATAGATCTTGGATTTTTGAGCATTGATAATCTGACCAGATACTACTGAGTAAAGATCAAGAGTATAAAGAACATGGTGAGCTTCTTGAACATTTGAAAAATAAAATAGGAGAGTATCATTTGCAAAAAGAGAGTGTGTGATAGATATGTTTGTACCTAAAATGAGAGCTCCTTTCCATTTATTTAACAAATGTTGATGTGAGATGGCCCTACTAAAAGCTTCAGCCATAATAATAAACAACACTAGAGATAAAGGATCCCCTTGTTGGATCCCATGTGTGGAAGGAAAAAAACCCTCAAGCTTCCCATTAATGACGAATGAAAACCAAACCCCCGAAATACAAGCCTTAATCCATTTGCACCAACTTTTTGAAAAACCCATTTTAGCAAGTACTTGCAGCAAGAATTTCCAACAAACTCTATCATAGGCTTTCATCATATCCACTATGATAACAAAATTTGAAGTCTTATTTAAATTAATAGAATGGAGAACTTCATGAGCCACAAGAGCCCCTCCCATGGTTTCCCTTCTCGGGACAAATCCACCTTGCTCTGGGGAAATAATATGTGGAATAAGATGATGAATCCTAAGATATATGGCTTTTGTAATAATCTTATAGGATAAATTGCATAAGGAGATTGGCCTAAAATTTGCAAAAGTTTAGGGATGCCTCACTTTTGGAATGGTGAAAATATTGGTAGTGTTAAAATATTTCAGCATGGTTTAAGATCTTCTAGATTCTTCCACAGACACCAATAAATCCCATCCAATTGTATTCCAACAACTTTGGTAGAACAAAGTAGTAAAACCATCAGGCCCAGGAGCTTTGTCAGGGGGAAAAGAAAAGACAATTTTACGTATTTCTTGAATGGTAAAGGGAGCCATCAAAATATCATTATCCTATTCTATTAACACTTGTGGAATGGAGTCAAGGATTTATTCAACTTGTGATGTTGTAGGAGAAGGCAAGACATCAGGTGTAAGAAGATTCTTAAAGAATTTGATGCCTTCATTTCTGATAAGGTTTTCATTAGACAGAAGGTTACCAGAGGCATCTTTGATATGAAAAATAGCATTGTTAGTTCTTTTTTGCTTGGCTGAATTGTGGAAAAACTTAGTATTTCTATCCCCATCCTGAAGCCATAATTCTTAGGATTTTTGTCTCCAGTACATCTCTTCTCTAGAACAAGTTCCTCCCATTGTTCCTATAGATTCTTTTGAGAAGAGTGTGTTTCTTCATTCATGCCCTTTTGGATGATCTAATTATATACTTCTTCTAGTTGATCTTTGACTATAACCTTTTTTTGGAACACATTTTTGAAAACTTTTTGATTCCAAATTTGAATTTGAGACTTGATATATTTCAATTTCATTGCAAACTAATGCATTTTTTGTCCTTCCATTGGAACTTCATTCCACCATTGATGAATATTGTGTAAAAATTTTGGATGCTTGAGCCACATGCTTTCAAATTTGAAAGAAGAATGAAAGTGTTGGTCAGAACATTTGTTATTACAATTAAGAACTAACAAAATAGGAAAATGATCAGATCCTGGCAAGGAAAGGATTTCTGAAGAAATATCTGAGAAACTCAACTTCCAATCTTTAGATAAGAAAAATTTGTCAAGATGAGCACCAATATTGGCAAATCCAAACCTCTTGTTAGTCCAGGTAAATAATCCATTATTAGGATGAACATCCATCAGATTTTTATTATCTACAAATGCATTAAAATCTTGTAGCATTTTAGGGGGGGTAGGGGCGGGGGGATAATACCACCAATTTTTTCTGAATGAGCTAATAAAGCATTAAAATCACCTCCAATAACTACTTTCTATTGATCTTGCATTTGAAGAGAATGTGTGATAGAATCCCATAAACATGCTTTATCCAAAGTTGAAGCAGGACCATAGACATTAATCAGGATAAAAGAAATATCAAATGCAATTATATGTAACAACTACCAATTACTTTTTGTCAAAAGAGCTAAGAATTAGCTGTAAAGGGATTCCAAAGAACTGCTAAACCTCCAGAGGCACCCAAACCTTGCATATGATAGGCCTTCCATTTTTTCCATCTTGCAATGGTTTTCTCAAAATTGTTTTGGGATAATTTGGTTTCTTGCAATAAAATAATATCTACCTATAAAGAATCAATGGCCTGTTTGATTCTTTATCTCTTGTCAGAGGCATTTAAACCTCTAACATTCCATAAGATGATTTTCATTGGGGACAAGGACAACACCTAGTTCTCCTTGTCAATCTTCTAATAACATTGAAACTTTCATCTAATGTAGTTTGAACACCTGCTGCAATTTCTGATTTAATTTTGGAACCTTTTTGTCTACCTCTGGCCTTTGGTGTTTTAGCAAGAGGAGCTGATGTAGATGGGGTTTGCACTATAGATAAAGGCTGAATTTTAAAGCTATCTTGCATTTGAAAATCTTAAGGCTGATTTTCTTAAGGAGACAAAATCATAGAATTTTGCACTAGTTGATAAATATTGGTCTCTAACCCCATGGAATCTCCTACCATTGAGCTTACAATTCCTGCACCAAAATCCTGAGGAAGACTATTAAGAACTAACTGGTTGTCAAATTGGCTAAGAACTATCTATTTTTCAAATGCCTGACTTGGGATCAATTTATTCCAAAACTGAAATTCTCAAAGCAAGTTGTCAATCACAAGTGACTTATAATCTTCAGCATGCAAACCTTCCTCTCTGGCAATATCAAAAATGATAGAGGTAGTAATTTTAGATAAAATTTGATCACAAATAAAAGTCAATATGACAGGAGATGGATAAATAGAAAGGTACCAAATGGGCTACCTTAGTATTGGAGGTGAAAAACTTATGTTCTAGAAAGTGATCAAACTTAATGACTTTGAAGATACACAATGTGGAAGGTCTACTAGGGAAGACAAATTTGAGCTCACATCTATAGAGGAATCCATTTGAAATGGAGGGGCATACTCCAACATAAAAAGTTTACTATTGCAGCATACACTCTTGAATAAAGCAAAGAGCCAAAAAAATTGTTGAAGAAGGATCATGAATGAGTTTGACATAAATTGAGCTGCATGTGAATTCTCTTCATATATATAGCTATCTATTGAATAATATTGGCCCTCTGTCATGGAGACTATATTGTTGACCTCAGAAGTATTGCAATTCGTTGTTTTTATTTTTTGAGAACAAATATTAGGGTCTGAAGAATAATCTGGACAAATTTGTAAGACATCTTATTGACCAGTTTGGCACCTATAACTGAAATGACCTAGATTATCTTGGAATTTTAGAATCATAGAAGGATCCTGCACCTTAACTAACTGTATCCATTTTCCCCATTTGGATATGAGAGATATAGATTGAGGAAATTATTTATGCATATTACTCAATAAACACACCCTGACTTCCAAATGAGGGCATTCATACATAATCAAATCATGGTTTAGGAAAATTCCCAACTTGATAGCTATAATTTCCAATATCTCAAGATCATGATATTCCAAAGGTAGACAAGGAAAAGAAATCCAATATGGAAAGAATTGAATATTTATATCTTTGGGGTTAAAGTTTGGTATCCACAACATAGTAAATAACCCCACACCATGACAAAACCAACCCTTCTGCTTATTTATAGCATCTCTTTCTTCTTTCAAATTAAAGATACCAATAAAGAAATTGGATTCTAAATCATGATAAAAAATATCTATCAGGCCAGGCCAGAAGTTGAAAGCCCAATTCTTGATATCTAAAAAAGATAACGAAGCAAAACAAAACTTACCTATGAGAGCTTTTCTATTGAAGAGTAGAGATCGAATTTTGTAAGATTTGATTTGAAAAAGTAACATGTAACTGTTGTTGTGAAGAGTTCAAAGGATCTTGCTCTAAATTTTGGTCCACATTATTCTGATATTTCTCTTGACTATTATCCTATAATTGTGGACCATGTAATTGTAGACCATGTGTAGGGTGCTGAGGACCTTGATCTACCTTACCCTGATCTTTTTTCTTCCAGATCTTTTTTGGTATAAAGGGGGCTCTATCAATAGTCGAGACTAACTTCTATCGAGCTAGACCTTTTTGGATCTGAATAGATTGCATTTGAACAGAAGAGCCAAGAGGAGCACCTTCACATATATCAAATACTGGTTGTTTTTTTAACACCTTTCTATTGTGACTCCTCTGTGCAAAGGTAGATTTGTGTCACACATTCGCCTTTATAGGTAGAAATGAATTTGAATCTGAAATGTTACGCCACTGAAATGAATGAACCGTTGAGGGATTATTGTGAAAAAGATTGTCCCACCCAAAGGAATTTGGATAGCTAAGATTACTGATGATGATGGGAAGATTCACCCTTTTCAAAGTAAGGGGAAGTCCCAAGTTTAAAAGTTGGAGGGCATTTAGATGTCAGTTGTGATCGACGATCATGAAAACAAGGATTAAGGAAAAAAGGTTTTGCAAGTTGAGCAATTGCTTTCCCTTTGAAGATTGACTTGTCAATAGTACTTGAAACCCTTTTGGAATTAATATCTTTAAAAGGGCATCTCTGAAATGGAAAAGGGTTTGATGTGGAGTTGATTGGTTGTACAACTAGTGTAGTGAAGAAAATCTGGCTGAAATCATGATCTTGAGCTAGTTGAACAAAAGGTGTAGATGAGAAAATAGAAGAAAATTCAGGGCAAACAAGATCATATAGTTTGTCAAAGCTGCTCCAAACTAGTCAGCTTCTTCCCATGTCTATGTTTAGGCTGTTCCAAACCCGTAGGTTGTTGATGATGAACCAAACCACCATGAAAGTCATCCTCATTCCTATTGAATTTCTACTCCAATCCCTTGCCCTTGTCTTTAAAACCCTTGCTCTTGCCCTCAAAACCCTTACCCATGCCATCAAATTAGGACATCATGTCCTACAATATTATATGTATAATGAAATAGAATTATATATAGAATGGCATTGTTACAGTTTAAGAGATACTGAATAAAGAAACTACGATGTACATTGCATTATAGAATTTTGACACATTGACTATAGAGATTGACATCAGTATTATTAGTGTACAAAATGAAAGAATAAGTCATGTCAAAGGATTGGATTCCTTAGAAAATATTGTATAGCATTCAATAAGACTCATGGAATTGGTCATAAAGGGAAGAGAACTTATAATAGAGAAGGAGAGGGTAATAGCTAAAGTTTTTGAATTGTAAGTAATTTTAAGTTTGCATATAGATGTTATGAAGGAGAATGTAGTAGAAGTACAAGGCATTGGTCAAACACCAAAAGTCTATACTATAGATGGATTGGAAAATAGTACTTCAAAATTGCAAAAGCATATTCTTACTTTGAAAGCCTTGTAGAGCACAAGGGAAACACTAGTGTAGCTCATTAAATCCAAGGATACTACTATTGTGAGAAAATTGTAAATAAAGTATAATTTCTGTTGCATATTCTATTTGTCATTTTTACTGGCATTGATTGCAATACACAAATAGGGGTAGAAGATTAGAGAAAAGAGGATAAAAAAATGATATCATGGTATGAGAGATAGATTTGAAAACAAAAAACACAAAGACAAGGGAAGACATATAAATGGGGCAGTATAGAACAAAAGTGAAGGACAGGGATAACTTTAAGAAACCCCTCCTAGAAAAAATACCTAAAATGATGGCAAATCCAAAATTTTATGGGTGAGAAAATATTTATGTTGAGGGTGATTTTTTCATTCCATGTAGAGAAATAAAATATTATATGTTGGTATTTTTTTCTTTCCCTAAAAATTCATTTTAAATTTAGCGAATTAAAAAAATTTCTTAGTGTCATCTAAACTCCAGAATCCATTAGCAATATCAAAAAAAATTGGAATTTGATTGTGCCTAAATTTTTTAGCATCAATGTTTTAGATCACACACAATGATCCATCATCAAGATGAAGAGCAAGAGATAAATAAAAATTTAGTCATAGCTATTCTTTGCTAAATAGAATATGCAATAGAAATTATAGCTATCCATCATTAGGATGAAGAGCATTTCAGATTCAATGAAGCTTTCTTATATATAAAAAATTTCTGATATTAAATTTTTTGTTGGCATTTCAGATCACACGCAGTGATCCATCATCAAGATGAAGAGCAAGAGATAAATAAAAGTTTTTGATATTAAAAAAAATTCTTGCTGACAGATAAATAAATGTTGGCTATTTTTTTTCTTGCCAAAAATTAGTTATAATTTCAGGGGCAAATTACTTGTTTTGTAGGAAAATGAAAAATAATGGTCTTGGTTAATCTTTAGTGGTAAACTAGGAATTTATTTAATTTGAAAGTGAATTTGCCAAGTGTATTTACTAATTACCTTTAAAGCTTTATGGTTTCCAAGTGTACTAACTAGTGTACTATCTATTATTAATAATATCAATATCACCATACCAACTTGTCCACTATCTCTTTGGTACCATTAATACATTACTTTTATCGACCATTCATTAATTAGATATCAATGATAGAAGATGCATTTTGGGGCCTACTACTTGAAAATATCTAGAGCCGCATGAAATTCTTCAGAATGGAGACATGTGGCATGTTTTGCATGACAACCGCTAACTAGAATGTAGTGAACATTATATCAAGATTAAAACCACAAATGTGGGACTAGTCATTACAATTAATACATTCCATTTCTAGCCAGCTTGGTAGGTAGTCTGATTGTTCGACATTAATGTAAGTACATTTCCCACACTTGCAAATTAATAGGAATACAAAAAGAATGATATGAAAGATCACAAACAATTTAATGAAACTGCTATTAAAGAGTCTCTTCAATTCATCTTTCACTATTATTTGTCAAATTCTCATTTCTATTTTTGGTTCTCAGTTTTATTAGTTTGCAGAGTTTCTTAGGTGTAGTTTGTAGAATTTTTAGATTTGTCTATAGACCATAGGATCTAGGTTTTTAATTGACATGGATACATTAATTTTGTTGAAATGCATTGCAATGACTCTATGAAATCCCTTTTTGGAAATGATACCTGAGGATGTGCTAATTATGATTTGCAAGGAAGATTCTACTAGTCATTTTTTACGCTATGCTTTGTTCATGGTTCTCAGCCATCAATTCTTAAGAAATGAGAAGAGGTATCACATGTCCATGGACATTACCTCCAACTTCCTCATGTCTCTTCTTTACCTAGGATGAAATCACGTAGATATTTTTATGCTTCTATGTAATTTTTTTAAGGAAACATTTTTAGAAGAGAACATTGAAATCCTTGTATTGGCAGAGTAGTTACTGGGGGTGTGCATTAGCATCCCTTTTGCAAATGTACTAGACAAGTGTTGGGAGAAAGGCATAGGGAGCATTGTATAAAAGCATTGCTTCCTTCTCAAGATGAATGAATGTCAATTGACTCACCATCAAAAGTGAGTGTTGCTCGAGAGGGATTTTTTATTGATTTTTTTTTTGTTGGATGATGTCAACAAAACTGACTTCACATGGCTGTATGAGTTTAGAGACATTATCATCTCCAAGAGATTCCCCATGGAGGGGCTTGAAGGCATTTCACATTGAAGGCTTCAAACGCTCAATGTGTTCCCCGTTCCCTATTTCCTATTCCTTGACTTGTTCCCTTTGGGGAAAAAATTCTTTAAGAATTTTTTTTATAAAAATGAGTAGTAGTTGCTTTGGATTGGACCTTGTCCTTTCATGTAAATTGTAAAATAGAAAATTAGGCTTATTTTATTTTTTCCTTCATATCTTATTTTTCAACATGTGTAAGACAACTAGCCCATTTGCATCCATTGTTTACTAACTAGTGACTATTCATATAGTTTCAAACTTTTAGAAAGTGTAATAAACCAACAATTGAAGAGTAGTTTTTCATAGGATACACTTTGCTCAAAGTATAAAAGATGACATTTAATTAAAAAAAAATTCCCATACCTTGCACTTCCATTTCTTTCCCAAGGAAATCTTCAATAGAACCTTTTACTATAGAATGCTTCTCCCACAATTGCTCGTGTAACTCATATAATTCAGCATTCCTGATATGCAGATAGTTGTCCTTCATTTTCCAAGTTATTACAAATTTTTCAACTCCATCTATAGTTTCTTTTTTCTAAAATTTACCAACATATTTTTATATGATATCAATTTTAAGATGCAACCTCTTTTCCTTCTTTGATATATTTGTGTAAATCTTGTATCTCCATTCTACAAAAGACCCGCCATCAATTGGATTGGGCACTAGTTCATTGAACTAGAACTTTTCCACCCATTCTAATTAAAATTTTATTTTTGATAGATCCCAATGAGATCAATCTTTTTTTTTTTTCCAATTTTCTTTTCCCCTTCTATGCATGAACATCATTTATGGCATCACTTTTGGTTTTCTTACCCAAGTCTAAAATATCATTTTTGGTATCACTTTTTCTTTTCTCACCCAAGTCTATAATATCATTTGGTGACTCCCTACTTAGAGGAATTACTTAAAAATCATCTACAAGTTTTTCCTCAACTAAGATATTAGGTTCACCAACTTGAACTTATTCAAAATGGTCTCCAACTTGTAATGAATCTCCTTTACAGTGGACTACTTAGACTGCATATAATTACAATAATATGATTTGTTCACATAAAAAGGGTATACCTACTACAGTACTACCCAATAAAATTCACAAACCAATCTAAGCATGTGAGATGTCCAAAGGGTATCTACTCCCCACTCCTAGTGGACAATAAAAAGTAATCACATAGAAGATAAATTAAAAATCACTTACCTTTCAAGAAAACCATGAGTCATGACTACTCAATGGGCAATGCACTCAACACTCTAAAACTTTGGTAGCAATAAGAAATGCCAGACTAGAAAAGAGTGAATTGTATAGAATAATTGTATCTTATGAATGTATATATACCAAACTAGGTTGGTGAATTATGTGAGATTAATAGCTGAGAATGTCAAAAGTAGGCAAAATTATGCTTCCTATGTAATCCCAAAATATAAAATAATTGGCTAAATGGTGCTTGTTGGCTCCATAGGCCAATAAAATGGTAGGCGACACCCTACCCAAGGGAAAATATTTTGTTAAACTAATGGAAAAATAAAATTGTCTAATAAGAAAACAATAGGTAAAGGATGCCAATAATTTTAAAATAATTGTATCCTAAAGGTATATTACATTGGCGATTGGACTATGAATTTTGACCAATTAAGTGAAAACTAATGGGTAACTAGCCCAAGATTCAAACCCAAATTTTGTAATTTTTTGATGATTCAATTAACCAACTATATATGTTCTATTTTTCAAATGATGATTGACCAAGGAGACAAAATCACCTAATGGAGAAGATTCAACACTAAAAAAATTATAATCTAGACTAAAAAGTACTATGGAAGTAGAAATAGCCACCTTGATGTCTTCAAAATATTTCTTAACCTCGGATGTCCATTCAATCTTCACCCCTTTCTTTGGTAAATTTTGAGAGGGTGTACTATTTTAGCAAAACTAGTGATAAATTTCTACATGAAGTTGATCTTCGCAAAGAAAGACTTCAACTCTTTACAACTATTGGGTGGCAGCAATTTGAGTATCACCTCTACTCGCTCAGGGTCAATGGAAATGCTAGCTTCAAAAATGATGTGTCAAAGGAGCTTCCCTTTAGTAACCCTAAACAAAAATTTCTTAGGATTGAGAGATATGTCATATTTCATGGATCGATTAAGTAATATTTTCATATCCATAATGTGATTGCTTCTTCCTTTTGAGAAAACTATGATATCATCCATGTAGATGATGATACATTTATTTACCAAACCTTTTAATGCTTCATATATGGTTTGTTGAAATGTGCATCTCAAGTTGATAAGATCGAAGGGAATCTACCTATATATGAATGATCTCCACTTGGTGTGAATGTTGTCTTTAGTCTATCTTCCTCATCCACCATGACTTGATTATACCCAAATTACCTATATAGAAATGACATCATCTTATATCCATTCATAATCTATGATACCTCATTGAGTGAAGGTGATGGGTAATTGTCTTTCTAAGATGCTTAGTTCAAATTTTTTAAGTCAACACAAAGGTGGATTTGACCAATTTTCTTCCTTAATAACACAAGGTTGGCCACCTAGGTAGATTATAAAATAGGGAAGATGATCTTGGCATCTAGAAACTTTTGGACTTCTTTAATTATCAATAGCTCAATGATCAAGTTCACTAGTCTTTAGCTTTCACAAAAAGGTTTAGCATTAGGCTTCAATGAGATATTATGTGTGATAACATTGGGATCATAAGTTTGTATTTCTTCAAAAATACAAGAAATAAAACCAATATACTTAGTGAGAAGGCATAATATTTCATCCCTTTCCTAGGTTGTACATGCTTTCCCAATGTTGATCATCTTGGGATCATCTTCAGTGTGTAGGTTGTAAGAGTCACATTCATCATCCCCTTTCTCCTTAGGTTTTCATTTGTAGTGTGAAAAATTGTCACAATCTAAGATTAATTCTTATTCCACCATCCCTCTAGGGATAGTGTTAGTTTTCAAGTTTATCATGTCATATGGATCTTCTTCTTCTTTTTCTTCTAGGTCTCCTTCACGCTTGTCATCAATTATCTATCCTTTGAATAAATCATTTCACATGGTGAAATTGAGGATGTTTTGATCATATTGAAATAATTGAAAGTCTATAATATTATCTAGGATAGATGGAGCAACCACAAGTTTTATGGAAAACCTTTTGATTTTGTCTCTTCAATAGGTTGTAAAATTACTAGCTAAAATAGCGAAAGCATTAGCAACTGCATTTGTTCTTCTAGGGATAGATTTTATGTTCAACACTTCAAACTCCTCCATCATGTCCCAAACCCATTTTTGATAGGACATCAACCTCTTGTTATTGAAAGATTATATAGCTTTGACTTGTCAAAACACTATTTGAGAATATCCCTCCACTACAAGGGCTTTGACATCCTTCTCAAGTGTGAAAAGGAATCCTTGGACTAGAGCCTCATACTATGCCACATTTTTGGTGCATATGAATCTTAGATAATGGGAAGCATAAAAATATTTTACTTTGGGATTAAATAACTCAATTCTAGCTTTGTCCCCTTCCTTATACTTGGAGCCATCAAACTTGAGAGTCCAGATTGTTTCCTTCTTGGGTGTCTTGGACTTATGTTTATTTGTTCTAACCTTTTCTTTCACTTGATCCTTAAAATACCTCTTCTTGGGGACCCACTTCATCATTTCGTGTGTCATTCCATTTCTATTGGTCACCTCTAACATGAGAATAGTTTTCTCCCTCTATTTCTCATAAATATCTTCAATCAATTTGATGACCTTGGAAGTTTGGGGTTTGGAATGCACAACCATGGAGACCCAAACTTGACCTTTCATGAAGCATCACCTTCTACATTTAGTAACTATACCCTTAGGAGGATAAGATAAAGCATCATCATCTAAATATTTTTTGTTGTAAAATGTATTGAAATCCTCTTTGATTTCCTTAATAAATCTTCTTTCTCTAGTGTCAAACTTTTCTAGGAAAACCTTGATATCCTAATCATTTGTGCTATTTGTTACTTGTTGTCTATTATTGAGGGATTGTCTAGCTTTATGTTGGTTGGATGAGATAATTGAGTTAGCACTTTGGTATTAACTAACTATATTCCAGCTCTGGCCCCTTTCATACGCTTGGAGCCATCAAACTTGAGAGTCCATATTTCTTCTTGTTTTGGTGTCTTAGACTTATGTTTATTTATTCTGACATTTTCTTTCACTTGATCCTTGAAATACTTCTTTTTTGGGACCCAACACATCTTTCCTTAAGCCATTATTTTTCTAGTGGTCACCTCTAACATGGTAAAACTCTACTCCCTCTACTTCTCTTTAATTTCCTCAATCAATTCAATGACCTTGGAAGTCTAGGGTTTGGGATGCACAACCACTAAGACCCAACCCTGACCTTTTACAAAGCATCACCTTTTATGTATAGTGACTATTCCCTCAAGAGGAGAGGATAAATCTACACCATCTAAAGATTTTTTTTCGTATGATACATTGAGATCCTTTTCAATTTCCTTCATAAAGGTGCTTCTATAGCATTAGACTTTTCTAGGTGAATCTTGATATCCTAATCATTTGTTATATTTTTTATGTGGTTGTCTATTGTTGAGGG
The DNA here is from genome assembly GCA_028749045.1 of Cupressus sempervirens. Classification (NCBI taxonomy): domain Eukaryota; kingdom Viridiplantae; phylum Streptophyta; class Pinopsida; order Cupressales; family Cupressaceae; genus Cupressus; species Cupressus sempervirens. Next base: position 670,999,246 of record CM053783.1, on the reverse strand, counting down.
ATTGCCTAGCTTTATGTTGGTGGGTTGAGATAGTTGAATTAGCTCTTGGGCAATAGAATCTTAACAACTTGAGAATTCAAACTCAAAATGGCTCGTACAATGTAATCTACAAGACCCAACAAGGAGTAAGATATTTAGATCAACATCTTCTCTAATTAATTTCAAATTAGTAGCTATGATGTTAATGAATTGAGTGATTAGTTCATCTTACATGGAGAAGGCTGTTAAAACTCATGGTGGGTTGTTCATTAGATATCTCTATCCAAAGCACATCAAATGTCATTTCTCTATAATATCTTATGTCTAACTAGAGGAACAATACCCCATTAGGAGAAATGTACTATGTGATCATTTTCTTCATCTTAGACATAGTATTGATCTTAATTTGGTTATTTAGTCATTTCCATGGAAACCATAATTGAGTGAAATATGTACAAAACCATCCTCTAGGGCACCTAGTCCATTCCCTTCTAAGAAGCATGTCATATATCTTAGGTATGTCTGCTACATGAATTTCAGTGATATCTTGAATCTTGGGATTTTTGGTTATCTAAATGCATACATCTTTCAGTACTCTAATGATTATTACCTCCATCTTGCCAAGATGGATTACCACTTGATTAGTAGGTTTTGGAGTGACTCTTAATCTTTTAGATATTGAAAATGGAATGAAGTGCATGAATTTATGAGGCAATTATGAAGATTCAGATACTTAGTTGAAAAGGAGACACTTTTGTCTTGTTTTTTAACATAGTGGGCATAGCTTTGGTAGGATTGTTGTGAGGAGAGTTTATCTTTTGGGTGTTGGGGTTGGTAGATACCTTAGTTTGATCAAGGATCTTCAAAAGTAATTCTCTTTGGGAGGGAAAATTTTACAACATATCATACATTGAGATGTTTGCATTAGTCTTTTTCAGTTTTTTTTATTGCACTCTACTTTTCTATAGATCAATCAAGCTCTTTCATAAGGTGGGAATAGTTACTTTCATGTGGGAATGTTGTGTCTAGACAAGTGAGTGTGCAAGCATGGGATTTTTTCTTTCTTGTAGATCATGAGGAGTTGCTTACTATCTTGGAGGGATTTTATTAGTTAGTGGTTCCTTCTAATTACACAAATTGTAAGTATTCCAATTATTGTTGTGAAAGGAAAAAGAATCTACAAATTTAGGTTTTCCTCTTGATTAAAATGGAACAAGAAGTCTTCATTGGAAAAATTCTTTGCCTCTATATATATTGGATTATCGTAGGATTCCAAAAAATAGTGTGTTAAATTGAAGATGAGGCATGTTGTTAGTGTCATGTGACTTTTGGCACATGTCTTAATTTCTTCAAAAGAGCATATTGTTTTCATTGGATGTATTCTATTCCATGTTCACTTGATTGATTTTGGTGAACTAAACATTATTATAGTTGTTAGTTGGGAAAATTCCATTGTTCATATGTGTATTCCACTATCAGTTCTACCTAGGAAGCTCATTGTTGTCATCTAATGAGTTGAAATTATTCCCATTGGCATTATTCTCATGGAAATGGAAGTCCTCTTCATGGTTCTAGTTATAACTATTATTATTCAAGTTTCCATTAGATCAATAAAATTTTTAATTTTTCCTTCTTGACAACTAGAGATGGGTGAGATCATTTATTATTTGGGGCATGGTCTTCTTCATCTTCTTTGATTTAGTCATCATATTTCTCTTATCTTATATTGTAAATGTAAACTTATGTTCAAAAAATGTTTCCTTCAGAGGCTCATACCCTGGATAAATTATGGTAGGGGGTGAGACTACAAGAACTTGTTGTATTGGTATAGGGTTGAGTGGGGGAAATTTATTTGGCACCATTTGTATTCCTATGAGATAAGGTGGTACTATTGTGGTGGTGTAAGTGGGAATCACCATGCTCCCTCTACCATTAAGATTAGCTTTTTTAGTGAAGGTAACTACCTCTTTGAATATCTTTTCCAATGAGTCATTATCTACAATAGGAAGTCTTCATAGGAAAATAGAGGTAAGTTGATCTATGGAGTTTAAATAAATTTGTATAATAAATCATAGTGGTACAATATAAGGGTACTCCAATCTTTGATAGGTCATGTGAAAAATGATGGTTAAGCTAAGAGATGGTTTCTATTGGGTCCCTCTTGATAGATAGAAAGTGGTGATCCAAGATATCCAAATTGAGAGGTTTTGATTTAGTCAAGTAACTATTTCTCAAAAATTGTCCATGTTGTGATGGATGTTGACAATAAATCGGCATACCTGTTGAATGCAACTTACCCCAAAGATTATAGGAACAAGTAGACAACTATGTCTTCATGCTGAATTTTCTTTACCTCAAAATCCCCAATGGTGATGGCAATACCCTTGTCTTCTTGTGCTACTTCCACACTTTGTCACAGGCCAAAGCCAAATGTCTAGCAATATCTAATAGTATCAAACTATATGAGGGATAGTAAGGAGGCTTCTTAGGGATCAAGAGGGTCCCAACTACTTATATGTATGTGAACATATTGAATTGGATGAAGTATACCCCCATCTATATTATTCTTGAAGCCTCTTCCACAAATATCCTCTTTTCATGATCTCCTTCGAGGAACTAGATTATGAGAAAAAAACTAAAACATCATTTACTATTCTATATTTTGGACTCCTATTTGGTAGCTTCTTTCATACCAACTAGGGGTACAATATGTAGGGTCATGCCTTAGGATCTTGCATGCTTCCCATCTACACCAATCCAAGATAGTTGGTTGGTCAAGCTTCCAACATGTAGACCACATAGGAGGTCATGTAAGATCAAGGATCCAACTTAAGTGATATGAGATGCTCATCCAGATACTTGCTAATAATGGTGCCCCAATCTATTTGGAGGCCTCTCTTCTTGATGGTTTCTATTAAGTGGACCATCCACATCTCCAAGTGTCTTGTGATAGGAAGGCCCATGACTCTTCTTAGAAGACATATGTAACTTATCCAATGTCATCTATCATATACCCACAAGTCATGTCCACTTTCCCATCTCTTCTCTTAGGAGGGGGTCTTGGAAGAAGGTATTTTTCTTTAATTAAGTCTTTGGCTTCTCTCTCATGCTCCCTATACCATCAATCTACTATATAATAATTTATCTTCAAATATTGATCTATGAATGGTAAGTTAGAAACCTTCTCCATGTAATCTGGATAGATGTCTACTCAAAGATCTCCCTAGTAATTTTTTTATTGCCTTCTCCTTGGGCACATAGCAGTGAGCCAATGCCATAATTAGCTCAAAGGATTTTATAGACATGCAGTGTGAGGATAAATTCACCAATACACTTAGAATCAATGATGAGATCATCTTTGATTTCTCCCATAGATTTTTTCAAATGACCAAGAACACATTCCAATCTATGTGTCCCAATTGTGTATCCCATATTTTTGAGTTCTTGTCAATGAATCGAGACTTATATGGTGCACCTTAAAACTTGAATTTAATTTTCTTGGGTGTGATCTTCTCTTCCATTGATAATTTTGTAGATGTCATTTCAACTTCAACAAGACCAAAATGTTAGTATACCCTTGTTTGAAGATTAAAAATTTTCTTAATAACTAAGATGACTCACCAAAAAATGATGAAAATAATTAGAGAAGGATGAAATTAGCAATAAATTGAATTTGGTACACTAGCACACTAGCGCACATGCACAAGTTGCACTTAGTGTGCCAATCAAGGCTTACAAGCTATCGTACATAGTTGCACACTTGTGCACATGTGCAAGGAAAGAAACATGCACAACGTGCAGTTGCGGTCGAGACAAAGTGAGTTATTGTTTTTTTGGTGTAGTTGTGCATGTGGAGTATCTAACGTACCCTCTAGGCTAGTGCACTAGGTTTATTGGATGCCTACCTTAATGTTGGGAGTCAACGATAGTATAGTCCTCAAAATGCAAAGGTGTAGCATTTAGGAGACTAGGAATGAAAATGAGCACAATAGGTGGGGAATCATATTTATAGACATGTGAGGTTGGGAGGCATGCACCTAGTACACCCATGAGGGTGTTAAAGATGTGCTAGTGTGCATGTCCACCCCTAAAAGGGGGAATGCTTAATTTGGTACACCTTGTAGAGGTTCATAGGTGTACCTAGTGCATGTGCAGTATTTTGGGCCTTTGAGGTGAAAAAATAGTCACCTAGCCTCTTGATCTTTAAATGACAATAATCAACCATACTTTTGACCAAGGACTACAAGAGGTTTGATCTTTGAGGCACCTACAGGGATGCCCTATTCTAGAGAGTAGATTCCCCTATCTTAAAAATCAAAGACGAGGTCCCCATTTTTAGGTAAAAAATGGGGTGTGTATTGTAAATCTACAACATGAAGCTCATATAAAAAATTGACCCACTTAATTACATTATCTCATAGACATCTCTCACATGCCTCCTAGAAAAATGGGCCATTTTTCTTAATGAGTTTGATATGCAATATGTAGACTAAATAGAAGTAAAAGGACAAGTTAGAGCAGATCAACTAGTTGATGTACCCTTAGAGGATCCCTATCCATTAGTCATGGATTTTTTTAATGAATGTCATTTTATGATAGAGGAGAAGCCTCCATAGAAACTCTACTTTGATGGGTCTTGTACATCTCATAGATCTAGGGAAGGGATATTATTGGTTACCCTCAATGTGTTTACATCCCTAAATCCTTCAATTTAAGATTCCAATGTACCAGCAATATATCAGAGTATGAGGCTCTCATCAAAGGACTCAAAACAACAATATAACATAATTTCACAAATCTATAGAATTTTTTGATTCACAACTGATCATTAAGTAGGTTCTCGATGAGAATCAAACAAACGATGATGAGTTTCTCCCATTAAAGGAGATTATGGATAAAATGAATGAGCATTTATTCATGTTCCAATTCATGCAAGTGTCAACTCCAAAATAAGGTTATAGATGCAAGAGCTATTATTGGATCGCTCCTAGAAATCCCTTGGGAAGCCTCACAATATGAATTTTTAGTCAAGAAACTACATTAGCCCACATACAAAAATGATGAGTCAATGATGGTGTACATTTTGGTTAATCCCCAATCCCTATGGTACTTTTAGATTCACTCTTACCTCAATGATGGTATCATATCCCCTCATCTCACATGACACCAACACTAGAACCTTATTTGCAAACATTCCTACTATAATATTGTATTCAATACCCTATATTTATTAGATTATCATGATAGCCTTTCTAGGTGTTTAAAATAAAACAGGGTTTGAATGGCTCTAAGGGAGGTACATGTTTAATACCCCTCTAACACTAACATATTACTTAGTTAAAATTAGAAAGAAATGTGGGGTCTTGATTATGTTTGATACAATCTAGTTTTAAATCAAGACAATAAATTGTTAATTCATATTTACATGTTTCCAATTCATACCTTCTTATTGTTTAAAAGATAGTATTTTGATCAATTAATGTTTACATTCTTGTTGACAAAATTATTTTAAATAACTATTAATTTATTTGATTAGAATCTCGGCTAACCCTATTAACCCATTGTACCTTATATGTGTGTGTGTGTGTGTGTGTGTGTGTGTGTGTGTGTGTGTGTGTGTGTGTGTGTGTGTGTGTGTGTGTGTGTGTGTGTGTGTGTGTGTGTGTGTGTTTACTCTAGTTGGCATGTCTTCAGGATGAGGAGAGTTAGTTGTAATAACTTCTTCGAGAGATCTACACAATGTTGCACTCCTCCTTCCTTTCCTATCATTGTTTTTATATACATGCATATGTATTATATTTTTTTGGTCAGTGATGCAAGTGTGTGCAAGTACTAAGCATTGACTCCACCGAGGTACATAGGTTTGAGCATGCCTCAAAATCCTTGAACCATTTGTTGCTAAAAGGGAGATGGAATGATGATCCATAAAGGTTCCCTAAGACTAAGATTCCTATTTAGGGATTTATCTACCATTTGGGGAACTCTTTAGGTATTTCCTCTAATTTGATATTGTGATATTGGATTTTGCAGTGGTGGTTGTATGCATGGATATGTTCTTGGGCTAATAATTTTATACATTAATATTCTACATGGTTCTTGGTTTCATGATGTTTGTATCTATTGACCATGTATATTTATCCAAGTATATATGAATACAGACATATATACCCAAATAAATGTATACATTCACTATTAGAAATGAGTATAGATTTATTATATTGAGAGTCTTTGTTAGATTGTATGGATTTTTAAATAACTACATATTTGATAAAATAAAATATAAGACAAAAGAGAAAAGAAAGGAATAGAAATATACTAGAATACTTGTTAAATTTGAACCCATAACCTATGACTTTATAAACACACCTAGTACCATGCCAACAATTATATCTTCATGAACGGAAAATTAGATTACAACTTGTAGTTGGAAGATCACTTTGTAGAGTAAAAGGGCATGGGATTTTAACCCTTGACCCTTATGGGAGAAAGTAGACTCTTGACCATTGTGCTATAGGAATTCTTTGAGTAGGAAATTCCTAATAGTATAGAAAACATATTAACTAGTTAGAATGAAATCAAAAATAAAATAATAAAATATGGTTTGATTTAATTAATGAAACCATATAGGATGTCATTTCCAATGGATGTAACCAATTGGAAATGACATTATTCTCCCTATGAAATAGGAGCCTTCCCAAAAATAAAATATAGGAAATAGTTTCTAACAAAACTATAAGAAATTTTTGAATATTATTTTGGAGAAACATTGTTGGAACAAAGGAAGGAGAATTACAATAGGTATTGGAGACTTTAGGAAGAAAAATGAAAAAATTAGAGAAGCATAAAATTATCATTCAACTGACATTCTTGAATCCAAGTAGGCCATAATTATATGTTCCTCTCTTAAACTTTCAAATCTTGGATGCAATTTAGATGAATTCATACCTAGAAGCATAAACTGGAACACTAGCAATTCTTCTCTATGCATTCTATGTTGTTTTTCCTTGTCTATTTTGGAATAAAGTTCAAATAGACTCAGTCCTAGAAATATGTTGGCTCCTAATTTGACATTTTTTCAAATACCTTATGAGAGTGCAAGGAATACCTAGGAATTAGCTAAAAACCATAGTGGGTATTCAAAGAAAATCAATCGGACCAACTATTAAGACCTTCCAGTCTTCTTCCCTTTGAATTATACAAGATTTAGGTGGGTGTACCTTGGAATTTATTACTCTTCTCCTCAACAACAATATGAAACATAAATTACAACATAATAGATGGAATTTTCTTTAACTCTTCTAATTCAAGGACTATAAAAGGGAAGGAAAATAGCTAATTTTCCAACCCTAAAACCCCTTGAATCAAGTGTAGGATAACTTTTTAAATCTAAAAACAACAAATATTTTAAAGGATTGATTTTTGAATTTTATAGTATATAGCTTTTCCAGTTTCCATCAACTTATTGTATGACCAATACCATATCCATTTGGGTTGTTAACTCACAAGATGGACACATGACACTAGATCTATCTTCTCACTTTGTGAAGAAGGAATAAATAATCAATCTAAAACCATATTCTTATCAAAATCTCTCCATGAAACCTTCAATTCTCTTAATTCACATCGAGCATTTACAAAATCAATTTGATTATCAGTAAGACACAAAAAAGATATAACTCTAGATGAATTATAACTAAAATTCAATAAACTTTGTTATAAAATCTTAGAAAATTGAAATGGACACAAACAAGAGACAAAATCCAAATTGAGTCACCAACATGTATGCACTTTGTATTGTCTTTCTTGATATATAAAATTTAGCATCAATTTTCATGATTATACTTTCATATTTCTTTAAATAAGTCTTGGATAATAACACTATCCAACAATGAATTGACTCAAAAAATGAGAGAATACTTTCATTTCACAAAATTTTGGACCCTTCTCTAGCACTGGGAACTTACTTATATAGGTGAGTTTCTAGAAGCTTAGGCATAGAGATCAATATGCATGTCATCTTCTAATGTGGTATTTCCATTTATTTCAAACCATCAGGAAGGTTAATCCTATAATAGGCTAATGTTATTGTTTGTGATCACATGACTAAATGTCTCTTCTCTATCTTTTGTCTCATCCAAAATATCCCTTTGTTATTACTTTTGTAGTGGGGAATCTTCATGATCAGATCGAATATATTTCTTAACACATTCTTCGAATTCATCATCAATAGGACACATATGCTCCAATATTTGATCAACCACCTACCTATAAGGAATATGTTTAATTGTGGCATGGGTGACTTCTTTCTCAAAAAATTTATAGAATATTCCTGAATTAATTAACTTGGACATACATTCTTGGAAAACTTACATGTCCACATCCTCGACTATTTTTCTTAGCATATTATTCATTATGTTTATAGCCTTTGGTCTCCAGCTAGAAAAATCCTTAATAAATTTGTCTTTTTCAAAATAGGTGGCACCAGAGTATCTTTGAACCCTTCTATTTGGTCTTTTAACTCCACCATTTGATTTTCAATGTAATATGGAAAAACTAAAAATTTCCTTAGTGCTTTAACAATCTTCACTGTGGCCATGACACTTGGAGGAGGTTTAGCATCCACTCTTACACAAATTTCAATCTTGCTTGATTTTTCAATTCTCCCTACCCATTTCTGATATGTTATCTTTACCAACCTTCCATCATCCTTCATTTTACTAATTTCTAAGTAAATAATTTTACAAACTTCATGAATTCTAAAAAAAATTGAATTAACCCTTTCAAATAAAAAAATCAATGCAGTTTAAACTATAATTTCTTTGTTATGATCAAAATTGATTTTCTTATTTTCCAACTTCATTTGGAGATCCACAACCTCCTTTATTAGAGAACCCTCACTCTGAAGCTTCTTCAAAGAGGTTTCTCTAGTGTGAGCTAAGACAATTTTGGGAAGGAATGGAACCATGCTTAACTTCCTTGATGAAGTAACTTCCCCTATAGTGGGTGATTGGTTCATGCTAGAAACTTTAGCTGCTTCAAGCTCTACTACTATTTTTTACAACAAGGTCACTCGACTTTGTAGGTTGACATTTTCTTTTTTCTTTGTTCATAAACTTCATATATATGATTATATATTTCTTGTAAATGTTAATATCTCTTGTCTATCCCCTTTGCCACATTGTGAATATAAGCCATGTGCTCTTGCAAATTCCTCATGGATTGGAAATTTTGGCATCTTCAACCATATGAAAAAACAAATTCCCTCGTACTTCACTATCCTCTCCAGCACCCTAACCAAAAGAAGAGGGAGAAATAGACCAATTATCCAACATAGGTAGGTCTTCACTATAATACATCCCATAAGTACATATTTTTTCTTCCCTCTTAGGTCTCTTTAACCTCATATCTTTCATGATTAATTTTAATGCAATTGCATCAACAATGTTGAGATTTGATAAAAACCAAACTCCTAATTCTTTCACAATTTTCGTCCCCTCCTCTAGGCTGATGGAATCAAACTTTATCATTGTCTCATGTTTGAGTTCTTTACCAATGTCATTAGGATCATCATCTGGCCTTTGTTTCCTTTTCTTATCAACCATCTTGTAACAATCTTCCCTAAAATATTGCCATAATAAATTGATTGAAAGGGATTGATTTAAAAAATTCATCATCAGAAACATCCATCTTACAAGACTATGTTCTGAGTTCCCTTGGGAATAGTTCCTTTATCTCTTTTTTATTAATATATGAGAGTGGTGCTCTAGGTACTTCAAGATCTCTTCCTATGACATCTTCTTTAGGAATATAAATTTATTCTTCTACTTCTTCATCATCTCCATAGGGAATATCTAATCCCCCAAATTGATATGTACCTTGAATATTCTTTGTCTCTATTATAACCTCTCCTATATCAATCTTTGCCTCCTTTTCTTTGTGTATGTATTCACTATTCCTTTCATTTGGGGAAGTTATAGGAGGTGGTCTAGGAGATTTGAGAGATGGACATCTTCTTGTTGGATCATATGGCACTATTTTCACTATACTTGGTATTTCAACTATTCTTGGGATAATAGACCTTTCTCCCAATCTTCTTCTTTGATATAGTCTTAATCCCTCTAGAGTCTTAAGGTCTTTATCTAATTTAACATCATGGGCTTGTGTTTCTTCTCTGATTCTCTTCTATCCTCTTCTATCTTTTGGGACTTTATCAGTAGATTGTAACAACACATTCAAACTTTCTTCATTATTTATAAAAGTTATCGTTGTCCTTTTTCCTCTCCCTAGCTTCTCATTCATAGTGTCATATATACTTTGGGAATTTCCCAAAAGAATTCTCAATCTATTCTCTAACCGCTGATAATCTGAGAGTGGATCATACTTTGGGTCTTTTTCCTTAATCTCTTGCAATGTCTCCTAGTACATATAGTAGTATGCTTTCTTTCTTCCCTAAGACTTCAAATCTTCTTCATTTCTGATAATGTCTTTGGGGTACTTAAACTTATGTTTACCTCTTGGAACTTTTTATATTTTGTGCATCAATCTTTCATAAAATCCTTCAATGCCATTCATCATCTTTGAGATGACATTCATGTTATAAAGTCTTAGCAATTGAATCAAATTATTTCTCCCATCCTTAATAATTGAAAAATGATGAAAGATTGTGAGATCAAGGAAAAGAGTTCCTTTCCTAGCCTTCTCTAGAGGAAAATTTGTGTCCTACAACATAGAAATCTATCTCATAACCTCAAGGAAACCAATTCTCAATAGGACATATTTTCAAAATTACAAAAGCCTTCCTCAAAATCCATATATCCTTATAACTATGAGGAAAAGATAAAAATAGATATCCTTCATTGGTGACACATCTTTGGTGCTGAAATGTAATCAATAAGTCTCAAGAAAAATTTTAATGATCAGGGAAAATCATTAACCAATGGTAATATTATCCTTCTTGGGGAAATTCCAAATTAGTTTTTAAACAATATAAAATTTGAACCTTCCCAATCTATAGATAGAATAGTAGACCATAACTGAATAGGTAATTTTTCTCCATCTCTTTCAAATTCTAGATCCATATCCTTTGCAAAATAATCTCTATTGGGGGAAATAATCATATGCATCAGCAAGGAGTACCATTACAAACTTGTGGACTCTCCCTTATTTAAAATTGTTATCCCTTCTTTCATGTTTATCTCTAAATATTTTGCTAAGTTATAAATCACTACATCCCCATATTTTTGAATTCCTAAGAACATCCACATCATTGTCTTACAAAATTTCCTCCTATTGGTCAACCCTAATACCTGATAGAAGGAAGTGTGGATATTCACCAGAGTGTCATTCTAGTGCTCACTGTTGCCTATTATATATGAAATGGCTAGGGGGGTCAATTTTATCCCATCTACTTCTTTCAAGAAAGAAGTTATGAAATTTTTTTGCACAGTATTTTATGCTCTTTCAAAGGCTTCTTCAAACGTCTTGAAATCCATACCATCTGTCACATCTTCAGTAGGGTGGAAACCAAATGCTTCTTTGATAGAATCAGCATCTATTCTCAACATGGTATCTTCATTTATGTCCCTAATTACATGTGATACTAATTTTTCAATATGGTTAATTAGGATGAGTTAGGGTTTTCATTTATGGCAACATATATCTTAGAATGAGATAGAAAAATGTACATTTAGAGATCTCATTGTCTATGATAGAAAATTGTCTAAGTGTTAGATAGTTTCACTGGTAGTATAGAGATAGTTTTTGGTAATGTGAATTCTACAAACATATTTGACATGTGCATAGTTAAAGATAGGTAGTATAGAGTGTATTGATGATGTAGCTAAGTGTGAAGTATAGTATAAATAGTACAGCATCAGATATATTTTTTTTACCAATAAAGGCAGTGAACAGAGAAAAATAGAGTAGAACAGTAAAAGTTGAATAACAGGTTAAGGAATTATTTTGGTTACAAAATAATTACTTAGTTATTTAGGGATGACATCCTAGATGTTAACCCTATGTTAGTAAGAGTTAATTTTGTAATATGTCAAGCATGTGAAAACATTAAGGTTGAATGGATAGATTTTTGTAAAAAGGAAAGATATAAGTAAGAAATAATAACTTGCAAAGTTATGTGTGTGATTGTGAAGTTGTGTGTATGAATGCAAACTATGTATTTGATATGAGAATATATATGAAGTCCATCTAATGTGAATTCTAATGTAAGATCATAGATATATGAAGTACAACAATCATTGGTAAAAAGGTTATTGTATCTATCTCTTTTTAATAAAGGCACTACATTGAATAATTGCATGTTTGGGCAGTGAGCTTTTCTTTCATAAATTTGTAATTATATTACCAACTCCTAATAGTGTTGAAGAAAATCCTAATAGATTTGAGTCTTTCCACAGAGCCTAGTCCTCTAACAAGGACTAAAACACTATATGTATTTCATAGACTCCTAATAGGGTCAATATCCTTAATAGGATTCTTTTATTTAGTGGATCATTATGTGCGTACCATCCCCACTAGGGTTTTCCCTTGGCCAAGGTTTTCCTAGTTAAAAAAATATGGTGTTATGAGTTCTCTTTGTGTATGGATTTATTTACTATTTAGCATTGTTAGTTCACTTTCATATGCATGTTATAAAGTATTAACAATATTCAATTGTGGGTGAATTTTTTTAGAATATTGATTCAAACGCGCCCCCCCCCCCCTCAGTATTATATATTTCTAACAATTGGTATCATAGTCCAATTACTCATAAGAGGCTTAACAACTTAAGTAAGATCCCTATAAATAAGGAATAGTGTAAAAGGAATCTTGAAGAATCCCTTGAATAGATTGATCTTCTTACTAAAGAAAGAGACAACCTAAAAGAAAGGTATGAAGATGCAAAAGATTACATTGGTAAACTAAAAAAAAGATTGATCATCTCAAATCTAGAAAAGAACCTAGAGAGAAGACTTTATAGTGATGAGGTACCAACCCTAATGAAATAAAATGAGATTTTGAAACATGAGTTGAATATTTTTAAACTAAAGTTGAGCTTGAAGAAAGATGATAGCCAGATTGAATAATATATGAAATTTGAGAATGTAGATCTAAGATCCCATCTGACTCAAATGACATCTAAATTAGACTCTATTAGAATAGAGAATGTAGAATTAGAAAAGTCCAATACTATTGTGAAAGGAAAATTGACTTAGGCTAAGCAATAGTTAGAGAAGTTATATTCTAGTAGTGAGAAAATTGATGAAAAGATATTTTATCAGAGATCTTATGATACCACATGTCTTGGATATCTTATTAGAGAAAACTCAGAAAAGAAAGTCAAAGCTAGAAAAGAACTAGATCCAATTGTTGAAACCTCTGAACCTAAGGAGAATGATCTGAAAAGGAATGAACCAAGAAAGTCTATAGAAGTACCTAAATTAGTTGAGCAATTAAGTCAACCTAAAAAATATGATGAACCCAAACAAATAGAGCAAGTTGAACCACCTGAATAAGTAAGATATGAATTTAGAGATAGATATTTTACATGTAATGAAGTTGTACATATGAAAAGAGATTGCATAGGTAGGTATTGCACGTTAGAATCTGAAAAGATTAATAACCTAGAAAACTAGTGCAAAGAGTAAATATCTAAACTATGAATGCAAATGATACAAAATCAAAATAGCATCATAGAGTTAGTCTCCAAGAGAGTAATGCAAATGTTGGAAGCAAAATAGCATTAAGAGGATGCAAAAACAAGAGATGCAAATACAAGCCAGGTAGCATGCTTATATAGGCTAGGAAGAGGGAGGAGGTGGCAACACCAACCAATGAGGAGCAACCATCTATCAGACTAAAGATAGCAAAGTATCTTCCCAAGATAGCTAATGGATGCTCACATGTAGGAAGGTGACACCTCACAACCATTCACCTAATAAGACATGCTTTATTAACCTAAGCGAGATTATTAAAAGTGTAGGAAAAACCTAGTAAAATAGGAAAAATAAAAAACTACACTAACACCCCCCCATAAGCGAAGCTTAGGTGGATGTCGAAATGGGTCCTGGCAAGTCAAGCCTGATGAGGTACCCATGTACATAAAATTCCCCCAAAAGAGAGAGAAAAGAGACTCCCCAAAGAAAATTAGGACTCCAAGTGAGAGGAAGAGGCCCCCCCAAAAGATGAAGCATCCCACACCCCCAGCAAAGCTTGCAAATTTTGTTTGGTAGATCCACTTACATCGAACAAGTTTTCTTCCCTTAGGAAAATGGACAAAATCCCAACTGTGGTTCCTCATCAAGGAACTATACTCTTCCTACATAGCTATATCCCACTCAAAAATACCAGAAGCCTCATGAAAGGATTGTGGATTTGAGGCAGTAGCAATGAAGATATGTAGAGCATCTTTGAATTGTGAACGAGTCTCCTTGGTGTCTGATGGATCCCCAACCCATTCACCTGCAAACTACAAGGTCTATCTAGCCCAAAGTGGACTAGAAGATGGAGAATCTAGAGGAGAATCATCAACCTGTAAATGATGACTAGGAGAGGAAGGAGGTGAGTCCTCTGAATCACCCTCTAAATCAAAAGTGGAGGTAGAAGACTGCTCAAGTGAATCTGACCCATCAGAAGATCTATCATGTATTCCAAGTGACTCCAATGTCAAAGTAGAAGGCAACCCTGTAACCATGCTCTGCTGGTTAAGCTGATGCAAGTAGTGGAAGTTAAGATGGCCAATCTGCTCATGCCATAATCTGCTCACATCATTAAAGTGAGTGAGTGAAACAGTCAAAGGAGGATTAGGAACAAAGTGAGAAAACATATAGAGTCGTGACTGATGATCTGCTCTCCCAACTGCAACTATATAATCATTGTGCGACTCACATATCTCCACTGAACTAGGAGTGAACTCAACCCACTTGCCTAAACCTGTGTGAGTGATCTGGTGTACCGATTGGAGATTAGTTGACAATGAGGGTACATAAGGAACATCATGGAATGTACCATCCCCCACATCAATAGACCCTCTCCCACACACCTCAATAAGAGTGTTATCACCCATCAAAATAGAAGGCATAGTACTCGGCTCCAAGGATGCAAGTTCTTCCTTAGATGAAGCCATTTGGTGTGAAGCACCCGAATCAAGAACCCAAGTGGATGGTGAGGAAGCAACTGCAAAAAGGGCCTTGCCCTTTCCTGTCCCCTTGTTGTTTTCTTTTTCCTTGTTAGACCCTTTATTAGAACTTTGTTTGATAGACTCAAGAACACTGATATTATTCTTCTCAAAAATGTATGTCAAGCGATCAAGTTGTTTCTGCAAACATTTATGTTCATCATGACCAGGTCTTTTACAATAGGCACATTTGACCTTTTCTTTCTTAGGCTTATTGCCCTTGGAAGATGGTGTATCAATAGTTGCTTTTGAAGAAACCGGCATCTGATCCTTCTTCTCCTCGCTATTCTTTTGTTTCTTGTCCTTACTATTGTTGTTACTACTTTGTCCTTGTTGTTCTTTTGTGCCTTGGTTAGCAGCCAAGGCATGTGACTTAAAGGACTTAACAATACCCATCTAGATTAGCTTGTCCTGTTCTCAAGTGAGATTGACAGCAAAATCATCTAAAGATGGCATGGTGAATTGAGTACCAAGTGCACCCTTAGTAGCATAGAAGGTAGAGACAAACACAGAATATTTTGAACTTAGTTTAGAGAGAATACTAAGAATCAATTGTTCATCTTTCTTTTCAATTCCACATTGTTTTAACTACAGCCTTAGTGATTTCAATTTGGTGAAGAAATCTTGGATTGTGTTGAAATTTCCTGGACTCAAACTAATTAATTCATTTTCCAACATATGACCCCTCATTGAATCTTGTGTGCCAAATAGTTTCTCTAACTTTGTCCATACTTCATTTGGTGTATCCAAAGACTCAATGTGAAATAGCAAGTCAGGAGAAACAGACAAACACAATGTTCCATATGTCTCATCACATTTGTTAAACCACTTAGGCTTGTCTTCATCTTTAGTAGATTCAATTTCAAGTCCCATAGTTATCCTATTTAATCCAACTTTCTTTAAGTGAATTTTCATGCGTGATTTCCACTCAAAGTAGTTGTATGGAGTTAGGATGGGCATATTTGTTTGATCCATGATGAAGAAATGCAGAGAAGAAATGCTAAAAATAAGAGAACCCAGCCATGACAATGCCCCCCCCCCCTTTTTACTCAATCAAAGAACCCACCCCCAAAGAAATATGATTTGGCACTTTATTTTAGTGCGTTTACAACTACCACTAGAAAGAAATACTTAGTGGTCTTGATTTCAATGCATTACAAACCCTCGTGAAGAGCATATGCTAGAAGTGAAACTTGGGCACAATAATCAAGGAAACAAATAGCACCACTGCGATCTACTCAAAAAATCATGCACTTTCAAAAAAAGAATCGCCTCGATACAAGGTTGTATGAGAAAGTTATGATCCACCGAAGTTTCCAAAATGAGAACTGTGCACAGTCATGGCTGAGAATCTGCAATTTTTGAAGAATTCATACATGAAAATCAAAAAACAACTCCACTAGTGGATAGAGCACAAAAAAAAAGCCAAGTTCATAACAAGAATCATCAAAATCGGAGTCCATATGAGCAAGAATGAGACATTTGAAAACTGCATTCAAATCTGCGACTACCAATAGAGAGGGGTATGGATGTAGCTTTGCATGCTCAATTCTGAAAAATATACAGCTTGCATGCAAAATTTGAAAGATACCCAAATGGTTTTTCGAGGCTACGAACAAAACCCAGAAAGCATTTTTCTTGCTAATGTACAAAAGATGTTGTTGTAGTGTAAATCAGATGCCTTTAACAGTAAAAAATAGGTCCAAAAATCAAAAAATGACCCCAGCAACCAAAATATGACATGAAAATTCTAGATCAGCTTTTTAAGTCCATCAATGGCATGCTGGAACCTGCAAAACTGATTGAAAACTCCAAATATGCAAGTTGGTTGTTAGATTTGAGATTGAAACCCTAGAGAAAAACTATTTTTGTCAAAACTTTTCTGATTCTTAGGATCATCCAAAGATGCAAGAGAAGAGCATACTTCATTTTTCAAAAAACTACAATAAATTTTATTTGCCCCCCTCGAATCTCTCAAATAAGGAAACTAAAATCTACTCTTGCACATAGAAAAGCTTTGATACCATGTTAGAATCTGAAAAGATTAATAACCTAGAAAACTAGTGCAAAGAGTAAATATCTAAACTATGAATGCAAATGATACAAAATCAAAATAGCATCATAGAGTTAGTCTCCAAGAGAGTAATGCAAATGTTGGAAGCAAAATAGCATTAAGAGGATGCAAAAACAAGAGATGCAAATACAAGCCAGGTAGCATGCTTATATAGGCTAGGAAGAGGGAGGAGGTGGCAACACCAACCAATGAGGAGCAACCATCTATCAGACTAAAGATAGCAAAGTATCTTCCCAAGATAGCTAATGGATGCTCACATGTAGGAAGGTGACATCTCACAACCATTCACTTAATAAGACATGCTTTATTAACCTAAGCGAGATTATTAAAAGTGTAGGAAAAACCTAGCAAAATAGGAAAAATAAAAAACTACACTAACATTGCAAACCTATTACTAATTTTTATTCTTATAATTGTCATGGTTTTGGACATAAAGCAATAGATTATAGGAAACATAAGTTTGATAGTAATAATGGAAATAGTAGAATGTTTACGGATACTAACCTGACAAGTAATAAAAGAAGGACATCCTCAAGAAGATCTAATGATGGAGAAGGATCTAATAGAACAAGGAGGAATATTGTTTTTTATAAGTGTAACAGCTTTGGACACATTGTGAAAAATTGTAGAGCACCAATCAGTCAGAATGGACATAATCAAAGAAGGAGTACACATGTATATCAGATGTGCAATAAATTTGAATACATAGCAAGATTTTGTAGAATGGATATGAGGAACATCAACATGAACCCAGACTATAGAAGGAACAACAATAGAAATGATAGAAGAAATAGTAGTCAAAAAAAAGCACTCAAAGAGTATGTTGAAGAATTCAAAAAAGTATTTGTGAAGGAAAATGATCCATCAAGTTCAAATGTGGTTTTAGAAGTTATTTTTGATGCACCTAATGAGAGATTGAAATCAGCCATTATGTTTGATTCATCTTATTTAAATTAAGCATTTTTATATCAAAGATAGAGTATCAAAAAGATGGAAGAGAAGTTAGAGATCAAATTAGAAATTGTGAAGTTAACATAAGGATTAGTAGATAGTAAGAAATATCTTGTTATGGATGCAATCCATTTCGGGGTCGTATGAGACTACAAGAGGAAAAATAAGTTCATAGGTTAACAAATAATAGCTTTTATGAATTAGGTAGTTGTGCAATCAATGTGAAGTTCAAATTGAAAATATTTAAAGTATACAAACAATATTATGATTACCATTTGATCATGCAAAGAATTAAGAAGTAATTGAGAGAGATTTGATAGGAAAGGAAAGGAAAATTTGAAGAATTTGCAGGTGCAAGGTAAGAAAGCCCTAGTTTTTCAAATTTTAGGTATTTTATGAAGTTTTTTAGTTGTATTTTCAAAAAATTGAATCAATTAAGATGGAAAATCCTACTGTAAGTGATGCTAGTAAGAGGCCATGGTAGAAATTCAAGAAACACCTATTTGTGTCACTGGAAGCTGATCCTTTGGGAGCGCGTTCACAAGTTTTTTTGAATGTATTGTATGTAGAGGATGTAAGAGTATACATTTATTACATTTTTAATACTATTGGTGACAATTACATTCACAAAGATTTGGATGTGGTATGTAATAATGACTTATCCATGAAACAAGGTTTTTGGCATTTGGAAGAACTAAATATTATTAGGCAAATGTTCTACACAGAATTTCATAACCATGAATGGAGCAGAATAATCTTGAGTATAATCCATGAAGGAATATTTTGGGTAGGAGACATCCCAGTCATGATTGATAATGACATGATCCATCGGCTTACTAGATTAAGCAATGAAGGGAGTAATCTAGTAAATGAAAAGAATGCTAAGAAATTCATTGAGACCAATCTAAAGACCAAGTCAAATGGAAGAAACATGAGAATTGATCTAATTAAGGAATATGATGCAAGAATAATCGAAAAAATTATAGGCTACAAGATGAACCATAGTTCAAGGTTGAATTTTGTACCTTCTAGATTTATCCATGTAGCATATTTGATGATAATGAAAAAGGAAAAGATCAATATGTGTGAAATTGTGAAGCAACAATTGCTTGAAAATACTGAGAAACTAAAAAGGACAAAGAGAATAGTATTTAGATTTGAATCACTAATAACTCACCTATCCTTCCAAGTTATTAGAAAATCTCTATGTATGTCAAGCCATGAATGGAATGGAAACAAGTGCTCAATGAATTTGATCACTTATCATTATAGGAGATAATTAGAAGAAATAATCACTGAAGATATAACTAAGATGATGAAGATTTTCCAATTTAAGATGAAGAAGAGATTTGAGATCCCTCATCACTAGTGGAGAAGTACAATGATGACATATGTTTCATGGTTGAAACTAATGTCACATATATGGAAGCAGTTGAAACCAGAATTAAGTTCATAGACCCTATGGGCTATGATATGAGTGAAGATTGTGTAGAAGGCTATGCAAATATCATCCTAGAGTCTGATAAGGATAAGGAATTCCATAGATGGGGTACTTATGATGAAAAGATGAAATAAGTTTGTAGTGAACTATATAGAAAGGAAATTATGAAAAAGGTAGACAAGAAGATAGAAGCTATCTTGAAGGAATCAGGTATGGCTAGAGAAGAATTCAATTAAGTTAAAGGGATTTCCTTAGAAATGAAGGAAAGTAGACAAATAAAGGTATTGATACCCATTTCTATGGAAGGACCCTAAGAAGGAGTAGCAGTAATAGGATCTACTTCACAAATACCTATTGTTCCTTATCTTGCAATACCACAAGTACAACCCATTTTTATGTAGCCAGACAAGAAGGTTGATGAAGAGGAAGTCACTATTACTAATGTTATATCAGTCATTTCTCTAGCCACAAGGAAATTAGAGAGACTCACCAAGGTAAAACAAGAAGTTTAGTCACCTAGCAAAAAGAGGACTAAGAAATTGTCAAGTGGGCCTGGAAAGAGAAGAAAGACTCTCCAGATGGTTGAAATAGATGAGTCTAATTAATTAGAAGATGAAGAAGAAATAGAGGATAGATCAATTAAAAAGGTAGTTGGAGAAGCAAGGACATCCACTAGAAAGAATTCTTAGAAGCCAAAGTTATAAAATTTAAATGTTCAAATCATTAACGATGACAAAAAAATTTAATTAAAAAAGTACAATAGTCTATATAGAAACATGGATAGACTACATTTGGAAAATGCTATAGAAAGGAATATGGTTTTAAGGAATAAAAGGTTTGAAGACATTTGAAGGAACATCCTATGAGATTTGTATAATAGACTAATTAATAAAAGAAGAATATTTGTTGTAGAAGACAAGAAAATCAGAGAAAACCTAATAAAGAAACTTTGTGAAGTTAATGATGATGTTACTATGAGTGGAATAATGAAGGGTATTGAGCCCTTGTTGAGAAATAAAAGAAGAAATATTATTTTGATGGGAGACAATTGTGAAGAGGTAAAAAAAGAGACAAAAGAAGTCATTATCAAATACATGACCTTTGTACCCATAATTGTAGAGTGTGAAGTTAGGGGGAGCAATCCATGTGTCTATTGAGTAGAGTACACCAGCAATAGCAGGAATGGAAGTCAAGGACACCAAGATGACAAACTTATCTTTGTAGATCTCAAATAGGATTTGACATTGTAAGAATTTTCCTAAGGCATGAATGAAATGCCAAGATCTAGAAGCTCAAGAGATAGCACAAGAGAGGCAAGATATGATCAAATGAAAATGGATTAATCAGATAATTGGATGAATACATTGTAGAAGTGCCTTGTATATAAAGGCAATCAAGATGACTAGGAGTCATGCAAAGAGATAAGCAACAACTAAGCACATGTCCACCAAGAGTGGATTATCCTCCATTTTGCATGAATGTACATGCAATAATGAGAGGATAAGAATGTAACGGTTTATTTCATAAAGAGATGTAGTAGAAAAAATGTGCTCAATTGGAGTGCAAACTACTATGTTGACTACATGACAACTCATATGAATATGCAAACTCCTAGGTGTCTATATGAGAACTAATATGAAAATGCATTAATCTAGATAAACTTAAGTAAAGTGTAAATAGTAAATACTTATTTACACCAACACCCACCCTTAAGTGAAACTTAAGGAAATGTACTTAAGCTTACAAAAGCTAGATAATAATGTAAGATGGTTCCTAGCTGCTAGGCCATGTTAGGTACCCATGTACAATATGAAAGTACAAAAGAAATATGCAATGAAATCTCTCACAAGGTGGAGAAAGAGGGAAAACCACATGGGAAAAACCCCCCTCCAAATAGAGAGATATGTACAATAGAAGAAAATGAGAGAGAATAAGACCTTATGTGAGGAAAATATCCCCCCATAAGAAAGAAGAAGAGGAAGATAGACCAAGTAACCCCCGCCCCCCCCCCCCCCAGTGTAGAATGTACACCAATGGTAGTTGCTCTAGGTTTGATGTAGAAATTGTTCCATGAGTGTAGAACAACATTCCTCCCCTTAGGAAGAAACAAAATCAAAGGTGTATCAATGAAGCCTCCCCCATCTATAGGAAGAAACCTCAAAATATATGGAATCTCTGAAGCCTACTCAAGTGTCCCCATGTCAATACAAAAAGGTGCCTCCTCCAAATCATGTGTACTATGCCACTATGCCAAAAAAGAAAAATCAAGATAAACTGAGGATGAATTTAGAGCATGTATCAAAGACTCAAATATTTCCTTTGAAGAGAAAGTGACCTCCTCTGATAGTTGTATCAAAGGATCTACCATCATGTCAACCTTAAAAGACTGATCAAGTAGAGAATAAAGATGAGGTTCAACATGCTCCATCGCAAAAACTAAAGAAGGATCATATTCACCAAAGAGAAGATGAATTTCCTCAATAATGTCTCACAAATATGCAATGTAGGACTCTACAAACAAATTGGAAATGTATGTCAAGTAGTCATCCCATGGAACTGAGTCTAGTACTACACTAAATCACTTGAATCCATGGCTATGTGAATACAACTATCATTGGGAAAAATAGTAGATGCAATATTAATAAAAGGAGGAGAAATGGAAGGCTCAAGAACTTGATCATATATGAGAATACCCAATTTCAAGTAGCTAAAGTTTTCAAAATTTGAATTATCACTAGAAATATGATCAAAATCTGTTGAAAAATCACTATCATTGTCATGACCAAAGTCTAAAAAGTAGTATAGCCAAGATGAATGATCAACCACCCCTATAGAAATGATTTTTCTAGTCTTCAATTCTCTAATAAAAACTAAATTAGGTGTGAATTCCACAGTCCTTCTTCTATCTCGATGAGTGATCTAAGAGATGGAAAGAAGATTATGACTTAGGTGAGGTACACACAACACATATTTGAAGTATCTCTCCCCCTTGTAAATAGCTCCTTTCCCAATAAAATTCATGTAAGTATGATTGCGCATCAAAGTAGGTGGAGTATGACAAGGATCAAATGATGAAAACATAGACTGTGAAGACTCCATATGATGAGAAGCCCCTGAATCTAGAAGCCATCTCCTTAAATCTTGATTTGAAGTAGCTACTAAGGCTTGAAATTTTCCCATGTGATCCTTTTCTTTATCAAATTCTGAATGTGAAGAAGAGGGTGAAGTAGTCATTCTTGAAAGTAGACTAATCTGATTCTTCTTGGGAAGATTCTTGAGTTCATCAATTTCCTTCTTGTAACAATGATGTTCTTCATGTCCATTCTTCTTGTAATATTCACAAGTAAGAAACTCCTTCTTGGATGATTTACACTTATTGTTGGAGTTGTCTTGTGGTGAAAAGGTTGAGTGTTCTTTCTCTTGTGAATGTTGTTGCCATGATTTTTGCTTCTTGTTAGACCCTTTTCCTTGATTCCCTTTACTAGCCACCAATCCTTTGGACTTTTAAGACTTGAGAATCCCCATGCTCATCAAGTTTGATTGTTCTTCCATCAACATCTCTGTGAAGGAATCAAATGAAGGCATGTTGTAGTAAGAACCTAAGGTCAACTTATGATTTTTGAAGCTCAAAAAAAATGATGCATACTCTGGAGGAAGTTTTCTCATCAAATTATAGATCAATTTTTCATACTCTATGGTAATTCAACAATCCTTAACCATTGGCCTTAGCTCATGTGCCTTGGAGATATAGTCTTCAATTGTGTCAAAAATCCTTTGGATCTAATGACATGAGATTTTTGTCAAGTTCAAAACCCCTAGATTTGTCTACTTTTTCATATAAGCTAGCAAACTTATCCCATGCTTCCTTCATTGTGTTACAATTATCAACATGGAAGATAAGATATTCATGTACATACTTCCTCAAAGTACCAATAGCAACCTTATTTTTATGATTCCATTCATTTAGTTTATTAGGATTATATGGTGCAACTATGATTCCATTAATTAAACCTTTTTCTATCATTTTACTCCATGTTCTAATTTTCCATGTAGCATAATTATGTGGAGTTAAAAGTGGAAACCTAGGAGAACCCATGATGCAAAATAAAATAACACAAGAGAAAAAAAATTGTGTAACATCAAAGACAACACACAATTAGGCAATTGTATCCAAAAATCTCCCTCTTTGGCATTTACGGCAACACAACATTTCATAGCATGATGAAATTTGAGAACAAGACTTTCTCTGATAGAAAGTTTCTCCCTCTTAGATTTTTACCAAAAAGCTTCTTCTCTTTCATGTAGTAATCTATGTCTATGAAGGAATTGCATGACTTCTAAGATAGTATACTTCTCACTCAAAAGATATAAACAAATTTCAGAAAGATATGATAGTAATCTTCTCCCTCTTTGATAGCACATGCCAAAGGCAACACATACCAAATAAGTATTAATGTACCTTGAGAATTGATTCATATGCAATATTTTCTTGACTATGCTACATCAACTAATTGATCTTCAACTTGGTTCTTGTTGATGCATCACTAAAACTTTATTTAGTGAGCTTCAAATAGGAGAATGACCCCTAACTTACCTCTTAGATACAGGAATTCATCCTTAGGACGTAATGGCTTGGTGAATATGTCTTCAATCTATTCTTTTGTGTGAACATATTCCAATCTAGTTTCTTTATCTTGCACCAATTCTCTAACAAAATGATATTTTATAGCAATGTACTTAGTTTTGGAATGCATCATTGGTTTCTTTGATATGTTAATTGCGCTGGTGTTATCACAATACATGATGACTAGTTCTTTGATTTCAACCTTCATGCCTTCCAATAACTATTTAAACCAAACAATGTTAGAATCATTCACTACTGCTACAACATATTCTGCTTCTGCTATAGATTGGGATGTGCAGTTTTGCTTCTTGCTTGTCCAAGATACCAACCTTTACCAAGAACAAATGCTCCACCACTTGTACTCTTTCGGTCATCAAGATTTCCTACCCAATTAGCATTAGTGAATACCTTTAGGTCTAAGTTTCCTCCAAGTTTGTACCATAAACCATAGTCTTTAGTACCTTTCAGATATCTCAAAATTCTTTTGATTGCCATCATATGATTTTCTCTAGGTTTAGCTGAGAATCTTGCCACTATCCCAACTGTTAAAGCAATATCAGGCCTTGTATGAACTACATATTGTAATTTTCCAATCATTAATCTATATAAGGTTTCATCTACCTCTTTCGAATCATCATCTTTGGTAAGCTTTAGTCTAGTACACATGGGGGTTCCAACTAGTTTAGAATCTTCAATTCCAAATTTGTTGAGTATTTCTTTGATATACTTAGATTGAGTAATGTAGATACCATTCTTGTTTTGTAATATTTTTAGTCCAACAAAAAAAATTATCTCACCAAACATGGACATCTTAAACTCTTTATTCATTTGTTCTAAAAATTATTTGCATGGATCATCATTCCCTGTAAATAGAGTGTCATCCACAAATATTTTTTCCAATACAATCTTGTTATCGGGTCCTTCCTTGATATACAAACTATTGTTATCATAAATTCTCTAAAAACAAATCTATATAAGGTAGTTGTGCAACCTTTCATACCATGCTCTAAGAGCTTGTTTCAGACCATACAATGCTTTGTGTAATTTGTAGACCATGTCCTTTTTGTCTGGATCAACAAAACCTTTTGGTTGCTCAATGTAGACTTCTTCATCAAGAATAGCATTAAGAAATGCAAATTTAACATCCATCTGATATACTTTGAATCCTTAATGAGTAGCATATGCAAGTAGAGTTATAACGCCTTCTAATCTTGCAATAGGAGCAAAAGTCTCACCATAATCAATTCCTTCTTCTTGAGAGTAGCCTTTACACACCAGTCTTTCTTTTTTTCTTGATACTTGTCCATCTTCATTTAGCTTATTTTTGAATACCCATTTTGTTTCAATCACATTTTTATCTTTAGGCCTAGGAACAAGGGTCCAATTTTTGTTCTTCTATATTTTTTCTATTTCTTCATTTATAGCCTCAATCCAACATTCATTTTCCAATGCATCTTTAACATTTCTACATTCAAAATCAGCAACTAAACATGTACCTTTTAGCTTACTTATTGTCATAGTACCTTATGATTTATCTCCCATAATATGATTAGGTGCATGACACCTTTTGACATACTTGGCCCATACAAGTTCTTTGCCTTTTGAATGAATTGTACTATCTTCATTTTGAATTTAAACTTCTAGCTCTAGTTGCTCAAACTCAGTAGGAATTGGCTCGGTAGCTTCAAAATGTGACTCAAGTCCTTGTGACTTAGTTTGAACTTCTTGCAACTTGGTAACTAAGGAAGATTTAGGAGTAGAAGTCTCTTTATTGATAGATGCATCTAGCAATGTATCAGGTTCAAAGTAAAGAAATCTTCTGGTTCCTTTTTGCTTTCTTCTTCAGTCCTTTCTGCAAACTCATTAATTCTCACATGTGCACTTTATATGATTTAATGAGTAGACAAATTCAAACATCTATATGCCTTACTTCTGCAAGAATATCCTAAGAATATACCTTCATCACCTTTCACATCAAACTTGCATTTTCTAGACTCTTTCAAGATATAACATTTACTTCCAAATGGTTTCAAGTAACTTACATTGACTTTGTAGCCATACCATAATTCATCAGGAATTTTATATGAGTCCTTCTTCAACTGTACTCGGTTCAAAGTATGAACTACAGTGCTGATGGCTTCCTTCCAGTATTTGATAGCAACATTCTTTTCAATCATTATAGTCCTTGTACAATCCATGATGGACCTATTTCTTCTTTCAGCTATTCCATTCTACTTGGGAGTACCAGGGGTCGATACCTGTCTTTTAATTCCTCTTTCAATGCAAAAATTATTGAATTCATTGGAGGTGAATTCACCACCTCTATTTGATCTTAAGAATTTTAATCTTTTTCCTATTTTCTTCTCTATTCTTTCTAGATACCATTTGAATTTCTTGAATGCTTCTGACTTTTCTCTAAGATACGTTATAGTCATCATTCTAGAATAGTCATCAACAAAAAGAATAAATAATTTTTCTCCACTATAGCTTTCTATTCCAATGGTTCCACATAGCTCAGTATGCACAATTTCCAAAACATCTTTAGACTGATAGTTTTTGGTCTTAAAATTAGTCTTTCCCATTTGGCCAATCTAACATTTTTTGCATAAACCAACATCTAGTTTCTTCAAACTAGGAATACCTCTTACTTTTATGAATTTTCCTATCTTAACCATATTATCAAAGTTTACATGACATAATCTTTTGTGCCATAACAAAATTTCTTCTATTTAAGCAATAAAACATGAACAATCACCAAGATCAAGATAAAATAGGTTACCTCTTGTTTGTTTGCCTGATCCAATTAGATTCCCTTTATCATCTAGCATTTTTGCCTTTCCATGCATGAATTCTACCTTGAATCCAATATTGATTAGTTGTCCCACACTCAGCAGATTATGTTTTAATCCTTCAACCCAATAGGCATTGTCACATACAAGTTCTTTAGTTAATGATATTTGACCTTTCCCTTTTATGAAACAAGGTTCATTATTTCCAAACCTTACACTACCTCCATCATAGTCTTCAAAATCTTCAAACTTTGTTTCATCTCTAGTCATATGATGTGAACATCCACTATCTATGATCCATGTGTCATTTTTACTGACATGCGAGATAAGTGCCATCTTGTCTTCTTCTTCATCAGATTCATCTTTCACAACAATGTATACTATTTCATCTTCACTATTATCAGAATCTTTAACCATAAACAAGTCTTCTTACCTTTATCCTTGAATGATTTGTGATTTTTGAAATCCTTCTTGTTATTGCACTTGTGACTTTTCTTCTCATCCTTCCTTTCTTTTTTTGGGCACCTGGTAGGAATATGACCAATTTCTTCACATGAAAAATAGATTAGGGGAACTTTACCTTTGTATTTTCCTCTATTTCTAGAATATTTCTTTGCAAGTAAAGCTTCAACAACTTCAAGATCACTATCAAAAATTTTCTCTAATTCCTCTTCACTTTCTGACTGAATGTCCTTTATTTTCTTGTCTTTCTCTTTGAGTGAAAGTTTTGCCTCAAATGCAGATTCAATATTTTTTGAGGCTGAAACATAATTGTAATAGTTTTCTAACTCAAAAGCTATCAATATTCCTACTAAGGTATCCAAAGTTATCTTGTGATTTGGCTCACACCTTTTTTCTTGAATAGAATATACTCTAATTGCATAGATAGGAAGAAATATTCTGATAACTTTACCTATAATGGTTTCATCCTTGATTTCTTCTCTAGAAGCTTTGATTGCACTAACACTAACTTTGATTCTTTCCACATACTTGGAAACATTTTCATCTTCTCTCATTCTCATTTGATCAAACTATCCTCTAAGGCTTTTTTCTTTGGCTCTTCTCACATTTTCATCACCATCATAGATTTTCTTTAGCATTTTCCACATATCAAAAGTAGTTTTGTAGTCATTGATGTCATCAAATTCATCATAGCTAAGAGTAGATGCAATATCAATCATCATGGTGTTATGTTTCTTCTTCTTAGAAATATCTAAGATAATGCACCCGTAGGACTTGTGTATTCTTCATCAAGGTATTTCAAGCTTGAATTTCTAATAGAAGCTAGATGAGTTCTCATGAGTCCCTGCCATGCTAAAAAGTTGTCTCCATTTAGCTTTTGAATCTCTCTCTTTTAAGACATCCTGATCTTTAGCTTAGGTCCTTGAAACCTTTCCTGCAAGCACCAAAAGCTCTAATACCAATTGTTGGAAATATAGGAGTAACTAAGAGGGTAGGGGGGTGGTG
Organism: Cupressus sempervirens; assembly: GCA_028749045.1. Lineage (NCBI taxonomy): Eukaryota > Viridiplantae > Streptophyta > Pinopsida > Cupressales > Cupressaceae > Cupressus > Cupressus sempervirens. Next base: position 670,970,749 of record CM053783.1, on the reverse strand, counting down.
AATCATTTACCACTAAAATAAATCCTAGATCCCTTAGATGTCAACTAAAAACTAATTGCTTCTGTTATTCGATAAACACATAGAAAATGTTGTAACTCAGTAAATGCAAAGTGTGATTTACTTTTAGCTGATCTTAAAAAATTAACAGTGATTACTTTGCAATCATAAGATAAATAACATGAGACATCAGGATTTAATGTGGAAACCCAATATAGGAAAAACTACCAATGTAACTAGTTACTATTTTCACTCTTTTGAAGTGAGCCCTATTAGGAGCCAACCTGATTTAAGGTTACAAAACACACTATTAGGTGTGACCTTGTTAGAGGATTTAATCACCTTGTTAGAAGTGGTCTTGCAAGAGGTCTTAGAACAATTCAATGGAACTATCACCTTGTTATAGGATTTACATTTGGCTGTTAAACCAACTCTATCAAGAGATTTTAGATCACTGCTACAATGGTTAAAGAGTAACAATGAAATGATCTGATTGTGATGCAACTGAACTTCTAATTATAGATCTCCATTTAGCTTCATACTTGATCCTTCCTAATCAAATAACACTTTTCTACTCCACAAGGATACCTACTTATCCTTCAAGTCCTCTCTCACTCTTTCCTTCTTAATTCAATCAACACACTTGCACACACACTAAAAATCTCAACTTGACCTTTCATTTATACCATCCAAATTGTCAAGTTGGCTCAAATTCAAATTACAATAACTAATAATCATCACCATAGTTGGCTAGAAATAATACTTAAAATAAATAAGCTTCTTATGCCAAAACAACAAAATCCTTCATTGGCCGATCTTACTCAATAAACACTGGTTCTAAGATGATTTCCTATGTTAACCAACAAAAGCTTGGTTAACACTTCAAACTTGCAAAAAATCCTTTGGCAACTAAGTGAACTTGATGAACACTAACTCTATCCAATTTTCCTTCACTAACCATGTGAACTCGATTAACATTGTTTCCTACCTAAATTTCTTCGATGCCCGAGTGAACTCGATAGACACTTTCTTTGCAAAGTAATCTTCAAGAATGCTCGATAGAAAAGGAAAATTGTCTTGCTAACCAAGTGAGCTCGGTAAGCACTGACTAAAAACTGATATGAAATTTTTGTAACATCAAAGATGACACACAATCAGGCAATTATATCCAACACTAATTACAAGTGCCAAAATAGGCCAAAAATGACCAAATGTTGAAAGTACTACGTCTACTCAGAATTACTCCAAACTGACACCAAATCTAGAAAGTAGACAAAAAATCATGTACTTTCAAAAAAATAGCACCTAAATATGTGTATATATGAGCCTGAATGAAGCCTTTGAAGTTGCAAAAATTGGGATTTGCAGTTTTCAAAAAAAAAATTAGGACTAGAAATTACAAACAATCTGGAGCAATGTCTATATCATGAAATTCTACCCCAAAACAAAAAAAAATTGCTCAAAAAAAGGAGTCCATATGAGGGAGATATCATTGTTTGTAAATCACCTGTATAATTATTTTTCCTGGATCGTCATCGCCACACCTCCAAAAATCAAATGACTCTAGATTTCACATTAGATGTTCAATTTTGATGAAACAAAAGTTGATTGAGGGGTTTTTTGACATTATGAATGTGATACCAACATCTTATTAACATAAACAAGCTCCAATCTTCACCTTCAAAAAAAATCTCTCCAATGACTATCCAATGAAACTCCTATGGCTCTGATTATATTAGAAGATTGGAAAGATTGGAGAGATTGGTTTGATAATGATATGTTACATTCATAACTGAGTTTTTCATTAATGTCAATATTGCATGTTTGATGTATTTTGTGGTATCTAATAGAAGAACAACAAAAAGGTTAAGTTGGTATAGATGGCTAGTTGAGTATGATAACCACCTGAGGTTATGAGAGATACTTCTGAGTATCTAGTATATGTAGTTGACATTAGAAGTAGAAAGGATAAGTCTAGAAGAAGTTATGTATGTTTGGTGATGTTTGTTCTAAGATAGAGTATACAGAGGTATGTTCTAGTAAACTTGTTATATCTCCTAGCATATTTGATATCATGAGGATTGAAGTTGAGGACATGGAGAAGACATGTTGAGGATGACATGGCTAAGCTCTCTCATCATTATATTGTGTGTATGAAAAGTAATTCAAGTTGCAAGGTGGAAGATTAAGGTTATCACTAAGTGTAACGTGTTCTTAGTGTGGTTCTATAATATTTAATTGAGAAGGACTAATAGCTAACTCAGAGAATTTTTTTATGGACTCGATATAAAGGAAGGACATTTTCCTTTATCATGATACATGTGGATATCAAAGATACAAATTGTGAATGTTTGGAAAGTAGTAGAGAATATGGAATGCAAAGTTGAACAGAGCAATGTGGAAATGAAGGAAACTTCATTGCTAAGGTTTTGCTGAGTGATCCAAGGTTTGGTATTTGGATTCAAGGTTCATGACCTAGTCTACAAGGTCTGATAGTGATTGGTCTGGTTGACAAGATAGAGGAAAGTATAGAGAAAAGAAGAAGATACCAGCAAATTACTTGTTTGAGCAGTGAGCTCTTCTTGTAGTTGAAATTGCAGTGAGCACCAAGGTAAAAAGAGATCTTTTCATTTGTGACATGAAAGCTAGAGAAGCACTATTGAATACACTTCCTAAAATTTAGTACAATTAGGCAAAATCACTTCCTACTTCACATTTGATATGAAAAGTTTTGGAAGATAGTTTTGAAGGTGATGTACACTCTAAGAAGTTGAGGCTACAAAGTTGGATTTGTGTGTTTCAAGATGCTAAGATGATGGAAGATGAATCTATAAGAACATATATAGGTAGGATATTAGAAATTACTATAGGTATTAAAGCTCAAGGAGGAAACAAAGAAGATGATGAGGTTATATGGAAGATATTGAAGACTCTAACATTGCCATTTAAGAAGTTCAGATGATACAATTGTTGATATCATGTACCAAAAATTTCACAAAGGAGACATTGCTTGGAAGACTTGAAGCAATTGAGAATGAACTTAGATAGTCTAGAGAATTGACCAGAATAGAGACAACTTTCAATGTCTTGAATATTCAACCTAACCTATCAAGGAGCACAAGTGCTAAAGGAGATTTTTCTAGCAGCAGCAGATATGAAGAAGATAGAAAGATTGATTAAGCAATAGCACTTCTAGTGAGAAGAGAAAAGGGAGGTAATAAAATATTAAGTGTTGGACTTGTAATAAATATGGTCATTATGCATCTAAGTGTCCAAATAGGGAGAAAAAATATAAAGAAAGTCATAATCTTAGAAAAGATAAAGATTGTTTGTATGCAAATGAAGATAATGATTATGACGATCAAGCATTAAGTTCTAGTGATGATGAAATTGGATTTGTGACAATGAAAGAGGAAATTCTAGAGAAGATAGCTTTGGTATCATAGGTTGAGAAGAAATCTAATTGGATAATTGACAATGATTGTTCACATCATGTGACTGGTCATATGAACAAGTTTGTTAATTTCAAAATTCAAGATTGAGAAATTGTCAGAGTGGGAAGCAATGTAGCATGCAAAGTAAAAGATAATAGATCTATAACTCTTGATGGTAAAACTAATAGTGAAGATGTATACTCTGTTGATGGTTTAAAACACAACCTTTCAAGTGATGGACAACTAGTAGACAAAGGTTACCAATTGCAATTCACATATAAGACATGCATGATCAAAGATAAAGATGGAAAGGTAATTAGAACAAGAACCAGATCTAGAGGTAATGTATTTCAATTGAATCTTACTGAAATGACATGTTTGGTTGCAAAGGTAGATGATAGTTGGTTATGGCATAAGAGATTCTATCATATAAATTTTGATAGTATTGTAAGGACTAGTAAAATGTTTGTTGTTAGATATTTTTTGAAGATTGTAAAGCCTACTAACACAATTTGCAAGGAATTTTATTTGGCAAAGCATAACAGAACTTTATTTCCTAGCAAGAAGTTTACCATTGCAGAAATGTTGGATATTGTGCACACAAATCTTAGTGGTCCTACAAACACAAGAGGATTCTATGGTGGAAGGTATTTTATGGTTCCTGCTAATGATTTTTCAAAAATGATGTCAGGTGCGTTTCTTAGAGAGAAATTTGAGACATTTGACAAATTTAAGATATTCAAGAATAGAGTTGAGAATGAATCTAGTGTGAAGATCAAATTTTTAATATTAGATAGAGGAGGAGATTTTACTTCAAATGAGTTTAACATGTTTTGTGAAGAAAATGGAATTAACAGACAACTATCAACTCCAAGAACCCCTGAATAGAATGGCATTACAAAAAGAAGAAAAAAGTCTATTATAGAAGTAGCTAGAGCTATGTTAGCAGAGAATCAGTGAATATGGCAGTCTACACTATGAACAGCGTTCAAGTCAGGAAGGATACAAACAAGATACCTTATGAACTGTGCTTTGGTCACTCACCTATAGTTAAGTACTTCAAAATATTTGAAGGTAAGTGTTACATTAAGAGAGATGATGACATTGGTAAGTTTGATGGTAGAAGTGATGAAGGTATGTTTCTTGGTTATTTATTGAAAAGAAAGGTTTACAGATGTTATAATCAAAGAACTAAGACTGTTATGAAAAGTGCTAATGTGAGAATTGATGAGAAATTAAGAGTACAAGAGAGAATGGTTGATTACAATTTAGATGATGATGTTACCAAGCCAAGGAATGATGAGGTATTTCTTGAGACTAACAATGATTTGTAGAATGAAGGAGAGAAAAGGCAAGAACAAAGTTCAAAACCTTTACTAGAGCCAAGAGTTGAGATAACAACTCCTACTTTAGGAAAGACATGATAAAGAATCACCCATTTGAACAAATCATTAGAAGCAAAGACAAAGGTGTGATGAAAAGAAGTAGAGTTAATGAAGAACTATGCTTGATATCTCAAATTGAACTAAAGAATGCAGATGAAGCATGTAAAGATGATTATTGGAAACAAGCTATGAAAGAGGAATTAGATCAGATAGTAAAGAATGTGACATGTGAATTGGTCCACAAACCAGTAGATAAGAATGTGATAAGAACCAAATGGGTATTTAGGAACAAGATGAATGAGCAAGGAGAAGTTGTAAGAAATAAATCAAGATTGGTATGTAAAGGTTATTCATAGAAAGAAGAAATGAATTATGAGGAGACTTATGCTCTAATGGTTAGAATAGAAGCTGTAAGATTATTCTTAACCTATGCATCACAAAAGAAATTCAAAGTATATCACATGGATGTCAAGTCAACATTTATGAATGGAGAACTTAAAGAAGAGGTATACATTGAGCAACCTGAAGGATTCCCTTTGATAGATGACAAGGACATAGTATGCAAATTAAGGAAAGCATTATATGGATTGAAGCAAGCACCCAGAACCTAGTATGCAAGATTGGATAAGCATCTGACAAAGCTTAGATATAGAATAGGTATGGCAGATAGTAATCTATATTGGAAAGAAACTAATGATGGTTTGATGATTTTGGTAATATTTTTTGATGACATTATATTTGGAGGAAATGATGAAGAAAGTAAGAAGTTTGCAAAAGAAATGAAAAAAGAATTTTAAATGAGTATGATAGGAGAGATGAAATATTTTCCAGGATTGTAGATAGTACAAAATAAAGAAGCAATCTTTATTTATTAGATTATGTACTTTAAGGATTTACTAAAAAGGTTTGGTTTGGAAACATTTAAACCTATTGGAACGCCTATGGTAACTGGACACAAGTTATCTACAAAGTATGAGACATCTAATGTTGAGCAGAAGAAGTATAGATCTATGGTCAAAGGTTTGCAATATCTAACTCACACAAGGCCAGATATAGCAAATGCAATTTAAATTGTTCCAAGATTCTAGGATGATCCTAGAGAAGCACATTATGTAGCATTGAAAAGGATATTTAGATATCTAAAAACAACTTCAAAATTTGGATTATGGTATGATAGATCTAATGATTTTACTCTAAGTTCTTATTCTGATACAGATTAGGTAGACAATATGGATGATAGAAAGAGCACTAGTGGAGGAGATTTCTTTCTTGTATGAAGATTGGTTTCTTGGTTAAGCAAGAAGTAGGGTTTTATATCTCAAAGTACATCAGAAGCAGAGAATGTTGTAGTAACAAATAATTGCAATCAAGTAATCTGGATGAAGTAAACACTGAAGGATATAAGGATAGAAATAAATGAACCTATTCTTATACATTATGACAATACAATCATAGTAAATATGTCTAAGAATCCAGTATTTCATTTGAAGACTAAGCACATTTCTATTAAGTATCATATGTTTAGAGAAAAGGTTACAAAAAAGGAAATCAAATTGGAGTATGTGAGCACAAAAGAGCAGATTGCAAATATATTCACTAATCCTCTTCCGAAAGAGACTATTGAGTATTTACAAGGTATGCTTGGGGTTGTGCCCCTTCTTAGATCAGAGTAAGAAGATGCAAGAGTGCATTAGTCTAGTGTAACAGAGCACCATTGTTTGTCTGGATTTAATGTTGATGCTTCTTGTATGGGGGATTATTTGTGATGGACAAAGTCACTCAAGACTCTTATTGATGTTTTTGATGATGTTTTGAACAGTGTCCTTTGACACTTGAGCTGAGTAAGTATCAATTGTTTTAGATTTTGATGTAGAGATTTTGGTTGTAGAAATCTTTAACATTGATATCAATGGGGGAGATTTTGGCATGAAAAACATAACACTATGAGGGAGAGATTGACATGAAAGCCTTTATGTTGAGTATATGGGAGAGTTTGGCATGAATTTGTAATAATAGTTTGGTACAAAGCACATTGAAGTACATCAATGAGGGAGTATGATTGATAAAAAGGTTTTGAAGAATGTTTATCTTTTGTTGGTATTCTTCAAACTAGATTTCTTTCATCTATGTTGCCATCAATGCCAAAGGGGAAGATTTTTAGAAGATTGGCAAGATTGGAGAGATTGGTTTGATGATGATATGTTATGTTTGATGTATTTTGTGGTATCTGATGAAAGAAGAGTGGAAAGGTTAAGTTGGTACAGATGGCTAGTTGAGCATGATAACCACCCAAGGTTATGAGAGATACTTCTAAGTATCTGGTATATGTAGTTAAGATCAAAAGTATAAAGGATAACTATAGAATAAGTTATGTAAGTTTTGGTGATGTTTGTTCTAAGATAGAGTTTATAGAGATATGTTCTGGTAAACTTGTTATATCTCCTAGAAGATTTGATATCATGAGAATTGAGGTTGAGGACATGGAGAAGACATGTTGAGGATGATGTGGCTAAGCTTGCTCTTCAGAATATTACATGTACAAAAATTTATTCAAGTTGCAAGGTGAAAGATTAAGGTTATCACTAAGTGTAACATGTTCTTAATGTGGTCCTATAATAATTAATTGAGAAGGATTAGCAGCTGACTCAAGGAATTGTTTTATGGACTTGGTATAAAGGAAGGACATTTTCCTTTATCATAATATGTATGGATATCAAAGATGTGAATTGTGAATGTTTGGAAAGTAGTAGAGAATATGGAATGCAAAGTTGAATAAAGTAGTGTGGAAGTGAAGGAAACTTCATTGCCAAGGTTTTGCTGAGTGATCCAAGGTTTAGAATTTGGATCTAAGGTTCATGACCTAGTCTACAAGGTTTGATAGTGATTGGTACAGTTGACACGATAGAGGAAAGTATAGAGGAAAGAAGAAGATACCAGTAAATTACTTGTTTGAGCAAAGAGCTCTTCTTGTAGTTGAAATTGCATATTTGGGCAGTGGGCTCTTCTTGTATACATTATACCACAACTCCTAACAGGGTTGGAATCTCCTAATAGGAATTCAAAGTCTCCTAATAGGGACTCATTGTACTAAATAATGTAATAGACTCCTAATAGGGTCTATGCTATAATAAGAAATATTTGTATTAGTACATCATCTTGTGGGCATCATTCCCACCAGGGTTTTCCCTCTAATCAAGGGTTTCCCTAGTCAACATATCTAGTGTAATTGTCTATGTGTATCTTTGAATGGTTTTTTTCTACTTTGGTTGAATGGTTAAGCTTTTTTAAAGAAGATAAATGTTATAATTATTAGATAAATAATTCACCCCCCCCCCCCCCCCCCCCTCTCTTAGTTATCTTGGTGGACTATTGTTTCTAACAGATACAATGTAAGAATTTTCCTAAGGAAAGAATGAAATGCCAAGATCTAGAAGCTCAAGAGATAGCACAAGAGAGATGAGATATGATCAAATGAGAATGGATCAATTAGATAATTGGATGAATACATCATAGAAGTGCCTTGTACATAAAGGCAATCAAGATGGCTAGAAGTCATGCAAAGAGATAAGAAACAACTAAGCACATGTCCACCAAGAGTGGATTTCATTATGCATGAATGTATGTGCAACAATGAAAGGATAAGAATATAAAGGTGTATCTCATAAAGAGATGTAGTAGACAACATGTGCTCAATTAGAGTGCAAATTATTGTGTTGTCTACATGAAAAATCATATGAATATGCAAACTCCTAGGTGTCTATATGAAAACTAATATGAAAATGCATTAACCTAAGTAAACTTAAGTAAAGTGTAAATAGTAAATACTTATTTACACCAACAAACACCATGCAAGTTGGTGCCACCAAGGTGATAGTAAACATTGTAGAAGATCCTTTTAAGGATCTTGGGCCAAACATTGTTGGAAATATAACTAGATATTCTAGTTCTAGTGAAGAAGAAGATGCAGAAGAAGAGAGAGGAAAGAAGAAGAAGAAGAGAAGAAGAGAAGAAGAAAAAAGGAAGAAGTGGAAAAGAAGAGGAAAGAGGATTAAGAAATCAAGCGAAAGGAAGATGAGAAGAAGAAAGAGGTTGAGAAAAAGAAAAGGGAAGAAGAATAACAAAGGAAGAAGAAATAAGAGAAGGATTAGAAGGAAAGTGCACCCACCACATCTCTCACCCTAGCTAAACAACTAGTTTAGATGATGATGATCAAATAGAGTTGATATCATCTCTCAAAAAAAATATCAATAAGAACAAGCAAGTAAAGAGTTTACAAAAAAATCTCATGGATGTAATTGAAAAGTTACAAAGCATGCTGATAGTGAAATCATTAGATTCTAATCTAGAGGATAGAGCTAATGCAATGATTCATGCATTTGGTACTAAATTCACAAACTTGTCAGAGGTAGCAATAGTTTAGGCCCAAGCAAAGCGTGATACCCAAATGTTTGACATTGTATGTCAGAACATTAGAAATGACTTAGGAGCTCTTGATGCTTGCTCAAGGAGTTGAGAAGATGTGAAATTTAAGGAAAAAAATTATATGCCAAATGTGATATGTTCTTTAATTTCACCAAGGATGTTGATGAGGAGCTAAAGAAAAAGCATGATGAAGTCAAAGCATTGGCATATTAGCTCAGCCAACCTAGTGTCAAGATTGTAGGAATTGAAATACAGGTCAAAAAGACTTGTGATGAAATAAAGCTATTAGAACTCAGCATAGAAAACATCATTAAAAAGTTCTCACTTCTAAGAGAGCACTTATCAGTGAAGGTTAGCATAATTGAGCAAAAGGTAGAGGATAGTCTAGTAGCAAAGACATCCTTTGGTAAATTCATTTACTTAGACTAGAATGCAATGGATATTGCATCTTATTGTTTATGTGCTCTCCTTAGCGTATCAAAGGGAGTGAAAGACACATGGAAGAAGATCATGAAGAGTATGTCAATAAAATTTTTAGACTATATCTCTCATCTATCATTCTAGTGAATATGTAATAAACCAAAATTTTGACATGTATATAAGTTGTGCCACCTTTGTCATTGATGTCAATGGGAGAGAAGAATATAGGAAAAAATTTTGAGGAAAAGAATATAGGAAATTGTATAGATTACAAGTAATATACTGAGGGGGAGTTGTTTTATATTGTATTAGGAGATATAAGGCAAGATGGTTATAAAAGTAATGACCCGTAAATTTTGAATATTGTAAATTTTGTAAAGTTTTGAAGGACAAATTTTGAAGAATTTTTGTACGACATTTTGGACTTAGCCAATTTGTTAGTGTAGTTTTTTATTTCCTAGTGGGTTATTTATTTTTCCCTATATTGCTAGGTTTTTCCTACACTTTTAATAATCTTGCCTAGGTTAATAAAGCATGTCTTATTTTTTAAGTGGTTGTGAGGTGTCACCTTCCTACATGTGAGCATCCATTAGCTATCTTAGGAAGATACTTTGCTATCTTTAGTCTGATAGATGGTTGCTCCTCATTGGTTGATGTTGCCACCTCCTCCCTCTTCCTATTCTATATAAGCATGATACCTGGCTTGTATTTATACTCAATTTCTTTTGCATCCTCTTAATGTTATTTTACTTCTAGAATTTGTATTAATTTCTTGGAGACTAACTCTATGTTGCTATTTTATTTTGTATCATTTACATTCATAGTTTAGATATCTATTCTTTGCACTAGTCTTATGAGTTATCAATCTTCTCAGATTCTAACATGGTATTAGAGCTTTTCTATGTACAAGAATAGATTTTAGTTTTCTTATTTGAGAGATTTGGTGGGGTTGGGATAATATAAAAACCCAGTATGCTCTTATCTTGCATATTCAAATGATCTTGAGAATTAGAAAAGGTTGACAAAAATGTTTTTAAACTCTAGGGTTTCAATCTCAATTCTGACAGCCAACTTGCATATTTGGTGTTTTCAATTAGTATTGCAAGTTTGAGCATACCATTGATTGACTTAGGTAGCTGATTCAACCTTTGCATGTGGTTGTTACGGTTGTTTCTTGGTTGTTGGGTCCATTTTTTTTCGTTAAAGGTGTCTAATTTACACTAAAGCTACATCTTCTGTACATCAACAAGAAAAATGATTTTTTAGTTTTGTTCGTAGCATTGAAAAACCATCTGGGTATCTTTTAGTTTTTGCATGCAATTTGTATATTTTGCAAAATCGAGCACAAAAAGTTACAACCATACCCCTCTCCATTGGCAGTCATAGATTTGAACGCAGTTTTCAAATGCCTCATTCTTGCTCATACAGACTCTGATTTCGATGATTCTTGTTATTATCTTGGCTATTTTTTCATGCTTTATCCACTAGTGTAGTTGTTTATTGATTTTCATGCATAATTTTTTTTTTAATTGTAGATTCTTGGCCATGACTTTGTATATTTCTCATTTTGGAAACTTTGGAGGATCATAACTTTCTCATACGACCTCATATCGAGGCAATTCTTCTTTTGAAAGTGAATGATTTTTTGAGTAGATCACAATGGTGATATTTGTTTCCTTGAGTATTGTGCCCAAGTTTCACTTTTAGCATATGCTCTTCGTGAGTGTTTTGTAATACATTAAAATCAAGACCATAGTGTTTATTGATAGTGGTATTTGTAAATGCACTAAAAAAAGTGCCAAATCATATTTCTTTGGGGGGTTATTTGATTGAGTAAAAAGGAGGGGCATTATCGTGGCTGGGTTCTCTTCTTTTTTTGGCATTTCTTCATCATGGATCAAACAAATATGCCCATCCTAACTTCATATAATTAATTTGAGTGGAAATCACACATGACAATTCACATAAACAAAGATGGATTAAATCAGATAACTATGGGACTTGATACTGAACCTGATAAAGATGAAGATAAGCCTAAGTGGTTTAAAAAATGTGATGAGGCATATGGAACATTGTGTTTGTTTGTTTCTCCTGATTTATTATTTCACATTGAGTCTTTAGATACACCAAATGAAATATGGACAAAGCTAGAAACACTATTTGACACACAAGATTCAATGAGGGGTTATATTGTGGAAAATGAACTAATTAGTTTAAGTATAGGCAATTTCAACACAATCCAAGATTTCTTCACTAAATTGAAATCACTAAGGCTGTAGTTAAAACAATGTGGAATTGAAAAGAAAGTTTAACAACTAATTCTTAGCATTCTCTCTAAGCTAAGTTCAAAATATTTTGTGTTTGTCTCTACCTTCTATGCTACTAAGGGTGCACTTGGTACTCAATTCACCATGCCATCTTTAGATGATTTTCCTATCAATCTCATTCAAAAATAGGACAAGCTAATTCAGATGGGCACTCTTAAGTCCTCTAAGTCACATGCCTTGGCTACCAACCAAGGTATAAAAGAACAAAAAGGACAAAGTAGTAACAAAAATAGTAAGGATGAGAACCAAAATAATAGCAAGGAGAAGAAGGATCATATACTAATTGCTTAAAAAGAAACTATTGATACCCCATCTTCCAAGGGTGATAAGCCTAAGAAAGAAAGGGTCCAATGTGCCTATTGTAAAAGACCTAGTCATGATGAACATAAATGTTTGAAGAAACAAATTGATCACTTGACACACCTTCTTGAGAAGAATAATATCAGTGTTCTTGAGTCTATCAAACAAAGTTCTAATGAAGGGTCTAACAAGGCCAAAAAAAATAGCAAGGGGAAAGGAAAGGGCAATACCCTTGTTGCAATTTCTTCCTCACCATCCACTTGGGTTCCTATTGAGGTGTGTGGTAGAGGGTCTATTGATGTGGGGGATGGTATATTCCATGATGTTCTTTGTGTACCCTCATTATCAACTAATCCCCTATCAATATACCAGATCACTCACACAGGTTTAGGTAAGTGAGTTGAGTTCACTCTTGATTCAATGGAGATACATGAGTTGCATAGTGATTCTACAGTTGTAGTTGGGAGAGTAGATCATCAGTCATGAATCTATCTATTTTCTCTCTTTGTTCTTGATCCTCCTTCAACTATTCTTCTCACTCACTCTAATGATGTGATTAAATTATGGCATGAGTGGTTTGGCCATCTTAACTTCTGCTATTTGCATCAGCTCAACCAATAGAGCATGGTCATAGGGTTTCCTTCAGTTCAGTTCTCAGGCAATGTTTTCCAAGGTTGCATTCTCGGTAAGTATCCTAAGGAAAAGTTTGAAAAAAGTAAGGCATGGAGAGCTTCACAAATACTTAGGTTAGTTCACATTGATTTGGCTAGCCCATTTCGGCATCCTTCTTTCAATAGGGCCCAATATGTCCTCACATTCATTGATGAATTTTCTTGATATACTTTGGTGTACTTTCTCAAATAGAAGTCAGAGGTATCTAATCATTCTTAGGACTTTGAAACTTTTATAGAGAAGCAATCTAAGAAAGCCATCAAAGTTTTGCACACAAACAAAGGTGATGAGTATGTCAACCATCAGTTTGAAAGATTTTGTACTTTAGAGGGGATTGATTTACAATATTCAATTCCATACAATCCTTAGAAGGATAGTGTTGCAAAATGGAAGAATAGATCTTTGAAGGAAATGGAAAACTCTATGATTCACTCTAGATCTCTTGCACCACAATATTGGGTAGAGGCCATTAATTGTGCTTAGTATATCTAGAATCATGTTCCTCACCAAGCCTTGAAGGGAGTTACTCCTTTTCAAGCTTAGAGTAGTAAAAAACCATCAATTAAGCACTTTAAATTTTTTGGCTCTCCTACATGGGCCCATATTCTTGTAGAGAAATGCAAGGCCTTGGATTTGCAAAGTAGACTTTGCATATGTGTACTTTATCCTAATCGTGTGAAGGGTTATCAGTTGCTCCATCCTACTACACTTGATTTTTTCATTGAGAAGAGTATTTAGTTTGAGGAGGGATCTTCAAGCTCACTTTCTATCACTTCTCTAAATCCTTCTTCTTTGACATTGGAGTCACTTGGAATACATGATATATCTTCTGATGAGTCAGATTCACTTGAGCAGTCTTTTACCTCCACTTTTGATGAAGAGTGTGATTCAAAGAACTCACCTCCTACCTCTCCTAGTCATCATTCAGAGGTTAATGATTCTCCTCTAGATTCTCCATCTTTTGATGCACTTTAGGCTAGAAAGACCTTGCAGTCTATAGGTGATTGGGTTAGGGATCCATCAGACACCAAGTAGACTCATTCTCAATTCCAAGATGCTCCACATGTCTTCATTACTACTATCTTAAATCTACAATCCTTTTATGAGGCTTCTGGTATTCCTAAGTGGGATATAGCTATGTAGGAAGAGTATAGTTTTTTGATGAGGAACCACACTTGGGATCTTGTCCATCTTCCTAAGAGAAGAAAACTTGTTTGATGTAAGTGGATCTATCAAACAAAATTTCTAGCAGATGGGTTAGTTGACAAGCACAAGGCTCACTTGGTCACCAAAGGATTCTCCTAGGTTCCTAGGATTGACTAATGTAAGACTTTTGTGCTAGTTACCTAAAGGAATTCCATTTGACTTGTTCTTGCCATTTTTGTAGCTAATTGTTGGGATGTACATTAGATAGATGTGAAGAGTGCTTTTCTTCATAGTGACTTTCATGCAAAGATCTACATGGAGTAGCCACAAAGTTTCCTTCAAGATTCTTCACTTGTGTGCCATCTTCAAAAGTCTCTCTATGGCCTCAAATAGGCTCCTTGGGCCTAGTATGGCAAGATGGACTACTTCCTTCTCTTAGTTGGGTTCACTCAGTGACATTTTGATCCTAATGTCTACATTTTACAACAGGGCGATATCCTCCTATTTTTTGTTTTGTATGTTGATGAGTTACTGATCATAGGAAGTTCTTCACCCACCATTAAGGCTATCAAAGTTTCCCTTTAGGATAGTTTTTTGATGACTGACTTGGGCTTGTTGCATTACTTTCTTAGGATTGAAATCTTTTAGTCTCCTTCCACGATCACCATCACATAGTCCAAGTATGCTCTAGATTTACTCTTGAGGTTTCATATGGCTGATATTAAGCCTGCTCTGACTCCCTTCCTTTCTGGAGTCAAACTTGAGGCTCAGTGTCCTTCTCCACTGGTTGATGACACCTTGTATTTCCAACTTGATAAGAGTATCATTTATCTAACTCACATGAGATCCAACATCTCATATTATGTAGGCATAGTCTCTTGATTCATGTAGGAGCCTCATGAACTACACTAGAAAGAAACCAAGAAAATCCTTCACTACATTCAAGGTTATCATAGTTATGGGATTCACTATGTAGTAGTTATTGAGCTTGATTTGGTGGGCTACACAGATTCAAATTGGGTAGGTGATTCTCAGAATTGCAAGTCTACTTTAGATTACAGCTTCTCACTTGGTTCAGGTCCTGTTTGTTGGTCAAGCAAAAAATAGTCTTCTATTGCTCTATCTTCTACTGAGGTTGAGTATTGAGGGGCTATGAATGCCACCACTAACACCATTTGGCTTCAACATCTTCTCACTAAGTTTTTCATCTAGATCAGATGGCCATCAGTCATGTTGAATTGTCATTATGCATGATGCTAAATGGTAGGAATTCTTTCGAACTCCTCCCTAAGTCAATCTTGTGAATCAACTCCAAGATTTTGAGAGATCTTGTGACCTTCTAGAATCTGCTTAGTTGAAGATAAAAAATTTTGTTCATGAGGAGGTCTTTGCTAGTTTCCATTATTTTAGATGAAAGGTAGAATATGTTTGTTTCTTCAAAATAAAACACACAAAAGAACTATATTTTTGTATTACCTATTTTATTTTAATGAATGCAATCTAATAATGCAACTAATATGAATTCCTAAATTAATAGGGGTTACTAAAGAAAATAACAAGTGCTTTAAATAAAATAACATAAAAGTGAAATCCTAATGGACATAAGCTATAGAAAACAAAATGTCTATGAGTTAAGCTTTCAAAGAAATCAGTGGGTAACCAATGAAAGTAGGAGTAGTGCTTCCTTAATTCCATTGATGCAATCATTGATGGGAATTTAGCAATAGTAAGATGTTTCACTTGTCATCAAATAGCACGGCCATGGAAAGTGTGCTCATGCAAGACAAAAAGTTATGTAAGAACAATTTGGTGATTTCTTCTCGAGCTAGATACATTAGTGGAATTTTAAAACTATAGAAAACACCAAAATTAAAAGATTGCACAACTAGAAATAACACAATAAACTTTTGGCTCAATCACAATTCCATGAACATACATTCACACAATAATGACACATTTAGGCAAGAATCACTACACTCCAAATGCAAGCACCAAAAGCATAATATTATTGCAAAATAATGGTAGGCTTGATTACATATTATATTCATGTATTTATCAGAAATCATCTCCTCAATTTTTGTTTAGAGTGAGAGATATCTTCATGCAATAATATGCTTGTAATTTAATAAAACAAACTAATTATATACAAACTATTAATCTAACTAGTGCTTAGTAGGACTTCATCCATTTTCATATTCATTAATTGGATGCATGAGCCTTTACATGTCATAAAGCAAAGGAATTATGAGAAAATAATAAGAAAAGATCCTTTAGTCATAGTAGAAGTGTCTGGAAGTGTCAAAAATAGAAGTATCACCTTTTCTAGGCATCTGTTTGAGTTAAACTATTGTTAGAATGTGCTTTCAATGCATGGAAAGCTCTAACTTTGGAACTAGCAATTAACTATCGATGCACCTCTGGAAAAGCACACCTCGAAAGAAGCATATTAGTGCACCTACACACCTCTAACTTCTTAAAAATTCTTCAAACAATTTATCGCCAAAAAGTGCACCAGCACACCTCAAAGGTCCAAAATTACAAAATTTTACTAAGTGTCAAAATTGAGATTCCAACTTCTGGTTTTTATTTCCCTTCATACCATAGATATGTCTGGATGATTTCCCTTGAATTTCTCAATAATCTTAGTAACCTTGGCTAAATCTGATAGATCTAAGGCATTATATTTATCCTTGACCTTTTTCTTGTAGTTATCTACCTCTATATGGGTCTTAGCAAAATCCCCGAGTTTAGTATCCAATTCTAGCAAGGCTTCTTCTATCTTGAATGCCTATTGAATATCTTCATCACTAGAAACCTCATCAAAAATCTTCCTAAATTTTTGCACTACGATCTCAACTGGTATCAATTTCTCCCATGCATCATCTTCAAATATGTCTATACATGCATCACTATAATGTTTCTCTACCTCTGAAATTTTCTCTTGGCCTTGGTCCTTGATTCAATGGATCTCCACATGTAATGATTCTATTACTTTATTACTATCTACTATCTTCTCTATCCAATCATCAATCAAATCTAACTCTTTTATAGTATATACATCCATAATCATTCTGTACCTCTAGCCCTTTATCACCTGTAGTACCTATAAATCTTTCTATCAGGTATGTACCTCATCCATAAGATTGAAATCCTACATCAAAATTGCTACCATTTTATCCACATTTTCCTACATAACATGAAGTAGTTTCATATTTCCTTAGATGATCAGAACACCCTTTTTCTCAAAACCTTCCTGCCATTGTTGACAATCATTCAAAAATGGATCTAATTGTATAGCCCCCCTATCTCTTCTTTCTAGTGTAGTATTTAGAGTCTCCTCAGGGTGTTCGAGATCCAAGGGACCAACAACTTTGGCTAAATATCCTTTTAGGATTTCATTTTTCCTTCGAAGTGTTATTAATTTTGCCCCTTCCTATTCCAAACTCCTAAATACCTCCTTCATCCCCATGTGACCATGAACTTGGTTGTATCCAATGTAGGCTTTTGAAGCATAACCTCTCTAATTTGATAGTCATGTGGAGTCAAATCCTCTATGTTTGCATTAGGAGGAGAAATAGCCACTTTTGTAAATAATTATTGGTTCTAGTCACTATTAATGAATGTTAATGCTCTTGCCTCTTTTGATGGGGACTCATGCTTCCTTAGAACCTCAATCAATTCAATCATGTCCTCTTCATCAACATTGAATTGTTGCTTTTTATTTCTTATCATTTCTTTGCACAACCATCTTGGAACCCGTTCCACTGAAGGCCTATCTCTTGAGGATGAAGGAGTTTGCTCTACTACACTTTTTCCCTTATCACTCCTTTTTGAGGTTCTCTCCCTCTCTGAAGGCTCTTGATCTATAGTTTATGTTTCAGTGGAACCCACAGTTCTTACCTTGGTATCCTAAGAAGCTTGCTGAGGATATTGAACTATTTGCCCTTCTCTAGACACTTCATCAATTGATACTTGATATGGCTCTTCCTCCTAATCCTTTTGGACTTTCCCTTCTTTGGTACTTGGTGGTAGAGGAGTAGCATAGCCTTATCTACAACTATGACTTGCAATGTAGATGAAGGAGTTATCTCAGGACTCTCTAAGTCTAGTGGCATTTGAGTCCAGTCTTCCTATTGGGGTTCATTTGTTGGTGAATCCTTGGTCTTATCTCCCACCAATTTAGTAACCAAAGGCATGAAATCAAAGTATAACATCTTAAAGATATTAGTGCCTTCTACATCTTGTTCATCAATTCATTGTTGCATTTCATCCTTTGATGTGGTCATTTGCAGAGGTTCTTCTAGGATTGATGGCAATGTAGTAGTAGAACTTCTTCTCCTTTCTTATTATGTGGCTCTTGCTAGCTGGGTTCAATTGTTCAAAGGTACATTTTTCCTCATCATCTTCTCCTTCCTCTTCTTCAGGAATAGGTTCTAGAATAGATGGGAAAGGAACTACCCTCCTAATCACCCTTTTCCTTTACTTAACTAGAGTTTTGATCTTTCTTCCTATCTTGGATTTAGAAGGGGATGCTTGTTCTATCTACCAAGGTAGAGAAACCTCTTGAATCTCAACATATATCTCCATTTTGCTAGGTGTAGTAGCTAGTGGCATTTTTGG
Organism: Cupressus sempervirens; assembly: GCA_028749045.1. Taxonomy (NCBI): domain Eukaryota; kingdom Viridiplantae; phylum Streptophyta; class Pinopsida; order Cupressales; family Cupressaceae; genus Cupressus; species Cupressus sempervirens. The sequence continues at coordinate 670,952,026 of CM053783.1, read as the reverse complement.
GTCATCCTCAACTTGTGATGCCCCAGTATCCTCTGGCCCTTGTACATTTACTTCTTGTTACTATGGGGGCATCAAGATTTCACCTTCTTTCAGATCGACTCTTTGGGAAGAATTTCTCTTTCCTTTTCCCTTTCCTCTTCTCTCCTAATGGTGATAGTATCCAATTAGTCGATCAATTTGGTACACCATTTTGGGTCTTATTGGTGATTGACTTGTAAAGGTAGGGATGGTGACTTTCTTCCCTCTACCTTTGGTAGAATGGGCTTGTGCATGACAGATTACTATTTCAGGTATTGCATCAAGTTTAAATGGTTTCTTGATCCAATCTTGCATCATTTTAATGGTGTGCCTCACCCTATGGTCAATGTCAAAATTATCTTTTCTATCAACCTAAGCTTTCACTATGGGTCATTCCCCAATTTTATCTACATTGAATAAAGGATCAACATCTCCCCTGAGTCTTGTTGCAATATCTTCAATGGAATATTTATCTTTATGGCCTTCTCTACCAATTACAAAGTCATTCTATAATAATCCCTTATTTGGATATTGTAGTCATTTGTAGTGTTCATCCAGTGATCCTCAATGGCTTCTTCATGTTGGAATGTCTTGCCTACTAAATATTGTACCCTCTTGATATTATCAAAACATGTCCTTGGAGAAATATACTCTTCTAAGGGATATTGATCCCATTCACATTCAAAAGATGAAATATCTTGTTTTCGAAGCACCTAAAAAGGTCCTATAGTCAAAGGCCACATCCAACAATATTTGTGTTGTTTTCTGACTCTATTGTATGCAGACACAATTTGTCAAGCAATCTCCAAGAGGATGAGTCTATCATAAAGGTACCTTGGAAGCTTCTTTGGGTTGACAATGGTACCAACTACCCTTAGATATGTAAATTTTTTGAACTAAATGTAGTATGCTCTGAGTACCATTATTTGTGCCACTACATCATCTAATAATCTCTTCACATAATCTCCTTCTATGAATCTGATTATGGTGAATATGAAGGCATCATTAACAATTCTATACTCCTTTCTCTTCTCTAAGAGTCTCTTCCTTACTAATTGAGGGTAGATGATGTATGGCCATGCATTAGGATCTTGCATGCTACCCCTCTTGTACAACCTTGGATAGTCTATCGCTCTTTTGACTAACAAGTACACCAAATATGATATCATATAGAACTCCCTTTTGTTCTTTATCACCTCCAACTATTCACATAAATTTTCACTCAAAGTAGAGGCCCAATTGAGTGACATCTTTACAATCTTGATGGTCTCAATGAAATGTACCATAAAGATGTTCAAATGTCTGGCTACTAGCAAACCCATAACCCTACCCAAAAGTATAATTGAGTATCCAATGTATTCTTTCATATATCCTCTGGTCATGTCAACTTTTCCAATCTTCTTTCCCAAAGGAGTCTTCTCTATAAGGTAGGATGATTGAATGATCTCGGAGGCTTCCTTAATATGCTCCCAGTACCATCTTTTTGCTTGTTCATAAGTAAGCTAGATAAATTGATCTGCACATGGGAGATGGAATACCCTCTCAATATGATTGAGTTAGAGATCAAGGAAAATTTCCCGAGTTATGTTCTCCACAAATCTCTCCTTAGAGACAAAGTGTTCCACAAGTGTCATTATGAGCTCTAAATATTGTACTAACATTGGGTGTGAAGCTATATTTATTAGCCCTGATCGAATCAACGCAGAAACCATAGTAGACCTCTCAGTAGGAATTTTACAAATCTTTAGGAATTCCCCCAAATTAGTATGCCCCAAGTCTTTATCTTTGATCTTTGTGTAGTCATCCTAGTTTGTTAGAATTCCTTGGAATTTGAAGATCATAGGTTTTGGTGCCATTTTATTGCCCATGGAAGCTCATGAAGATGCCATTATATCTTATGGGTGGAGGAGTTGTGAAGCTAGGAGGTGTGGGAACTGCATAGCTTGGAGGTGTGGCGGAAGTGGAATGAGAGATCACTAGGGAAAATTAGAAAAATACAAGGTAAAGGTGTAAGGGACCCCCACTTAAATAGGCATTGTACCCTATCTATGTAGTTGCACTGGTGTGAAGATGAACAACTATGCAACTGCATTTAAAAGAAAACCCTTTCCCAATTTGGGTGCATTAGCATAGCTTAGGAGGTGTGCCTAGTGTGCTAAATTTTCTTAATACTTAGCTAGTTCACTGAACCTTTTAATTCTTGACCTCTTTGTTTTTTTGATAGGACTTAAATATAAACTAGGAAAATAGGGGAGACTTTAAAATGGCTCAAATCCTAGATTAGGAGTCAGAAACAAAGTAGGGGGTCCCCATTTCTACTAGATAATGGGGTGTCTATTGTGGAACCACAACAAATAGCTCCAAAAAAAGGAAGAAATGACTAAGGCATTTCTTCATCAACAAACATTCCTTCAACATGTAATAAACACCAAATAAATCTTAAATATTACGTGTGCATGTCGAGTTACTTCATAGTCAAAATTTTAGAATCAAAAACCTCCAAGCTCAATGTGTGCTTTTTATATTCATTTCCTTTCATATCTCAAGATGTAGCCTTATCAAAAAAATTTGACAACTTGAAAGCAATCTTCCCCCCTCTCAGCTCATTCATTAGGAATTCTCATGAACATTTCTTATCAATCATTTGTCTGACCAGATGAGAGAATTAGTTTGAGGGATCTTAGCAGGCTATCACTTTTCTTGAATTTCTTGGAAATCCTTTGAATAATTTCTCCATGTAATTCATAACATCGCCATTTGATTCTTGGATGAAGTGATGTTTTGGTACTAGATATCTCATTTTGAATGTGTTTCTATTTATCAAATTACCCTTTTAGATCTCGTAGAATCCTTCAATCTTAACACCGTTCTTTCTTTTTAATTTTCATATGTATCCTAACTATGCTTACACTATGTAGCTAGGACATTGGTGTCATTTCTTGGATTTGATCCTTTTGTGAACATCCCTTGCATTCCTCTTTTAGAACTTTTAGAAACTCTCACATGAAACAATGATCTTAGCAATCTTTTGAGAAGGCCCTTCTGTTTGAACCAATTGGGGTTTAGACCATCCCTTGCTGCCTTCAACCTTAATTTGAAAACATCTGAGACAATTGATCATTATATTTGCAAAATTTCAAGAACTTGTTGTTCTACAATCCTAAGTTCAAGACTGAAAGTCCTCTATTACTATAAGTAACATATGTTCCTCAGTTGGTATAAGACACACCATCATCAAAATGTTTTGAAAAAGAAATACCTCTTGATAAAATTGGAACCAATAGAGTAGTTAGTAATGTATCTCAAGAAAAAATCTCAAGTGCACCTTACCCCCCTAGACTAACACAACTTTGAAAGCAAACACATGACTGAAAGAAAACACACAATTGGAAAGCAAACACACTTGCAGAAATGAAATCTATCTAATTTTATTTTTTCTTGAGGGTCTTCTAGGCTTCAAAATAATATTTTATAAATTTCACATGGATTTGAAATGGAACTAATTCCCTTTTTAAGGAACTAAGCGTAAAATTATTTTCTCTAAGAATTTTTGCAATCTGATAAGGACCAATCCACAAGCATTGAAACTTAGTGTGGTTGCCCAGCTTCTCCTTCACCTTATCCCAAAGTAGAACAAGGTTAGAAATTATAAAGAATTTTATCATGGCCCTCTTTTTGAACCACCTCTTTATGATAGCTTGATGTTTAGCCATGTGCTCCAGTGCAGCTATCCATTTTTCGTCCATCTCTAAAACTTTCATCAATCTAATTTGTACTTTGTCAGCATCTTTAGCATACCTACTCATGAATTTTAAAATAGGAATCTTGAGATTAAGTGGGAATACTAGCTCTTGTCTTTAGACAAGCAAACATGGAGATGTCCCCAAAGCATTCTTGACCCTTACTCGATCTGTCCATAGAGCATATTTGAGTTGTGCATGCTGATATTTAGGATTCTCTTTCAATAATCATCTTATTCTTGTGATCAAGTTCTTGTTGGTAGATTCTGCTACCCAATTTCCTTGTGGGTAATAATTTGAAGAGAACTTGATAATAACCTAATCTTCAAATGCCCATTGGGTTAAGAACATTGATGCAAAAGCTGATCCATTATCACACACTAGGGTGAATGGCATCTCGAATCTAGTAACAATGTGTTCTTCCAAGAGATTTGTTACCACCTTAGCAGTGATTTTCCTAAAAAAATTTGCTTTTGTCCATTGTGTACAATAACTAGTGGCTATGAGAATATAAGTGTGTTTTGTTGATAATGGTGGATTGATAGAACCTATAAAATCTAGCCCCCACTTTGCCAAGGGGCCCATGTTGTACACTGGTTGTAAGGGCATAGTCGAGTGTCTTTCTCTATTGGCACTAGTCTGACAAATATGACAAGAATTTATGTGCTCAAAAGTGTTTTTGAATATCATGGGCCAAAAATAACTCGATCTTAAATTCATATGAGCAGCCACTTCTGTAGAGTCATGCCCTGTACCATAATTATCATGAAACTATTCTAGGACTTCCTTTTCTTCCTCGCATCCTAAGTACTTTAGGTAGATTCCTTCATAGTTCCTTTTGTATAACTCTCTATCATGCAATGTATAGGATTTGCAATTGATTTTGATTCCCCTACACTATGAACTATTCATCCAACTAGGGCACTAATTTTGCAAAAGCTAGTAAACAATATCCTAGTACTAGACATTTGTCACTACACCATGACCAATATCAACTTGAGATACTATCATTTTCCCTTGATCATTGTCATCGGTTTCATTGTCAAACTTGAATTCCTTTTCTTCCCCAACTTGATTATTACTAGCTATCATCTTCAATAATCCTTGACCTCTAACCATCTGCATGGGTTTAATCTCTAAATCAAATTCTTGAAGTATTACCCTCTATTTTCCTCATCTTCCATTGAGTTCATTCTACATCAATAATATCTTTACTACTAGATCAGGTACAATAGCATATACCTTACTTCTTAGTATGTAATGATGGAACTTTTTGATCAAAGTGAAAGACTATTTTTTGAGGTTGGAATAATTCAACTCAACATTTGTTAGAGGACAACTCATAAAAGCAATCAGTCTTTCATCTTCATTTTCCTTCTTTTCTATTAGGATTCTAGTGCACGAATGCTCTGAAGCAAAAGAATATGTCTTAAAAGGTAATTTGTAGTCAAGGCTTACTAGCACTCAGACTATGGAAATGGCCACTTTAATATCCTCAAGTGGTTTTTTAATTTCCATAATCCATTCTATCTTAGCCTCCTTTTTGAGTAAATCATTAAGGGGATGAACTATTTCTACAAATCCACTTATGAATTTCTACACAAAATTTATCTTCCCAAAGAAAGACTTGAGTTCCTTTCTAATGTGGGAAGGTGATAACTTCATAATAGCCTCAACTCTATCAAGATTGATGGAGATTCTAGCTTTAGAAATGACATGACCTAGGAGCTTTCCTTTATTGACCCTAAATGAACATTTCTTGGGATTGAGAGATATATTGTATTTTTTACATCTATTGAATACCTATCTTAGATCAGCAATGTGAGTTCTTTGATCCTTTTAAAAGACCGTTAAGTCACCCATGTAGATAACTATACATTTATTGATCAATCCCTTAAAAGCTTCATCCATGGCTTGCTGAAATGTAGCCCCTACATTAATCAATCTGAAATGCATTCTTTTGTAGGCAAAAGTTCCCCATTTAGTTGTGAAAGTTGTCTTTAGTTAATCTTGTTCATCAACCATCTCTTGATTATATCCTGAATATCCATCCAAGAAAGACATCATCTTTGAACCATTAACAACTTGTAAAACCCCATCTAGTGAGAGTAAAGGACAATTGTTCTTTTGAGATGCTAGGTTCAAGTTATGAAAATCAACATAAAGATGAATCTCTCTAGTCTTCTTCCATACAAGAACCAAATTGGCCACCCATGTGGAATGAAAAATAGGGAAAATGATCTTGGCATCTAGTAACTTCTTAACTTCCTTCATTATCAGTGGTTCAATGATAGGATTAATAGGTCTTTGTCTTTGCTGAAAAGATTTGGCATCTGGTTTCAATGGGATATCATGGGTAATAATCTTAGGATCATATGTGTTTAGCTCTTTGTAGCTCCAAGAAATAACATCTTTATACTCAGCAAGCAATTTGAGAATATCTTTCCTTTCCTATGTATTGCATGCTTTTCCTATCTGTACCATTCTTGGATCTTTGTTAGTCCCTAAGTTGTATGTATCACATTCCCCAATCCCCTTTTCTTGGGTCATTCTTCTATTAAGTGTTGATTCATCATGATCAAAAATGTGTTCTAAATTTGACCATCGCTTTAGCAATAGTGTTGGTTTTCATATTTAGGATCTCATCTTCATCTTCATCTTCAAGTTTATCATCCTCAGGTTTGTCATCCAGAGTGTCATCAATTTCTTGCCCTTTAAAGTGGTCACTACACATAATAAATTTGAGTATATGTTGATTATCTTCAAAGACCTAAAATTTTGTAATATTATCTGGAATAGATGGAGTAGCAACCAATTCTACTAAAAATCTTTTCAATTTCATTCTTTTGACTGGTTGTAATGCACTAGCTGAAATAGCCAAAGCATCTACTACCATTTTTTTCCTTCTTGGAATAGACTTTATGTTTAAAGCTTCAAAATCATCCAGTATATCCCATACTCTTTTCCTATAAGCAAGTAACCTTTTATCATTGCAATAGTATAACAATTTCACTTCTTGTATAACCAACTAACAATCTCCATCAATTATGAGAGTTATGACTCCTTTCTCTAATGTGAAAAGAAGTCCTTGGATCAATGCTTCATATTTTGAAACATTATTAGTACATCTAAACTATAATCGATATGCTACATAGAAAGACTTACCTTTTGGGTTGACCAACTCAATACCTGCACTAACTCCTAATCTGCATTTGGAACTGTCAAAGCAAAGTGTCCAAATTGGATCTTCCTTAGTTTTTTTTATCTTGTGCTTATTTTTCCTTAGATTATCTTTCACTTGGGCCTTGAATGATTTTTTCTTGGGAACCCATTGTAACTTTCCATAGGATAGACTTGATGATTCCCCTTTGTAACTTTTTGATAGAGGAAGTGTATGTCTTTCTTGTTTTTCTTGAATTTTCCCTATTAGTTCTTTGATCTCATCAACTTTAGGTTTAGGATGAATGACTACCAAATTCCACCCTTCACCTTTCATGTACTATCTTCTTCTCTAAACTTTGATCATTCCTAAGGGAGGAGAAGATAAACCTCCACCATCTAAAGAGGTATCACTATATGAAAAATTTAGATCTTTGATTTCCTCTTCAATCTTTTCCACAGATTCAGATGAGTTTATAGGACTTTTATTTTTTATGGGTTCATCTTCCAAAATTTTATTATTTTTGTCTCTTATCACATACGTCAATACCTTCGCAACTACTTCTTGACATGATGAGCATTCAAATTTGGAGAGGCTAACTTTATGCAATTGGAAAAATCCTCGAAGAAGTAGGATACTGGGATCAACTTCCTCTCCTAAACACTATAAATTAGTCACCATACTATTTATGAATTGTGTCATGATTTCATCCTTTGGGATTTGTATCTTGAGTTCTTTATCTTGATCACTTGATATTTTGGTGGGAATTATATCAAATGTCATCACTTTGTATGAGCCTAAATCTAATTGTAGGAATGCCACCTCATTCAAAGCATTATATTCTATAATCATCATTTTTAGTTTGGGTTTTGCATCTATCTTGATTTGATTGTTCAATCCCTTCCATGGTATCCATAACTGGGTGAAATCCATAGAGAACCATCCTCTTAGGCATTTTGTCCATTCTCTACGTAGAAGTAATCCATACATTTTTGGAATATCAACCACATGTATATCAATGACATCCTAAATTTTGGGGTCAACTATTAGCTATATCTAAACGTCTTTTAATACGTTGATGACTTTCACCTTTACTTTTTCCAACTGTATCACTATCTAATTGGAGGGTTGAGGACTAACTCCTAACCTTTGCTCTATTTATAGTGGCATGACATTACATGAGGCTCCCAAATCAATCAAGAAATTTTGAAGATTCTATCCATATATCCTAATTCTAAGAAAAAATAGGGGTACCTCCACCTTGTCTTTAAACATAATGGGAATTGCTTCCACAACATTAACCTATTGAGATACAGTCTTTTGAGAGACAGTATTCATATTATGGGAAATCTTCGTATGATCCAAAGTCTTTATCAATGCTTCTCACTGTTGTGGAAAATTTTACAACATGTCAAATATGGACATGTTGGCCTTTGTTAATTTCAAATCTTCTATGGCACTATACTTTTCAGTAGACCAAGAAAGTTTTTTCAATATTGTAGTTACATTCCCTTAGTTTTGATTTTTTTTTCCTCCATATGGTGGCCTAATTGGTGTTGGATTATTACTCACCCTCAAATTGAGAGGAGTTGGTTATAAAGCTGGAGGAATTCCATCTGTCATAGGTTTTTTTCTACTTCTCAGATTATATGTATTTTGATTGTCATTACGAAAGGAAAAAATTTCTTCATGTTGAAGGTCAAGTTCCTGGCTAAATGGGAATAATAATTCTTCATTGATTGGTTGTTCTACCTATCTATTATGTGTAGAATCATAGGATTCTAATAGCATAGCATTAAATTGCACAGGTGGAGCATTGTTGTTTAATTGTGAACTTTGAGCCATCTCTTGATTTCCATCATAGTATGAACCATCATTGGTAGATGCATTTTGACCATCATCATACTAATTAATATCTACATACTGAATGTTGTTGTTATTGTTTGTAGGAATGCTTCCATTATTCATACTAGTGTTCCATTGTTGGTTTTTTCTTTGGAGGCCATTATTACAATCAAGAGGATTGAAGTTGTCTCCTCCATTATTGTTTCCTACATTGTTGTTGTTTCCATTAAAATTCCTATTATAATTTTGGCCATAATTGTTGTTGTAAGGACCAACGTTGTTCCTTTGGAAGTTGTTATTCTGTCCTTGTGATAACCTTAGACTAGTCAATTTTGTTCATCTGTGACATAGTCTTTCTCATCTGACCAAATTTGGAAACAAATCTATTATATGCTTCTACGAGCACTGCTTCCTTTTCCTCAAAGAAGGAAACTTTTGGAGGTTCATACCCTAGATATGCTAGAGTGAAGTTTTGTAGAGCGGGTGCCTACTATAATGGAACTAGATTTATAGGTATGAATTGACTAGGTGTTGTAGGTACTCTGACAGGGATTGTTGGCATTATTGTGATAGCTTGAGCTAGAAGCCTTAATCCTCCTCTATTAGGATTTGCTTTCATAGTGAAGGTAATTTCTTCTACAAAGACTTTATCCAATGTGTTGATATTTGCTGCAAGAAGTCTTCCCAGCAAAATAGTAGTAAGATGGTCCATAGCATTCAGATAAATCTAAATAGTAGTTCATTTTTCTCCATAAATGAACCTTGGGTAAAACTTTTTGGAATTCTTGGGAAGGTCATGGAGTGCACCTCTCAAGCTGATTGGTGAATCTATAGCATTTTCCAATAAGTCCATTGGAGGATTTGGTGGACCCAAGGGTGGTTGTTGTGGAGGTGAAACTATTGGAATATTTGGTAGTCCACTAGGTGGTTGGAATGGAGGGGGAGTTGAAGAAGATCATGAAATTTTGAATGGAATTGGTTGAATTCGAGGTATTCCTTTATCATTGCATAGGTTGTGTAAAAGGGTAAGCTCAAAAAACTCATGTGCACTTGGTGGAGATTTTAAAGCTCATTGAAATGGGGATTTTTCATCAAAAGAGAGCCTCCAATCAAAGTAAAAGTGTCTGGAAGTGTCAAAAATAGAAGTTCCACCTTTAATGGGCATCTTTTGTAACTAAACTACTATCAGAATATGTTTCTGATGCATGGAAAGCTCTAATTTTGGAACTAGCAGTTAACTGTCTGTGCACCTCTGGAAAAGTGCACCTTGAAAGAAGCACACCAATGCACCTAAATACCTCTAACTTCTTCTAACTTCTTCCAACACTTTATTTCCAAAAAGCACACCAATGCACCAATGCACATCAAAGGTCCAAAATTTCAAACTTTTATTGTGTCAAAATTGAAATTCCAGCTTTTAGGTTTTATTTCCCTTCATACCAGAGCTATGTTTGGATACCAAAGCTATGTTTGGATGCTTTCCCTTGAATTTCTCAATAATCTTAGTAACCTTGGATACATCTAGTAGATCTAAGGCATTATATGTATCCTTGACCTTTTTCTTGTAGTTATCTACCTCTATACGGGTCTCAGCAAAATTCCCAAGTTTAGTATCCAATTCTAGCAAGGCTTCTTCTATCCTAAATGGCTACTGGATATCTTCATCACTAGAAACCTCATCAAAAATGTTTCTAAATGTTTGCACTACTATCTCAATCGATATCAATTTCTCATGTGCATCATCTTCAAATATGTCTAGACATGCATCACTATAATGTTTCTTTGCCTCCAAAATTTTCTCTCGAGCTTGGTCCTTAAGCTGATGGATCTCCACATGTAATGATTCCATTACTTTATTACTATTTGCTATCTTCTCTATCTAATCATCAATCAAATCTTACTCTTTTTCAATATATAAATCCATAAGTATTCTGTACCTCTGGCCCTTTATCACCTGTAGCACCTATAAATCTTTCTACCAGGTATGTACCGCATCCATAAGAGTGAAATTCTACTTCAAAATTGCTACCATTTTATCCATATTTTCCTGCATTACATGAAGTAGCTTCAGATTTCATTAGATGATCAGAATTCCCTTTTCCTCAAAACCTTCTTGCCATTGTTGATAGGCATTCAAAAATGGATCTAATTGTAGAACCCCACTATCTCTCCATTCCAATGTAGCATTCAGAGTCTCCTTGGGGTGTTCAAGATCCAAGGGACCAACAACTTCTACTAAATTTTTTTTAGGATTTCATTTTTCCTTCAAAGTGTTATTAATTATGCCCCTTCTTATTTCAAACTCCTAAATGCCTCCTTCATCCCTATTGTGACCATCAACTTGGTTGTATCCAATTTAGGCTTTCCAAGCATAACCTCTCTAATTTGATAGTCATGTAGAGTCAAATCCTCTACGTCTACATCAGGAGGAGGAATAGCCACTTGTGCAAATAAATCTTGGTTATGGACACTGTAAATGAATGTTAATGCTCTTGCCTCTTTTGATGGGGACTCAGGATTCCTTAGAATCTCAATCAATTTAATCATGTCCTATTCATCGACATTGAATTATTGCTTTATATTTCTTATCATTTCTTTGCATGACCATCTTGGAAACCCTTTTCCCTTATCAATCCTTTCTAGGGTTCTCTCCCTCTATGAATGCTCTTTCTCTATAGTTTCTATTTTATTGGAGTCCATGGTTCTTACCTCAGTTTCTTGGGAAGCCTTCTAAGGATATTGAAACATTTTCACTTCTTCAAACACTTCATCAGTTGATACTTGTTGTGACTCGTATCTTGTTCTTTTTGGACTTTCCCTTCTTTGTTACTTGGTGGAAAAGGAGTATTAGAGCCTTTATCCACAACTAAGACTTGCAATGGGGATGAAGGAGTTATCTCAAGACCCTCTAACCCTTGTGGCATTTGAGTCTAGTCTTCCTATTGGGGTTCATTCATTGGTGTATCCCTGATCTTATCTACCACCAATTCAGTACCCATAGGCATGAAATCAAAACCTAACATCTTAAAGATATTAGTGCCCTATACATCTTGTTCATCAATCCATTGTTGCATTTCATCCTCTGATTTGGTTTTCTGTAGAGGTTCTTTTGGGATTGGTGGTAGTGTAGCAATAGAACTTCCTCTCCTTTCTTGTTCTGTGGCTCTTGCTAGCTAGGTTTTGCTATTCAAAAGTACATTTTCCTCATCATATTTTTCTTCCTCTTCTTTAGGAATAGGTTCCAAAATGGATGGGAAAGGAACTACCCTCCTGATTACCCTTTTCCTTTTCTTAATCAAATTTTTGATCTTTCTTTCTTTCTTGGGCACAGAAGGGGATGCTTTTTCTATCTTTTGAGGTGGAAAGACCTCTTGAATCTCAGCTTTTATCTATGTTTGGCTAGGTCCAGTAGCAGGTGGCATTTGTGGGTCATCCTAAACTTGTGATGCCCTTGTATCCTCTAGCCCTTGTACATTTACTTCTTCTTGCTATGGGGGTGTTAGGATTTCACCTTCTTCTAGCTTGACTCTTTGGGGAGAATTCCTCTTTCTTTTGCCATTTCCTCTTCTCTCCTGAGGGTGATAGTATCCAATAGGTCTATCAACTTGGTACATTGTTATGGATCTTATTGGTGATTGAGTTGTAAAGGTAGCGATGGTGACGTTCTTCCCTCTACCTTTGGTCAAACAATCTTGTGCATGAAAGATTACTATTTTAGGTATTGGATCAAGTTTAAATGGTTTCTTGATTTAATCCTACATCATTTTAATGATGTGCCTCACCCTATGGTATCACTATATGAAAATTTTAGATCTTCAATCTTTTCCACAAATTCATATTAGTTTATAGGACTTTGATTTTCCTTGGGTTAATCTTCCAAAATTTTATTCTTTTTGTCTCTCATCATGTATGTTAATACCTTCACAACTACTTCTTGACATGATGAGCATTCAAATTTGGAGTGACAATTCTTTTGCAATCAGCAAAATCTTGGAAGAAGTAGGATATTGGGATCAGCTTCCTCTCCTAAACATTGTAAATTAGTCACTATACTATCTATGAATTGTGTCATGATTTCATCCTTTGGGATCTGTATCTTGAGTTCTTTATCTTGATCACTTGATATTTTTGTGGAAATTATATCAAATGCCATCACTTTGTATGATCATAAATTTGATTGTAGGAATGCTACCTCATTCAGAGTGTTGTATTCTGTAATCATCATTTTTAGTTTAGGTTCTTCATCTATCTTTATTTGATTTTTCAATCCCTTCCATGGTAGCCATTATTGGGTGAAATCCATAGAGAACCATCCTCTTAGGTATTTTGTCCATTCTCCATTTAGAATTAATCCATATGTTTCTAAAATATCAACCACATGTATATTAATGACATCTAAATTTGTGGTTTGACTATTAGCTATATCTGAACATCTTTTAATACGTCGATGACTTTCACCTCTATTTTGTCCAACTATATCACTATTCGATTGGAGCATTGATGATTGACTTCTAACCTTTTCTCTATTGATAGTGGTGTGACATTACATGAGGCTCCCAAATCAATCAAGAAATAGTGAAGATTCTTTCCATATATCCTGATGCTAAGCAAAAATGGGGGTACCTCTACCTTGTCTTTAAACATAGTGGGCATTGCTTCTGTAGCATTAACTTATTGAGATATAGTTTTTTAAGGGATAGTTTTCATATTATGGAGAATCTTTGTATGATCCAAAGTCTTCATCAATGCTTCTCACTACTATGGACAATTTTTTGATATGTCAAATATGGAGATGTTGGCCCTTGTTCATTTCAAATCTTCTATAGCACTATACTTTTTAGTAGACCAAGTAGGGTTTTTCAATATTGTAGGTACATTCCCTTGGTTCTAATTTTTTTGTCTCCATATGTTGGCCTAATTGGTACTAGATTGTTACTTGCCCTCAAATTGGGAGGAGTTGGTTGTAAAGCTAGAGGAAGTCCATCTATCATAGGTTCTTTTCTACTTCTCAGATTACATGTATTTTAATTTTTATTATAGAAGGAAAATATATCTTCATGTTGAAGGTCAGGTTCTTGGCTAAATAGGAATGAGAATTCTTCATTGATTGGGTGTTCTAATTGTGTATTCTGTGTAGAATCATAGGATTCTAATAGCATAGCATTAAATTACATAGGAGGAGCATTGTTGTTTACTTGTGAACTCTGAGCCATCTCTTGATTTTCATCATAGTATGAACCATCATTGTTAGATGCATTTTGACCATCATCATAAAGATTAATATGTACATAGTGAATGTTGTTTTTGTTATTGTCTATAGGAATGCTTCCATTATTTGAACGAGTGTTCCATTGTCAATTTTGTCTTTGGAAGCCATTATTACAATTGGAAGGATTGAATTTGTTCCCTCCATTATTATTTCCTACATTGTTGTTCCCACTATTGTTGTTTCCATTGAAGTTCCTATTATAATTTTTTCCATAATTGTTGCTATAAGGACCAACATTGTTCCTTTGGAAGTTGTTATTCTATCCTTCTGATAACCTTAGACAAGTTAGTTCATTGTTCATCTATGACATGGTATTTTTCATCTAACTAAATTTAGAAACAAAGCTATTATCTGCTTTTGCAAGTATTGCTACCTTTTGCTCAAAGAACGAAGCTTTTGGAGGTTCATACCCTAGATATGTTAGAGCTAGGTTTTATGGTGTAGGTGCCTATTGTAATAGAACTAGATTCATAGGTATGAATTGACTAGGTATCATAGGTACTCCAATAGGGTATGTTGGCATTGCTATGAAAACTTGAGTCGGAACCATTAAATCTCCTCCATTAGGATTAGCTTTCTTAGTGAAGGTAATTACTTCTGTAAAGACTTTATCCAATGTGTTGATATTTTCCATGGGAAGTCTTCTCAAAAAATTAGCAGTAATATGGTCCATAGTATTTAGATAAATCTGAATAGCAACTTCAATTGTTATCGTGTATGGCACTTCTAACTTGTGATACTCCATATGAAAGAGATGGTTGAAGTGTGAAACCATCTCAGTTGGGTCCCTTTTGATTGATATGAACTGTTGATGTATCATAGTTAGGTTGATGAAAGTTTTGGATTGTTCTAAGAACAATTTTTTGAAAGTATCCCAATCTCCAATACATCTAGGTGACAAATTAATGTACATATTGAAAGCAACTTCCCCCAAAGAATAGGGGAATAAACAAAGAACTGTGTCCTCATTGGCAATCTATTTTTGGTTGCAAATTTCTTTGAATACTTTGATGTGATCTTTAGTAGTTTGTGTTTCTCCATAAATGAACCTTGGGAAAAGCTTTTCAAGATTCTTGGGAAGGTCATGGCGTGCACCTCTCAAGTTGATTGGTGAATCTATAGCATTTGCAAGAAAAGGCCATTAGAGGATTTGGTGTACCCAAAAGTGGTTGTTGTGGAGGTAGAAATATGAGAATATTTGGTGGTCCACCAAGTGGTTGGAGTGGAGGGGAGTTGAAGAAGATGATGAAATGTTGAATGGAAGTGGTTGAATTTGAGGTATTCCTTTATCACTATGTGGTTTTCAAAAATGGGTAAGCTCAAGAAACTTGTGTGCACTTGGTGAAGATCTTAGAGCTCACTGAAATGGGTATTCTAGATCAAAATCCTTTAATTTGCATCAACTCTGGAAAAAAACACCTCTACAGAAGTACACTTTCACACAAAATGAGGTGGACTACAAAATTTAGTGTAGCAACACACTAGTGCACCAGTTCACCAATGCACTTGAATTTTGCGAAAACTCAAAAAAAAATTTGAACTTGCAAAAAGTGTAGAATTTCAAAAATTTGGTAGATTTTTCTTCTATTCCAAAATTCAAAATCAGGCCCTCCTTCTAGCACCACTTCTGTTGAGTTTTTGTTATGCACGATGCTAAACGGCAAGAATTTTTTCAAACTCCTCTCTTGAAAAGTCAATCTTGTGAATCAACTCCAAGGTTCTGGGTGATCTTACAACCTACTAGAATTTTCTCAATTGAAGATAAATGTTTTTTTTATGAGGAGGCCTTTTCTAGTTCGAATAATTTTGGATGAGATGTAGAATTTGTTCGCTGCTTCAAAATAAAAACATGCAAAAGAACTATTTTTTTGTATTTTCTATTTTTTTAAATGAGTGCAATCTAACAATGCAACTAATATGAATTCCTAAATTAACAAGGGTTTAGTAAAGAAAATAACAAGTACTTTAAAGAAAATAACATGAAAGTGAAATCCTAATGGACATAAGCTACAGAAAATAACTCGTCTGCAATGTAAGCTTTCAAAGAAATTGGTGAGTAACCAATGAAAGTAGGAGCAGTGCTTCCTTAATTCCACTGATGCAATCATCAATGCGAATTTAGTAACTCTAAGATGTTTCACTTTTCATAAAATCACAAGGCCATGGAAAGTGCTCTCATGTGAGACAAGAAGTTATGTAGGAACAATTTAGCAATTTCTTCTTGAGCTAGATACGTCAGCAGAATTCATATAACTATAGAAAACATCAAAATTAAAAGATTGCACAACCAAAAATAATGCAATAAACTTTTGGCTCAATCAAAATTCCATGAACTTACATTCACAAAACAATGACACATTAAGGCAAGAATCACTACACTCCAAATGTGAGCACCAAAAGCATAATATTATTGAAAAATAAAGGTGGCTTTGATTACATATTACATTCATGTATTTATAATAAATCATCTCCTCAATTTATTTTGAGAGTGACAGATATCTTCATGCAATAATATGCTTTTAATTTAATAAAATTAACTAATTATATCCAAACTAACAATCTAACTGGTGCTTAGTAGGACTCTATCCATTTTTTATATTCATTAATTGTATGCATGAGCCTTTCCATGTCATAAAAAAAAATTAAAAAAAAATTATGAGAAAATAAGAGAAAGACAACCTTCAATTGAAGTAGAAATGTCTGGAAGTGTCAAAAATAGAAGTTCCACCTTTACTCAGCATCTGCCAGAGCTAAACTTCTGTCAGAATGTGTTTCTGATGCATGGAAAGCTCTAATTTTGGAACTAGCAGTTAACTCTCAGTGCACCTTTGGAAAAGCTCACCTTGGAAGAAGTGCACTAGCACACATGTGTACCTCTAAATTCTTCAAAATTCTTCCAACACTTTATTGCCAAAAAGTGCACCAACAAACCTCAAAGGTCCAAATTTTCAAAATTTTACTGTGTCAAAATTGAAATTCCAGCTTCTGGGTTTTATTTCCCTTCATACCAAAGCTATCTCTAGATGCTTGCCCTTGAATTTCTATTTGATCTCTCTAAACTTGGCTACATCTAGTAGATCTAAGGCATTAGATTTATTTTTAACCTTTTCCTTGTAGTTATCTACCTCTATATAGGTCTCAGCAAAATCCCCAAGTTTAGTATCCAATTCTACCAAGGCTTCTTTGTTAGGATAAACCATAGACAGAAATAAAAACTACATGCAAATATAACCAATAATAGAAAATAATAGATCACATAGAAATGAACACAAGGCACCAAGATTTAACGTGGTTCACCCAATCCCTGGGCTACATCCACCAAAAAATAAGTTTGATCTTATTACAATCCAGTAATTACAACCTAATTACAATCCGTAATCCCTTGCAGCTCAATACCGCTGCAAGAACCAATTTCACATCATAACATAATGAAAATACCTAACCCTAAACCCTTTTATACAAATATTAAATTGATTTAGGGTTATAACATGTCAGCCATATGTCAGCCATAATATGTCGGCTATGACCCAAAAAAAACTTTCAAGGCGATGCCCTGAACCCCACTATTTATAAAGTATGTATAGTACTTTCCTGATCAGTCACCATAATCTAACAATCTGCCACTTGGGGACTGATTAGGCTCCACACTAAACAAAAATCTCCCACTTGGAGACTAATCCTATAGCAATACCACTACCACATGGGGCTCCCACTGGATCAAACCACCCTGGACTCTGTTGTTCTTTTATTCATGTTCAGTCTAAAAGACCAACCGAAGCTAAAGAGGAGTTCAACTTCTCCCTTGTTACAACCTTTGTCAACACATCTATTGGATTGTCATTGGTATGTATCTTCTCTAGCTTTAACTGTCCATCCTCCAAAACTGACCGAATGAAATGGTACCGCAACTATATGTGTTTGGTCTTAGAATGCAGAGCTGAATTCTTAGCAAGATGAATGGCACTCTGACTATCTGTGAACAAATAATTATCCTTTTGAGGATTTCCCAATTCTTCCAAGAAGAACTGAAGCCATATCATCTCCTTGGCTGCCTCTATAGTAGCAACATACTCTACCTCTGTAGTGGATAGAGCATTAATCTTCTATAACCTAGAAACCCAGCTCATGGCTGCCCCACCAATAGTAAAGACATAACCTATAGTACTCTGCCTAGTATCAATATCCCTAGCCAAATTTGAGTCAACATAGCTCTGTAAATTAGTAGTAGAGCCCCCAAAGTGTAAACACTTATTGGATTTCCTCTCAAATATCTGAGAATCCACTTGACAACATTCCAATGCTCAAATCTTGGATGACTCATATACCTAATAATGACTCCCACTTCATGTGCAATATCTGGCCTAGTGCATACCATAGCATACATCAAGCTTCCTACAGCTAAAGCATAGGGTACCTTGGACATCCTATCCTCCTCTTCCTGTGTCTTGGGAAACATCTCCTTACTTAATTTCAAATGACTAGGTAAAGGTGTGCTGACAGCTTTAGCATTCTCCATAGAGAAATGTTACAACACCTTCTCAACATAATCAACTTGAGATAGCGTCAATGTTCTATTCTTCCTATCTCTACAAATCTTCATACCACTTGTTCTATAAAGCCTTTTTACCTGCAAGCAACTTGCACAAATCCCATGTCTTATTTTTCAGTAAAGAGTCCATTTCATCTTTCATTGTAGACTACCATTGAATCTTAGTATCCACCTGCACAGCTTCATCATAACTTTCAGGTTCACCAGCATCAGTAAGTAAAATAGAATACAAAGAGGGAGAAAACCTTTATGGAGGTCTAATTTTCCTCATTGACCATCTAACATTCACTAGTGTGTGTGGTATTTGTTGTTGTAGTTGTTGCACATCATGAGGAATGGTTGGAACATCAGCTTTTGGAGTATCATCCAACACTACATAATCATCTTCTTTCTTCTCATGTTGTTACAACAGATCTTTGTACAACACTTTCTCATTGAATATGACATCCTGACTTCTAACAATTTTAAGATTTTCAAAATCCCAATGCCTATAACCAAATTCATTAATGCCATATCCAACAAAGACACATTTCTTTGATTTAGCTTCTAGCTTGGTTCTATTTTTAGAGTCTATATGAGCAAAAGCTTCACAAACAAAGGTCTTGAGAAAAGAATAACTCACCTTCTTAGCAGTCCATGATTCCTCTGGAATACCACAGCCCAAAGGAGTAGAGGGGCCTCTATTAATCAAATATATTGTAGTATTGATAGCCTCCACCCACATGTGTAAGGGCAACCCAGCATGCAACCTCATGCTCCTTGCGCGCTCCATTATAGTCATGTTCATGCGTTCAGCCACTCCATTTTCTTGTGGAGTCCTTAGAACAATTTTTGTCTATAAATACCATTAGTGGAGCAATAATCTTCAAATTCATGACTGCAATACTCACCACCATTATCAGATCTGAGACATTTTAATTTCTTACCAGTCTCATTTTCAACCAAGCATTTCCATTTCTTAAAAGTTTGAAATACATCAAATTTCTGTCTAAGGAAATAAACCCATACTTTTCTAGTTGTGTCATTAATAAATGTAACGTAATAATGAGAGCCACCAAGGGAAGATACCTGAGTTGGTCCCCATACATCTGTATGCACAAGCTCTAATTTTTCCTTTTTGTTTTCCTTCACAATCTTTACAAAACTCACTCTCTTTTGTTTTCCATACACACAACTTTCATAGAAATCCATTTAACACATTTTAGACCTAGTAAAACTTTCTTTGAATGAAGTACTTCCATACCTTTCTCACTCATGTGCCCAAGTCTGTTGTGCCACAGCATTGTATCAGAATCTACAATAGCTATTTGTTCTCCCTGCTCAATTGTAGCAATTGTTCCTGAACATTCATTTTTCTCTAAAACAATCAAAGTAGTAAGAACAATATGACCTATACAAAGATATAAGGTGCCTACTTTAACACCTTTTGCTACTACAAGGGAACCTTTTGAAACCTTCCAATTTTTATCATTAAAAGTAACTACACAACCCTCATCACCGAGTTGCCCGGCTGAAATTACATTTCTACTCAGCCTTGGAACATGTCTTACCTCATGTAGTAGTCAATGATTCCCATTCTCCAACTTAATCTTAATTTTTCCCTTTCCAACAATCTGACAGGGTTCATTATCCCCCAAATAAACAAGCCCAAAATCCCCTTGGACATAATCAATGAAATAACCTCTATGAGGTGTAGCATGAAATGAAGCACCAAAATCTAAAACCCATGAATCATCAACACTTTCTAAAGACAGAAGCAAAGCATCCTCTTCAAATTTGTTACTTACCACATTTGCATCCTTGTCTCCATCTAATTTATCTCCTTCATTTTTCTTTTGATTCCAGCAATCTTTCTTTTTGTGCCCTGGTTTTCCATAGTACTAGCAATCATTTGGTCCTCTCGATTGAGACCTCATCCCCTTTGACTTTCCTCTTGATTTCTCATGATTTCCAAAGTTACTTCCTTTTTTAGTCATTCTGCCCCTATTTTTTGCATTCAAAGCACTTCCTGATGTAGATCCACCTGAAGATTTCCTACAAGTTTCTTCACTCAAAACAACACCGATCACATCATCATATTTTAGGGTACTAGATCCAGTAACAGAATTACTCACCGCCATTACCAAGCCATTCCAACTTTCAGGCAAAGAACACAAAATCAAGAGAGCCCTAATTTCTTCATCAAAATTGATACCCACAGAAGATAACTGACTGGTAATAGTATTAAACTCATTTAAATGATCTGCAACAGATCCACCTTCTGCCATTTTCATATTAAAGAAATGCTTCATGAGAAATACCTTGTTTGAAGCGGAGGGCTTTTCATACAGTGTCGCTAGGGTTTTCATCAAATCTTATGTCATCTTTTCTTTTGTAATATTAAATGCCACCAATGGTGCCGAGCATAACTGAATGCTTTCGAGTGCCTTTCTGTCCAAAAGATCCCATTCAACATCTGACATAGTTCCCTAATTCTTGGCTTTGCCTTCTAACGGCTTCCATAAATCCTTCTGATATAGATAGTCTTCCATTTGCATCGTCCATAATTGGAAGTTCTACCCATTAAACCTGTCAACTCTTAGCTTAACCTCATTTCCCATCACTCCCACTCAATCGTGAGACTCCCACTTAACCGTGAGACTTTCCTACAGAGGATAACTGAAAGACAACCTCGCTCTGATACCACTTGTTAGGATAAACCATAGATAAAAATAAAAACTACATGCAAATATAACCAATAATAGAAAATAATAGATCACACATAAATGAACACAAGGCATCAAGATTTAACGTGGTTCACCCAATCCCTAGGCTACGTCCACCAAACAGCAAGTTCAATCTTATTACAATCCAGTGATTACAACCTGATTACAATTTGTAATCCCTTACAGCTCAATATCGCCGCAAGAACCAATTTCCCATCATAACATAATGAAAATACCTAACCCTAAACCCTTTTATACAAATATTAAACCACTTTAGGGTTATAACATGTTGGCCATATGTCAGCCATAATATGTCAGCTACCATGTCGGCCACGGCCCAAAAAAAAATTTCGGGCCAATGCCCCAAACCCCACTATTTATGAAGTATGTACAGTACTTTCCTAATCAGTCACCATAATCTAACATTCTTCTATCCTAAATGCCTGCTAGATGTCTTCATTGCTAGAAATCTCATCAAAAATCTTCCTAAATTTTTACACTACTATCTCAATGGGTATCAATTTCTCTCATGCATTTTCTTTGAATATGTCTACACATGCATCACTGTAATGTTTCTCTACCTCCAAAATTTTCTCTTTGGCTTGGTCCTTTAGCTGATGGATCTCTGCATGTAATGATTCCATTACTTTATTACTATCCACTATCTTCTCTATCTAATCATCAATCAAATCTAACTCTTCTATAGTATATACATCCATAAGAATTTTGTAACTCTAGCCCTTTATCACCTGTAGCACCTGTAAATCTTTCCACCGAGTATGTACCTCATCCATAAGAGTGAAATCCTACTTCAAAATTGCTACCATTTTATCCACACTTTGTTGCATAACATGAAGTAGCTTCAAATTTCTTTAGATGATCAAAATTCCCTTTTCCTCAAAATTTTCCTACCATTATTGACAAGAATTTAAAAATGGATCTAATTGTACAGCCTACCTATCTATTCTTTCCAATGTCAGAGTCTCCTTAGGGTGTTCAGGATCCAAGGGACCAACAACTTCAGCTTAATATCCTTTTAGGATTTCATTTTGCCTTCAAAGTGTTATAATTATGCCCCTTCTTATTCCAAACTCTTAAATACCTCCTTCATCCCCATTATGACCATCAACTTGATTGTATCCAATGTAGGCTTTCCAAGCATAACCTCTCTAATTTGATAGTCATGTGGAGTCAAGTCCTCTACATCTGCATCAAGAGGAGGAATAACCACTTGTGCAAATAAATCTTGGTTCCAATCAGTGTTAATGAATGTTAATGTTCTTGCCTCTTTTGATGGAGACTTAGGCTTCCTTATAACCTTAATCAATTCAATCATGTCCTCTTTATTGGCATTGAATTGTTGATTTTTATTTCTTTTCTTTATGCAACCATCTTGGAATTCGTTCCACCAAAGGCTTACCTCTCAAGGATGAAGGAGCTTTCTTTGCTACCCATTTTCCCTTATTGATCCTTTATGGGGTTCTCTCCTTCTATGGAGGCTCTTGCTCTATAGTTTTTGTTTTAGTGGAGCCCATAGTTCTTACCTTAGAGTCCTAGGAAGCTTGCTAAGGATATTGAACCATTTTCCCTTCTCGACACACTTCATCAGTTAATACTTGTTGTGGCTCTTCCTCCTATTCCTTTTGGACTTTCCCTTGTTTGGTACTTGGTGGTAGAGGAATAGTAGAGCCTTTATCCACAACTGTGGCTTGCAATGGGAATGAAGGAGTTATCTTAGGACCATACGACTCTGGTGGCATTTTAGTCTAGTCTTCTTGTTGGGGTTCATTCTTTGGTATATCCCTAATATTATCTCCCACCAATTTAGTACCCATAGGCATGAAATCAAAATCTAACATCTTAAAGATATCAGTGCCCTCTACATCATATTCATCAATCCATTGCTACATTTCATCCTCTGGTGTGGTCATCCATAAAGGTTCTTCCAAGATTGGTGGTGGTGTAGTAGTAGAACTTCTTCTCCTTTCTTGTTCTGTGGCTCTTGCTAGCTAGGTTTTCCCATTCAAAGGTACATTGTCCTCACCATCTTCTTATTCCTCTTCTCTAGGAATAGGTTCTAGAATGGATGTGAAAGGAACTACCCTCCTGATCACCCTTTGCCTTTTCTTAACCGAAGTTTTGATCTTTCTTCCTTTCTTGGGCATAGAAGGGGATGCTTGTTATGTGTGCCAAGGTGGAGAGACCTCTTGAATCTCACCATCTATTTCTATTTTGCTAGGTGTAGTAGCTGGTGGCATTTGTGAGTCATCCTAAACTGTGATGCCCCTATATCCTTCAGTCCTTGTATATTTACTTCTTCTTGCTATGGGGGTGTCAGGATTTCACCTTCTTCTGGCTCGACACTTTGGGGAGAATTACTTTCTTTTTTCCTTTCCTCTTCTCTCCTAAGGGTGATAGTATCCAACTGGTCTATCAAGTTGGTACACCATTTCGCATTTTATTGGTGATTGAGTTGTAAAGTTAGGGATGGTGACTTTCTTCCCTCTACCTTTGGTCAGATGGGATTGTGCATGAAAGATTACTATTTCAGGCACTGGATCAAGTTTAAATGGTTTCTTGATCCAATCTTGTGTCATTTTAATGACATGCCTTGCCCTATTGTCAATGTCCAAATTATCTTCTCTATCAACCTCAGCATTCACTGTGGGGCATTCCTCAATTTTATTTGTGTTGAAAAAAGGATCAAGAAGCTCCCCTGAGTCTTATTGTAATATCTTCAATGGAATCTTTATCTACAGGGCCTTCTCTACTAAGTAAAAAGACATTCTATAATAATCCATTATTCAAATATTGTAGTCATTTGTAGCATTCATCTAGTGATCCTCAATGGCTTCTTCATGTTGGAATGTCTTGCCTGTTAGATACTATACCCTCCTAATATTATCAAAACATGGCCTTGAAGAAATGTACTCTTTTAAGGGATATTGATCCCATTCACATTCAAAAGATGTAATATCATGTTTCTAAAGCACCTGAAAAGGTCCTATGGTCATAGGCCACATCCAACAATGTTTATGTTATTTTTTGACTCTATCATATGCAGATGCAATTTGTCAAGCAATCTCCAAGAGGACGAGTCTATCACAATGGTACCTTGGAAGCTTCTTTGGTGTGACAGTAGTACTAGCTACCCTTAGATATGTAAATTTTTTGAACTAAATGTATTATTCTCTGAGTATCATTATTTGTGCCACTCCATCATCTAATAATCTCTTTGCATAATCTCCTTCTATGAATTTGATTATGGTAGATATGAAAGCATCATTAACAATTATGTACTCCTTGCTCTACTTTGAGAGTCTCTTCTTTACCAACTAAGGGTAGACAATGTATAGCCATGCATTAGGATCTTGCATGCTACCCCTCTTGTACAACCCTATATAGTCTATCACCATTATGGCTAACAAGTACACCAAATATGATGCCATACAGAACTTCCTTTTGTTCTTTACTACCTCTAGCTATTCACATAAATTTTCACTAAAAGTAGAGGCCCAATTGAGTGGCATCTTTGTAGTCTTGATGGTCTCAATGAAATGTACCATAAAGATGTTCAAATGTCTAGCTGATGGTAAACCCATAACCATACTCAAAAATATAATTGAGTATTCAATGTCTTCCTTCATATATCCTCTAGTCATGTCAACTTTGCTAATCTTCTTTCCCAAAGGAGTCTTCTCTAGAAGGTAGGATGATTGAATGATCTTAGAGGCTTCCTCAATATATTCCCAATACCATCTTTATAATTGTTCATAAGTAAGCTTGATAAATTGATCTACACGTGGTAGATGGAATACCTTCTCAATATTATCAAGTCAAAGATCAAGTATAATTTCCCTAGTTATGCTCTTCATAACTCTCTCCTCAAAGATAAAGTGTTCCACAAGTGTCATTATGAGCTCTAAAGATTATACCAACATTGAGTGTGAAGCTGCATTTACCAGCCCTTATCGAATCAATGTAGAAACCATAGTAGACCTCTCAATAGGTTTATTACAAATGTTCAGGAATTCCCCTAAATCAGTATGCCCCAAGTCTATATCTTTGATCTTTGAGTAGTCATCTTGAAACCTTGACTTTGTTGAATGTCTTGGAATTTGAAGATCACAAGTTTCGGTGCCATTTTATTGCCCATAGAAGCTAATGAAGATGTCATTATATCTTACGAGTGTGAGAATTGTAGAGCTAGGAGGTGCGGGAGCTATGTAGCTTGGAGATATGGTGAAAGTAGAAGATGCAAAGAGATCACTAGGGAAAACAAGAAAAATACAAGGTAAAGATGTAAGGGACCCCCCCCCCCCCCCCCCCCCCCACCCTTAAATAGGCATTGTACCCTATTAGTGTAGTTGTGCTAGTGTGCAGATGCACAACTATGTAGTTGCATTTAAAAGAAAACCCTTTCCCAATTTGGGCATACTAGCACAGGTTAGGAGGTGTGCCTAGTGCACCAGAGTTTCTTAATAGTTAGCTAGTTCACCGAACCTTTTGATTTTTGACCTCTAGTTTTTTTCGACAAGACTTAGACATAAACTAGGAGAATATGGGAGACCTCAAAATGGTTTAGATCTTGGATTAAGAGTCAGAAACAAATTAGGAGGTCTCTGTTTCTACTAGGAAATGATTCATGTGTTGAGGAACCACAACAAGTCATATTTTGTGACAACCAGAGCGCCATACAAATCTCACAGAATCTGTTCCATCATCAACGGACCAAACACATAGAGATCCACATGCACTACATCTGGGAACTCATCCATGGTCATGTCATCAACCTTTGCTATTTTTTGGCTTTCAAGCAAGTTGCTAATATCTTCACCAAACCCTTCAGTAAGAGAAATTTCCTTTATTTGTGAGCTTTTCTAGGGGTGCAGGATGCTTCATCTTTTGTGGGGGCCTCTTCCTCTCATTCAGAGTCCTGACTTTTTGGGGAGTATCTTTTCTCTCTCTTTTAGGGGACTTATATGTACATGGGTACCTCATCAAGCATGACTTTCCAGGACCCATTTCTACATCCACCTAAGCTTTGCTTCTGGGGGGTATTAGTGTAGTTTTTTTTATTACCTAGTGGATTATTTATTTTTCCCTATATTGCTAGGTTTTTCCTACACTTTTAATAATCTTGCTTAGGTTAATAAAGCATGTCTTATTTAGTAAGTGGTTGTGAGGTGTCACCTTCCTACATGTGAGCATCCATTAGCTATCTTAGGAATATATTTTCCTATCTTTAGTCTGATACATGGTTGCTCCTCATTGGTCAATGTTGCCACCTCCTCCCTCCTCCTAGTATATATAAGCATGCTACCTGGGTTGTATTTGTACTCTATTTCTTTTGCATCTTCATAATGTTATCTTTCTTCTAGAATTTTCATTACTCTCTTGGAGACTAACTCTATGTTGCTATTTTTATTTTGTATCATTTGCATTCATAGTTTAGATATCTATTCTTTGCACTAGTTTTCTGGGTTATCAATCTTTTCATATTCTAACACAATTTTCCCATATGTTGTCATCAATGACAAAGGTGGAGATTACTAGAAATATGGATAAGTAGGATAAGTTAGGGTTGTCATTTATGGAAACATACATCTCATAATGAGATAGAAGAATGTACAATTAGAGATCTCATAGTCTATGAAAGAAAATTATCTAAGTGTTAGATAGTTTCACTAGCAATACAGAGACATTTTTTGGTAATACAAAATATACAGATATATTTGACATGTGCATAGTTAAGGATAGGTAATATAAAGTTCCATGATGATGTGGCTAAGTGCATAGTATAGTATGGATAGTATGACATTAGATATATTTGTTTTCCCAGTAAAGGTAGTGACATAGCAAAACATAGCATAGCAGTAAAAGGTGAATAATAGGTTAAGGAATTATTTTGGTGACAAAATAATTACTTAATTATTTAGGAATGATATCCTAGATGTTATCCCTAAGTTAGAAAGAGTAAATTTTTTAATATGTCAAGCATCTAAAATTATTAAGGTCAACTAGACAGATTTTTGTAAAAAGGAAAGATATATGTAAGAAATCATAACTTTTGAAGTTATGTGTGTGATTGTGAAGTTGTGCGTGAGAATGTGAATTATGTATGTGATATGTGAATATATCTGAAGGCCATGTGATGTGAATTCTGATGTAAGATCATAGGTATGCAAAGTACAATAGTCAGTAGTAAAAAGGTTCTTGTATCTATCTCTTTTTTATAAAGGCACTACATTGTATAATTGCATGTTTGGGAAGTGAGCTCTTCTTGCATGCATTTGTAATTGTATTACCAACTCCTAACAGAGTTTCTAATAAGGACCGATACACTACATGTATTTCATAAACTCCTAACAGTGTTAATATCCTTAACAAGATTCTTTTGTTTAGTGGATCATTCTATGGGTACCATCCCCATCGAGGTTTTCCCTTGGCCACAGTTTACCTAGTTAACAAAATATGGTTTTATGAGTTCTCTTTATGTATAGATTTATTTACTATTCATCATTGTTGGTTTTATTTTATATGCATGTTATAGGGAAAAATTTTGTATAATATTGATTCAACCCCCCCCCCCCCCCCCCCTCACCCCGGCCTCAATATTATATATTTCTAACAACTAGGTCATAGTTATCCATTAACTCCAAAAGTAGGTCAACATCGAGGAAAATGTTAGGTATTACTAGTTTACCTAGATCATATTGCCATACATTGCTAAGTGGGGTCCTTGTATTGGCTTGGCCATGCTACCATGTAAAGATCTCTAAACCTTTGGTGGGCATGTTTGTATCACATACATTCCCATATTTGTCTTTTAAACCTAATTGTACTTCATTCTTCAATACCTTCCACCCTCCAATGACTTCTCTACCCTCCTTTGACATAGGTAACTATTCAATAAAGCATCCTCAATGCTTTTATCCTCATAACTAAATTTTCCAAAGTACTTTTTTAGAGGCTTTTTTTCTCAAAATGGGGAATCTACATAATTAGCATTTATCTAGGGCTCAAGGATACAAACTAAGACCTACTTGTAGAAAAGGAAAGTCTTAGGTGACACAACTTTCAAATTTAGAATACAAGAGATAATGCAACACTTGTTCAATTCACAATTTCTAGAGCATTTCAATTTTAATTTCAAAACCCTTGAGCTCACTAATTTTGCTTCTTACAAATTTGGTATGTGGTTCTTGACAACTAATATGAGGTGATAGCCTTTAAACTCTTTGTATCCTCATTTAAACAACAAACTAGTGCAAAATAACTATCAATTTGCCATGCTGAAGAAAACTCCTTTTCTGGACTATGTACCCAAATTTGAAAACCTTTTGTTGATCATCTTTTGGCTATCATGGGATGTTTAAAATCTCCTTTTAACTTTCATTAACCAGTCAGTCATCACTTGGGACCCATTACAATCCAATAAGGCTCTAGAGAATTAATTACATAATCTTGTCTGAAAATTCAACACCTCTGAGTGGGGGGACACGTGGAAGAATCATGCTTCATTTCCATACATCTTATATTACCTTGCAATAACATGCAAACTAATGATTTACCATTCTCTTCTCAAACACATGGATGTATGATCCTTACTAAGTGATCAACTCCCCACCATTTATTTGCTACTCATGCCTTATATCTCCTTTAAATGGTAACACATTTACCTTGGTGTGAGTGGGACACATGGAAGGATCACACTTTACTACTATAGGAGAGCCAAATTTTAGTGAAATAACAAAGACTATTAGATAATCCCCTTTGAAAAAGAGATCATGAATACTTATGTGACTAAGATTTCTAACATAGTCTGCATGGTCCAATTATCTATCAGGTCCCTACTAACTCCTTAGTTCCCACTAGAAACTGAGACACATGATGGCATAACCTTGCTTCCTCACCATAACCCTTATCATATTTTGAGAAGACATGATATTCACTAACTCATAAGGGAAGGAACCACTAGGAAATAAAAATAAAACACAATCACGTACTCCATGTGGCATCCTTTTGGAATTCTCATCATACAAATTATACCTCTCACCCACCATACTGGTTCTCATGGACATGCGTGGACAAATTAGAACATGGTTAGCCCCCACTGGAATTGGCCCCACTAAAGATTTGAGTTTAAGTTTAACTCCATGTGTTAGAATCCTAGTTCATCACTATATTAGCTTTCTAATGTTGTGGGATAACATGATTCATCAATATATTTCTTTGTATTTGCAACATACAGGCCAATGTAGGATGTATGTCATTATCTCACTATAGTGCCATTCAAGGAAGGAAACTTAGCAAGATAGTTTTGGTCATTGATTTGTCTTGACTATTGGCTCAAAGAGAGAGGTATCTTGTCCCACCATCTCCATATGTTATCATCATGTGTTCTCTCTAAGATGAAGGTTAGACATTGAGAAGAAATGTGTGTCATTGATCTGGATCACATCATTATCACATGCTTGAAACCAAATAATGAATAAAGTGATTAATACCAAAGTTTAAAGATTAATAGAAAGGGATCATCGGTGATAGAAAATTTAATATCTAGCATATGTATATTTACAAAGTATAACCCTTTCTTAAAGCTTAAGGTGACTATTATTTTAAAAACAACAGGTCAAGGGTCACAACTTAAAAGGTGATAAAGTCTAGACTTAAAACATATTAAGAAGATGGGCACCCTTTCCATAAGTAAATACAAAAGGAAAAAAAGAAATAGAAATGGCTTAGGGGTTTTCTCAATTTAGCCTAGGGTTTCTACCTAAAAACCCTATGCAACTATGGTTTTCTCAAAAGAAGAAAAACCACAAGCACAAAAACATGAACAAAAGAGTCCTTAGGTGAAAATGAAAAAATACTCAGGAAAAATACACCAACAAAATCTCTATGGTTAATTTCCATGATTGTGATATGTACAATATCTACTTTTTTCTTCTAGTCATAATTTGTAGACCATGCTAGTTTCTATGAAACAAACTACCATGGATGAATATGAGTAGAGATTCTAATTTGGAATACCATCTAGAAATGGTAAGGAACCCCTCCCTTATTCAAGATTAATCATGGAATCTTAATTCATAGCATTCTATATTTATTTTTTGAGTTCTCTAGAATAAATGTGTGGGAATAGTGGATAAATGTGTAGTATTGTGGATAGACAAATTTTCTGACAACTTAAAACAAAAGTGCAACAAAAATAGATAGAAGTGTAACTCTAAGAAACAAGAGCACAATAATATAGAATAGAAGTGTGGTAACAGTGAACAAAAGCACAATTATAGAATAAGTACAATGAATGAAAGTATAACAATAATGTATACATATGCAAGAATATAAAATAGAAGTCCAAGAGTAATTAATAAATGCATGGCAATAGAATTTCTTAACTAGATAGGAAGATTTTGTCCTCTAGAGCCTGTTTTTGCACCAAGGTATAACATAAAATGAACATTTAAGTATAAATGGTATAATTTTCCTTTTTTATACTTAAAGTTACATTTTACGATATACATATTTTACCTTTCTATATAGGTTCCAAACTCATAGGAGTTAAAATAAAGATTATAGATTTTGAGGTTTTAAGGAATTCATACTTAGCCAAATTTCAAGAATCAATAATTCATCTTGTCCCTTATGTGTTTTGTAACCTTATGACTACTTCTAAGGAATTTACTTTCTATAACTATGATATTCATTGTTGAAATGTATTTTATGAGTGGTTGTGCATCTTATGTGATCAATTAGGGTTTAGTGGATTACACTAGAAGTGTGCCCTAAATTTGCATTCTCTCTCTTGTATGATTGAG
This sequence comes from Cupressus sempervirens, assembly GCA_028749045.1. Lineage (NCBI taxonomy): Eukaryota > Viridiplantae > Streptophyta > Pinopsida > Cupressales > Cupressaceae > Cupressus > Cupressus sempervirens. The sequence goes on along the minus strand of CM053783.1, from coordinate 670,920,916 downwards.
TTGCGTTCCTAATTGAATTTTTTTGGGGTTACTAGAGGCTTATGGATTTTTTGTTTCCTTTGAAAATGAATTTTCTTATAACTTTTTGATTCTATGATGTTGTTCATGTGAATATATTTTGATGTATGAGTTAGGGTTGTGGACTAGGGGAATGGGATTCTAGGTTATTATTCCCTCTAACTCTTTGTGCTTTTGGATTCTTTTGATAAGTATGGTAGAATCTCTAGGTGAGTCACTCACACTTGGTGTTGGGTCCCAAAAGTAGCTTCCAGAGATCCTGTGTTTGAAAGCCAAAGCCTTGCGTCAATTGGTTCCATTTGTGAGTTGGTTAATACATGATAACATAATAATAAATGAAATTATGGATTGGGTTTTTTAATTCAAACACTAAAGAAGATAATTGTGGAAGAGTTTTTGGAGTACTTAGCGAAGGGACATGTTTCATAATTTATAGGTCCCTAACCTAGGAGGTTGATCCCAGCATTACTTGGTTGTTTCTATCCTTGTTGGAGTAATCAAGGAAAAGGTGTTATGTGTAGAAAGATGGCCTTAAGCCCACAAGGTTAATCCCAACACCTTAGGAAGGTATTATGACACTCACCTAAATGTGATTGAACCCGTCACTCTTCTTTTTTCCTCTAGTTGTCTATTTTATTTGTGATTTCAATTTGAGATTTATTCCTTTATGTGCCCTTATGTTACCTTTGTACATTTATTTTGGGGTATAATCCATAGATTAGCTTAGAAACTATGTGGATCATGGTCTTATCTCCTAGCTCAGGGGAGTGGACCATTTATGGCTCCACGTGGTTGGGTGGTAATGAATTTTTGAGGTATTGTTCTAGTTTTCATGGATGGATTTATATATGGATCCTTATTGAGTGATTGTTGAAGATGTATTATTGTAGTATATTTATTGAATTTGATTGAAATAAATCTATGTAAAATTGTAATAAGAATAAGGGTATGTGCAGGATCATGGTCAACCAAACTATGGCACATTATTTTATAGTTATGAAATATATATCAACAAGTTGTATGAAAATAATCTATAGGAAATTTAATGTATTTTTTAAACTAATAGGACTTATCTAGAGAAAAAAATATTTTATTAGTCAAAATTTTGGATTTTAATGCAGTACTACAAAAATTTCAGGGAAAAAATAAAAAGTAGGTCTATATCTAACCGCCTTAATAAAAATAAAATGATAATATTTGTATATATAATTATAAATATATTAAGTAGAATCATGTACAGTTGTGATGCATATTTTTGGGTATTTTTATTCCAATTAAATAATTAAATATGAATTTTCTACTATAACTTTTTTAGAATAAAACAACTCCCGTGTCTGACCATCTTAGCTAATTGCAAACTTTACAAAATTATGTTTTTATTTTTTTTTTTATATACTAAGAAGAGCATAGAATGTGACATAACTTTTTGATTTCAAAATATTTATTTCATTTGAATGTTATAGCCATTTTTCAATTAGTATGCCAATAAGCACTTGACAAACATCTTCATTAGAAATTAACTAACAAACACTTATCAAACTCATAATTTGACAGCAATTATATTGATGGAATATTGAGATTTTTCTCATGAAACCCTTTTTGTTTCATTGAATTTGGATGAAAAAATGTTGTCACATGGCCATTCGAAGTCTGAATGTTTGAAAAACATTGCTAACATTCCTTCGAAAAGTTTTGTCATTTTTCCTTCTAAAATTTGGATTCCTATTTATTTTCCTCATGTCCATTTACTGGATCTTCTTCATTCATTACCTATAGGGTTAGTATTTCTAAACATTCTACTATTGCTACCATTATTGTCAAATTTAGGTTTCTTATAATGAATTACTTTATGACCATGAAAATTATATTAATAAAAATTAGTAATAGGTTTGAATGACTTGCATGTATTGTCTCTCTTTATATGACCAATTTCTTTACATTAAAATAATCTACCTTTAAATTTGTACCTTGTATCTCTAGGTGATTCAACTTGCTCTCTTGTCTCTGGTTTGTTAACTTCCTTAAGTTGACTTGGTTGCTCAACTTATTTTGGTGCATCTTTAGATTGACTTGATTAAATCTTATTTTGATCATCCTTCTTGTGTTCAAGAAGTTCAACAACTAGATCCAGTTCCTTTCTTTCTTCATGTTTCTTTGTTGACTTTTCTCCAACAAAATATCTAAGACCAATCTTATCATAGGAAGGTCTCTGAAAATATAGTTGCTCATCAATTTTCTCACTAATGGAATATAATTGGTCTAATTGTTTCTTAGCTTGGGTTAACTCTCCTTTCACAATAGTATTATATTTCACAAGTTTTGAATGTTCCAGCTTGATGGATTCAATTTTAGATGTTACTTTTGTAGGATGGGATCTTAGATCTGCACTCTCAAATTTCAAATCTGGCTCAACTTTTCTATCATCTTTCTTCAAACTTAATTTTATTTCAATGATCTTCAACTCATGTTTAAGAATCTTATTTTCTTTCTTCAAATTTGATACTTCATTATTATCTTTCTTTTTTAATCCTTAGGTTCCTTAACAAATTTGAGATGATCAATCTGGTCTTTCAATTTCCCAATGTAGTCTTTCGCATCATCGTATCTTTCTTTTAGGTTATCCCTTTCTTCAGTAAGAATGTCAAACTACTAAAGAGCTTCTTCAAGATTCTTCTACAATTTTTCCACATCCATAGGGATATTACTCAATATATTAAGCCTCTTCTTGGTAATTGTGGCCTGATACCAATTGTTAGAAATAGGGAATACTAAGAGGGGTCATGAATCATTATTCTACAAACTTTAGCCCAAAACTGGATATTATTGATTACTTTATATTTTGCATAAAAAAGTAAACTAATATTTTTGAATAGTAAAAATAACCATACACAAAGAGAACTCATAAAACCATATTTTGTTAACTATGGAAGCCCTAGCCAAGAGAAAACCCTAGTGGGGATGGTACCCACAAAATTATGCACTAAAAAAAAGTATCTAGATATAGATGTTGATCTTGTTAGGAGTATATTACATACATATAGTGTCTTGGTCTTTGTTATAGTACTAGGCCCTCCTTTTATAACTATTATCTCTTGAAATTTCCATTTTTCTAATTAGTTGATCATCTTGCATAGGGATTAATGACCCATAACAAAATGAACAATCATATTCTTAAATGAATCTATGATTATTAAATCATGCATTAAGTTAGCTAAAAATAGTTTTCCTCAATGTTTGTGCGATTCCAAATAAATACACCAAAACTAGCTTGCTTAGCACATGAATACTCTGACATCGGTCATAACTAATCCCTCGGCTTCTATCTACTTAGAACAGACTATATCACTCAAAATGAACTAACTCTCAATAGGTCAGCTTATATAGTGATCTGATCAACTTGGCATATATTGGAATACTTGATGACCATAGACTTGATTGGCTTTAATTACATAGCTCAAAATGAACTAACTCTCAATAGGTCAGCTTATATAGTGTTATGATCAACTTGGCATATATTGGAATGCTCAATGACCATAGACTTGATTGTCTTCAACTAAAATGTGAACAATTCCTATATAACTAAAACTAGCTTGCTTAGCAAACGAATACTCTGACATCGTTCATAACTAATCCCTTGGCTTCTATCTACTTAGAACAGACTATATCACTCAAAATGAACTAACTCTCAATAGGTCAACTTATATAGTGTTCTAATCAACTTGGCATATATTGGAATACTCGATGACCATAGACTTGATTGGCTTTAATTACATAGCTTGATCACATTTATGATCAACCAACTCTTCCATAGGAATGACTAATTTTTTGACACTAATAGACAGCAAAATTTAGGGATCCATACAGAGATGAGTGTGCTCATGGTGAGGAGCTAAGTAGAGAGGGGGATACAAGTAGATGAGAGGAAAAGTGCCATAAGGCTAGAGCATCTTACTGCTATAGAGTATATAGAGGTATTGTGCCTTCAACATAGGGATTTCCATAGTATTCTGAGAGAGTGAGAGATCAGAGAGAGCGATACAAAAATTGGAGAAGACTCAAGCACCACCTTCAAATCCACATCCTACACAGGAGGGAGGAATTCAATCCTAAGGTCTAGGTGTAACATAGGTTGGATGTCTTTGTGACATTTTTTTGTATCATTTTCAAAGACAACTATCCAAATTTTTTACTCATGTTGGATGTATATTGGATATTTCATCATCATATATATGAGATTCTAGACTTTGGATTATGGCATTGTCTACTTGTCTCTTTCTTTGCATGCTCATGTGATGGATGTACCTCTATGTTTCAGCACTTATAGTTTTTCTTCCATGTAATTTTATTATGTATTCTCATGTTCATGTATGCTCATCTTATGTTGATATCCCCATGGATGTATTTTAATGTTTCTCTCTCATATGCTTAGCTCTATGTGATGATATAGACTTATGATTTGAAAACTTAGTACTTGGATAAGTCAGATATGATGATGAGATTAACCCCTTGTGATGATAGGAGTTAAATAAGGATTAAGTTGATAAGACTAATAAGGAGTGAAAGGTATGGTCGAGAAGAAGTGGAAGGAGATGAACACAGTTAGCTGACACATCCATGAAAGATAAAGAGAACTCTCTCAACATTCAAAATATAAAGCTACACTAAAAATGAACCCTAGAATACAAGCTAGTATGCAAAGGTGTAATTTTACGAGCTATATAGGTAGGTCCTAGTTTTTATCATTGAGCCTTATTAGCAACATCAAAATATCATACAATCAGCACTAGCATAAACTATGAGGATATGAATATGATCTATATCATATTGAAATGTGGGAACTCAACCTATGCATCAAAGGCATAGAGGTCAAGATGATTAGTATAGTTAGATTCCCTAGGTTTAATGTAGCAAGATTATGCATGCATTAAGACTTAGGATGTTGAGATGGCCATAAGCACGCACTTGCGAAAAATAGTAAAGGATGATACCTTAAAGATCTTGAGTGGCAAGTAGGAAAAGTAAGATGCTCAAGTCACTCAAGATCAAGAAGGTATACCCACAAGTAGAAATAAAAGAAAGATGTGCCACATACCCCCATTCTTCTAGTGCATGACATCCTATAGAGACTATTAGGGAGGGAATATTCAACAAAGAAATCATCACAGATAAGACACAAAGAAAATAAGGCCAACAAGTCTTAGCCAATGTTAAGTGTTTAAGTGTGTGTGTTAAAGTCACATGACATTCTCTTTAGGACTTAACTCTATTAATGAGAAGTATAAAAAAATCCTATATTGTAGGTAAAGCATCTAATAAGTGTTTAAAAATACTCTATGCCAAGGGGAGTGTTGAGAAACATTTTTTGATAGTATGTTAAAGAAATAACAATGCAGTAAGGAGACCCATGATACGCCTAGACAATTTGTGACCACTAGACCTAGACGAGAGTCAATTCCAAGCTAGGCAAGATAAAAGCAATATGGAATGAGTGGTTTGTGAGGGGAAATTGATAGACTGATAGAAAAAGGTACAAGGGTCTCAAGTAGTGCTTGTTTCTAGGTTTTCACCACTTGGCAAGATTTTTTTTCAAGACATTTCTAATTCTTTTGTATTCTTTTAACATCATAAGTATGTACAAAGATGATGTTGTACCCAAAAATTAGGGCACAAACACACAAACAGAAAAAATTAAAGGAGGTTATAACTATGTTTTATACACACTAACATAGAAAGAGTTGCAGATAGCTTAATGGTATGATAAGGTTTATAAGTTCAAGCCTCAAGGTTACACAATTAGGTCACAGAGTGTTTAAGGTTTAAGTTTCAAATTTACATCATTGATCATGGTGATAGTTATAAGGTGAAGAGATGCACTTAAAGAGTCTCATTCTCATTTATAGGTTTAGACATATTATTGGATTCAGTTAAACATTTCACTAAAATTCATAAGTCAATTTTATAGACATACTTTAGTAAGTTCTATAAGCCATAATGTTATTGCTACATGAACACCTAATAATGGGGTTGATAAGGTTCATAGGGTACATTATTTAATAAATAAATTAAACTAAAGTACATGAATTCATAAAATTTCCCTTCTATTGTGATTAAAATGAAATATGATTTCAACCTAATATGTTATGAACATCTTGGAGGAAACATTCAGGTTCAAGTAATAAAATGTTAGGAATCCCTAGCAGAAAGTGTTAAAGCTATGGTTTGAATATAAATTTAAAAATTATGAATGTTATTTTGATAAATTAAATGTTAAGGGAATCCTTAATGCACTATGTGAGTTGCTAACATTATTCCAAGGTTACATACATTGAACTCAATTATAGACCAATAACTATATACCTTTAAATTTAATCCACCCAATATAATCTCATGCATTACACATGAAACTACAACTAAATATATATACCCTCTAAAATTGATGTAGGAGCATCCTGGGTTGCCTTGTTAAATCCTAATCATTTTTGTTCATTCTTTTAGTTGGTGCCGAGTTACTATAGCACTCAATTGGTGTTGAGTTACTATAGCACTTAGTTGGTGCCGAGTTATTGTAGCACTTAGTTGGTGTTGAGATACTGTAGCACTTAGTTGGTGTCAAGTTACTGTAGCAATCTAGTGTTGACCAAGTGTTCCTTCATGTGTTGAGTTACCCAGTGTATGCCAAATGACTCTTCATGTGTCGAGTTACCCATTGTATGATGAGTGTCTCTTCATGTGCTGATTTTTCCTATTTATGTTGAGTGTCAACATTTGGACGTGATTTCTACAATTCGACTTGCAAGATTTATTTTGATCATGATATTTATGTTAAGATCTTTTCTTGGGATGTGTCCAAACCCTTTTTGGGTTGGCCTTCCTCTTATGTAATGTTCTATAATGATCTATAAGTTATTTTTCCAAGTATATATAGAGTGTTTACACTTAGAGTTAGGAAAGTTTTGGAAGAGGATTGCAGAGTAGAATTGGAAAGTGTGAATTTACTATTGGATCTTTCAATGTGAATGCATTGTATTTGGTCGTAACCAAGAAGGTCTTACATTTGGGCATGTATGAAGATATTTTGATGTCCTTTGGTTTTTGTTCTTTGTGTTTTCTTATGTTGTGTTATTCTTGCAGGGTGGTTTGGATAGCTGGGTGAGCCTTTGGCCCTAGTTAATTCATCTCTTCCCTACATCAGGTGGTATCAAAGCTTAAGGTTTGTCCTTGTTGTGATTGGATCATATAGAACCCTAATTTGGATTTGATTCTAGGGTGGCAGATCTATAGATTTGACCTATAACTTGTAGAGGGTTATGATCTTGTAGGAACCTTATTTGTAAAGATGATTCATGGTAGAGGAAATGTTGATAATGCCATATTGGATCAATTGAGACAAACTATAGCTAGATTAGATGTTGTGGACATAGCCTAGAGGAGAAGAGCACATCTTGATGATGTAAGTGATGATGAAGTAGTAGTATCAGACCATAATCTAGAAACTAAAGAAGATCAAGATGAGGAAAGATTGGTGTGAGTGTTGTCTAGGGAAAATTCAAAGCATGTTGTAGAAGTTGTTCCATATGATGGAAAATTGGATACCAATGTTGTGTTGGATTGGATCTTAGATATGGAGAAGTCCTTTGAGTATGAAAACACTCTGAATAATAGAAAGGTGAAGATTGTAGTCACTAGGTTGAAAGGTCATGCATCACTATGGTGGGAACATTTGTAAATTGATAGACAAAGGCGAGGAAAGGAGAAGATCAGAACTTGGCCAAAGATGGTGAACAAGGTAAATAACAAATTCATTCTTGTTAATTACCAAGTTAGCTTGTTGAGAAAGATACAAAATTTGAAACAAAAGGATATGATTGTGAAAGAGTATATCGACGAATTCTATAGATTGGACATCAGATTTAGACATGTGGATGATGATGTTGAGAAAATTGCAAGGCACATAAATGGATTGAGATCTAGAATTAAAGATGAAATAATTTTTGTGAAGTTGGAAAGTGTAGAAGAAGCACATCAATATGCCTTGAAAGTTGAGGAGATCTTGATAAACAAGCATGAATAAAGACAAAGAGATAGAGGTGGTAGATTCTAGAGAGGCAGAGGTAGATCTTATGGTGAAGGTGGTAGATCTGAAATTTTTGTGCATGATAAAGGCAAATCTGAATGGAAGAATGATGACAAAGTAAAGACCAAATGGAAAATTGGTAGCTAATACTGAGGAGGTACTAGATCTTATCAAGGAAGAGGTAATTCTTATTCTATAGGTGGTTTTTTTGGTAATTGTTTCAGATGTAGTAAAGAGGGACATAGATCTTTTGAATATAGATCCTCTAAAAGTGGGCAATTTAACAGAAATTATGTGATTCAAGGAGATGATGAGGGTTCACCAAGTGGACCTGAGGCTAGAGAAAATATAATGGTGAGAAGAACCTTATGTAATAAGGGAAGTGATGAGGAACCTATTTTAAGGAGAAGTCTTTTCAAGACAAGATGTAAGATGGCTGAAAATTGTTGCAAAGTGATCATTGACAGTGGAAGTTCTACAAATTTGGCATCAGAAGAGTTGGTTACAAAGTTGCAATTTCAGAGGCTGAAGCATCCTAAACCCTATCATGTTTCATGGATCAAAGATGAGCATAAGATATTGGTAAGTGAAGAATACCTTGTGAAGTTCAAAATTGGTCATTACTTTGATGAAGTTTTGTATGATATTATGTCTATGGATTGTTGTCATATTTTTTTGGGTAGACCTTGGCAATATGATAGATATGCTATGCATGATGGAAGATTGAATCAATATACTCTTTGGGTGAATGGGAAGGAACAAATATTGTTGTCATTGATTGAAAGTCCAGATGAGGTTAGTTGTACTACAATAAAATTTTGCATGGTTAATGGGAAATAATTTTAAAAGGAAGTGAAGAAGAATCAAGTATGTTTTGCCATAGTTCCTAGAGGACTGAGTCATGGTAGTAATGATCGAGCAGCAAAAGCTAGTAATAACCAAGTGATAACAGATAGTGATAGTTGAGTACTAGTAGAAATTAAAAAAAAATTGAATGAGTATAAGGATATTGTTGCTAAGGATATTCTTGATGGTGTACCACCAATGAGAAGTATAAGTCATTGTGTGGATCTGATTCCTAGAGCTAGTTTTTCAAACAAAGCACCATATAGATTGACACCTACAAAGAATGAAGAACTTAATAGACCAGTGCATGAGTTGTTGCAGAAAGGTTTGATCAAAGAAAGCTTGAGTCCATCTATTGTACTTATTGTATTACCATCTAAAAAGAATGGAGAATGGACAATGTGTACTGATTCCAAAGCTATTAACAAGATAACAGTGAAATATAGGTTTCCTATGCTGAGGATGGATGACATAATGGATTGTTTGAGTGGAGCAAATTATTTTTCCAAGATTGATTTGAAGACTGGCTATCATCATATCAGAATTAGAGAAGGTGATGAATGGATGACTACTTTCAAGACAAAAGATGGTTTGTATGAATGGTTGTTTATGCCTTTTGGTTTGACTAATGCACCTAGCACTTTAATGAGGTTGATGAATGATGTTCTAAAAAGATTTTTGGGTAAATTTGTGATTGTATATCCGAATGATATTATGATATTTTGTAAGACTAAGGAAGAAAATCTTGAGCATATTAGACAAGTATTGTAGAGGTTGAAAGAGGAAAAGTTGTTGATTAATCTGAAAAAGTGTTCATTTTTGTAAGAGGAGATTGTGTATTCAAGATTTGTGATTTCAGCTAATGGATTGAAGATGGATCCTAAGAAGGTTAAAGAAAAATTGGAATGACCCACACCTAAGAATGTGGGTGAGGTAAGATCATTTCATGGTTTGGCTAGTTTTTATAGAAAGTTTATAAAGAATTGCAGTGCTATTTGTAATGCTATGACTGAGACAATAAGGGGAGATAAAAAGGAATTCAAGTGGACACATGGACCTGATAAGAGTTTTGAGACTTTGAAATAAAAGGTTGTCAAATAACCTGTATTGGCTTTCCCTGATTTCAATAAAGTATTTCAAGTTGAATGTGATGCAAGTGGTAATGCAATAGGAGTTGTATTAAGTCAAGAAGGTAAACCTATTGTTTTCTTTAGTGAGAAGTTGGATGATGCCAAAAGGAAGTATTCTATTTATGATCAATAATTTTATGCTATTATTCAAGCATTGAAGAAGTGGAGACATTATTTGATTCCTAAGGAGTTTGTCTTCTATACTAATCATAAAGCTTTACAATGCTTGGGAAGTCAACATAAATTGAATCAGAGACATATGAATGGGGTTGAGTACTTGTAGAGTTTCACATTTTTTATTAAGCATAGGAGTGGAGTTACTAATAGATTTTTTGATGCATTGAGTAGAAGACGTTCTTTGTTGACTTAAATGAAAGTTGAAGTTATTGGTTTTGATGAAATGTAAGAGTTGTATGATGTTGATCCTAATTTTTCTGAGGCATGGAGAGAGTGTAGAGCACCAAATCTGATAGATCACATAAGTAAGTATGATGAGTATTTCATTCAAGAAGGTATGTTGCTCAAGGGCATTCAATTGTGTATTCCTAGAAGTTCTATGAGGTTGAATCTGATTAAGGAAAAGCATAGTGGTGGATTGGCTGGACATTTTGGAATTGATAAGATATGGGGTTTTCTGAAAGAGAAGTATTATTGGCCACAAATGTATAAGGATGTTCAAAAATTTGTAAAGAGTTGTGTAGTTTGTCAAATTGCAAAAGGAGTAAGTCAAAATACTAGTTTGTATGCACTTGTTATTGTTCCTAAGAAATCTTGAAGTGACATTAGTATGAATTTTGTCCTTGGATTACCTAAGACAGTGAAGGGGTATGATTCCATATTTTTTGTAATGGATAGATTTTCTAAGATGGCTCATTTCATACCATGTAAGAAGACATTAGATGCAGAGTATGTTGCTGAAATTTTCTTTAAAGAGATTGTGAGATTGTTTGGATTACCAAGAAGCATTTTTTCTAACAAAGACAATAAGTTTTTTGGTTATTTTTGGAAGACTTTGTGGAAGAAGATGGGTACTAAATTAAAGTTTAGTTATACATTCCATCCACAAACAGATGGACAAAAAGAGGTTGTCAATAGAAGCTTGGGTAATTTTTTGAGATTTTTAGTTGGGAATAAGCCAAGTAATTGGGAGATGGTATTGGCACAAGCTGAATTTGTATATAATAATTTTATGAATAGGAGCATAGGGAAGACACCTCTTGAAATTATTACTAGAATGAAGCCTAGAGGAGTATCAGATTTGAGAGATGTTGCTAGTGAAGAAAAGAGAAGTATTTCAAGAGAAGAATTTGCTAATTTTATGGAGTCTTTGCATAAAGATGTGAAGTTGAGGTTGGAACAAAGTAATCAGAAGTATAAGGAGAATGATGATAATTCTAGAAGACATCATGATTTTGAAGTTGGTGATGAGGTGATCGTTCATCTAAAGAAAGGAAGATTCCTAGTTGGAACATATAGTAAGCTAAAGATGAAGAAATTTGGACCTTGTAAGATCTTGAAGAAGTTTGACAGTGGTAATGCTTATGAAGTTGAGTTACCTGATGACATGGATATATCTCCTATATTCAATATTTCTGATTTGTATAACTATCATGAGTTAGATGATGAAGTTGTTGTATTAGAAGATTATCCTAAGAAGCAGATTGAAGAAATTGAATAGATATTGGATCAGAAAGTTGGCAAGAACAAAGAGGAAAAGATTACTATGAATATTTGGTGAAGTGGAAAAATAGGCCTATTGAAGATGCTTCATAGATTTCTCAATATGAGTTGGATTCAACTCAGATTGTGACATCTCAATGATTCAAGAGAATCATTTCTTTCAACCTTGATTGTTTAATGCAAGAGCATCCTAGGTTGCCTTATCATCCTACTCATTTTTGTTCATTCTTCTAGTTGGTGCTGAGTTACTGTAGCACTCACTTGGTGTGGAGTTACTGTAGCACTTAGTTGGTGTCAAGTTATTGTAGGAATCTAGTGTTGAGCAAGTGTTCCTTCATGCACCAAGTTACATAATGTATGCCAAGTGACTCTTCATGTGCTGAGTTACTCAGTGTATGCCGAGTGACCCTTCATGTGCCAAATTTTCCTATTTATGCTAAGTGTTGACATTTGGATGTGATTTCTGCAAGCCAACTTGCAGGATTTATTTTGATCATGATATTTACGTTATGATATTTTCTTAGGATGTGTCCAGACCATTTTTGGGTCAGCCTTCCTCTTATGTAATGTTCTAAAATGATCTATAAACCATTTTTCCAAGTATATATAGAGTATTTAGGCTTAGAATTAGGCAAGTTTTGGAAGAGGATTGCAGAGAAGAATTGGAAAGTGTGAATTTGTTGTTGGATCTTTGAATGTGAATGTATTTGTATTTGGTTGTAACCCAAAATGCCTTACAACTGGGCATGTATGAAGATATTTTTATGGATCAATAAAAGTATTTCACTCTTCTTCCTCCTTTGGTTGTTATTCTTTGTGTTTGCTTACGTTGTGTTTACTCTTGCATGGTGGTTTGGATAGCTGGGTGAGCCTTTGCCCCTAGTTATTTCATCTCTTCCTTGCATCAAAAATATCCTTAATTACTACAATATCATCCACAACATATTATACATTCTTACTTACTAAAATAAAAAACAGACTAATAACCCATTAAACCATTACTAACTAAGCTGTACATAAATACATATAACATCTGCCAAATCTACTAACTATATAATTAATCCACTTTAATAAGTTAATTCTATCCCCCACACATACTAACTAAATTACATAAATACTAATTAATTATAATCAAAAAAAGAAAATATAACTAAATATAGCATATTAATTTTAATTATACTACTATCCTAAACACTAATCTGACCACATTAAAATATACACACTAATAACAATACTATTAGCTTCTAACTAAATACCCATTATTAACTACCTACTAATCAAATGGCTAGCCACTAACAATAGTAAAATTAATTGCTAACTCAATAATTAAAATCCTTAACTACCTATATTATTCCCTAATCCTAACCTACTAACCCTATTCCCTTACATACCTTACCACATCCCACCATACCTTATTACCCCTACCCCGTACTACCCTAGACCTTAGACACCCACTTGGGCATCCAAAGTCTACATTCCAAACCAAGTGGGAGCTATAAATATCAAGTGGGTTGTCCTCCATATAGAGCATTGCTCCACTCAGACTTGGAATGCATGGGATAAATAAGGAAGGAGTTGGGGAAAGTTTGGGCCCCACCAAAATTTAAAAGGCACCCATAACAAAGTTATAATATTCAAATAAATGCCAAACCATTCTCTGCACCAAGTTAGCATGGACTTGGGAATGGATGAGGCGGGTGGGGTGTGGGCCCCACGTGGGGTCACATCCCACTCACCTCAACTTGTGTTTTTAAATTTATAAATAAATTATTTGTTGATGGGCTTTTGAAAAGGGACATATTCAAAGTCTTATGCGTTTATGTTTTTTTTTTTCTTGCTAGGTTCTAATTATAAATTTATACATTTGAAAGGCAATATATAGAAGAATATTCTTTGTGTAATTTTATATTTGGAGGAAGAATTAATTTCTCATACCATACATTTTCTAGAGAGAAAATTTGCTCTCCCATAAAATGTATGACATCCATTTTTATTATTTCCTTACCTTTAGCTTTCTAGTGAATTGATTTCCTAATTCATTTATCCATTGCCTTGGTTAGTATATTAATTTAGTTATTAACATGGTGATATACTATCTATTAATTCTTTTACACGTAGCTTTAATGATCGCCTTAATGAATTTTCTAATCTAATTAGTCAATGAAAGGAGGGTAAAATCTATGTAGTATATCTAATTAGAGTGATATTCAATTCATACACTAAATAACTTATTTAAATTTGAATTCTTGATTCTACAATACATAATCATGAAACTACCTAATAAATAATTTCTTCATTCTTTCACTACCAAGACAAAATGTAAAGGGATGAATTCACACAATAGTTTGAATCAATGATTTCAACAAATATACCTTTATTATCAATTTGAGATCAATGAATACAATGAAAGTAACTATTGAAGTGTTACATTAATTCATCACAAATTTCTTCACATAATGGAACTAAAATTTCCTATCAATTGATATGTATATACATCTTGGATCAATTCCAATCCATTACAAATGAACTTACAATCACTCCTCTCATTATAGGATGTGCAATAATGCAACCAAGAAGGAAGACGCAAGGTAAGAATTATCCAAAAAAAATGTGACTTAATGGGATGTCAACTCTTCTTCCTCATAATGCCACCCAAAAAAAATATCAAGATTTACAAGCTTTCTCCAACATTTAAACCCACAAAAGCCTACCAATTAAAATAAACAATACTATGGAGAGCTCACCTCCCAACTTAGGCTTCAATGAGGTCACCCACCACAATAGGAGAACCAATACCAAACAAGTCACATTCAACTCAAACCACAATGCATAAACATCACAAGAAACACCCAGCCAAGATTTTTGACAAAGGATGAAGGTGGAACAACCATGTATTTTGATATGTAACCTAATCAAACTCAGGTTTATTTGACATTATTTCCCTCCATATTATTTCTAGGGGGTTTTTGGCTAGCACCCCCAAGATGGGGTCAAGAGGCAATGCCCCTTGCGAGGTCCTAGGATAGTGCCCCAAGTGCACTCTATATCATAGTACAAGGTGGGGTTGAGGGGCAACACCCCCAAAGCCAAAAATGACTTTACTATTGTAAAAGGCCTCACTTGTTATTTTTCTTTTAGATGACTTATTCTAGCCCTAATTTTGTAGGTATCAAAAGCTTGTATAAAATGGCTTAGGGTTAGTGATTTCATAATGTATGATGATATTATAGCTTCTTGTGGTAGTATTGAGTTGTAAGGGATTGTATATTGTAATCACTGGATAATAGCAATATTAGACTTATTGTTGCTGGAAGTACCTTAGAGATTGGGTGAACCATGTTAAATCCATGTGTAACGCCCCACCAAGGGATCCAAAAGAATTAACCTAAAGTTTTACTAAGTTTGCTAAACATTTTTTTTTAAAGTAAGAAAGTATAACATACACATCAAACACATAGTAGCGGAAGCAATAACATGTAATCATAAACAAACATACATAATAGGTTACATTCCTTAAGGATCCCAAGAGGTTGAGTCACATTTAAATTTAATTAATCCTAAGTCTAACAACTACCATATCCACATAAAAGAATAATCAGAAAGTTCAATGTCCATATAATATACATTTTCTCTGAATGCCTCTTGGAAAATTAATTTAGAATGCTCAATCATCCACTATACATGTCACAGGGTATGAAAGGCTTAAAAGAATATACATATGTAAAAGTAGAAATACATCATCCTTAAATCCATGATACAAAGTACAGTAAAATAAATGAAATCACTCACCATACATGATACATCCATATATCCATAATGATATAACATCCATCATAAAATCTAACCATCCATCATAATAATCCATGAATAGAATGAAGGTAAATGCCAACCAAGAACGCTCCAGCTGGAGTGACCACGGATGGATCTCAATGGTAATAGTAAAAAGCACTACCACTCGACCATGTGGAACCTAAATGGTCCACTCCCATTGTGCTGAGGAGATAGTCTCAAGTCCCAAATAGGATATCAGAACACAAAACACAAGTACTCTCTAAGTCTGGGAAATCCTAAAAGTACACTAACTCAAAGGTTCCAACATAGATAGACATCTAGACCCAGAGGCACACAAAGACACATAGGAAACCTACTATGCAAGCAGGAAAGTGTCATAGCACAATTCATGTCAAAAGTTACTCGAGCAATCCCTTAGGAATCTCGGGTCCCCTATGATCCTACGGCCACTAGTATCCTCTTGTACTGACAAGGCATACTACGAAATGCAAGGTTGCAACCAAGCATACTCTCTACCCCATCCTAGTTTGTACTAGCACTCAAGGCATGGAAGAGAACATATATTTATCTTATTAGGTTTATTTAAGTGAGTAATTAGGTGATATGTTTTCACTTATTAAAACAACCTACAATGGGTTTCTCCAGGCAGCCTCTTAGGGCCCCGACCCCCATTGCAAGCCACTTGCTGACACTACACATAGATAACCTACCCTAGGCTCATGAAATCACAAATCACAAATATCACCTCAGCCCTATACAAGCGACTGGAAAGCATCAAATGATAATCATAATGATCACAACAGTTCTCTATGAGCAACAAAAGGCATCAATGATAAGTCACAATATCCAATGGTTCTCAATGAGCAACCCAAGTATAATTGATTGATGACTCAAAATGGTTAAATTAGGAATCTCATAACCTACACCTCAACTCCACACAAGGAAACTGGAAAGCAATAATAAATAGTAAAAACAAACATGTCATAGAGCGTATCAACACAGCACCATGGTTGGGTTTAGAAGGATCAAGAACAAATCATCATAATATCACAATCGCATAACCTTAAGCCCCTGGTAAACGTACTAAACTGGTCAACACTCTAGGACCACCCAATCCCCAAACATAGACAACACATGGAAAACAAGATAATCTCTCAATTTGGTCAAGTCTTGAAAACACATATATTTTAATTTATAGTAAGGTTTCTAGTTTCCATTCCAGTGTAAGTTTTCGAGTTTAAAAGATTGCATCTTAATCCTTATAGTTAAGCCCATTTGTCCCTTCAAATTAAACATAAAATTACCCCATTAAGTCATTTCCCTGAAAATAATCAAAGGATAGATAATTATTAAAATAATGATGATCATTCTTCTAATATAAATAATTTTGATTTTATTAAAGTCAACAGTTATAAATCTAATTTCCACTATATATTCTCGTATACTAATTAGACTTAATTAAGTTTCGTTTAATTAAACTAATTCATAAAATAAAATAATTTTATTAACAACCCATTTATTAATTTATCTCCATTAATTATTAATTAATTTAATAAATTTTAATATTAAAATTTTATTTTTTAAAAAAAATTATAAAATAATAATATTTAAGATTTGTATTAAATTGTTAATTAAATTATATTTAAACTAAACTAAAATTTTAATTAATTTAAAATTGTATAAACTAAAATTTAATTAACATTAAATATAATTGAAAAAGGCATTTGTTAAAACACTGCCTGCGATTTGAATCGCAGTAGGCCGTAGGTCTGCGACTACCGTAGAGGCCTGTGGCTGCGGGCAGTACTCTGTAATTCGGCTGCCCCGGTACTCTGCGGACAGTGACAGTAGAGCTGCTGATAGGTAGGCATGGGGGGGTGTGGGGTTTCCCGCCCCTCCCATTAATATTATTAATATTTTTATTTTATTTTTAAACAATTTCCTATGTAAAAACTTTTTTAAATGATTTTGTTTAATAAATTTTCTAAATATAAATTTTATGAAAACAAATACCTTTCATAATTAAATTGTATTATTATAATTTTATTTTTATTTTTATTTTAAATTATTTCCTTCTTTATTCCAATAGGAAAATATTGTCAACCATCCAAACTTCTAATTTAGAATTTCAATCTTAGATTCAACCCTTCTCGTTTAAATCCTATGTATACAAAAATTAATTGACAAGCATCTGATAAATTCCAATATTGAAATGTTTAAACATTCATCATAGAGAATTCAGGTCTGCAATCCACAGACACGAAGAAGATAGGAAATAGGGAAATTGCATAAATAACCAGCTATCAAAACATAAGACCCTACTTGATCTTGATGCTAATACAAAATCTTTGAAAACCTATGAGAGAATTTGCTCCCCTTCAATAACTTTCCTCTGAAAAACTTTCTTACAATTCTCCTTTTGAAATTCGCTACCAAAAAATGTCTCCCAAAATTCTTGTCTCCAAAATTCCTTCCCAAATTTGTTGTCCCTCAAAATGAACCCCAAAGTTGTGATAAGGAGTTTTCTCCTCAAATCGGGGCACTGATTGTGTGTTCACCCGAGATGACTCCTTGCTCACCAAACTCAAACTCCAAATTAACTTTATTAATCTTTGCTTTATCTTTTAATGCACCTTAAATGAATTATTAAATAACTTTATTTAATTTTCCACCTGACTTCTATTTTTAATTAATTTATTACTTTAATCTCATGTGCACTTTATGAAATTAAAATAACATTATTATTTTCACTTATTAATTTCTTTTATTTTCACTCATGCTCGCATCATGCGATCTAGAATCTTTTAATAGTTTAATATCTTTTACTTTTAAATTATTTTAGAAAGTTAATTGATAAAATATTTAATTAACTTAAATAACAATAATATTTAGCATTTATTTAAAAATGAACTCTGAATATATTATTATTAAATTAAATAAATATTATCATGTTCTAAATTTATCCTAAAACTTTTATCTCCAAATTTAATTCTTTTATTTAATTAATTTCTCAATTAATTAAATATAATAAAATATTAAAATGTCATAATAATTTTTCATTAAATTAAATCATTAATTAATCTTTTAAATAGACTTAATTAATAAAAAAATATGCCAAAGACTCATAAAACAACATACAAAAACCTATCAAAGAAAAACACATACAAAATCAACTAAAGGGTTATAATCATGAATTAATGTCATTCAACACATTCGGAGGGTACTCAACTAGGATACTTGTCCTATTTATCAAGTAGGACAAATGGTTAAAGGGTTTAGGATTTGGACTTAAGATTTATCTCCCCTCTCTTACCATTGAATTAATGCGATAGGGTACGCTCATCCTAGCAATTCAGGGAAGTTGATACCCAGTACCTGCAACCTACATAAAATCCATGCATGTACAAACACAATATTCTAAGCTAAACAAGCAATGGCAGGAAGTGGTGCATCATGTAGATCCTGTCTAGCAGGTAACTACGACTCCTTTCCTTAACCACATCAGAAATGCCATACATAAAAAAAAAAAACATGCACACCATACACATGCAGTATGGGGTAAGTATCCATAAGAAAACACATGTGATAATAAACCATCTAACGAATCATCATCAATAACTGAAAACACTAAATAATCATCATACATACATGAAATATAGAGTACCAAGTAATCTCACTATATAATAAAATGAATGTAAAACAATATCCGATTATCTTAAAACAATACTACTAATCATCAAACATAAAACTGGCCTAAAAGAGTTTGGCAATGATAACTGAAATGTCACTTAGGGGCAGGCACTACATCCACCCCCCCTAGACTTAGGCTTACTCCTGGAAGCCTACAAAAAAAGTAAAGCGAAGGACTCACTATGCGGGTTCCATTGGACCCTTTCCCCCTACAGGAGGATAAGACTTCACTGAATACACTCTCTAAGCTCTACCCATGTCACCAACTGTAGGTTCTAAAGCTATGGGTCTCTGGCCTAAGAACTATGGTTTCCCTTAAGGGCAATGAGATGACTTGTGTCCACATTGTCCACATGAGAAACACTCTCCATTGAAGCTCCTCTGAACTCTAGGTGCACTAGACTATTGGAAGCTACTCCCACTAGGATAAGACTGAACACTCTAAGATGGCTAATCATACTAGTTGTGCTTGTTGCGCTAAGGGTTGTGATAGTTCCTAATATTGGAACCACCACCACCACTCTGTGCTGGAGGGTAAGTTCCTCTATGCTGTTGATTACCCCTGGAAGGAGGTTTCCTATTGCCACCTGCTCCCTGACCACCTTTTGATCCTGTTGCTGAAGGTGCTCCTAACAAAACCCCCAGGTCCTAGGTTCACACTCTGCTCTACAAGGATGGCTCGATGTACCACATCCTTGAGGGTTTTAGGTTCAAACACCTTAACACCCCTAATTAAACAGTTGTTCAAACCTCTGATGAAATGTTGTGCCAACTGTTTTGGGTTGTCACTAAATCTTGAAAAGGGTATGAGCTCAAAGACCTTGTGCTCGTACTCTATAATGGTCATAGTGTACTGTCTCAGGTTATGGAACTCATCTACTCTATGCTACTTCCATTCCTCTGGTAGGAATTGCTCATAGAAGCTCTCTAAGAATAACTCCCATGTGACACTATTCATGGTTAAGCCCAACTTCTTTTCCTCAATTGTCCACTAAGTGGCCCCAAAGAACTCCAGGTTGGTGATACCAAACCTCGCTTTGACATTACTATCAAAGTCCTGCATAGCAAAAATCTTATCAAGAGCAATAAGCCACTACTCAGCTACATATCCATAACCGTACTCATTAAAGGGCTTGACCTTGGACCTCTAAAGGTCCTTCATCTATGAAGATAAAATGGATCTATGTTGATCCTTCCAAGGGCTCCTAGACCTAGGTCTATTGTCATGTCCTGCTCGATGTGCTCTATCCTAGTCATGAACAAGAGGTAGGTGATCAATGATGGTTCGCATCATTTACCTCATATCTGTATATGAGCAATGTTAGTATGCTAATAGAAACCAAATTTAAATAAAGCTTCTACAAACTAAACAAAATTCATAAACTTCAAGATAGACTAAGATGAACTCTCAATTGAGAATATGAGCCATTAATGGGCTCTCTCAATGACAAGCTCTCTTGTTGAGTAGCTTTGTCTAAATAGATAGGATGTATGCTCAATATGCTTCCAAAGGCTTCAATGGATGATGGTGGATTTTTGGTGTGGATAGATGGCTTTAGTATGGATTTGGCTCTCAAAATGGCATTATAACTTTACTTCATGGATTGTGTTATTTTGCAAAGGGGAAGGATCCAATTTATAGACAAGAGGCTTGAGGGATTGAGGGCTAAGATGCAAGAATGGGAAAAACCTCATGGAGGGCTTAGATTGCATGAGAGGAGAGCACATGGATTGTGCTTCCTTACAGCCAATCAAGGAATGACACATGTCACATGGTGAGAGGATGGAGGAAAGGGGAAGGATGAGTCAACAAAGGAGGCTTAAGGGATAAAATCTTCATAAAGACCCTCATAATGACTTGTAAGAGCAATAAAAGGGCTTGCAAGAGTCATTTATGGCCTAGTGGGCTTCATAAAGTTTTATGGTTGAGATATTTTGAGGGTGATGAGAGCAATTTTGACTTGGACTTGATTAGGAGGGTTTTAAGCTTGCTTAGGCTTGTGCAAATGATTAGAGGATGGATTAGGATGGTTTAGGATTAGCTTAGGGATAGGCAAGTGGATGGCATTTAATGAGGGTGGGTGAAGGAGGAGATATTTGTTAACTTTGTCTTGGGTTAGTAATTCTTAACCCATGTTTAGGAAATGTGACAAGGTTAGGAGGGGATTAGGATTAGGTTTAAAGACATCTTCTAGAAGAGTCTAGACTTTGGATGAGGATAAAGACTTTTTAGAATAGTCTAGAATTTCCTAGGATGAGGATGAAGACTTTCTAGAAGAGTCTAGAACTTCTTAGGATGAGGATAAATTAGATTTTTAGGAAATAAATAAAGTTTTATTTATTTCAAGGGTTTGGGTTGAGGAGATATTTATTAAAACTTTTTTAATAAACATGAGGATTAATATTTAATCTTAATTAAATATTTTGAGTTGGGATTAGGGGTAGGAAATGATGGGATTAGCCTTTAATTAAAATTAAAGAAGGATTAGAAGATTTTGGAAGAGGTTAGTGGTCTTAAGGAAATTGGCCAAGTTTTGGGCAAAAAATAATTTTTTTATTTATTTTGGGTTTTTTGGTCAATTTATTAATTAAATAATTAATAAATAAGGAAATAATGTTTAAATAAGATTTAAGCATTTTTGGGAGGGATTCCTTAATTAAATATTTTTAATTAAGATAAAGGGATTTAATGGCATAAAAATTAATTAATTAATTAATTAATAAATGATGATGTCATCAGAAATTTTTTAGAAAATAAAAATACTTTATTTTCTAAAGGTTTTTTAGGTGTCTACATTTTGCCCCTCTTTGATGTGATGCCACAAGTGGCATGACATCAAAGATAAGAAAATAAGATGCCCAAGGCTAGAGCAGAAGAGGAGAGAATGGACTATGAGATGCCCCCTCAAGAAGGTGGTGGAGAGAGAAAGTGAGGCTCGATGACTTCTTGAAAAGTACAAGAATCCAAGATGAGCAAGAAGACTCAGATTTGCTTAAGAGAAGAGGTTTGGTTAGCTCAAACTCTCACTATGGGAGAATGATAAAGGGAGAATCAAAGGCACAAGAGGAAGCAAGCTTAAGATCTCAGGGATTGCAGAGGATGAAGGAGCGGAGCGCTATAAAAAGAATCCAGGATGGGGAGATGGATGAGGGGATTAAAAAAGCTGATGCAATAGGATTTCAAAGAGTCAAATTGGTGGAAGATGGGTTTCGGAGATCCCTAGGACTAGGATTGTGGATCTTGAAAGATGAGGCTTGGTGGATTTATTTGGATTGGTGGATCCCTAAGACTAGGATTGTGGATCCTAAAAGCTAAAGGTGAGGAGTGATTCAAAGAGATACTAATGCATAAGCTGGGGTAGGAGAGACGGATGCCGGATATGGATGGGGGATAATGGAGATGAAGAAAAACCATTGAAGCTTTTTTGAGCAAGGGGGATACTTCAAAGAGAAGTACCACCATGTAGTTGAGCACTAGATTTAATATAGGACTATTGGTTAATTGCCAAGGTTACCAAGAACATCAAGGCCTTTTCACCAACCGTCCAAAGGACTGACGAACTGACTCAAAATAAACACGCAAGGATTGCCCCATTATCACACATGAATCCTAGAGGAAGCAACGTGGAAATGACACTAGAGAACCCACAAGCAGAAAAGAAAAACAAACGAAAGACCTGATCAAGACCTTACGCTCTAATTGCCCCATTCGCAGCATACCATGATATGGAAGATCGTGGCAACCTTGAGGAGGGAACAAGGAGATTGCTTGGAAAAGATACTTCAAGACCCAAAAGGGAAGATCCCAAATCAAAAGAAAGTGAAAATCCAAAAGAGAGTCATTTGCCAACAAGATGGGTGGGACAAGGTACTAACGGACCAAGATCAGACATGAGGAAAGCTATATCCTGCAAGGACCTATCGTAGAGCACCGAAGCTGGTGGATTTGGATGAGTGATGCATCTGGTAAGCTGAACTAAGAAAGATAACACTTTGGTGACAGGAAATCTAGCTAAAGGATGCATTGGAATAGCTAACCAAGATGTGCGATGGGTGCAAGATGCTGATCAAGAACGAACTGACACAAAAGTTGGATAGATACAATGGTACTAAGCTAAAGAGAATGTACAAGCTGACGGACCAAGATATTTACTAGCTAAAGCTGACCAAGATAGTTACAAGTAGGCAAAAGCTCAGGATGATAGGATAGCGGGATGGTTCGATGTTGTGCAAGATGCAAAAGCTAAGAGTGGGGTGATAGCGAAAGATATGGATTTGGCAGGATGCATCCAATGATGATGAGAGATTTTGTGACCAAGGATAGCTAGAGGAGCAGGATGAGATGGCTGGATAGGATGGTAGATAGCTAGGATTATGATGGATATAAAGAGATGACATTGGGTTTGCATGAGGATAGCCTAGAGCAAGATACCAATGACAAGGGAGGATGGACAAGACAAGATCTCCAAGGAATATAGTGCCCCCAATCAGAAGATAACATGTGGAAGGAGGTCTTATGATGGATGTGATAGGATTGAAGCTAGGATGGAAAAAGCTGAAGGGGCTAGGGAGATGGATGATAGTTGGGATGGTTGGCTGAAGCTGCAAGAGATAAGTGGATGGTGTGAGATGGAAGATGGAGGGTGGAGGATAGGTGGATAGATTGGAAGATGGAGTTGGATGTCAAGAGATGACCAAAAGCATGAGGGTGATAGGCTAAGCTGGGGATGGCAAGATTACGCATGACGCTTTTTTGCCAAGTTTTCATCATGGTACTTGTCCAAGGCACTTGAATTGCCAAGTTTTCACTAGTGGACGCTTTATTTTTCTTTTCTTTTTTTCTTTTTTTGACTTTTTGACTTTTTGACTTTAGACTTAGCTGGAATGATTTTGTCTTTCTTCAGCTATTTTTGGCTCATAGATGTTGGTAGGATGGATGAAAAAGGATTGGATTGAACAAGTGGAATGGTGGGTGGGAGTTTGACAGATAATGGATGTAAAGACATAAGGCTTGTGGGTAAATGGATGAGGAAAATGGAAAGGTCATCATTGGCACACACCTTGAGAGGTGATAAAGTAGTGGGAAAGATGGTTTTGAGCGAGGTTGAGGAGAAAATGGAGGAAGAGAAAGATAAGGACTAAAAGTAGAGTTGGAAGATGGAGGATGGGAAATTTAGGATAAGAAGCATATGGACTAAAAGTGGATTGGGGGGATGAAGGATGCTTATATGGGGATTTGGATAAAGGATGGATGGATGAGGCTTTTTGAGTAGCATGAAAGGATGCCAATTGAGATTTTTCTTTGAGATGCATTTCTTTTATGAGCATCTTGGGTATCCACATGATTTTTGACTTTTTTAGCTTGGGATTTTGTGGCCTCTTGACTTTTTCTTTGATTGGGATTAAATGTTTCTTGTTTTGAACATGTATTTTAGAAGGGACATGTTGAGACTTGGATTTTTGTCAATTTTTGGATTTATGCTTTTGTATTTTGGCATCCAATATGCTTCTATTAGCCATGGGATGGGAACAAGAGCATGGAGTAGATGGAGGGATAATTGATGGAGTGATAGGGTTTAAAGGTTGGAAGGGATTCAAGGGTGAGTGCCTTTGATGATCTAGCTGGTGGATTTGAGGGGATGGAAGGATAGATTGGAACATAGGATATGGATGGATATAATTGCCCAAAATGGATGGAGGGAAGGAAGGATATGGACCCAAAATAGATGGAAACGGGGAAGGTGGAGGTCCCAAAATAGATGGAGGGGATAAAAGGATTCATATTAGGTATGTAAGGAACCAAAATGGATGGAAAGGGTGTGGGATTTAGATAAGGGATATATGGACCCAAAATGGAGGGTTGGAGATAAGGAGTAGGATGAGGGCCCAAAATAGATGCGGAATAAGATGGATGGAACTTTGGGGTGGAGATGGAAGGACTTGGGACCATGCAGGAATAGCGGGGATACCAACATCTAGAAATACATTTTCATTTCTTTTTTCAATATGATGTTCATTATTTGGAACACAAGATGTGAGTCCATTACTAGCTGAAGGAGTTAGAGCTTCGGATATGATAATTAGTTCTTCTTCGATGGATCTATCATCATGGATTATGGGAGATGTATGATGATGAAGCAGAGGAGATGGGAGGATAGGATCTTGAGTTTGGTGGGCTGAGGGAAAGGGATCTTGAGATGGAGTAAGTAAGATGGTAGGATTTAGATATGGAGGGGATGGTAAAAGTGGATCATGTAGGGGAATAAGTGTGATGGCGGGATCTTCTATTCTGTCGGAGGATATTTCAACATGCTTTTGGACAAGATCTTGACAGGAATGGATGGGAGTGGATGCATGAGGTTCATTATATGGGATTTGGTTAATGCTTGGAGGAGGAAATGTGGATGGGATTTGGATCAATTCGATGGGTGGTGGGATTTTGACACTTGTGGGAAGTGGAAGAATTTTAATCAATTTGATGGATGGTATGGGGATGGTAGCTATGGGAGATGCAGGTGATATTATAGATGGGGAAGCTTCATTACTGACTACTTCACATGGTTAGATTAGATGACATGGCTTATCAACTATTGGAGGTGACTTTTCTTGTATTTCCTCTAGGAGATTCCTTGGAGACTCATGTTTCGGAGGTGGAGGTGGTGGATTGATAGGAATAGCTGGCGTGATGAGGGTGGAAGATTGGAAGCTTGGTTGATTGGGTGATGGAGGAGAAGCTGGGATATCAGATGGCATGACTAGATAGTTTGGAATAACTCTTGGATTTTGGGGGATGGTTGGTGGAAGGCCTCTAAGGATTTCAATATACCCGTCATAGTCAACAAGATTTTCATCATCATTGGAATAGGAGGTGGCAGGAGCAAGGACAATATGACCGAACACATCATGATAGGTTTGGAATTTCATGTTTTGATTATGAGTCGGATGGGGATGGGGTCTTGCATATGGATGAACACGGAAGCTTATGGTCAGATTTGGATTAAGCTTAGATTTTGGATTGGCTCATGAAAGATTTCCTAGGGAGAGTCAAAGCTGTATGACAGACCTAAGGAGGATTGGCTGGAGATTTTTGGCTTTCCTGTGGATGGAAGACTTTCAAGGGTATGCTATCAAAAAGTGAGAGTTTTTCTTTCCTATGTGCTAGATTTGGTGGTGGTTGTGTCAACTTGAGGATAGACTAATGATCCTATGGGCATGACACGAGATTGACCACTTGTGGATCCCAACCTTTAGCTCAAGGTTATGAGGGATAACAAGTGACAAAGCTAGATTACCCTAGACAAAGCTCTATCAAAGGGATAACCTTGGTGAGGCTGGTGGATTGGTCGGATTGATTGGATAGCAAATTCTAGCAGAATGACAACAACTCTCTAAAGGCTTGGGTGTGATTTTGGATTGGGTTGCTAGCTGGCTGGGGGGGATGATTTGGATGGACTTTGGATTTGGGATTGTTCTAAAGCAAGGAACTAGATAGATTCAGTTGCAGCGGGGGAGCTTGGATGATTTTCTGATGAGGCAGTGACTACGCTAAGTATGCCTTGAGCTGGGAGATTTTTGCTTTTTTCTGGGATTTTGACCAAAGTTGGGAAACATTCATTCAAAATCTATGAACAAACAATCAGACAAAATTTTGGAGCAAGCACGTCAAACACACCAACATCCTAGGAAGCTTTCTACAAGGATGAAATTTTTTATAGCTAGGGAGTCCTCGATATACGCAAGGTATGTGAGGCCCAAATCCGTAGATGAAACCAAAAAGATGTCACACAGCCGAGAGGAGCGGTAACCCACTTCTCCTCTTTCACTTCTCAAGGGTATAAAGTTCCTTGAGGCTTAGCCCGAGTGACAAAATCTTGATTCCAAGAGAGGTGTCTTTGGATTCACCTCCCGATCTTTATACTCCGTCGGAACGCTAGAGTTGAGGTCGTCCCAAGGGGTGATGAAATCCCCAAGCAAGCCTCCTAAAAAGTGTTAAACAAGACCACATACATGATCTTGGGCTTTAAAAGACACATGTTCATTCCAATTGATGATTTAGATTTTGTAAGCTATAAGTGAAGACACTTGTGATTATGGCATACAATGTTCATTCCAATTTGACAACATCATCAGCATAATGAAAGTCAAGAGATTGTCAACATAAGAAATGCGAGCGTCATTGAAAATGCATCAAAACCATGCGATGTTCATTGATTTTTAGGCATTCAAGATTGAGTGTGAGTTTATTTTAAGCCCAAAACAAAGATGTGTGAAACTCGATTGCTAAGCACGCACCCGGAGGCCCTCCACGTCAATAGTTGTTCAATTTTAGTGCCCAAAATTGAAGTGTGATCGATTTAATCTAGAGTTTTGGTCATTTAAAATTTTTGATAAAGTTAAAGCAAACGTTCAAAGACCAAGTGAGTGAGTTAGATTGTGGAACATTTAACACCTTTTTCAAATAGACCCATCTCCATAAATGGTGCTGAGATTGCAACCAATGGTTGAATTGATGGGTGATTAGAAAAGAGGTGAGTCCAAGGAACTACTCAAATTGATTTTTTCAAATTTGTATTTAACTTAACAAAGTCTCTTAAATATCCAAAAATCAAACTTTACCTAAATTGCATGTGGAAAAGAGATTTGTTTTGTTCAATTTTAGAAGCTCCAAATGAAGTGTTTGATATTGCAATGGTTAATTGATCCTTGGCATTCAAGATTGGATTTTTTGTTTTAATCATGCATTCATGGAAAATTTGATTTTAATCCATGGCATTCAAGAGTGTGTTTAGCAACATGCACTCAAAGACAAGTGATTAAAAATTAAGTTTTTTCCTTTGAGCATTCAAGATTGAGATTTTGTGTGTTGTTTTAAAAACTTTGAAGTGCTTTGTTTTAACCTTAGATCATTCAAGATTGTTTTGGACTCAAAAGTGAAAATGACTCTTTGGACTTTGGTTTTCATTCAAGATTTTGTGTTCTAGTTTGCATGTTTTAAGCCCAAAAATGATATTCTTAGATTGTTTTGATGCATGAAAAACCTAAGAAACATTCAAGATTTTGCAACAAGACATTTTTTTGGAACAAGTAACAAAAGTTTTAGGACTCTTAGTTTTCATGAGATTTTTAAAAGAACTTTAAAATATTTTCAAATGAGGTTCATTTTATCCTTGATTGATGCTTTGAGTTTGATTTAGATTTTAGTGTGAACTTAGTGTTGATTTTGAACCTTTTGAAATGGAAACTTGAAGTTCTTTTTAAATTCCCAAAAATGAAGTGTTCGTAACTTTGCATGAATGCATCTAAAACCTTGATGTTGCAAGGATGCAAATGATTAGATTGGTTTAGTTTCACTTGTTAAAAGATTTTTTCTTTTTTGCAAATTTTTAATTTTTTAATGGATTTAAGTATGATTTGGGGGTTCATTTTAAGCACTAAAAAGAAGTGTGTGTGATTTTACTTCCTTAAAAAAAAAAATGGCCAAGATCTCCCACAAGAAGAAGAAGAAGAAGTAGATGGAATAAGAAGAATATATACAAGAAGAGGAAGAAGAATTCCAAGTGCTTTTTCCACCTATAAGCTTAAAAAATCTGCAAATACTATGAGATAGACTATGAGTTCCTTTGTCTTCTTCATGCTCATGTGGACCTACAAAACCAATTTATACAATCCTACCAATCACAAAAACAAGAAAAATTAGCCAAAATCAGCAAATGACATACAAAACTTGACTAAAAAAGCTAATGAAGATGACCCATGCGGAGTCCCACCGGGCGTGCCAAAATGTATATGAGCAATGTTAGTATGCTAATAGAAACCAAATTTAAATAAAGCTTCTACAAACTAAACAAAATTCATAAACTTCAAGATAGACTAAGATGAACTCTCAATTGAGAATATGAGCCATTAATGGGCTCTCTCAATGAGAAGCTCTCTTGTTGAGTAGCTTTGTCTAAATAGATAGGATGTATGCTCAATATGCTATCAAAGGCTTCAATGGATGATTGTGGATTTTTGGTGTGGATAGATGGCTTTAGTATGGATTTGGCTCTCAAAATAGCATTATAACTTCACTTCATGGATTGTGTTATTTTGCAAAGGGGAAAGATCCAATTTATAGGCAAGAGGCTTGAGGGATTGAGGGCTAAGATGCAAGGATGGGAAAAAACTCATGGAGGGCTTAGATTGCATGAGAGGAGAGCACATGGATTGTGTTTTCTTACAGCCAATCAAGGAGTGACACATGTCACATGGTGAGAGGATGGAGGAAAGGGGAAGGATGAGTCAACAAAGGAGGCTCAAGGGATAAAATCTTCATAAATACCTTCATAATGACTTGTAAGAGCAATAAAAGGGCTTGGAAGAGTCATTTATGGCCTAGTGGGCTTCATAAAGTTTTATGGTTGAGATATTTTGAGGGTGATGAGAGAAATTTCGACTTGGACTTGATTAGGAGGGTTTTAAGCTTGCTTAGGTTTGTGCAAATGATTAGAGGATGGATTAGGATGGTTTAGGATTAGCTTAGGGATAGGCAAGTGGATGACATTTAATGAGGGTGGGTGAAGGAGGAGATATTTGTTAACTTTGGCTTGGGTTAGTAATTCTTAACCCATGTTTAGGGAATGTGACAAGGTTAGGAGGGGATTAGGATTAGGTTTAAAGACATCTTCTAGAAGAGTCTAGACTTTGGATGAGGATAAAGACTTTTTAGAATAGTCTAGAATTTCCTAGGATGAGGATGAAGACTTTCTAGAAGAGTCTAGAACTTCTTAGGATGAGGATAAATTAGATTTTTAGGAAATAAATAAAGTTTTATTTATTTCAAGGGTTTGGGTTGAGGAGATATTTATTAAAAATTTTTTAATAAACATGAGGATTAATATTTAATCTTAATTAAATATTTTGAGTTGGGATTAGGGGTAGGAAATGATGGGATTAGCCTTTAATTAAAATTAAAGAAGGATTAGAAGATTTTGGAAGAGGTTAGTGGTCTTAAGGAAATTGGCCAAGTTTTGGGCAAAAAATAATTTTTTTATTTATTTTGGGTTTTTTGGTCAATTTATTAATTAAATAATTAATAAATAAGGAAATAATGTTTAAATAAGATTTGAACATTTTTGGAAGGGATTCCTTAATTAAATATTTTTAATTAAGATAAAGGGATTTAATGGCATAAAAATTAATTAATTAATTAATTAATAATTAATTAATAATTAATTAATAAATGATGATGTCATCAGGAATTTTTTAGAAAATAAAAATACTTTATTTTCTAAAGTTTTTTAGGTCTATTGTCATGTCCTGCCCGATGTGCTCTATCCTAGTCATGAAGAAGAGGTAGGTGATCAATGATGGTTCGCATCATTTACCTCATATCAACCTCCTCTAAGTCAGCATGCTCCTCTCTATGGTTCTCTTCCTAATGCTCACTAACATGTCTTGTGTTCTCTTCTATGCAATTTATTATTTTCTAATATTGGTTATAGTTGCATGTAACTATTTTTTTTTATATGGTTAATCCTAACACCATGAAGGAGATGCTAATGTCAAACATACAATATCATGCCTTCACAAGGCTCATAAGCACACACATCATCTATAAACATACTCTCCTTAACTACCCCAAATAACATCAAAACCATTAGTAAACAAGGGCCCATACGCCTTGCATTTGTTCCTCTTCTCTCTAAGAAGAGACTCTACACTTCCATGAAGGTCACAGCTAATACCCCTTCACCCCACAAGGCCACTTCTTCTCTTTGAAATGGTGAGGAATGCCTTCACACCCATGAAAAAACTCTAAAGATAATGCAAGAAAAATCAAGCAAAGAAAGATTGCCAATACCATCACCTAGGATCTTATCTCTCACAAACACAAAAGAACAATACATACAAATTCAAGAAATGAAAGAACAAGAACTAAAACATACTAATCTATTAAAAGAAATAAATAACATCCATGGAAAAGTAATCACCAACCTTACCCTAATGTCTCTAAAGATAGAGAGTGGGTGAACACTGACTGAATTATCCAAGGACCTCTAAAATTGCTTCCAAATCTCATCCACCTACAAGAAATAACTTCTTGATTTGACCCTAAGTCCTTTTTCCATCATAATTGTGTTGAATACAATTACTTAATTGTATGTTTTCTTTGATGTTACACAAATATCAAATCTTTACTGAGAAATCAGTGTCATTTGAGCTCACTCGAGCATTGAAGTTTCCTATATATGTCGAGCATTCTAGGAAAGACAACACAGAACCAATGTTAACTAATTTCACTCGGTTACCAAAGGAAAGATGGCATAGAACCAATGTTAAACAAGATCACTTAGTTACCAAAGAAATTATGAAAGAAATTCTTTTCTAAGTCAATGTTGACCATGTTGGGTCAGCTAACAAAGGATTTTTTTGTATCAGCATATTGGATCTAACAATTTTGTTGGTTAGTTCTAGCTAACTCAAGGGATGAATATTATTTATCTGAAAGTGTATTCAAGTTGACTTGACAAAGTAAAAAATATAAATACAAGGTCAAGTTGAGGGTTGAATTGTAAGAATAATGGGATTGAAAAAGATAAATTAAGGAAGTGAATTGGAAGGATATCAGAGTATCTGAGTTGACCAAGCTGCAAAAAACATTATAATCAAAGAGGATCAAGTATTTGAGCCAAAATAGAGATCTAAAATTAGAAAAGATAGTTTCATCAAAAATCAAATCAATTCATTGTTGCTCTCTAATAATTGTAGCAATGAATCAAATCTCTTAGCAGGGTTAGCCTAACAGCTATTTGCCAAATCCTCTAACAAGGTGGCATTTCTAGATTGAAGTGTCTGGAGACCTCTAAAAAGGCCACTCCTAATAGGGTGAGTTAAATAATTTAATAGGGTCACCCCTTATAGTGTTTTTTGTAACCTTTAACATGGTTGGCTCCTAATAGGGCTCACTTTAGAAGAGTGAAAAATATTAACTAGTTGCAATTGGTGGTTTTTCCAAATTGGGTTTCCACATTAAATCTCGGTGTCTCTTGTGTTCATGTTATTTTCTTTATGATTATGTAACTAATTTAATTAAGGTTAAACACACAAAAAATATTAAGAAGTGATTATTTTAGTTTACCAAGTGACAATAATTCTTAGTGTAAACTAAGTATTTCTATGTTAATTGAATTACAATGATATTTCAGTTTCAGCAAAGTTTGGGTTTTGTATTATATTGACATCTTAAGGGTTCTTGGATTTGATTTTGTGGTAACTGATTCACCCCTCCCCTCTCAGTTACTCCCCTTATATTTCCAACAACTTGTCTCCTTCCATTAATGCAAGTTTGGGAAAGACTATGGATAAGGGCAAGGACACAAGACTTCTCCATTTTCACAACTTTTTAGAAATGGATTATTTGTAGGGTCTCTAAAGTTAGTTGAGCCTTCTAGTGGTACTAATTAGGTCCCTAACTCATGCCCCTACCACATGGGCACTTAAATTCCACTAAATTAAGCTCCTAGAACCACTTTATGGCCTCTAAAAGTGACTTAAAACTTTGAATTCAAATTCCTATTTGGTAGGACTTCACAAGATACCTCTAAACAAGGGTGATTAGCTTAGGATTATGTTGGCCAAAATTGCCATATTTGAATTCAAATACCTAGCGATCACTTCCCACTTTTAAAATTTCAAATATCGATGGAAATAGGAAAAATAAAAAAATAAAAACTTTATGGTATTTCCTATTTCCATGGGCCTGTAATTTTTCGCGCTGTTAGATCTTGCATTGATCTATCATGGGTACTTTCTCGCTTTCTCAAAACAAGTGACCTTTAAGCAATGTGGGAAAGCACCTCACTACCACATGGACATGTGGGTCCATCTTCTTTGTGAGCCATCATAGACAGAGTTGACAAGCTATCAGGTGAGTTGGCAATTTGATTGGTGAGCACTTTCTTACATTCTATGTTTTGTCAAACTTCTTGACAATGTGGGCAAGTGCCTCACTGCCGCGTGTCCTTGTGGGGTTATGTTTTATTATATAGGTTGTCCAAGTTTACAAGTGATGCCACATGGATACCAGGTTGCTAAGGTGGCTACTAAGTGGTTCATGAGCCTAAAAGCTTTAAAGGTAAATAATCTTTAGCGATTGTCAATCTTCTGTAGATTGATGATCAACACTTTCCTGCACTATGAAGATGCAAGGAAATTAAGCAATGTTGGCAAGCACAAAATCACCACATTTCCTTGCGAGCCCAAAGAAATAAAAGCTACATTTGGCATTGATAGTTAAGACTAATAGTTATGAAGCCACCACGGTCAGGGTTTTAAAAGGTGGCACATTCATTTAAGAAGCATGGTCAATCGCGGGGAGACTTTGTGGGGTGCAAAAAAGAAATAATGCTATTGGTCCATGTGGCCCATTTTGGTTGCAGAACTTATTTGACTTGCTGACCTTACTGATTCATCAAGTTAGAGGCAAGAAAATCAAGTTCTCTTGCATAATTTGATCTTCATGATCGATTCCAACCACTCTCAAATGAATACCATGTCTTGTAAATAAAGGAAACACTCCACCACCCCTAGTCCTATCCATCCACTTGGTCAGAATGGTTTAATGGCATTGTTTCTATCTTCTCAAAGCTCTATTTTGGCAAAAAATTGGATTTCATTATATTTGAATCTATGCCAAGATTAGATTTTCTCTAGATATACATGATTATTCTCTAAGAAACTTAATAGCAATAGTTGTAAGGTAACTTCAGTCAGAAGATATCTCAATTTTGCCTGAACTATAAAGGTAGTTTTTGTAGATTTTGTTAAGGTTAAACTCTTCTCTATTTTTTTGATACCACTCTATAACTTTAGTGTAAATTCATTTGCCTCTTAACTGTATGACATTCTTCCTTAGCTCCTCTAGCCATTAATGTAAAGTGCAAGAACTATTTGCCTGATTTTATCTCTTTTGGCCCATGAATGATACATAAGTGAATTCTCTCTTTTCTTGTGTCATTTATTTTGGTTTTCTGATCTGCCTATGATTGTTAGAATAAAGCAAGCCTGGATGTGTATATATTTTGGTGTCATGATGGTTCAATAGTGCATGTATGGATAGATATTGGTTCGAACACTCTATTTTGGGTCATCGCCCCTTAGGTTAGAGTAGGTGGATTTTCTTTCATGCATTCCTCCTCTTTTTTCCTCTCTAAGAGTAGTTAGGTTCTCCCTAGTAGTGAAGGAAGTTTGCCTTCTCCACAGACTTAACCTCACAGTTCAAGTCCCACAACTTGGAGGTTGTTTCCATGTTTCACAAGGTTGTCCTTAGGTAAAAACTTTGGACAAGGGTGCAAACTTTTTGTGACAACAATTTTTGGCACACCCAATGGGACCAATATTCAAAAAAATTCAAGTCTACTGGTGTCAAAAGGAAGATTTCAAGATTAATACTAAAGAGATAATAATGGCTTTTATATTCAAGCCTTCAAGAGGCTCATTCTTCAAGTACTTGGTGACTCTAAGCTTCAAATATATATGGTTCCAGACCAAAGTTGTAGTGATTCATGCCCAAAGCTGAAACAAGGGCATCTTCTAGAGGTAAATTTCAGTATCATGAGCTTTCATTTTTTAATCCTAGAAGAAGAAAGATTAGAGTATCTTTATCACTAGTTAGGGTGTAGCAGTAACAAAGACAACTGCAAGATCCATCTCCATTCCTCCTATTGTTAGATCTCAGCCTAGATTACCATCAGTACATAACAATAGATCACTTGTTTAAATGGCACAGCTTAGAGCTCATGCTTTTGCCACTTTTAATGGTGGAAGCTCTCTCCTACTAGCTCAAAGACATGACATACTAGTAGCTGCACTCAAAATTATACCTAAATTTATTGGTGAAACTTCTATCTCTCCCTTAGAACACATTCAAGAGGTTGCAAATGTTTGCAATAGCCATGGTGTTACAAAATATGATGTTGCAGTTAGGCTTCTAGCCTCATCCTTGAAAGGAAAAGCACTACAATGGTATAGAGGTTTGGCTCATGGTTTTATAATAGGTTGGGATGGGTTAGGAGTAGGACTTTGCAAACACTTTGAGGACAAAAGTGACTATTTGTCACTTTTAGAATAGTTGACTACTATAAAAAGAGCTCCCCATGAATGTATGACTAATTTCAACTATAGATTTCAAAAGACATGGGATAGGATACCTGCTTTGATGAACCCTACCCCCGGTAATGCCTTCTTGAATTACCTCAGAGCTTTTAACAGTGACATTGCCACTACAATCCAAACTATGGAAAGAGATACCTTGCCTAATGCTTATGACATAGAAATAAAGTTAGAAAACATCCTAATACAAGGAGGTAAGCTAGCTCCAAGGCCTCCTATACCTTTCTTCCCTGATGTCCCAAATAACCAATCAGCAATGGCTCCTATTCCCATAGCTTCCACATCACAATCCCTTGCTATATTCCCTCAAGCTTCCACATCTTCAAATGGAATAGATGAAATCAAGGAGATGATGCAGTCTATGATGTTGAACATAGATAAAATATTGCAAGGCCAAGAGAAGAAGCTAGAAGATAGCTTCTCGGTGATGCAAAAAGTAAGCAACAAGGTGGTGACTTTGGAGAGACAACAAGCTCAAGGTAGTAAGACTCATCAATTGCAATATCAAACTTTGAACAATGGTAGGCCTCCAAATCATAATTATGGAAACAATTCTTTTGATTAGAGTATGTAGAATAGTCATTCTTCAACCTCAAATGTTAACCAAAGTAGGGGCATAGTCCCTCAAAACAATATGGCCCAAGATCAAGATTTTTGACCCTCCTGTAACTAATCCTATACCCATTGCATGTGTCAGAAGGATAAATCTTATTTGGCTTTAACCATTCAAGAGCCTGTAGAAGGAAAATCATACAAGGAGGACCAATTCAAGGATTCCTCATATATGCAAGGGCAAGGTGATTGCTCCTTTATGAATCATCAGGTGGAGGAACATTGTAATGCAAACCAAGATTCCATTGCTCACAATACCAGGAGCAAAAAAAGAGCTATTGAAGATGCTACCCCTCCTCATCCTAATAAAGCTTCAACTTCAAATGCAATACCCCATGTACAAGCAGTAAATGATCAATCAAATACCTTTTAGTAGCAAAGGAAAAATAATAGAAGAAAGGATGGGAGTGATCCTTAGGTTGTTCCATCTTAACCTCCTACAAATGCATCTCCCAAAGCTTCTACCAGAGCACGTAATGCATCATTCAATGTAGTAGATCGGATGAAGAAGAAAAGTGTGAATATTTCCATGTAGGATGTTGTTGCTACTATATCAATGCAAAAGAGGTTACTACAACAAGAATTGGAGAGCATTGAACCAAAGGATTAGCCATCAAGAGAAGAAAGTGCCACAAGTCTAATACAACCATAAAGGGAGGTGGAAACAAGTAAAAAGGCTAGACCTCCTCCATTTTATGTTTCTCTAATTATAGGGGATAGGCTAGTCCACAATTGCATGATTGATTCAGGGGCTAGTAGTTCAATGATGCCTAGGTGTGTGGTTGATGCTTTAAAAATGAAATATGAGCCCATTGTTAGGTATTTACTACAATTGGATGGTAGTACTGTCAAGACTATAGGAATTCTTAGGAATGTGGAAATGGCCCTACATGCATGCCCTAGTTTTACTCTATTCTAAGATATATTAGTTACTGAAGTCAAGTCACATTTTTCCATTTTTCTATCAAGAGACATGACTACCCAAATAGGTGGCTACATATCTTCTAATTGGTCATACATTTTTTTTAGATCAAGATATGGAACCAAGGCTTCAATCAAAGCAGAGCCTTTAGCCCTCCATCACATTGAATCCTACACCCCTAATCTCATAAATATGAATTATGCCATCTATGAGGAGGAGGAAAGAGACATAGTAAATGAGCTTACCACTTCTCTAGCAGAGATACCTAATTTTTTCTTAGATGAATGGGCTAATGCATACCAGTTTGATCCTATATCAGAAACCCTTGAGTCAGGTCTTGGTACATATTGCATATCAGAAAAGGATACCCTTATCCCTAATCTTGTGAAGACTAAAGAAGATGTGAGTGGGATATGGAGCATGTACTTTGATGGATCAAGAAACAGGAATGGATCAAGGGCTGGTGTGATGTTGATTTCTCCTACACAAGTAAGGTACTACTTCTCCTTCAAGCTCCAATT
Source organism: Cupressus sempervirens (assembly GCA_028749045.1). Taxonomy (NCBI): domain Eukaryota; kingdom Viridiplantae; phylum Streptophyta; class Pinopsida; order Cupressales; family Cupressaceae; genus Cupressus; species Cupressus sempervirens. The sequence continues at coordinate 670,883,479 of CM053783.1, read as the reverse complement.
TAATTGCACTAATAATATGGCAGAATATGAATCCTTGATTCAAGGTCTTCTACTTGCTCAAAAGAGAGGATTCAAATAAGTATATATGGAGATAGTGAGTTGGTGGTTAATCAATGAGAAATTAGAATATCACCAAGAACGATTTACTCAATTCTTATAAACATAGAGTATGGGGCTTGCTTGAAGGTTTCAATGCATTTAATATTCAAAGTGTCCCTAGAAAGAAGAATAGACATGTTGATAGACTTGCAGTAGTAGGTGTATCTTATGGTGTGCCAAGGAATCTTGAATCTAAAAAGAAGCAACAAATCAAAGTGGTAGTAAGGCCTACCATCCCTAACAACAACATCCATTTCCAAGTGTTTCAATATGTTTAACTAATTGTAAGCTTCCTACAGAATGAAGTAGAGTTTTCAGATAGAAACTAGTCAAGATTGCATGATTAGTATGGTGATCAAATCATTAACCTCAGTTCTAAAAAATTTCCTAAAGGTCTCATTACCTTAGAGAGTTTTTTCAACCCTGATAACCAAGCAAGAGGTAGAATCATGAAACTAGCTGCTGAAAAAGATGATCACACACTAGTTGCAATTGCTGATGGGAAATCCTTAAACATGGGAAGGTACATTTTGAAATTGAACAAGAAAATTCCATTCATCTATGTCAAGAATTTAATGATATGTTTTCTTGGAGATATAATGATTTAAAAGGTTTTGACCCAAGGTTGTTTTAGCATACCATAGATTTAGTTGATAATGTTAAACTAGTAAGACAAAAGAAGAGGCCAATGAATCCTAAGATTGAATTTTTAATGAGAAAAGAGCTATCCAAATTAATTAAGGCTAATATAATTTTCCCTATTAAGCACTCATCATGGGTAGCAAACCTTGTCCTTGTTAGGAAGAAGAATGGAGAAATTAGCTTGTTTGTGGACTTTAGGGACCTTAACCAAGCTTCCCTTAAAGATCACCATCCCCTTCCTTCCATGGAGTAGATTTTGTCCAAAGTTAATGGTTTAGAGAGGATTTCATTTCTTGATGGATGCTCTAGTTACAATCAAGTGTTGGTCAAAGAGTTTGATAAGTACAAGACTACATTCACCACTAAGTGGGGTACCTATGCTTATAGTAAGATGCATTTTCAGCTAAAAAATGCAAGTGCCACATTTCAAAAGGCAATGAGATGGCCTTCAAGAACATGATTGAAAGGTTTGTGTTGGTTTACCTTGATGATATCATAGTGTATTCAAAGAATGTAGAAGATCATTTTGATCATCTCAAATAAGTGTTCTTAAGGTGTAGAGAGTTTGGGGTATCTCTTAACCAAAGAAAGTGTATCCTTGCTACCAATCAAGGAAAATTGTTAGGACACATTGTATCTAAGGATGGTCTAACCATTGATCTAGAGAGAATAAAAGCAATACTTTTTCTCTCTCTTCATAAACATAAGAAAGGGCTGAAAATTTTTCTTGGTAGGATAAATTTTGTGAGAAGATTTATCCCTAATCTTGCTACCATGGTGAAACCCCTTATAGCTATGCTCAAGAAAATATGGTCTTTGCATGGATAGAGGAAGGGAAGAAAAGTTGTGAAGAGATCAAGGCAGCCATAGCCTCAACCCCTACTCTCGTTAATCAAAATTTTGAAAAGGATTTCATTATGTATACCTTAGGTGGTGAGTCAATTATTTCTATTGTCTTGACTCAAACAAATGATAAGGATGAAGAGCAACCCATAGCCTTCTTTAGTGAAGGCCTTAAAGAGTATGAAAAAAAATACAACTATGTAGAGAAACAAGCCCTTGTATTCATTAGAGCTTTGAAGAAATTTAGAAACCTTCTATCACTCAACAAGGTTCATTTATTAGTACCTCATGCTAGTGTGAAGGATTTTCTTTTGAGCAAAGATATCAGTGAGAAGAGAGCTGGATGGATTACAAAGGTAATGGAATATGATGTTGACATCCAAATTACCAAGTTGGTAAGAGGGAATGGATTGTGTAAACAAATTATTTCATCTCAAGAGTCTGATGAGGAGGTTGCTATGATACTAATAGAACAACAAGAGACAAGAAATGATAACCCAAGGAATTGGATGGATGTTGTGAAGAATTTCTTATCAGGCAATGGATTCCTCAAGGATAGGATAGAGCTAAAAGAAGAAAATATAGATTGCATTCAATTCCTTATGTCATAGTTGATGGTATCATTTTCATGAGATATTCCATTGGAGCCCTATTAAGATGCATTGACATAGACCAAGCTAAAATAATTATCAAAGAGCTTCATCATGGTCCTGATGGTGGCCACTTTTTAGCAAGGATGACTATAATAAAAATCATGACGGCTGGTTCCTACTAGCCATCCTTGTTCTATGATTGTCATATGTATGTGAGGAAGTGTGAAAAATGTGTTTTCTTCTTTGGTAAGCAAAAGCTTGCAGCTCTTCCTCTTCATCCCATTCAAGTGGTCCAACCTTTTTCTCAATGGGGATTGGATTTCATAGGACCTATCAATCCTCCTTCCAGTTCTTGTCACAAATGGATTGTAGCTACTACAGATTACTTCACCAGATGGACAGAGGTAGTTGCTTTGAAGGATGCCATAGAATTTTTAGTTTTTGAGTTCCTTAATGGAATTGTGACTAGGTTTGGTGCACCTTTAACCATTATTTTAGATAATGCAAAATATTTTGTTGGAGCTTAGATTTGTGGATGTGCGTTGATCATAATATTTACTTGAGCACATCCTCAAACTACTATCCTCAAGGAAATGGATTGGCTAATTTATCCAACAAAAACCTAATCAAGATTATGAAAATGACAATAGAGGATAACTAGAGGTGTTGGCATCAAAATTTAAGAACTACACCATGGGCTGATAGAATAACACCTAAGAGATCACTAGGAAATTCACCCTTTATGTTGGTATATGGCAGGGAAGCAAGGCTTCCAATTTCATTAGAATTCCCATCCCTAGAACTGACTCATCAGCTAGAGCTAATTGAAGATGATGCCATGACAGTAAGAATGGTTGAGCTAATGGAACTAGAAGAGAAAACAAAATAGGTCATGCGGACCCTAGAGACACATTAGCAATAGGTGAAAAGGAGCTTGGATAGGAAGGCTAGGATTAGAATCTTCAAAGAAGGTGATTTGGTATTGAAATGGGATGCAGATAGGGAAAAACCAAGGAGGCATTCAAAATTTGATACACTATGGAGTGGTCGCTACATGATTATTAGTTGCAAGAAGGAAAATGCTTTTCAATTAAGCAAGCCTAATGGTGAAATTTTTCCTATCCCAGTCAATGGGATCTACCTCAAACCATGCTTCTAATAAGATTAAAATTCCATGTACATAAGTAGTTTAGTTTTCTTTCTATTGGTTTCCCACTTTCCAAGAAGTGCATGAGCATAGGTTGTCTCTCTGTGAGATAGCAGGCTTTTTGAAGTTTTGAAGGTTGCAAAGGGTTTTTGGTTCCTGATTCCAGTTGTAGAGGCATAATTTTTTGTATTTTACTATTACAGAGGTAGGGTTAGGGTTTCATCATATGAAAATCCACATTTTCTGTGACTCTATAACCCAATGGATACATAGGGTCATGGTCATACGCATAGCTAACTTGTGTCCCCTCTAAGTCACTAGAATTGTTGGCCAAAATTGCCTTCCTACCAAAATTGCCATATTTGAATTCAAATACCTAGTGGTCAGTTCCCACTTTTAAATTTTCAAATATCGATGGAAATACAAAAAATAAATAAATAAAAACTTTATAGTCTTTCCTATTTCCCTAGGTTTGTTTCTACGGGCCCACAATTCTTTGCATTCTCAGATCTTGCGTAGATCTACGATAGGCACTTTCCCACTTTCTAGAAACAAGAGAAGAAATTTGGGAAAGTGCCTCACTAATACATGGACATATGGATCCATCTTCTTTTTGAGTCATCATAGATAGAGTTGACAAGCTATCAAGTAAGCTGGCAATTTGATTGGTAGGCACTTTCCTACATTCTATGTTTTGTCAAACTTCCTGACAATGCGGGCAAGCACCTCACTATTGCGTGTCCTTGTAGGGTCATGTTTTATTGTATAGGCCATGGGGGTTTACAAGTGATGCTAGATGGATGCTAGGTTGCTGATGTGGCTACTGAGTGGTTCGTGGGCCCAAACGCTTTAAAGGTAAGCGTGGCATAAATGCAAATCTTTCACAATCGTCGATCTTTCATAGATCGATGATCAACACTTCCCCACTCTATGAAGATGTAAGGAAATTAGGAAATGTGAGAAAGTGCCAATCATTGCATGTCCTTGCAGGCCCAAAGAAATAAAAGCTACAATTGGCACTGATAGTTAAGGCTGACAGTTATGAAGCCGCCAAGGTCAAGGTTTTAAAAGGTGGTGCAATTAGTTAAGAAGCATGGTCAACCACGTGGAGACTTTGTGGGGTGGAAAAATCAAATAATTCTATTGGTCCATGTGGCCCATTTCAGTTGCAAAACTTGTTTGACTTGATAACCTTACTGATTCATCAAGCCAAAGGCAAGGAAATCAAGTTTTCTTGCATGATTTGATCTTCATGATTGATTCCAACCACTCTCGAATGAATGTCATGCCTGGTAAATAAAGGAAACACTCCACCACCCCTAGTCCTATCCATCTACTTGGTTAGAATGGTTTAATGGCACCATTTCTATCTTCTCAAGGCTCTATTTTGGCAAAATATTGGATTTCATTGTATTTGAATCTGTGCCAAGATCAGATTTGCTCTAGATCTACATGATTATTCTCTAAGAAACTTAATAGTAGTAGTTGTATAGTAACTTCAGTCAAAAGATATCTTAGTTATGCCTGAACTATAAAGGCATTTTTTGTAGATTTAGTTAAGGTTAGACTCTTCTCTATTTTCTCTTATATTGCTCTGCAACTTCAGTGTAAATTCTCTTTGCCTCTAAACTGTATGACATTCTGCCTTATCTCCTCTAGCCATTGATGTAAAGTGAAAGAACTATTTACCTCTCAATGGTGTATTGTGGATATATGTAATCTACATGATTGTATCTCTTTTGGCCTATGAATAATAGATAAATGAATTCTCTCTTTCCTTGTGTCATTTATTTGGGTTTTCTGATATGTATGTGATTATTAGATTAAAGCAAGGCTAGATGTGTATATCTTTTAGTGTCATGATGGTTCAATAGTGCATGTATGGGAAGAGATTGGTTCAAACACTCTATTTCAGTGCATCACCCCTTAGGTTAGAGTAGGTAGATTTGCTTCCACACATTCCCCCTCCCTTTTCCTCTCTAAGAGTAGTTAGGTGCACCTTGGTAATAAAGGAAATCAGCCTTCTTTGGAGACTCAACCTCACAGTTCAAGCCCCACAACTTGGAGGTTGTTTCCATGTTTCACAAAGTTGTCTTTAGGTAAAAAATTTGGACAAGGGTGCAAACTTTTGTGACAATAGATCCTGATCAGGTTAGTTTTGGGTAAATGGTCTCATTTTCAAACACTAATTGACATGTCATTTTACACATATAGATGACAAGTGTCAAGTGACACCATAAAATCACATTACATAATACAATTGACATGTCACTAATTGCATAATGAATTATTCTAATACATACATTCAAATTATGATTATGAATTAAATTACATGGAAATGAGGTTCGAATCTCTTCAATATATTCAACCTTGGTTTCACATTTTTCACATAGGTTTAGTTCTTGGTTCTCTAATTAATTCCATGGTTAATTCTCTACATACTAAATTTTAATATCAATAGTGCAAGAAAATAACATATATATATAAACTTTCATAATTAAATTTAACCCAAACATTCTAAATATCATTTTAGTAATCTTTTCCTTTTCTAGACATTGATTAAATATAGTTGATTTGCATAATTGAAATACCATAACATATTCATCAATTTAAATTAAATTATCAAAACAAACCATCATAATGCATGCATCTCTATAAAATGTCATAAATCATGATAAGTAAATCATACTAGAGTAATCATTACATGGCATAAATAATACAGGTCAATGTCTAGTCAGTAGAATAATGTCTCAAAATATTGAATCATAATGTATCAAAATAAATGTATCAGTTAAGCTATAATGGGTTAGGGTGAGGCCTTACACAAGAATATATACTATCATAACCAAATTAGGGATCAACACTAATGAAAATCAATGAAGTGCCTATATATATAATCAACAATTCATTCACACATTCATCAACAGTCTTGTGCATATAAAACTTGTAAGAGAAAACTTGTTGTTACATGTAAATCTAATCTATCACATGCATGAAATAAACATATAACATAATATTGTTACCCAGAAACCCTCCAAGGTGAAGGTAAAATTGGGTTGGGGTTAACACCCACAAATCTTCACTACTACAGTAATAAAGTTAACCTATTAGGGTTACAATGTTTGATCATAAATTATGATCTGCCCTATGAGGGGTGTTCCCTATTAAAAGAATTTGAGACTAGTAGGTCTCACCTTGTTAGTGTATTTAACACTTACAATAAAGTAAGGACTCTCTTAAAATATTTCAAAAAGATCTGTTAAGACCACTTTGTTAAGAGATTTACCCTTATTCAAGTTGATTAGAATTGGTTCACTACCTAGCTCTTGATATGCTCTGTAAGCTAATTTTGAGTCTTCTCCTTGCTAACTAGTTCTCTCTTTTGATATGATAAAACTTTTCTTGCCCTCCACTACTCTAATTAGGTCACTTTCTCTATTAAGAGATAACAAAACACTTCCATTGACTTTTGATCTGATCTTAATCCTTCACTTCAAAATTCACATATCACTTCCTTCCTCATGCAATATTTTCTCCTTATCTTTTCTCTAGGTTAAAATATTATCTATTTAGAGAGTTTCGTAAAGATTTTTCTAGATGCTTCCATATTTTGCCTCTTCATCTAAATCATTGATCACAGAACACAGGGGTTTTTGATCCACATCATAAACACGTAAAACTCTCTATAACAACGTGTACAAATATTAAATGTTCATTCAATGTGAGTTTGAAAATGATATACCTCAAAATATTTATTAAGATAACTTTTATGTATACTTTGCACTACTTGGCACTTATTATTTTCTTATACTCAACATTGTTGATACTCGATCTGTATTGTGCTCGTCACATACTATGTAACTTGGCACTTATATTCTTGAACTTCTTAGAAAGTGTTGAGCTCAACTTGTATAGAAAATACTTGGTGACCACATACTTAATCGGCCCCTATAGAGCTTGTTACATACATACTTATGTACATGACTCGACATATATAGAGTATCTTGGTCATAGTGATGACCATCTAACTCTATCTAGTAAATGACTAAGTATTTAATACTAATAGACAACAATGGATAGAGATACCAACATTTAAATTACACTAAATTAAGCTTCTAGGACCACTTTTTGTCCTCTAAAAGTGGCTTAAAATTTTGGATTCAAATTCCTATTTGTTGGAAATTTGAATCCTAATTAAGGGTGTATACATAGTTGATTTGATTGATTAAACTAAATTAAAAACTATAATAGATTTTAGAACTTTTAGTGTAAGTTCAATAATTTATTGTTATTATTAATATTGATTATAAGTCTTAAAGGTTTTATTCAAATCTTTTATACTTGATATTGAAATTGTATATGTTAAATCATTTCTCTAGAAGGCACAAATTTTGTCTTTCCTCAAAATTTAAATAATAAATTGCTTTAAAAGATACCTCTAAATAAGGGTGATTATCGTAGGATCCTAATTAACTTTATTTTTAGGTCAAGGGTCTCATTTCCAAACCATAATTGACATGTCATTTACACATATAAATGACAAGTGTTAAGTGACACCAAAATCACATTACGTAAAATAATTGACATGTCACTAATAACAGAATGAATTAACCTAATACATACATTCAAATTATGATTGCAAATCAAATTACATGACAAAAAGGTTAGAATCTCTTCATTAGATTCAACCTTGGCTTCACAGTTTGCACATAGGTTTGGTTCTTGGTTCTCCGATTAATTCCATGGTTAATTCCTTGTACACCCAATTTAAATATCGGTAGTTTGAGAAAATTACATCTATATAAACTTAACTTGCATAATCAAATTGGACTCAAAAAATTCCTAATTTTATTTCAATAATATTATCTTTTCTAAGAAGTGTTCATATAAAACACTTGTGTAAATCAAACACCATGATATAATTCATCAATTTTAGTATTAAACTTTTTAAACATAATTCATCAAATCATTCTAAATCTAATTCTTATAAATTTAATATTAGCAAAATGAACTATCATAATGCATTTAAATATAATCATAAAGGTATCATAAATAGCATCATCATAAGGTAAAATATCAATAGTATAAATCAATGTTTAAACATTTAAATAGTATATCAAGTCTCAAATCATAGGCTATCAAAACATGAATCAACTGATATCAATTTCCATTAAAACACCTAAACTATAAAACCTTAATTGATTTCCATAATCATAATCATCTAAGTCCATTAATTTTCTAACACCTAGGTATATATATGTATCCTTGAGAAAACATGCAATGTTTATGATTTAAACCATAGTTTTGAACAACCAAATAACTAATCTCAATATAGAAGTATATCCTCTTGTACATAATACCCTAATAACATTAACCCACCATAATTTATTGTTAATATTTAATATTAAGTTACCCTAAGAGAACATCTAGTGAGTGGATAATACTTATTATTGACTTTCTAATGATTCTTAAGAAGGTAAGTATTAAATTGTATTATCATAACAACCATAAAATTAATATACATAAGATAGCCTAAATTTATCATAGTGTCCTCGACATGGTTTCTAGAGAGAACCATAAAAAAATTTGAATACCATCACCTTGTCATGCTCATATATCCATTCCACTCTCCTATGCAAGGATTTAATAGAGAAAATCATATTTCAATAAGTGCCTATGAGGAGGGGTCTTATAAGTGAGAAATGAGCACTGAGCATAAAAATTATTGAGGTGCAATATGTTGATGGGTTCAGGGAGTTATTCCACCTCAAGTGTAGAGAGTTGATATGTGCCAAATCCAAAGATGGTAGTAACAATATAAGGACCTAGCCAATTAGGCTTGAACTTTCCCTTTTGTTCTCTATTTTGCTGATTTTTCTAATTCTTTCTATGGATGACAAGATCTCCAAATTGGAACTCTCTAGGATGAACTTTCTTATTGTAGCTTGTAGACATGAACTTTTGGTAATCCCTTATGTGATCAAAAGTGGCCTTATGCCATTCATCTAAGACCTCAAGCTCATGTATTCTCATAGCCCTATAATCTACATTAGTGATATGCCCTTTCAAAGAGACTTGTAAAGATGAAATCTCAACCTCAAGTGTTAAAATAGCCTTGGAACCATAGACTAGAGAAAATGGAGTAGCTCCAATGGGAGTGTGTATGGTAGTTTGATAAGGCCAGAGTGTGGAATTAATTTGCAAATGCTAATCTCTCCTAGACTTGTGTACAGTTCTATGCAAGATTTTTAGCAGTGTTTTATTTGAAGCCTTGGCTTGACCATTCTCATGAGGATAATAGATAGAGGACCAATGCTACTTTATTTTGAAATTTTTGCATAGTTTCCTAAGGTCCTTATTCTCAAATTGTTCTCCATTATTAGTGAATATAGAGGAGATAATACCATAGCAATACATGATGTGATTAAAAATAAATAGTACAACATATTCTCCTATAATGACAAAAAGTGGAACATCATCAACCCACTTAGTGAAGTACTTTGTTGCAGTCATGATAAAATTATGTCCACTTAATGAGCTAGGGTTTATTTTTCCAACTAGGTAAAATTCCATGTGTGATAGATGGAATCAATTCTCATCTAGGATCATGAATTAGGTTTCCATTTAGCTAACACTTTTTACAAGATTTAGCATAGCATATGAAATTTGCTTGCATGGTAGGCCAATAGTAATTAGCTTTAAGTAGCTTATAAGAAAGTTAAAGGTCATTAGAGTGTGACCCACTAATGTCATCATGGACTTCAAATAATGCTCATTCAGACTCATCTATCTCTAAACACCTAAGGAGTGTTCCATCTAGACCCTTCCTATACAACTCACCAAAGACAAGGGTATAATGGGAGGCATTGTAGATAAGTTAGAATTTTTTGTTTCATGTAAGATAATTAGGGACAACTTGATCATAGAGGTAAGAGTAGATGGTATCATGGTGGGAAGAGTCATGACCAATGATAGTACAAATGACTCAATGTCAGTGGAATTGTAGGTAGGGAAATGTAGCTCTTCCATTAGGAAATAAAACCGAGATTCATGCTCTTATAATTGTAAGATAGATGCCAAAGTAGCCATCACATCTGAAACCTTATTCTCAACCCTAAGAACTTTTTGAAATGTGACAAAGGTAAAGTAGTTCCTTAGAGAATCAACCAATTTCTTATACAAGACCAACTTGTCATCTTTTTTTTGGTAATCATTATTGATTTGGTTAATGACAAGATGTGAGTCTCCATAAATATATAACTTAGTTACCCTTCATTAAATAGCTAACTTGATACCATTGGTAAGAGACTCATATTTTGTTATATTTTTTGTGCATGGAAAAAGTAGCTTGTATGATTTAGGGATTATGTAGCCATGGGGTGTAATGAAGAGGATACCAACACTAGCACCATCACCATTTTGAGTGTGAGATCCATCAAAGATCATTTTACAAGTCCTATCTATGACATACATTATGGATGAATATGGAAACTCTATTTGCATAGGGACATCATCTTGGAGTGAAAAATTAGTGAGTTGGTTTGCAATGGCTTGTCCCTTTATAGCTTTGTATTTGACGTACTAAATATAAAATTTGGATAGAATCATCATCCACTTAGAAATTTAACCCATAAGTGTAGCCTTATGTAAATGGTACTTAAGAGGATCAATTTTTTCCTCTAAATGGGTAGTGTGATCAAGCATGTAGTGTCACAGATTTTGAGAAGCAAATACAACAACTAGACATGCCTTCTCAATGTTATTATAGTTGATCTCATAAGTAACCAATATCCTACTAATATATTATATGGCATGTTTATTTCCATTCTCATCATGTTGTGATAGTAATGCCCCTAAAGAAGTGTTGGTAGCTGAAATGTATAGTATCAAGGGCTTCCCAAGGATATAAGGCGTGAGAATAGTGTTAGTGTAAATAATTTATTATTATTACACTTTACTTAAGTTTACTTAGGCTAATGCATTATTTTATTATTTATTAGATTAGAAACCTAGGAGTATGTGTACTCATATGAGCTGTCTGGTTGACAACATAGGAGTTAGCAACTCATTTTCGCACATGGTGTCTACAACATAGAAATTTGCATAATCATCTGAGTTTTCATGTAGACAACAAAGTTGTTCACACTCTAATTAAGCACATGGTGTCTGCAAAATATTTTTACATGACACATCTATGTTAAGGTTATCCTCTCATCATCACACTAACCTCTATGCTCAATGGAGGATAATCCACTCTTGGTGGACATGTGCTTAGTTGTGAGACTTATCACTTTGCTGACTCCTAGTCATTCTAGAGGCCTTTATATACAAGCTTTCCTAGTGTGTATGTACATCAATTCAATTTCATATTGTTATTTTGATCATACTTTATTGGTCCATATTGTGCTAGTGCTTGAGCTTCTTGATCTTGGGTGATTTTTCCCCAAGGAAAATTCTTACAAATAAGAGGTTTAACCAAATATTCTTTGATTTGAGTAAGGATCTTCTCAATTAAGTGTTCCACACACATGTAGATCCCTTATGAAGGTTTTTTTTTGAATTTTTGGGGGCCTACCAACCAGTTGAGTGATAAACCTACTTATGGATTGCAAACATCCTTGAAGACTTCACAATTGACTTATGTTTCTAGGAGGTGACATTTCCATTATAGCTTGGAGTTTTTCTGGGTTGACCTCAATGCTTTTGGAAGATATAATTTAGCATAATAGCATGTCAGAAGTGACACCAAAGAGTGTACTTATAATGATTGAGCCTAAGTTTAAATTATTCCATGTGGTCTAATATCAAACTCAAGCCATCCAAGTGAGTGTTTCTTTGTTTGGATTTAGCTAAGGTTTCATCAACATAATCATCCATTTTTTTATGCATCATATCATGAAAGATAGTCTTCAAATCCCTTTGATATGTAGCACCCACATTCTTGAGACCAAAATGCATAATGTTCCAACAAAAGGTACCCCAAGCACAAGTGAAAGCTATCTTCTCTTGGTTTTTAAGAGCTATATTTATTTGATTATACCCTAAGAACCCATCCATTAAGGAGTTCATTTCATAACCTATTGTCATATACATCATCATGTCAATATTTATAAGTGGAAATTCATCCTGAGGGAAAGCCTTGTTTAAATCCTAGAAGTTTGTGCAAACTCAAATAGACTTGTCATGTTTTAAAACTAGGACAATATTGGAAATCGATTCATCATAGTTTATTGCTCTGATAAATTTTTCACTTAGGAGTTTTTCAAGTTCAACCTTCAAAAGAGTAGAAATTTGTGGATGCATTTTTCTTAGTTTTTGTTTGATGGACTTGATACTAGGATCTATAGAAAGGTTATGCATAATGAGATTTGTACCAATACCAGGTATATTGGCATATGTCCAAGCAAAATTAATTTTCTTTCTTGGAAGAACTAAGTGAAGTTTTTTTTTTTGTCAACTAATAATGACTGAGCTAAGTCTATGATCTTAGGAGACTCTTTTGTACCCATATTAATAGCTTGTGTAGGCTCAATCAAAATTGATGATCTATCCTATAAATATCTCAGAAGACTACCAAGTACCTCATAGTTGGGAAGCTTGAAGAGGTTTTTACCCTTAGATACATCTTTATTTTTACTATTTTCTACCTCTGACACCACCACAAAGTGGTTTTCATTATTAGAGCTCCTCTTTTCATTTTTCCCTTTAATTTATACTTGATATCTTACTCAGTCATATTAACCATTGGTTAATTGGTGGAAGAGACTACTAGTTCAATAGTGTTTAGATAGAAAGAGATTGCATGGTTATTTTGGAATGATGGAAACTTGAGTCTTTGATTTTGTATGGACTGATCAATAAGATCAGGGTGTATGAGTGACAATATTAAGGAAGCTTCAAGGTTATTGATGTAGAAGGATTTTTCTCAGTGATGAGAGAGTCTAAGTCTATAAGTAAATCTCTAAAGATACCTAGATCGGGGTAAGACCAAGGAGCATCAACATGATCCACTAAACAAAGTTCAGATTTTAACTTGTCAAACTCTATGAAAGATGCATTAACTACATTATTTTGGTTAGTTTAAGAATGTACCAGATCGACTCCCACTTCACAAGATGTGCCAAAAAGAAAATCCAACTCATATTCATTAGAATTAGTACATTGATTATGAGCCACAAGATGAGAAATATTTCTTCTAACTCTCTCCCTATAAGATCTTCTATATTAGATTCATCAAAGTTAGGTTGCCTAGAAGTGGAAGCTTCAGTAGCATGATCATTAATAAACTTACCTTCTCCCCAAATAAGGGAAGTAGATGAGTTGAAATCATCCCTTGGAGTAGTAGCAACTAAGGGTTGAGCCTCAACATTTCAATCACTAGTGTAGGAGGTTCTTCATCATAGATGGGAAGATCACTCTCAACTCCATAGCCTAAATTAGTTATGCCCTTACTCTTGTAACCTTTGGTATGACTAACAGGTTCAACGAGAGCATATTTATTATTACTTAAGGGACCATCTTTGGGTTAACCCATCTTCTTAAGAAACTGATAACATTTGTCATATCCTTTGTGAGAAATGAGTGTAGCAAGTATAACCTTATCAACTGGATCCTCATCTATATATTTTCAATCTCTAATAGCTTGGTCTTCCTTTTCATCTTCTAATGGAATCAAGGATTGCACAAATATATCATAAATGGTCATAGTTGAAGAGGTAGGCTTCATGTTAGCAAATAGTTTTCCATAAGAATGTAGGGAAACTATCAATGCATCAATAGAGTCTAAAGCGTATTTCCTCGTACCAATGCTCATTATTTTTTAACCTTTTTTCACATTCAACAAGCAAAGGTCTAAATTCTTTAGAAGGTATTTTATTTGGAACTAGTGATTCTACAGCATTAAGCATTTTGATGGACATAGAAATATCCCCTGGAATCATAACTTTAGTACCATTGAAGGGGAATTTTATACATTGATGAAAGGTTGAAGGTACAGCTTGCATGTCATGTATCCATGGTCTCCCTAGAAAAAGGTTACATGCAAGTGGAATTTCGAGGACTTGAAACACCACATCCTCTTCCATAAGACCAACTCAAATAGGTAGAACAATAAGACCCCTGGAAGAGCGTTCAACCTCATAATAAGATTTTATAGTGATTTTTTTGTTTAGGTAGGGTCAATAAAAGATTTAGACAAGCCCAATTATTGAACAACACTAAAAGAAACAATGTTCAATCCTACACCATTGTATATCAAAACTCATCTGACTTAGTTACAATAGATTTAAATCTCAATGTGGAGTGTGAAATTATGTGGGTGACTAAGAGATTTTTCATCTTCTCCAAAGAATGTAAGGTAATGCGCTGAGGAGATATGGTTCACCATAGCTTGGAACTTATCAACGTCAATATTTGTAGGAACAATAGTTGTGTGTAAAGATTTTTCTAAGATCTTCTTGTGCAAAGGAGACAACTATAGAAACTCAAAGATAGATATTTGAGTGGGGATTCATTGCAACTGACTCACAAGATGTTAATTGGATATAACATGAGTGGTAGGTTTCTTAGAAAATGAAACTTGTTTGGGATTATTTTCCACTTTAAGGATGACCTTGGAATTCCCCCTACTAACAATGTTTAGTGTCTTAACATGAGAAGAAGAGAGATCCTCCTCCCTAAGCATAATTATAGGTCTATTGTTATTGCAATTTTGAGAGGGGTCATGAGTCCTCAAGACTACTTTAGGCCTTTTATCATTTGTGTTAGAGTTAAGCTCTTCATTGAATTTGGGCCCCATCATGTAGACACTCTCCTCAATAGGCTCGAGCATGTTTATGACATTGTCAATGTTGGCATATGCATTATTGTTCTTAGCATCAATTCCCTTCTTGTTTTCTTTTGAGGATTCTCCTTGTTCATAATGTGGGATAGGATCTTTGAATGATTTATGATCAAAGTTCTTAACCAACCCATTAGTGACAACCTTTCCCCCATCAATGGGATCTTGTATTACATATTTAAGCTTGAGGTAGTTATTTGTCTTATGACCCTTGTTCCTATGATAATTTCAAAATTGATCATCTATCCACCAAAGGAGTTTAATAGTAGGGTCATAGGGCCTCAAGTTTTCATGAAATATTATGAACTTATTAGAAAGAAATGTCTTCAATATTACATTATATGAATCTACCAATGGGTTAAAGCTATGCTTAGTCTTAGAGGACTTTGTGGCTTATCATAAATTTGAAATTTATTGGAATTGTTAGATCATGTTCCCTCTTGTTTCTTAGTGGTGAGAATAACTTTAGCCAAGTGAAAAGTTGGTTATTTTGTCTTAGGAACATCCACTACCCCATTTTTGACAACATATTTGTTTTTGTTCCAAGACTTGTTTTTATCATTTCCATTTTCATTGCCATTTTTGTCTTTTTTCAATACTATGTCACCATTCTTAATAGAAAAATCCTCAATGGGATAAGAACTTTCAATCATATCATTATATGTAGTAAACACTTGTTTTCTAAGGTCATAGTATAACTTAAGAACAAGAGTGTTGATAAAGATATCAATCTTCTCATTAATTTTCAGAGATTTTTTGTGGATATCTAGCATGTAATCTTCTTCGCTTTTGTAAATAGGTAATAAATGATTCCCCTTATTTTTGTTTAATGTTTCATAGATCTATCATAGCAATCATATGTTGTATGTTGTAAGAATAGTGTTGAATAAATCATTACACAAGGTGATCAAAATATTTAGGAGGTGGAGAAATCTTAGTAAACCATTCCATAGCTTATCCATTTAGACTTCTTGGAAATACCCTCATGAGTTATGTGTCTTCTTGCACAAAGTCCATACTAAGTGCATAAAATTTGCTAATATGATCATGAGGGTCACCATTTCTATCATATTTGGGAACCTATATATCCCTTGGAAATGGCATCATGTAAATAATTTTATCAATGGGAAGAGAACATATAGTCTCAAAAAATGAGGCCTTGGGTTGTTCCTTTTCCATTTGCATGCACATAACTTGATTTTGTATGTCTTGGACTTGCTTCTTCAAGATCTCACTTTCATTTGGTTCTCTCTTTTGAATGATTTTTTGGACATCAAATTTTTGGGTTATCCTCCA
The DNA here is from genome assembly GCA_028749045.1 of Cupressus sempervirens. Lineage (NCBI taxonomy): Eukaryota > Viridiplantae > Streptophyta > Pinopsida > Cupressales > Cupressaceae > Cupressus > Cupressus sempervirens. The sequence continues at coordinate 670,867,020 of CM053783.1, read as the reverse complement.
ACCTTTATTTGTCATATATGTAAAGTATTGATCTTTTTTTTGTTATAGTGCTTTGAGCATGAGCCTTTGTAGATGTTCATCTTGTTGGAACCTAACAAGATCTTTACTAGTAACTTTTTTATCCACCTCACTTTCATGATGTGAGGGTTGTGAGTATCTAGGTGGTGAGGTGTACCCCTCAACATGTGACCTTAGAATTCTAGGTGTGGTATTATTTCCATTGTTTCCAAAATATTCATGATTTATAAAGGGTTTGCTAAAAGAAGTGTTAGCATTTTGGTTTTCATAGACATATGTGTAATCATTTCCAAATCCTTGAGTGTTATTTTTGTGAGTATCATTTCCTTTATGAGAATGTGTAGCTATCCTAGTGGTTACGTGTCTAGCTTGTTCAAGTTTCTCTTTCTCTATCCTAGCTTGTTCATCTTCAGTGGTCTTTTTTCCTCTTTCAATGTCTACTCTCCTAATGTAACAGAATGCATCTAAGTGGTGTAATCTATCTTCGTGATTCATGGTAAGAGATACACTATTTTCATCTCTAATAGTGTCTAAAGGGGTATTAAAAGAGCTACCAATATGGCTAATAGCATCATACCAAGGGGGACTTGTATTCTTCCTCTTGGACCAAGATAGGTTTGTTGTCAAGGCATTGTTATGTGGATGTCTAGGAGAATCCAATTATTCAAAGAAAAATGAAGGACAATTTCCTTAACCCAATAGAAACCTAATTGTAACCAGCATGTAAGGGTAGGTTTTAGCTTAGTAAGATGTTACAAAGCTTTTGGAATTCAAACCTTGGAAGTCAAAATGTTCACTTGTCAAATATTGGTAGCAATGTAAGTGAATATCTTGTCAAACACTATGTCCAAGAAATTATGACACCAACAACTAATGCTAAGAGCTAGGAAAGGAGCCCAAATAGAAAAGAAGCCAAAAAGAATTAAGTAAATAGAGTTTTAAAAGTGAACAAAAATATATGAGGTCAAGTTTGCATCCAAAAGAGCCATGCTAATACTTTTTCAACTCAAAACATAGCAAAACATGTGAGTTTCAAACTAGGAGTACATTAAGACCAAGTGTAAGCACCTTTAGTCAGCTAGAGTGCACTCAAAAGTTAGATTTTGTAGATAATAGACTCAGGTGATAGAATTTAGTAAGCCAAGTCATACAAGTTCATAATACATGTGTGATAGAATAAAATTGTGTGATAGTTTTTCAGAGGTCAAGCAACAGAAACCAACATAGTCATGTGATACAATTTGAATGATAGTGTGATAGCTTTTGAATGCCAGAAGTATCGTACGTTACTTCTTAGAAGTGAAATACAACAAAAATTTAGTAGAGATGGTATTTTGGTGTTGATCTTAGATTGGATTTGACAAATGAGTTTCAACATGCTTAAGATATTTACTTAGTTTATGTCGAACTAGTAATGCAAGTTGAGTACAACATATAAATATTAGACCATGTCGAGTTGCAATGAGTGTCGAGTCACTCATGTGTTGATTCACTCAAGTGCCAAGCAGATAGACCATTCCAAGTGATTCAAGTGTCAAGTAAATAGTAGATGCTAAATAGTTCAAGTGTTGAGTCAGAAGTAGAATTATAGTGTATGCCGAGCATTAGAGAGTTCATGTACCAAGTGACATAGCTTGAACATATTTGTTTGTGATGACACAAACAACTATGTAAACCATTTTTCAGCCAACCTAAAGATAGATTTTGATCTTTTGGAGATAAGGACAAATCTATATGTAGATTCCTTATGCAATTACATGTAGCTAATCAGAAAATGGGAAGGTTTGAGTAGAAAAATGGATGAATCTCAACCATAGATTCATACCTAACCCTAAGCCACCTAAGTCTTCTCAAGGAGGATGAAGGCCTAAATTTTTTATTTTTTTGAGAGCATTGTAAAGGGGTGAATGATCAAATTGAAGGAGAAAATAAGACAGTTTGCAGAACATTCAAGGTGACTTAGTAGTAAGAGTGAATTGCAGAAATAGTTAAGTGAAGAACAGAGGATGGAGGATGATATAGCATTGATACATTAGATCATTAAGGATCAACCAGAGATTGGATAGAGGTGATCTATTATTAGACAAGCAAGTGCCAACCATAGGATCTATCCTGAGACATTTTGATAGGTGATTTTAGTTAAATCTCTTAACAGAGTAGTCCTAATAGGCTATATTGAAATCCTTTAATAAGGTTCTTACTTAATTGTAAGTTGAAGTCCTCTAACCGAGCACACTTCTACCAAGGTGCTAAAATCCTCTAACAAGGTGGGACTTAACAATCTTTATAAGCCTTTAATAGGGTATACCATGATTCATGGTCAAACTATTGTAACCTTAATTGGATACACTTTATTTCTGGGTAATCATATATGATGTTAAGTGTGTGTGTTTAATTACATGTTTACATGATTTAAATGTATGTATTTTACATGTTATATCAGTATGTTAATGCATGTGATGTATGAATGGTGAAAATTTTATGGGAACAAGTTTAAACTCCTAATTCACACCACCCCTCCCCCCCCCCCCCCCCCCCACCACCTTATAAGTTTACTTCTTTCCCACTTGCAATTCCAACAATAGGTATCAGGGCCAAGTTCTATGAAAGAGAACCTTTGCAACTTAGAGGAAAGATCTTGAAATGGAAGTCTACAAATTGGGAAAAACTATTGAGAACCAGGAGATTGAAATAAATCTCATACTACATTAGTTGAATGAGGCAAGAGAGGAACTAAATATATCCTTGAAGAGAATGAAAGAGATTGTTATTATGGAGAATGACACACTATATAAAGAGAGAGACACCACCAAGCTATTTGTAGATGGTAACTCCAATGAATTTGATGTAGTAGTTGTAGATCTAATGGAGAAGAATAGAATCCAAGCTAAGAAAATCAAAAATCTCAAGTTGGAGCAAGAATCACAAGCTATACTACTATGTGAAGTAACTAAACAAAAGAAGAAAGCCATGGAAGACAAAGCCATGATTGAAGAAGAAAAAAGAATTCTGGCAAATAGATTGGAGGAAAAGTCAAAAGAGCTAACCAAGGTCTCCAACATGCAATTGATACTCTAAGTCAAATGATGAATACCAACTATGAATTGAATGTCAAGGACATTGAGATTACTACATTGAAGTTGCAAAATGAACAATTGCAGAATGATTTGAAAAGAGAAAATGAATTTGATGAAAGTTTCAACAAGCCAAATGAAGCCATCAAATACTTTGAGCAATTACTAAGATCCCCTAGATCTAGAAAGGATACATTAGGATTGGGCTATGCAAGCACTAAAGAATGAGAATCATCCAAAGTTGCTGAAGAAAGGAAAAACAGAGGCAAGAACTCCAAACTTACTTGTCATAATTGTGGAAAGAAAGGACATATATCTAATGTTTGCAGGAGTAACAATGAAAATCAGAATGTCAATCCTAAGAACATGACACATAGCCATAATTATAACAAGCAAGGTCATTAGGCACATGAATGCAAAACTAGGACCATGAACACACAAAGATTTGAAGGTTATTTCTACAACTGTCAGAAGTATGGACATAGAGTTTTTGAATGCAAATCCAAATCCATGTGGTCATCAAACAAGCTAGCAAAGGTAAGAAGCTATGGAAACTCTTATAATTGGGATTACAATACAAGATATAGATGTCACTATTGTCAAGAATATGGAAATGTTCCTAAAAATTGTATTAGGACACACTTCAGTGGTAACTACAAAAGGTGGTTGAGTCAAACCACATGCTTGAGCTATTTGAAGACTAGTCACATTAGTAAGCATTGTCCAACTAGGTCAAAGGCACCAAGCTATGAATTTGATAAAGGCAAAGGCAAGGCAGATGTGCAACACACTAGAGATGAGATGAACAAGACATGGAAAAAGAAAGATGCTTACATTATATCAAATGCAGAAGGGATCACTTCACTCAATGGGTCAAGTGATCACACCTCATCAAACTAAGAAATCAAGAGGTATGTACGACTAATATTTAAGGTGTTATATCATACATTAGTTCCAAAAGAAGTTAGTACTGAAAGGACTACATTAACATGAATGAAGATGCAAGGTTTTTTTGAAAATTCAAGATTAAATCTTTAAGTTTTCAAGTTGTTGCTAAGCATGAAAAGTTTTCAATGGATGTTGAGTGGAATACTAGATGATTTCAAGCTAGTAAGCTAATTTTGAGTCTGTAGTAGCTACCAAGTGATGGTAATATTAATGGATGTCAAATGATTCTCAAATCAAGTTGATGTCAAGTTTATAGTTGTACAAGCACTAAGCATTAAATGCAAGGGTTTTGAAGGGTATATGGTCATTTTTCACTCATTATTTATCATTTTGAATTCTAGCAAGAGAAAATAGAGTAGAAGGAGACTCAAAAACTTGTTTGAATAATTTGCAAAGTTTTCAGTGACGATCTCACACCAACATACAGATTTTACAAGGTCTTTATCACAAGCCAAGCTATGCAATTTTATTTTGTACAAACCCTAGTTTGACAAATCGTGTCTAGTTCAAGGAACATAGAAGAGAAAGAGGTTTTAAATGTTCAACTTGTAAGTAACAAGGTCAAAAAACCCATATTCAAGGCCATCCCTAACATAGCATGCAAACAAGATCCCTCTGGCACACTTTCAATGATCTCACCTAATGTTATTATGGTTCAAGATGTAATGAAATGTTATAATTGTAAAATTGGTAGCATTGGAGACCTAGAAATCATAGAAACTTATGATATATGATGTGATAATGGTTTTCTAAAAGAATAATATAAAATTGTTGAGAGAAAGGGTTTGACACGTGCCCTAGATTTTCCTACTATTTTCAAGATTGAATGGATTAAAATTGTGTTAAGCCGAATACATGAGGGATCCTTATGGCTAGAAGGAGGACTAATTAAGATATCAAAAAGGATAATTCATAGAGTTATTGGCTACCCAACCCTAGATCAACCCAAGACTCTAAGAAGCGACTCCAAGGAAGTAATAAAAAAGAATACATGAGCAAAATGGAACAAGAGAGGGATGACAATTGATACTATCATTGATCCACTAGTAGAATTTGCTATTAGGGTAATCTCACACAAATTCTATCAGTCTAGAAGATTGAATAGTGTTCCCTATATGTTAGTATATGTTGGTTATAAAATTGTAAAGAAAGATCATACTTATGATTTGGTTAAGCTATAGTTACAACAATTGATGGAAAACCTTGGAGCTATAAGGAAAACCAAAAGTGCACAATGTAAGTTTGGTGCAATACTTGTCTTCATATTCTTTTATGTACAAAATACATTTCCCTCCTTTGGTACAATTTTATGGAAGACCAATAGGTTGGTTGTAGCTTAGATCAATGAGTATATTGAATAGATGGGTGAAAACTTTGAGACATTGATGACTAGCTACTTTGAGGACTTTAAGAAGTCAATGAAGCAAAGAATGAGGATACCTATTTCATTGGTTGAGAAACATTACAATGATATATGTTTTCTTGTTGATGTTGATTAAAAATTTATATAGGCTACCACACCAAGGGTCATATGGTTAAGACCACTTGGATATGAGATTAATGTTGATGAAGCATCAGCAACAATCACAACACTCCTAGTAGAAAAAGTTGACAGGATTGCAAAAATCTTTGGGAACTATGATGTGATGAAATCAAAGATTGAAATGGAATTAAAAATTGCCTCCACACTCAAAAAAAAAAAAAGACAAGCTGGTAAAGAAGCTAAAAGCTGAATTTGGTGAAGGTGCAAGTGAGGAAGAAGATGAAGAGGATGAAGAAGAAGAGCAAGAACAGACACAAGGACCTCTTGCATTGACCCAAGGCATGGGAGAGGACAAGGAAGAAGAAGAAATAGAAGGTGTCAAGGAAGAAGGAGTTGAGAAAGCACTCAAACAAGCCAAGCCAAAGAAGAGAAAGGCTAAGGCACATTCTATGGCTAAGACAAAGAAATTTGTCAAACCTAGCCCAGGCAAGCCTACTACTCCTACCACCAAAGCCAGCACACATGAAAACACATAGAAGGCCAAGGAGAAGACTAAGGTTACAGATCAAGGAGGCCAAGTGTAGAAGAAACAAAGAAGAAAATATGTTGCACAACTTGACTCAAATGAAGAAAAGACTAAATTAGATGATTTAAGTCAATTCAAGGTGGTAAGTCACAAAATAGTTTTTGATATTGAAATTTTTTGTGAAAATGTCAGGAATAATGAAAATTTGTTTGGATTTAAGTATATTGATTTTGAGAAACTTGAAAAAGAAGAATAGAAATTAGTAGAAGCCCTATATGAAATGATGTCTAAATTTAAGACTATGGCATTAGAATTTCTAACTCAGTACCCAATAAGTTATATGATTTAGTTGAGCAAAATTGGCATTATTGTTTAAATTTGGAAAAACAAATAAGGGAAAATACTTTGGCCCAAGTAATACCAAAACTAACAAAAGGGTAGATTGTTAAGGCTACTACAAAATATGGAGTTAGGTTTACACCTAAGTATAGAGCCTTCAACATAATTCAAAATAATATTGAAGATGTGGTCAAGAAATCTACCTAAATATGGAAACTTATCTATGGGTTGACCACTATCAAACAAGGAGAAGCTGACCCTTTTGAGGGTAAAGATGATGATAAAGATGAAGATGACAAAGAAGATGATAACAAACAAGAATATGATAAAGAAGATGAGAATAAAGATAATATAGTTGGGGATGAAACACCAAAGAAAAATGATGACAGAACTACAGCTGAATAGCAGCAAGATGAACAAAGTGTGCAGGACATAGAAGTGTCGAGTGTCAATCCCCCACATGACACAATCAAGTCAATAGAAACTATTATTGTCAAGGATGTTCCTAATGCATCAACTCAGAACATCAATCCATTAACTACAGATGACTTGAAGAAAATATTGGACAAATTTACTCTACATACTAAGTTATGAGATAATCTAGTTCTAGTTAGTGTAGATGAGCTCCAAAAGGCAGAAACGGATATCACAAGGGACAAGGTGAATCCACAAGAACCACCTTCTACCATCCCTTCAGTTACTCAAATGCAAACTTTGATTCAAACTAAATTAGATACACCTACTAAGGTTGATACACTTGTAAAAGTTGTTACTCTTAAAAACAAGCAAGAAGAAGAGAAAGACAAAGCAAGATAGTCACATTCTTTTGTATCTTAGGCACAAGGATAGGACATTGTTCAAGTCATTGTATTAGACAAGACCCAATCTAAAGAAACTAAGCAAACACCTAAGGTAAAGGATCAAGAAGCCATCCAAGTAATGGTAACTCTACCTACATTTGGCACTTCTCCTACAAAAATTCTTTAGAAGCTAAGCATGGAAGCTATACCATTGCAAATCTTAGTGCTAGGATCAAGCTCTTCAAAAGCTAAAAAGGTAATTCACTATGGTGATATCACTCTTAATAAAGAGATTATTATTCTGAAGTTTGATTATGATACAATGACACTGGATCAAATAAGCATTTTACAACAAGCTTTAGAGAAGAAAAAGCATCAAGAAATGCTTAGGAGAGAATACAGGAAAAAGCAAGCTCTTCAAGACATAAAAGAAATCTTTCTAGATGCATTTAATCTATCTACTCTTGAAGAGATCAAGCCACTAATAGATAAACTATTAGATATAGTGGAAAAGGTCAACAACGAAGACATTGATACTAGTGTTAAACTCTTAGAGTGGTCTGAAAAGAAATTCCAGAGCAAGGTCAATGAGAAGATATTTGTTGAGATAGCACTGACTCAAGTTGCATTGGAAACAAAGGTTGAGGATGTGAAGAAGATACTTGAGAATATATTCTCATTGTACACTAAATTGTATGACCCTACACTCTTCACCCAAGAGACCAGACATCATATTTTGAGCCTAGAGAGAAATCTCAACATATCAAGTACAAGGTTACCTCAGAACCCAACTTAGAGTGAGAAGAATTTTAATACATTACTTCAATCCCAAAGTTAATTAGATATATTAACAATAGAAGAGGCTAGCATAAGAGTCAAATTGACATGTATCCAGGCATCTCTCACCCCTCATATGGAGATACTACACAAGGAACTAGGCTATGAAGAAACTTTGCTAAAGAAAGACCCCAATCTTTCTACTCTAGATGGCCTCAAAAACCTTATTGCTGAGCTTGCCATCCAACTCAAGTCACTGGATGTTGCATGTGACAACTAGGATGTAGCTCTTAAAATGATAATGGAAGTCCATAAATCATTTTTTGACAAACACATTATACATGTATAGCCCATTTGACATAAATTTTGAAAAGGGGGAGAATATCCTAAGGGGAAGATAGATAAAAGGGGGAGATAGCAAAAATGATGAGAATATCCTATGAGGAAGAATAAAGAAAGAGGGAGAAATACAATATAAGGATAGAAATAGAGTAGAACAAATATTAGCTAAGGGGGAGCATGAAAGAGTATAAGTACATTGAATTCAAAGAGTATCAGTCAGCGTAGACAAATCTACTCAAAAAGGAGCACAGATTTTGGATATAGAATAGATATATTAACTCAGGGGGAGTTATAAATTTTGAGGTATATAGGTTATTGAAAAATTTTGAAATTTTGAAGTTTTGTATATAATTTGAGTCATGGATATGTTATATTCTAGAAGATTAGATTGATTATGTATATTCAAATGTTTTTGACACTCATGTCAAAGGGGGAGATTTTTGATCTCAGATTGGTTTTGACAAGTGAGTGTCAACACACTAAAGACATTTACTTAGTTCATGTTGAACTAGTAATGCATGTTGAGGACAACATATAAATATTAGACCATGCGAAGTTGCAATGAGTGTCAAGTCACTCATGTGCCGAGTCACTCAAATGTTGAGTAGATAGACCATGTCGAGTGATTCAAGTGTTGAGAAAACATAAGATGCCAAATAGTTTAGGTGTCGAGTCAAAAGCAGAATTATAGTGTATGCTAAGCATCAAAGACTTCGTATGCCAAGTGATACGGATTAGACATATTCATTTTTTATGGCACAAACAACTATGTAACTATTTTTTAGCTGACCTAAAGATAGATTTTGATCTTTTGGAGATAAGGATGAATCTATATGTGGATTCCCTATGCAATTACATGAAGCCAATTAGAAAATAGGAAGGTTTAAGTAGAAAAATGGATGAATCTCAGCTGTAGATTCATATATAACCCTAAGCCACCTAAGTTTTCTTAAGGAGGATGAAGCCCTAAATTTTTAATGTTGTTGAGAACATTGCAAAGGGGTGAATGATCGAATTGAAGGAGAAAACAAGACATTTTGTAGAACACTCAAGGTGACTTAGCAGTAAGAGTGAATTGCAAAAATAGTTAAATGAAGAACAAAGGCTAGAGGAGGATATAGCATTGATACATCAAATCATGAAGGATCAACCAGAGATTGGATATAGTGATATTTTATCAGGCAAGAAAGTGTCAACTGTAGGATATATGCTGACACATTTTGACAGGTGATTTCAGTAAAATTTCTTAACAGAGTAGTCCTAACAAGTTGTATTGAAATCCTTTAATAGGGTGCTTACTTAATTGTAAGTTGAAGTCCTTTGACCAGGCACACTTCTAACATGGTGTTAAAATCCTCTAACAAGTTGGGACTTAACAGTCTTTGTAAGCCTTTAACAAGGTAGACCTTTCACAAGGCAGAACACAATTCATGGTCAAACCATTATAACCTTAATTGGACACACTTTATTGCTGTAGTAATGAAGATTTGTGGGTATCATCCCCACCCTAGTTTTACCTTCTCATTTGGAGATTTTTTGGGTAATCATATCTAGTGTTAAGTGTGTGTGTGTGTGTGTGTGTGTGTGTGTGTGTGTGTGTGTGTGTGTGTGTGTGTGTGTGTGTGTGTGTGTGTGTGTGTGTGTGTGTGTGTGTGTGTGTGTGTGTGTGTGTGTGTGTGTGTGTGTGTGTGTTTGATAACATGTTTACATGATTTAAATGTGTGTGTTTTACATGTTATTTCAGTATGTTAATACATGTGATGTATGAATGGTGAAAGTTTTATGGGTCCAATTTTAAACTCCTAATTCACCCCCCCTCTCAAAATTTTACTCCTATCCCACTTGTAGTTCCAACATTTGGGACTTTCTAGCTAAACCACCTATGTTTGGACTTATTGTGCACAATATTTTGGACTTTCTACCTAAAACACCTATGAAGACTACTATCATGTATATGTTCAATAGATTTCCATAGATCTAGCATAAAATGAGAACATGCCAAGAAATTTCTACATAAAGTTCATGGTTCTTTACTCAATACCTTGGTCCACACTTGATGCCCCCTCACCTCACACAAAGTGGTTGCCCATAATATTTGTTTGCTTTGTCATGAAATTGGTATTAATACAACCAAAGGGGCACATATGGTGAGTTTAAAATCTTGGGGTGATTCAGGTAGTCCACTAGGATTGATCCTTGCACCAAGATATTGAGTGGCTAAAAAAGGTGGCTTATAAATCCTAGAGTGTCTAGTAAAGGTCTCCTTTGTAGCACCTCTCTTGCACCTGATATCAAGACACCTTATCATGATAATTAATGGACCTCATTTCCACAAGAGTACCTTAAGTATTCCCACATGGTGATTTCCTCATGGTCTCAATCCCACAAGTACTCTCCCTAGATGAAGACAAATTTTATGCATCCCAAGGCTTTGGCCTTTGTCAAGGGGTTTATGATTATAGTGGTTTGAGTTAGTTGGGTTTTTCTTGTTCCCACTTTGGTTTATTCCTATTAGTATCTTTCCACTAATAGAAGGCCCTCTAAAGGTATGAATATCACTAGGAGATTTGAACAAAATGGATCCACACCAAGGAGGTCAAGATTTATTATTCACCCTTTAAATGAAGATCAAACTCTCCTACTCCCTAATGTTTCCCCCAAACATGTCAAGAAAGTTGATTAAAACCACTGAAGAGTGGAGTATCCCACCCACTTTTGTGATCCAATTAAGGATCAAGATTTCTTATTCACCTAGAAGGTGAAGGCCATATTGTCCTACCAACAATGAACCCCTACATGTGATTTTTATGTGCCTAATGAAAGGAAACAACTAGTATAGTTTCGTACTTGAAAATAAAAGAAGACGTAAAATATTTTTTTCTTTTGTTTTGGGCAGCCCTGCAATAAATATTAGTAGCCCCTACACTACAAGTTTAGAAAAATGTAATATAAACCTCCCAAAACCACTTGTTAGGATCATTATAAGACCAAAATTTTGAAATGGAAAGCTTCAAGAACTGAAAATGCAAACTAAGAATTGAAATAGCTAGCTAAAATAGGTTTGGTGATACTATTGGGTGCACCTGTATCATACAACACTTCCCTATATAATCAGGTGATTGAATCTCTTGATGTGATACTTTACATCATAGTGTGCAATAAAGTCTAGAATAGAGATGTGACAAGAAAAAAAAAGACAGTGTGATACAATAATTGCTAAAGTATCGCACACTAGTTATGTAAAGTATCATACAATACTGGAAGTATTTCACGATAATGTTGTGTGCAAAAAAAAAACCCAAAATAGCAAGCAAATAAAGTGACAAAAATTCAAAAATAAGAGCAAGACAAGGTTGTCCAACCCCATGATGGGTGCCAAAAATGTATACCAAAAATATGGTACACTTCTATGAACTATTACACTTGAGAAAACATGTGGAAGAGGGAGTCTAAAGAAGTGGACTATAGCTTCATATCTATGATGTACAAGAGTTATGAGAGTGGCTCTCAAATGGACTTAGCTTATGCAGCCCTTGCAAGGTGCACCATAGAATGAAAGATTCAAAGATGAGAAAAAGAGTGTCAGCATTCAAGAGTCACTATGTGATGAAATACAATGCGAGCTACACTAAAATTATATGCAAAATGAAAGCTAACAAAATAGAGAGTTACAATATTTTCTAATTAAGCTATGTGAGATAAGCTATAAGCATTAAAAAAAATATGAGCTAGTATGTCATGAAACTACAATGCAAGAAAGAGAATAAAGATGCAAGATGAATGCCAAATGAGTGTGATAAGTGCTCCAAAACCACCAAGAAAACCTGTAGCATAACATTAGCATCAAACATCTACATTAGAGAATTATGAGAGAACCCTCTCTTTTAAAGAAAAATGGATGGTTGAGATCAAAATCCAAGAGGCTTAATCAAGGGTGGAGGATGTATCTTGAGCTTTCCATGTACACAAGAATCTCACTTAATCAAAATTAATGTTAGAGTTAAAAAAGTGAGAGATGTGTGGAGGAGAATGAAGATTCCACCCACCTTGAGAAGTGTGCACCTCATGTGAGGCAAAAATATTTTATTTTATTTTTAAAGTAGGAATACTACTTTATGTGTGCACACTTAAGATAAAAGGGAAGTAGGGACTTTTTATTTAATTAAAAGGAAACAAGTTCTTTTTATTAAATAAGAGATTTGGGATAAAGTGATCAAACCATATGTTATAATCGAATATATAGATTTTTGATGATTTGATAAAGAATAAAAGATAGGTAAATTATGCAAAATTGCTAGAAATGGGATAATAGTATAGATGATCATTTTTGGGTGATCATAGGAGATGGTGTCTAGATCAATAGATAGATCAATAGTTGGATCATGTTGGATCTATAAGATAAAGCATGATGTAGATGGTAGCATCGAGAAATTCAAGGAAAGGTTCGCAACAAAGGGGTTCTCTCAAAAGGAGGGAATAGACTATGAGGATATATTTTCTCCAGTGGCTAGGTATACTTCTATACAAGTTGTGATCTTATTTTCAGCATAAATGGGATGGTAGATGCATCAAATGGAAGTCAAGACAGCATTCCTTAGTGGAGAATTGAAGGAGGGGGTATACATAAAACAATTTGAAGGCTTTGTGGCACACAACAAAGAGACCCATGTGTGTAGATTGAAGAAATCCTAGTATAGACTCAAGCTAGATCCTAGAGCATGGTGTGAGCATATTAATAAAAACCTGTAGCAAATTGGCTTTGTGAAGAGTAAGGTAGATACTAATCTCCACTACTTGGTGGTTGGTATAAAATTCTCATTCTTTTTTTGTATGTGGATAACCTATTTCTTACAAGTCCACTATGGCTCATAGACTATTGTAAGAGGGACCTTGAAGAAGAGTTTGAGGTGAAGGATTTGGGACTTATGAACTACTTTCTAGTTATGGAGGTGTGGCAGAAAAATGGAGAGATTTTGACAAGTAGGAGATATTTTCCACAATGAGTCAAATTGTGATATTGTTATCAGGATTTAACTATGTAGTTTTTGAGTTACACTAATTGACCCATGTATCATGAGTAGTGATTCACATATGAAGCCAACTCTCATTAGAATAAATGGAACACTTAGCACTCATTGGATCTAGGTGATTCTCACAGAGGTGAAGCACCGAGACTTCTTGGGAGGTCACCCATCCAGTACTTCTCCATCTCAAACCTGTTGAACTATAGACTTTTCTCCACGGTTAAACCCATTCTTCTTGCAACCCCATTTGAAAAACCTTCACCAAGTGTTGTGCCTTATGAAAGATTAATTATAAATCCCCTTAATCTCATCAATTGATAAGTAGGAGATATTTTCCACAACAAGTCAAATTGTGATATTGTTATCTAGATTTAATTGTGTAGTTTTTGAGTCAAACTCATTGACCCATGTATCATGAGTAGTGATTCACACATTAATTCATCTCTTATGAGAATAAATGGAACACTTGACACTCATTGGATCTAGGTGATTCTCACATAGGTGAAGCATTAGGACTTTTTGGGAGGTTACCCATCTTAGTATTACTCTATCTCGAGCACGCTTAACTATAAAATTTCCTCCATGGTTAAACCTGCTCTGCCTGTAACCCCATTTTAAAAACCTTCACCATGTGTTGTGCCTTATGAACCATTAATTATAAATCCCCTTAACCTTGTTAATTGATAAGTAGGAGATATTTTCCACAGCAAGTCAAATTGTGATATTGCTATCAAGATTAATTGTGTAGTTTTTTAATCAAATTCATTGACTCATGTATCATGAGTAATCATTCACACATGAAGCCATCTCTCATGAGAATAAATGGAACACTTATCACTCATTGGGTCTAGGTGATGCTCATAGAGGTGAAGAACTAGGACTTCCTAGGAGATCACCCATCCCAACACTACTCTAGCTTGAGCATGCTTAACTACATATTTTCCTCCATGGTTAAACCCACTCTGCTTGCAACCCCATTTACAAAACCTTCACCTAGTGTTTTTCCTTATCAACCATTAATTATAAAGCCCCTTAAGCTCATAAATTGATAAGTAGGAGATATTTTCTATAGCACATCAAATTGTGATATTTCTATCGATATTTAACTATGTAGTTTTTGAGTCAAACTTAGTGAACCATGTATCATGAGTAGTGATTCATACATGAAGCCATATCTCATGAGAATAAATGGAATACTTAGCACTCATTAGAGCTACATGATGCTCACAAAGGTGAAGCACGAAGACTTCCTTAGAGGTCACCCCATCCCAATGCTCCTCCAGCTCGAGTGCACTTAACTATAGAGTTTTCCTCCATGGTTAAACATACTCTAATTGAAACCCCATTTGTAAAACCTTCACCAATTTTTGTGCCTTATAAATCATTAATTAGAAATCCCCTTAAGCTCATCAACTGATAAGTAGGAGATTTTTTCAATGGCAAGTCAAGTTGTGATATTTCTATCAGGATTTAACTGTGTAGTTTTTGAGTCAAACTCATTGACCCATGTATCATGAGTAGTGATTCACACATGAATACATCTCTTATGAGAATAAACAGAACACTTAGCACTCATTGGATCTAGATGATTCTCACATAGGTGAAGCATCAGGATTTTTTGGGAGGTCACCCATCTTAGTACTACTCCATCTCGAGCGCACTTAACTATAGAGTTTCCTCCATGGTTAAACCCATTGTTCTTGTAACCCATTTTCAAAAACTTCACCAAGTTTTTTTCCTTATGAACCATTAATTATAGATCTTCTTAAGCACATCAATTAATAAGTAGGAGATATTTTCCATAGCAAGTCAAGTTGTGATATTGCCATCAAGATTTAACTGTGTAGTTTTGAATCAAACTCATTAAGCCATGTATCATGAGTAGTGATTCACACATGAATCCATCTCTCATGAGAATTAATGGAAAACTTAGCACTCATTGGATCTAGATGAAGCACTAGGACTTCCTGAGGGGTCACCCATCCCAGTGCTACTCCAGCTCGAGTGCGCTTAACTATAGAGTTTCCTTCATGGTTAAAACCACCCTTCTTGAAACCTTATTTAAAAAACCTTCACCAAGCATTGTGCCTTATTAATATTTAATTATAAATCCCCTTAATCTCATCAATTGATAAGTAGGATATTTTTTCCATAGCAAGTCAAATTGTGATATTGCTATCAGGTTTTAACTATGTAGTTTTTGAGTCAAACTCATTGACCCATGTATCATGAGTAGTGATTCACACATGAATCCATCTATCATTAGAATAAATGGAACACTTATAACTCATTGGATCTAGGTGATGCTCATAGAGGTAAAGCATTCAGACTTCTAAGGAGGTCACTCATTTGAGTACTACTCCAACTCGAGCATGCTTAACTATAAAGTTTCCTCCATGGTTAAAACTAGTCTACTTGAAAATCCATTTGAAAAACCTTCATCAATTATTTTTCCTTATGAATCATTGATTAGAAATACCCTTAAGCTCATCAATTGACAAGTAGGAGATAGTTCCATAGCAAGTCAAATTGTGATATTGCTATCAGGATTTAATTATGTAGTTTTTGAGTCAAACTCGTTGACCCATGTATCATGAGTAGTGATTCAACATGAATCCATCTCTCATGAGAATGAATGGAACATTTAGCACTCATTAGATCTAGGTGATGCTCACAGAGGTTAAGCACTGGGACTTCTCAGGAGGTCAGTGATCTCAGTACTACTCTTGCTCGAGCGTGCTTAACTACAAAGTTTCCTCCATGGTTAAAACAACTTTTCTTGCAACCCCATTTACAAAACCTTCACAAATTTTTGTACCTCATGAACCATTAATTATAAATACCCTTAGCTCATCAATTTATAAGTAAGAGATATTTTCTATAGAAAGTCAAATTGTGATATTTCCATTAGGTTTTAACTGTGTAGTTTTTGAGTCAAACTCATTGACCCATGTATCATGAGTAGTGATTCACACTTGAAGCCATCTCTCATAAGATCAAATAGAACACTCAGGACTCATTGAATCTAGGTGATGTTCACAAAGGTGAAGCACCAAGACTTTCTGGGAGGTCACCCACCCCAGTATTACTCCATCTCAAGCATGCATAACTACAGAGTTTCCTCCATGGTTAAACCCATTCTTATTACAACCCCATTTTAAAAACCTTCACCAAGTGTTGTGCCTTATGAACCATTAATTATAAATCCCCTTAAGCTCATCAATTGATAAGAAGGGGATATTTTCCACAGCAAGCCAAATTGTGATATTGCTATCAGGTTTTAACTATGTATTTTTTGAGTCAAACTCATTAACCCATGTATCATGGGTATTGATTCACACATTAATTTATCTCTCATGAGAATAAATGGAACACTTAGAACTCATTAGATCTAGGTGATACTCATAGAGGTGAAGCATTGGGACTTCTCAAGAGGTCACCCATCCCAATACTACTCCATCTCAAGCACACTTAACTACAGAATTTCCTCCATGGTTAAACCCACTCTACTTGAAACCCCATTTGCAAAACCTTCACCAAGTGTTGTGCCTTATGAACTATTAATTATAAATCTCCTTGTGCTCACCAATTGATAAGTAGGAGATATTTTCCACAACAAGTCAAATTGTGATATTACTATCAGGATTTAACTATGTAGTTTTTTAGTCAAACTCATTGATCCATGTACCATGAGTAGTGATTCACACATGAACCCATCTCTCATGACCCATTTTCCTTAGTCAAGAGAAATATTGCATTGAAATATTGAAGAGATTTGGGATGGAGGATTTCAAATCCATGTCTACACCTATGATCATGAATTGGAGGATCGTAGATACATCTAGGGAGACAGATGTAGATCCCACCTTTTATATATAGTTGATTGGTTTTCTCATTTATTTGGTCAACACTAGGCTAGATATAGCAATTGTAGTAAATTATCTTACTTAGTTCATGGTTGAGCCAAAGAGAGTGCATTGGATAGTGGCTAAGCATGTATAGTATATCATTACTTGTGTGGCATAGTTGAGTATGGGATCAAATATGTTTGAGGTGAAGGAATAAAGTTGATAGGCTATATTAATGTAGATTGGGTAGGAAGTACAACAGAAAAAAGGAGCACTTCAAGGTGTTGTTTTAGTTTGGGTTTGGGAGTTGTTTCTTGGTTCAGTGGGAAGCAAAAGTATGTGTCTCTGAGTTCAAAAGAAGCATAATACATAGAAGCTAGCATGGTGACATGTGAAGATATGTGGATTTGGAAGTTGCTATTAGCCTTGTTTGATCAGAGGATTGAGACTACTATGATACATTGTGACAATCAGAGTTGCATCAAGTTATCTAAGAATCTAGTATTTCATGATAGGTCTAAACATATAGACATCATATATCACTTCATATATTGTGTATAATGGGGGATTTTTCATCTATATTACATACCTATAGAGGATTAGGTAGCTGACATTCAGACTAAGGCATTGGGGAAGGCAAAATTCATCTTCTTTAGAGATAAGTTGGGTTTCATGCAGAATAGCTTCCTCGCTAAGAGGGAGTGTTAGTTGAGTTAGCTTGGACAAATTTTTTTCCATATGTGATTATTTAGTAAGTTATTGTTTTCCTAAAAAAATTGTTAGAGTGGGGATAGTTATTTGCTAAAAATTTGAACACTTTTGGAAGCAAATAGAAATGGTTTTTGGGTTGTTTTCCAATTTCAATCGTTGATTGAGAATCAATCTTAGTTATTGGTTGTCCACTAGAAGTAGTATAAAAGGGGGCTAGGGTTCATTTTGAGAACATAAGCTTGAGAGGTATTTGTAGTGATAGCAAATAATCTTGTAGTGTTAGCAAGGGTGCAGTGGTAGTGTTGGGGGTAGAAGTGGGAGAATATCGGGGAGAGAAATTGGGAGATTGTCGGAGTTCCACTAGTAAGAGTCAAGGAATTTTCTATCTCTTGATTTGTTGAAGTTTAATAAAATTTCTCATCTATAGAACTGGATTTTCCTTAGGGGTTTTTGTAGGGAAAATTTGTCCAAAATTATTATGTCTTTGTGTTGCTTATTTATTTCCGTATTTTTTATTGGTGAAGTTGCAATTGTGTTATTTTTCAATATTATCTATGAATTAATTTTTGGAAATTAAATAATTGTTTAAGCTAGAAGATTAATAATCGGTGACTACAATAGTAATTTTTACAACAATTGTTTCCATAACTTCAGCACTTATATGATGGGATAAAAAATCATATATTCCAATCTTATAAGAAAAAGAAATTAAAAGAAGGGTCCTTGATGAATATAATCTTGCCAAGGCTTTTTGAAAGGTAGAACATTGCCCAGTGAGCCCTGACAATAGCAAAAAGAACTTACAAGGCCCTCAAAACCAAGAACCTTGTAAGCATGTTGAAAATTGTCATGTATGTATATCCATCTTAGTTCTAAGAAGAATATCATTTTGAAAACTAGCATTAAGAAAAAAATTAGCTAGATGATCAACATCATCCTTGGATTGCATTTTTTTCTTTTGAAATTTTTACTTTTTAAAAGTCTGGGCTACAGGGGATGTCTAGTTGTCCTCGGGACAGTTGGAGACATCTGTCATTTTTGGAATTAATTTCTTCCATAGTGGGGTGTTCTAAGTTTTTCTAGGTGTAAGGAATGTCATGGGGATGTTTCCCATCTATCTCCACCTCCAAAAAATAGTTCTATATGGAACAGGGGAAAAAATAGGGGATCAATTTTGATTAATTTGATAGAGTGGTTGGTTGATTGATTTTTTTCTTGATTTGATAATTGATGATTGCTTTTGAGGATCCATGAGAGGTTATTGGTAGATGATAAATGATCCTTGAATGATTTGAGTTTCATGAGATTTGAGTCACCACTCTCCATTGTTGCCTTTTGGGAATAAAAATTTATTTTTCAACTAGATCATCATTGGATGTCCTTCCCAAACAAAACCTTATTCTCAATGTGAGGGAGAAGTCACATCTCTTCATCATGTCTTCCCTTTGCAATTCATATCCTTTCATTATCACTACCCTTTTTACAGAGTGCAACCCTTCATTATTTCTACACTTTGAAAGAGTCACAACCTTTCACATTACCACCCTTTGCAAGAGTACAACTCTTCATAAATTTTTCCTTTTGAATGAGTCACTCCCTTGTACTTATGCTTCTGGATAAGAGATAATACTTAAGGAGTCACTTCCTTATTTTATTGTCATTTTTTTTTCTTCTTCTATTAACTTGTTCTTAATTTTCATGGTTTTTTCTCCCTTCCTTCCTAAATATACCCTTTCAAATGACTTCTCCTACCTTTTTTATCTCATGTTTGAGAGTTGTTACTATTTATTTCATGTCTCATGACCATTCACTAATTTAATTAAATTTTTAATCTATTATATTTTGTTTTAACTATTTTATATATTAATTTTTTCATTATTTATTATTAAATCCTATTTAAGAAAGGGCACATTACATTTATTGATCCTATTATTAATACTCACATGTTCATTGATTGACTCTATCAAAGCTAATTTTGGCTTTTTTTATATTTATAAGGAGGGGAAGAGTCGGCAGTTTGGGTTTATTTGACATAGAATTGAGAAAGAAGCAGAAACTATGGTGTGTGGTGAAGTACTTTAAGATACTTATCTTGATACTTGATAAAAGAAATAGATTTTTATAAAGTAATATAATACGTAATCTTGTTCAAGAATATGTTAATTCGCTTTTGTTACTAATCCCTCTACACATTTATATGACCCACTTTATATTGTATTTCAGGTCATACTTTATGATCAAACATATAATTAGAGAAATAATTCAAATGTTTTTAACTTTCTCATTTTAATGAACAAGACCCCAAAAATATTTAGAATTTTCACATTTTTTTCCTTCACACACCATATAAACATGTTTCATGATGACAATCACATCACATGCAGTCATTGTATCAAACCAATATGTTTTGCACTAAATTTCAGAAGAAAACTATTCATGTTTTTTTAGATTGATTGAATGGGTTAATTGATTTTATAGTGAGGCCATAAAGAGAAGAAAATAGTACACCCCATGGAACTTAGCAATGAACTATATGCTCAAAGAAGCTTACAATTAAGAGAGCTCTCAATGAGCACGCAATCATGGATGTCATTGAAGCCATAGACAACTAGTGATGGTGGTAGTGGAGGTTACCATGGTTGCAGAAGGTGGAACATATTCTAGTATTGTGGTGGTGCCTTGAGAGGTCTCAATGTGGATATGTTATTCCTTCAACTCACAAATATTGTTTTCAAAATATATGAAATTTCTCTTAGAAGATTTATTTATCTTTTTTAAATTTATTAAATTCCCCTTTCCTGGGTAATGGAGGAAACTCTTAGAATATTTCATCTTTTTTTAATTTATTAAACTCCTCATTTCTAGGTAATCGAGGTGATCTTGAGGAGGCCTAGGCTCATCTTTCATAATTTTTGTGTATTGTTTCAATCAAACTTAGCCAGTTCTTTCTTTGTGCTTTGTTTTATTGGTTATGGTGTCCTCATACTAAAATTTGAATGTTGTGTTATACCATCACATTTTTTATATCTCAGATAATTATATGAAATGAGATTCATCCTTAAAATTGAGCATGGATTTAAGAATTCTAGTAGTACCAATTGCACTGTGGTAATTGTTGAATTGTTCGTTCAACTCTAAATCAGGCTCCCATGTGCGAGATTAGGGTAAAATCATGCTAAATTTCATTGGCTCACATCACTTGAGTACGAACTCATTTCAGTTTGGTCATGTGGTACTTTGTACACGAAAAGATTAAATTCAACACATAGGGTAGCAAAACAATTTGCTCATTCTTCAATTTTGGGGGCGCCAATTTTGTACTTTTCTCTTCTCAAATTGCAAATGGGCTATGATTTAATGGTATCCTCTTTATTACACACATGAGTTCCAGTACTCCACTTCCTATTTGTCTATGTTGAGGGATTTATTTAAATGTACAGAATGGACCTCTATTCAAGTCTTCATCTTTCCAGCTTGTTGTGCTTGCCATCTAATTTGCCTCCAAAATGTTGCTCCCTGAAGAACCATGCATAAAATGTGATTCATGTCACCAATTCCATCGTAGAATTCTCCCAAAAAACTTTAGAATCAAGCTTCATCCGACATTGGATGAAGATGCCCTTTCTCATCCTCTTGACAATGTTGTTCTAGACATTATGTTCATCATGCACTCTTAGAACATTCGTCATGCAATTCGAACCATAATTAGGGAGGATCTCTTTTTTGCATCTACAAGAAATGTGTTATTTCCTTCAACTTTGGTTTCCATTTTCATTTCTAATGCCATGGATCTCCTACAATCTACATCAAGGTTGGAAATTATTGCTATCAAGGTGGTTCAGCCGGAATACTGGGCTAAAAATAAGTTGAAATGTGTGATGCAGAGCTATGACCTGTGGTCTGGTAATGCCTTGGTGGAATATTTTTAAGAACCATGATAATGAAGAACCATGAGGTTATGATGACCTTTGAAGCATTGTAGAAGACCTTTGAAAAGCACAATCCTCAGTTTTTGACCAAGACCCTGCAATTCATGGCATGTGTTTTGGGTTATCAATTGACAGAGGAGGTGAAGAAAGTTGCATTTGTTGTGATTGACATTTTGGGTATGCCAATTTCTGATGCACAAGCAAAAGCTTCCCATGTGAAGGCACCTTTGGCTAACCCAACTCATTCGGTTAGTGAACTAGGTGCCTGGTTGTTCTCAGCTTTTAATGTTCCTGGTTTTGTCCATCATGTCTCAGATGAAACTACTCGGCTTCCTCACTTGGATGTCACCAAACCAAGTGTTTGGGGTCCACCATCTTCTACTAGCATTTCTATTAGTACTTTAGATGTTGTTGCTGAGGGCTTGAGCTTAGGTTGGTACGTTGCTCCCTTAGCATGTCCAAATTTTGGATGAGACTTCTCTATAAATCCCAATATGACATCCACCCCTACTTTGGGTGCTTCAAGCGAGTATATGGAAGAAAGATAGCACAATAGTTTCTTCCTATCTTTTTGGGTTATTTTTCCACACTTTAGGCATGTTTTACAAATTGTTGATAATCTTTTCTTGACTGATTTCGAATCATCCATGCTTGTTGTGTGATGACATTGTAAAATTTGACGAATTTCAAATTTTGATGGTGTTACTGTTGTTCACCGATATAGTAAGATAGTAAATATTGATGTTAGTCAATTGTAAATATTGTGACGATGCTGGGTTTTTTTTCTGGTTATTTCCCAATTGAGCTCTTGAACCATTTTATATATATATATATAGTGGCTCGTCCACTTTTGCCAAAAAAAAAAAAAAAAATTTAAATCTGAGCACATAACCCCATTTGTAAATTACAAACCTTTTTAAGGTGGACATATTCTTATTAGGTTGCACAAATCTTTATAGAGTGGACATGTTGTTATTGATTTGCCCATATTTACATACCATATGCATGTTTCTAACTATATTGTGCTTACCTTTCACATAATTCCTATTTGAATATAGAATCCTCTTTGGGAACACATAGATGAATCTGCATTTAAGGACCTGATTTGATAAAGTTTTTAAATTTCTAAATTTAACTTTAGTGTTGGTTGGAATACCATAATTTCATTGGTACATTGTGTTGGAATGTGAAGTTGTCATATTCTCATGTAGCACATTATTTGAGACTTACTATAATTAAAAGTTTATATGAGTTAGTGTACTATTAATAGTAAGATATTTTGATGATTTTCCAAAATAACAATTTTGATAATTGTTTAATATGTAGTTGTACAAGTCATACTTACTAAATTTAGTAAGTGGTCTATATTTCAAACTCTACGAGTCCATTGTTGTAAAAAATTTGTAGTCGTGACTATTCATACATTTGGAAAATTGTTGTAGCTGTGTAAATTTAAAGAAGTAAAAGTTAAGAGATTGGTCCATAGTTTTTTACTAGTATACTTTTACCAAGTGCTATGTATGACTAATCAAATTTATAATTTTTTACACTTGTATTTTTCATTACATATTTTTCTTATATTAAGGTTTCTCAAAAATTTGAAGCTAGGGAAAAGCATTTCAATGGCATGTATAATTACTTTAACAATTTCAAGATGAATAGAGATGGGTACTTCAACACATGGAAGAAAAATAGTAAATGGGAATAAAGGTTTTGATTTAGGGAGAGCTGCAAAAAAAAAAATCAATGTCTCTCCATTTCCCAAAAAAAAATCTCTTATGAAAAAATTTGTCCTTTCTTCTTGGGCAGAAGCTATCCAGCCACAAAATTTGTGGATGGATACCTTATGCCATCATACCTATAATTGTACTTATTATCAATATTAGGCTTCTTGTATGTTGTTTTTGTGTATGTCATTTTCGACAGGATGTTAAAATTTTATTATTTGTTTTTAATTAATTTATAACCTATACAATTTTGTCACCCTTTTAACTTTAATGGAATACATTTCTTATAAAATAATTTTTAAAGTAAACTTTTGTAATGTAAATAATTTGGGCATTGAATACTTTTTATCGTGCCTGTACAATTTGGTTAATTTTAAACTTAAAAATTAAATACGTTTCTTCTAAAATAATTTAAGTATTAGGAACTAAAGTTTTTTTAATGTAACTAATTTATCCAATATATTTTTATAAAATTTATGTATGATTGAATTTAATTATTTAATAAATGTTTTTATTTTTATTTTTATTTTTAAATTAAATAAATTTTAATTAATAAATTTTTTAATAAGTATATTAATTAAGTAAAAATTATTTATAAATATCAACTATATTGAAATTGATAATATTCAATTAGATATTAAAGTCAATTTTTACAAAAAAAATTATGTTTATATAAACATATAATCTCAATCAAATATATTTGTGCGTTATCTTATCTTTATTTAAAGTACTTCTATCTTAATTATATTGGTCGCTTTTAACACTATTTTTTATTTCTGTTTATTATTTTACTTAATTTATCAGTGCTATTATAATTAATACATCTCTAAAGTCATTTTTAACACCACCACAGTTATTTTTATTATCTAAATTTTACTTTATTAAAAAATTTACATATTTATATATATAAATAACTTCAAATTTTACCATTTGAGTATATAAATTGAAACTTTATCTTATTTTAAAAAATTAATATCTTTAAAATAGCATATTAGATTTTTTTCAATATTAATAGAAAAGCAAAAGCTTACTAATAAATTCTTTTTTTTTCAAAATTATTCAAAGAATACTGTGTTTTATTGATTAATTCAAAGGAAACTTAATTTATTTTAATTGACCTTCGGTATAGTCATTCTTTCTAATGCATGATCTGATCATTATCTGGTTAGGCTAGAAATAGGTGAAGCACATAAACCAATAAGAAATCCTTTTAAATATGAAAAAATATGGTTTTTAGACAAAGATTTTCTCAATAACATTACGCAATGGTGGAATGAAGAGGATTTTGAAGGATCACAAATGTTCTATTTTATATCATAACTAATATATTTAAAAGAAAAAAAATTGAATCGAATAAAGAATAATTTAATGACATTTTTAAAGATAAATTGGAGAATGAAGAGGAATTAAGATATTCAATGAAGAAGTTATCAAGGGAGGAATAGACAATGACCAAATTTATCAAAGAAAAAGAACTTTTGGCTAAACAAGAAATTTATTTTAACAAAAGAAGAAATATTTTGCAAACAAAAATGAAGAGAAATCTAGATAGAAATATATTTTTTCATAATAGTACTATTGGTAGAAGGAATATAAATAGAATAGTAAAAATCAAGGATCATGTAGGTAGGGTAACGGAAACCCTTAATGAGATAGTTGAAACTTTTCTTAATTATAATACTAAAATTATTAATAATTATGAATCCTCAAATTTATGATGTTAGGATTGATCCCTAAAATAATAACTACAAAAGATAATAAGACCTTAAAAAAATTACTAAAAAAGAAATTAAAGAGTCTCTTTCTCAACTTAATACAAATAAATCTCTGGGACCAGATGGTTTTAAAGACTTTTTCTTTCAAAAGTATTGGCGTATCCTAGGAGATGATCTCTGGAAAGTAATTGAGGCAACTAGGAAATCTGGATCTCTTTTGGCAGAAATTAAATTACTTTCATAGCTTTAATTCCAAAGAAGATAGAATATGAGGATCCAAGGGATTTTAGGCCCGTAGCTTTATGTAATACAACTTACAATTTTATCTCAAAAGTATTAGCCAATAGAATTAAAAAGGTTATTCCAAAACTCATTTTAGAGGAACAAATAGGTTTTGTTCCCAATAAGTCAATCTTTGAGGGTATTTTTATTATTCAAGAATTAATTCACTCTATACAATTAAATAAGGAATCTTGTATAATAATGAAATTAGATATTCAAAAGGCTTATGATAAAATAGATTTGAGAGTTCTCTATAAAACTCTTGAAGCGTTTGGATTTTCTCGTCAATAGATCAAATTAATATACAATTATATTTTTGACTCAAAAAATATCTCTTCTTATAAATGGTACACTTGAAGTTTTTTTAGCATTTCTAGAGGGATCAGACAAGGGGACCCTATTTCACCTTTCCTCTTTATAATTATGGCAAAAAAATTTGGTGGAGCAATAACAAAGGCTCAAGTTGAAAGGAAGATAAGAGGTATTACAGATACTGAAGATGTTCCTAATAATAACCCACCACCAATTTGCAGGTGATACCATTTTACCAAGAGAAAGTACTATGGAAGAAGCTTAGAATTTTAAACAAATAATAAAAAGTTACATGGAAGCTTCGGGACAAAAGGTAAATGAAAACAAGTCAAAAAAAATCTTTATTAATACAAAAGAAGAAGTGGAAAGAAATGTCTGTAGAATTATGGGATATAGAAAAGGAACCTTCCCTTGTAAATATCTTGGGATTCAACTTGAAAAAGGTATTAGAGTAGGTAAAACTTGGGACTCGATTATAAAAAAATTAGATTTGAATTGGGAAGTTGGAAAGGCAAATGGTTAACTAAAGCTTGAAGAATGACTATGATCAAAGTAGTTCTTTGTCGTGAACCCATAATGACATGTGACTTGTGTAAATATAGATATTACTCTTAATAAAAATGTATTCAATACATTCTTAATAAATGATTGTGACCCATTAATAATTGTAATGTCAACCACTTACATAACATAATATCATACTACCAATACTTAATAATAGAAATACTTATATTAACAAGCATATTAAGAAAGTAATAATGATATAACATAATTATTATAATAATCATATTTAATAAATAAAATTACATATAATAAATGGGAGTCAAAAGATCATGACTCCACGACCACAAATCAAGTGTATAAATCAAAGGAACGATATTTATTTGGAAGACACACATGAGTGAATGAAAAAATCAAAAAGTCTAAGTAACATCAATCACTAGAGAAACTTAAGACTAGGCGACGTGGAGTACAGTTTGAGCACACAGAAGACCAAACTCAAGACTCATGTAACATCTGACCACCGAGAAGACTGATTAGCTAGTGTACTGGTAGATCCCAACAAATACATCATACCCCACACTCAACATTGTGTATATCATTGAATCCTACACCAATAAGGTAATTGTAGGTAGTATATATATTTATTTTATTAAGAAAGAGAAATGAAGATTTATTTATATTGTAGTACTACATAAATAAAAAATGTGATAAATAATTATTAAAATAGAAATGTATAATAAAATAAATATTAGATAGAAATGTCATAGAAGGATCCAAGTATAACGTGCTGGAGGATATTCGTTGTCGATATCATACTATGATCCAAGCCCACTTTGTGGAGAATGATCTAAGTATAACTTGGTGGAGGACATCCATTGCGAATGTCATTAAATGGTCCAAGTATAACTTGGTGGAGGGCATTCATTATGAGTGTCATAGAACGATACAAATAAATTGATGGAGAACATTTATTTTGAGTGTTAAGTTAGACAACTTATTAAAGATATGAAATATTCAATTAGAATTATAATGAACTTACCAATTTTTGTAGTCATCATGGTCCCAAATAAATTCTAATAGTGGGGACATTACATTCTTTCAGCTATTCCTATATATCATATGTCATGTCTACCACTACACAAAGGTGTTCAAAGGAAATTAGACTCTAAGCTTAAAAAATATTAATGGAAAGGAACTAGAGAAAAGAAAAAACAAGCTTTGATAAAATGGGATAAAATATGTAGACCTAAAGAGTATGGAGGCTTAGGAATTATAAACTTGAGTTGGTAAAATGAAGCATTAGGGGCTAAACTTGTTTGGAGAATGTTTAAAGAACATAATTGTAAATGGGCCAAAATTTTATATCATAAATATTTAAATAGCAGTAATCATTTATCTATGTTAAGAACAATAAATTCACCAAAGGTATCAAGAATTTGGAACTTTATGTTAAGTTGTCCCCCTTTAGTAGCTAAAAATCTAACTTGGGATATTGGTTTAGGACACGAAGCTTTATTTTGGGAGGATTCATGGGATGGGCTTCCTTTTCCAGATAGTGTAAATCTACCATTGAACATAAAACATATCCTGACAAATCTATGGGGTAAGTATGTGTGTGACTAAAACAAAAAAGAAACAATAACCTATACGAAGAATGGAAATGGAAATCTTTAGATGAAACCCCTATATCAAATCATGAGAAACATGTATTTAGTCAATTTTTAGATAAAATAAAAACAAATCATAAAGAAAGGGAAGATAAACTAATTTTGGTAGCATCAAAAGATGGAAAGTACAAAGTTAAATTAGGGTATGAAAAGATAATAAATTTGAAACAATGAAATAATATTGATATTCTCTAAATTTATGTTGGGATCTGGTATGTCTTTCAAAAGTAGGCATCTTCCTTTGGGTAGCTCTTCAAAGGAGAATTCTAATAGCATATAGGTTTACTACAATGGGTTTTGAAGGACTGTCAAGATGTCCTCTCTACAAGAAAAAAATCTGGAACTATTGAACATTTGTTTTTTGAATGTTCATTTGCTAAAGGAAGTCGGTATTGGTTATGTAAGAAATTAAATTGGAATTTTGCATTTCCCAAAGATCTTTTTAACTTTTTAAGTATTTGGTTGAAATATGAAAGTTCTAATGTTTATAATAATCTGTAGAAAATAGCCCCATCTATTATTTTATGGGGAAAATGGAAGGAAATGAACAAAAGAATTTTTTGTAACACAAAGATCGATCTAGCTTACTTCTTTAATAAATTTGAGGCATGCATAAGTGAGGTAGCTAATAATAATCTCAGAAATTCATATAAGGAGGAAGGATCCTTTTTAGATTGGAATGCAAAAATGTGGAAAAATGGTTTAATCTAATAAATCCTCCAATGCTTTATACTAAAACAAATAAGATTGTTAGGAAAGAATGTAAATGAGAACCTCCTCCTGTAGGATGGTCAAAATTAAATTTTAATTGGGCTTCTAGAAGTAATCTAGAATCAGTAGGCCTAGAATGTACAATTTATTCAGATAAGGGATTATTTCTAATTAAATGTGTCAAACCCTTTAGATTAATGTATAATAATCTAGCAGAATTAGAAGCTTAATAAAAGGCATAAGACTTAGTCGAGATATTAAAATTAAGAAAGTAATTATAGAGGGTGATTCACAAATTATTTTAAATGTATTAAGAAAAAGGGAAACCCCTAATTAGATCCTAAATTCTAAACTTGAATAGACCTTAGATAAAGTTGATAATTTCAAAGAAATAATTATCAAACATATTTATAGAGAAGGTAATAAAGAAACAGATAACCTTACTAATAAAGGAGCGGATGTAGAAAAGATACTAATAAAATAAAATTGATAAGTTAACCATTAGAAAGACAATCACACTTAGATAGTAATAATAGTAGAGGGTTAAAACTTATTTGGGATATAATCTAATAAAAATTAAATATAGATGTTCTAAAATAATCAAAAGAAAAATAAAATATAAATATAAATATGTATAATCAAAATAGATTTCTAAAGCATATTTTGATTGTACAATAGATTAGAAAATGTTGACTTGTATTTGATAATGTCTTAATCGTGTTCTTAACAACTTGATGTTAACTTATTTTATTTTGACAGGTACTTCAATAGGAATATCAAAATGGTTGAATTACAAATATGGAAGTTAAAAATTTGACATCAAATAATTAAATTAGATAAGCTTTAATCAAAAATAATAATCCATCCCTAATTTTGGAGATCTCCGAAAAATAGATATCAAATTTATTTTTAACTATTGGACCTTATGACCTTTTACCTATCAAATATATATTAAAATTTTAAAATGTTTAATTAATTAATTATATATAGATTGTAAATATTTAAGAAAATAAATATACAAAAATATTTATTGATTAAAAAATAAATTAAATTAAAATTTAAAATGATATCAAAATTTAACTAAATTAATATATAAATTCAAACTTCATTTTTTTAAATATTGTAAAATTTAATTCCTTAAAAATAAATAAATACTTATTAAACAAGAGTTATTGAGCTAGAGTTTGTACCTTATGAAGAGGTGGAAATAATAACAGAGAGCTAATATCAAGAGGGGAAAACGTGACTAGAGTAAAATATATTATATGAAAGAATAATATATTAGGCTTCGTCTATCTTGACACAAAAAATAACATGGATGAACATCGAGAGTCATAATAAACACATGACTGTACTAAACAACATGTTATGATATCCATGCTCTCGTTCCAAACTCAGTGCATGCAAGTTGGTGGATGCACTAACAAAGCTAACAGAAATCCAATAAAGAATTTTAGTTTTTTTATTAGTTTCTCGCCAGCACTTTGAAAAAGTATGGATCCCCCTTCAGTAATATTGTTTTAAATACTTTCCCCCTAGCACTTAAGATGTCATTTTGGATTTTGTTTAATTTTAAATTTAATGTAACATTTATATTACAAGTACTTGTAGTATGTTTTAATTTTATTTTATATATAAATTATTAATTATATACATAATATTTTAGATATATGTATAAATATATAATAATTTTTTAGTTTTTACATATATAATTTGATTTAATATATATTATATACTATGGTACTAGTATTAATTTTACTTATAAAAATTAAATAAAATTAAGATTGATATTATATTTTTCATTACAAGCTAATAATAATAACAAAAATAATTTATCTCATAATTTTATAATATAAATATTTATTTTGATAATTCTTTTGAATTTTATTTTATATATCAAAAATAAATATTTAAATGTATTATGTATAAATATTATATTATTTATATACAATTATATCATTTAATTTTTATGAAAATAGATTACTGTTAAATTAAAATTAAAAAATAATTTTGAATAGATTTTCTAAAAAGAGTATATAATGTGAATTATTAAAATATAATAACTCTTACAAGATTTAAATAAGTTTTCTAGTTACATTATGTATTTTAACAAATATATATTATAATATTGATATATAAACAATTAATATTAGTATTAAAATTTAGAATATATTATTGAGTGTAAAGTATATAATTAGAAAGTAAAATTAATAGTGTAAATAAAATAGAATAATTCAATAAAATAATTATCATTGAATAGGTCAAAAAGTTTTTGATTTCTTTAGATTTATTTAAAATATTTTTTATTATAATGATCATGCAATGATTAGGTTCAAAACTTGATAAAGAGTGGTTTATAATACAATTCTATTCTCTCATAAAATTTGTTCACTGTTATATAAGTTATCAACCTAAAAGTTGTCAAACTCAAAAGATTAATAAGTATAAATGTCATTGGAGCTATTAAATCTTTTAGAAAGATAACTCAATAGTTTAGTTGGTCTTTGAATTATCTTTTACTGTCTTCATCTTCAGAAACTTCAAATTACCAATGGTAGAGTTTAGATAGGCCACCTCATCTTCTATTTGTTATTTCCTCAAGTTGACTTAGGTCATTTGGTAATTTTGAAGGATCATTTCTTAGACATAATTATTTATGATAGAAGTTGTCATTAAAATAATATTTTTTTTTCTCTTTTGTTTCTCCTCGATAGGAATATGGGCCTCTTATGATATTTACCTTTGTTTATTGTTACTTGCATTGTTATAATTCAAATAGTTGCATTGTGAAATCCTTTTTATAGGGAAAAAATATAACTTTAGAAACTATGGGTACATGTGAGCTAATGGTAAGGAAATAATATGGATACAAATGGGGTATACATATAAAGGCTAAGTGTTTTATTGTATGGATTCAGGTAATCCATATGAATATATGCACCCCAACAAAAATTAATCATTATTTTGTGTTCTTGTAGGATAAAGGTTGAGTGAATTTGGAGGGTTTCTATTTATGGCATAGAGTTGACCCCTCCCTACTAAAGGGATTAGGAATGTTAAAATTATTAGGAGAGGATTCTAGATGAAACATTTAGTGGTAACTACAAAGATGACATTTACTCCAAGAATAAGATGGATGTAGAAGTCAACACCTTACATCATCGTAGAACCAAATTTGTGTATCTTGAAAAACATAAGATGTAATTCATCCTAGTACTTTGTATTTACAACCAAATCTTATCGAGGTGCACATACCTCTTATACCACTTTTACCTAAAGAGGAAGGTTGTAATCTATCCAACATATCTAAGATAAAATCAAAAATCAAAGTATGTACTTAAATTATCAACCAAGAGCTAAGTTTGGGTAGGATGAAAAACATGTTTTGTAGTTTAATCTATAATTTCATATTTATAATGAAATCATGTTGAGGTATGAATATATCTTTTCCTTTAAGATGAATGTGTATATGCTACTTTAGTATGTTAGAAACACTAAATTAAAACAATCAAAAGCATTTGCATACTAATTTAACATAATTTCATGAGAGACAAAGTGAAGTCCTCAAATGAGAATATGAACCATGGATAGGCTCTCTCAATGAGGATGATCACTTGATGTAGAGGTGTGTCTAATAGCTAAGATGGCTTTATTATGTATGTATGCTCAAATGCTCAAATGGGCTTCAATGGAGGATTTTTGATAGATTTTGGTGAATGGATTTGATGTAAAAATGACTTCTCAAAATGGCATTATGGCTTTACTTTCTAGATTGTGTTAAAATGGCTTGGGAGAGGATTCCTTAAATAGGCAAAGGGCTTGAGGGATCAAGGGCTAAGATGCAAGGATGGGAGAAAGTTTATGGAAGGTTTAGATTGAATAAGAGGAGAGCACATGGATTGTGCTTCCTTATAGCCAATCAGGGAGTGACACATGTCATAGGGTCATTGGTTAGAGCAAGAGGGGTTGAGGGGTCAACAAAGGAGGCTCAAAGCTCATAAAGACCCTCATAATGGCTTGTAAGAGCCATGAATGGGCTTGTAAGAGTCATTTATGGCTTTGTGGGCTTCATAAAGTTTTATGGTTGGGATATTTGTGAGAGAGTTGAGATATTTGACTTGGGTTGGATTAAGAAAGTCTTAAGCTTGACTTAGTAATGTGCAAATGATTAAGGCTTCGATTAGGCTTGGGTTAAGATTAGATTAGGCTTGTTAGAGATGGGCAAGTGGATGGCATTTAATGAGGGTGGGTGAAGGAGGAGATATTTGTTGGCTTTGGCTTGGGTTAGCAAGTCTTAACCCATGTTTAGGGAATGTGACAAGGTTTGGGGGGGGGGGGGGGGGATTAGGATTAGGGTCAAAGATAAGGATGGACATCTTTTAGAGGAGTCTAGGCTTTGGATGAGGATGAAGACTTTTTAGAAGAGTCTAGAACTTCCTAGGATGAGGATAAAAAAGGTTTTTTAGAAAATAAATAAAGTTTTATTTATTTCAAGGGTTTGGGATGAGGAGATATTTATTAAAACATTTTTAATAAACATGAGGATTAATATTTAATCTTAATTAAATATTTTGAGTTGGGATTAGGGGTAGGAAATGATGGGATTAGCCTTTAATCAAAATTAAAGAAGAATTAGAAGATTTTTGAAGAGGTTAGTGGTCTTAAAGAAATTGACCAAGTTTTGGGCAAAAAATAAATTAATTATTTATTTTGGGATTTTTGGTCTATTTATTAATTAAATAATTAATAAATAAAGAAATAATGTTTAAAAAAGATTTAAACATTTTTGGGAGGGATTCCTTAATTAAATATTTTTAATTAAGATAAAGGGATTTAATGGCATAAAAATTAATTAATTAATTAAT
Source organism: Cupressus sempervirens (assembly GCA_028749045.1). Classification (NCBI taxonomy): domain Eukaryota; kingdom Viridiplantae; phylum Streptophyta; class Pinopsida; order Cupressales; family Cupressaceae; genus Cupressus; species Cupressus sempervirens. The sequence goes on along the minus strand of CM053783.1, from coordinate 670,833,418 downwards.
TAATGATGATGTCATCAGAGATTTTTTCAGAAAATAAAAATACTTTATTTTCTAAAGGATTTTTAGGTGTCTACAGAATGTTGTGATATCCAACCTTTAATTTGGGATATCCTAGTGATTTAGGGTTTTCTCTTCTTTGACACGTCTTGCCAATGTTTCTTTTTTTTTTAAACATTTACATGCACGGTATAGGTTCACATTTCTCCCCCTTGTTCTAAAACCTAAAATTGAAGCCAAAACCCAAAACTATAACCAGAATCCCTAAAATCTAAGTCATTTCTCCCTCTCCCCCACCTCTCTCCCCATCTCTCACTATTTCCCTCTCTACCTCATCTCCCTACCCCTTTCTCTTTCTTTGTCCCTCTTTCTCTCTTTCTCTAAACTATAAGCCCTACATTATAAATTTTTCTCCCTTTCCCCCTATCATATTTCCCTCTCTTACTCTTTCTCACTATTCCCATTCTCTCCATGTTTCCCACTTCTCTTTCCCTCTCTCCCTCTCCCTAACCTCTCTTATTCACCACAACTCTCTTAGGGTTAGGGTGAGGGTTTCATTAGGGTTATGATAAGGATTGGATTAAGATTATGATTATGGTTAAGGTAAGGAATTAAATTAGAATGAGGGTTTTTGTTAGGCTAAGGGCCTATAGTATGGCTAGGATATTCAAAATTATAGGATTATTTAAATGACCTAAACCTTGTACTGTGGATCCTACACCATAAACCTATAAAGAGAGGGTGAGGTAGGTATAAGGAGGTGATGGGTAGATAAGAGGAGGATAGGTGTAAGAATTTTTGAGAGGGAGGTCTAGATGGAAGGAGACAAATAGAGAGGAGTTAGATAGATAGGTAAATCTACTCGGGTCTATCCTTCTCTTCCCCCTATCCCACTCTTTCCATATTTTCCTTATCTCCTTCATTCTCATACATCTCTCTCTCTCTCTCTCTCTCTCTCTCTCTCTCTCTCTCTCTCTCTCTCTCTCTCTCTCTCATGATAACTAATTACCCACTTCCCTCTATCCTTCTCCATATATCTCACCCCTCTCCTTCCTTATCTAACTCTCCTATAGCTCTATCCCCCTATAGGCTCTGTGTCTCTCTACCAACTACCCATCTAGTTCTATCCCTTCATCTAGACTTACCCCCCCCATCACACTACCCCTCTCCTTGTCTACTCTTTCTCATCACCTCTCTAGCTCTCTATCTCCCTCTTTATATAGGATTTAGGGTATACAAGGTCAACTCTCTCTCTCTCTCTCTCTCTCTCTCTCTCTCTCTCTCTCTCTCTCTCTCTCTCTCTCTCTCTCTCTCTCTCTCTCACACACACACACACACACACACACACACACACACACACACTCACTCATTCACTCACTCACTCACACACACACACACACACACACACACACACACACACACACACACACACACACACACACACACACACACACACTCATTCACTCACTCACACACACACACACACACACTTCCTCCACATCATCCTATTTTTCTCTCTATATATACCTTTGTCCCTATCCTTTATAATATATCTATCTTTGTAAGGCTTTACTCATATAGGAAATGCAATAAGAGACAGTAATAAGGAGTCTATAAGACATCACCTATATATGGTGGAATTACATGTCCCCAATAGTTAATCCTCCTCCATTTTTTAATTTGAGATAACATCAAATAAGAATAAAAAGTACATCTCACCAACCATAATATAATTTTGTATAGGTTGTACAATACAATGTGTAGTTCAACCTAGTACTTTATATCTATAGTGAAATATCATTGAGGTGTGGATACTTACCTAAAGAAAAATGATTTGACATCCAACCTTCAATATGACGTGAAATCGGATGAGCAAGGAGTACATCTTACCAACCATTGTGTTTCAAAATATACTATTTTTCAAAATGCATATGTGTGTGTGTGTGTGTGTGTGTGTGTGTGTGTGTGTGTGTGTGTGTGTGTGTGTGTGTGTGTGTGTGTGTGTGTGTGTGTGTGTGTGTGTGTGTGTGTGTGTGTGTGTGTGTGTGTGTGTGTGTGTGTGTGTGTGTGTGTGTGTGTGTGTGTGTGTGTGTGTGTGTGTGTGTGTGTGTGTGTGTGTGTCTGTGTCTGTGTGTGTGTGTGTGTGTGTGTGTGTGTGTGTGTGTGTGTGTGTGTGTGTGTGTGTGTCTGTGTGTGTGTCTGTGTCTGTGTCTGTGTCTGTGTTTGTGTCTATGTCTGTGACAAGATCAAGCTACAATTAGTGGGGAGGGAGAATAAAATAGTAGGGAAATGAGGAGATAGTGAGAGAACAAGACAGAGAGTGGAAAGCATATAGGGAAGAGAGGGAAAGAATGAGAGAGGGGTAAAATATTTATGATTTTAAGCATCATGGATTAAGGTTTATGGTTTAGAGAGAGAGAGACATCTATGATGTATCAACTTGAGACATCCTTTAGCAGATGTCTATATTTACTTGTATTGTATTCATAATTTTTAATTTATTATTGATGTTATGTAATGTCCCCAATTAGGACATTCGGGTTTTAATTCCAACTACACATATATTTTCCCTTTTTCCTCTGTATCAACTTCACAATTGATGGGGACACAACCCAACTACTAGAATAGACACAATAGAAAGGGGAAATTATATTAACTGAGAAAATAAGCTGGTACAAACAGTGCAGAGAAAATAAACTCAAAACATGCCCTGCGGGCTTACAATAGCATAAATCTGGAGAATATTTCTCCTTTTAGCACCTCCTCTCAAGCTCCAATCCGAACTGCCTTTTACAATGCCAGAAATCTCCTTAAATAGACCCCAGAGGGTTAAGGACTAGGAGTACATTCTAGAAAGTGCTAGTAGGCATCCACCGACAAAATAGAAGGTTCTGGAAGCTGCGTTAGAAGTCGGTGCAATTCTAGAAGAATCCAGAAACGGTAGCCGAACTTTCGAGAGGCATAACTTTTGAACCGTAACTCTGATTGACGAACTGTTTACATTTTTGGAAAGCTCTCGAAGCGCTCTATAGCCTTATGGACGAGCTTTGCTCGTTCCCCATTTTTCAACCCTTTTCGAGGTCATTTAATGCCCCAAACTTGACTTTGAAGCATTCTTAGGGGGTCTCCAAAACCCGAAAAATTGCAATAACTTTCAAACCGTGGGGCCTTTTGACCTGATTCTTTTTCTGGAATGCTCTAAATCTCGATTACATTCATCTGGCCAAGTCACACCTTCTAGGTCACCAAAATGATGGTCAAATTGCATGCTCCTATTTTTTCGGGATTTTTAAATGCACTGATAGTTGAACTATGAGAGTTGGAACCTTTATTTGAGCCAAATGGGTATCCAAAAATGCAAAGACATAAAATAGAAACTAAGTCTAAGTACATTTTTTTGGGTGACACAGGATTGCCCTTATACCTCTGGATGCTCCTGCATCAACAATCCTCCTATCTGATGATCCTTTTTCACTCTTTGATAGTTGATATATATATGTGTTTTCCAAAGAGTCACGTCCTTCCAATAATGATTATTATATTAATAATATTGTTATATTAATTAATAAGGTTTGTTATATTATATTAATAATAGTATAATTATATTAATAATGATATAATTATATTAATTAATAAGGTTAGTTATATTAATGTCATAAGGTATATTAATAATTATATTATTAATATATCAAGTATATATTGTTATATTATAATACATTTAGCATTTTCATATTTTAATATATTTTAATTATAATAGTATTATGTATTATATCATATTAGTATTACTATAATATGATATATAGTATAATATTACTTTATAAAATATTATCATTTTAATATTATTATTAATATTAATTTATATATAATACTTATTTATTATTTAAATTATATATCAGAGTGGGGACATCACATTCCTCCCCTCTCAAATTTGTTTGCCCTCAAGCAAAATCTTTCATACACAAACAAAACATATTTTCATTCAAAAGACAAGAGATATTTATGAAATATGAATGAAAACACAAAACATAAATGAAGTAGACACGATGCAGATAGATGACGACATGGGGCAAACACAATGCAAACACATCATGCATTATTTTTTCACAATGAAGTAGAGCAAAGAGAATAATTTATAAAATATACTTTCCAGTATGCTTTTTTATCATAGATCCTACAACACAGACAATTATTAGCATGTACATGTATATAATAGCTCCAAAGAAGAGTTCAGTCATGATAAATTAGTTCTAAACCAATATCCTACCAAGCCCAAGAGAAAAACTGTGGCCCTCTTGGCCTTGATGGCAGCCATTGACATCCATCAAGGTGGTCTACTTGGCAAATTCTTAATTGAATAGAGTTGACATGATGTCAAGTCTCAATCAATCTAAGCCCAGGAGCAGAACTTTGGCCATCCTGGCCTTGATGGCAGCCATTGACATCCATCAAGGTGGTCTACTTAGATGGTAATCTTATTCTTCCTGCCTAAGCCCAAAAGCGAAACTTTGGCCTTCTTGGCCTTGATGGCAGCCGGTGACATCCATCAAGGTGGTCTGCTTAGGAGGTAATCTTCTCCTTAAATATCCTACCTAAGTCCAAGAGCAAAACTTTGGCCCTCTTGGTCTTGATGGCAACCAGTGACATCCATCATGGTGGTCTACTTAGGAGGCAATTTGATTCACTAATTTATTGTAATTTTTTTCTCTTTACAAAATGCATAAATAAATTGTATATATAAATTCATAAAAAGTTTACCTTTTTTGAAGTTTACCCTTTTCTCATTGAATCACTCCTAAATTTGTTGTTCATCTAGTTCTTACTGGTCCTTATCAAGTGTAGCATCCATTCTTCGAAGTTGGCTTTTTTTTTCCACATATATTTCCCAACTTTCCTCAATATTACTTGAACATTTCTATGCATGTGATCCATAAAGAATATTCAATAATATATATTAGGACCTTCTATTATTTACTTGTGATATATAAATGTCATTGCAACATTTGGTCTTTTCCCATTAGTGTGTCCACTCTTTAGAATGTTCTATAACTTATTATACTTTTATCGTACTCATTTTCTCATTCCCCAATAAATTTCCAATATCATCCATTTGGAGTTTGTTAATTGTTATTAATTGCTATTTTATAAAGATTTTTGTTATTTCCACTTGTAATGTCCTGCGTTCCTCCTTATTATATTGACTCTTTTACATAAATGTTATGTCAAAGCATCCATTCACGTGCCTTTAAAAAAAGGCACCGCTCCAAAGTTTTGGTGTAAATGTTGATGGTTTTCACCATAACCGAAATACTCCAAGCTTTGCTATCAATGTGGAATCCAAGTTGGATGCCCAGACGTCCCTATTTTGATACTACTTGTATACCCATGTACAATTTTATGCTAATATGATTCAGTGTTGATTTGTCTATCGAATCATACGTGAATGTTGTGTAAGCTAGAGATTCACGATGCTAATTTCAAGTCTTTTATTCTGATTCATATGTTCCTCGTATATTTTTTCCTTCTTCATATTCGGTGGTTTGCACATTGTCTCACCATCTATGTTCTGCTTGCAGACTGCTTCTTTCAAAATAACGAGTTTTTAGTTTCTCTCCCATTCCATTAGGTCACTTGGATATTTGCTTCATAATCAATTTTGAACCTTTGGTTTCTACTCATTTCCTCTGTGTTGTAGTTCACTGATGAGGAGATAACAATAACAAAGCCTATAACAAGCTCAATATTGGGTGGAAAGAAGAAAATAAAATAAAAACTACAGGGAAACACCAAATATGAACAACACCTTACAAGTTACATGTGTTCATTCATGGCCAGCACATAGGGATGTTGCCTTACCAAACACATGTTTCTTCAGACTGTAGCCCATTCTTGCAAATGGCCATGAAGAAAATAATGTACATTCCTCCTACCCACTCTCCATCACACTCAGGCCACTTCACATGGTGATTATGCGAGAAAAAGGCATTTTTGCCCAAATAAACTTCCAAAGGTTCTTGTGTGCGTATGGCCTCCTGCAACGATAACTTCTACAAAAAGGAAACAATGCTACTACTACTGAATAAAATAAAACCAAAACTAAGTAGCAAGAATGCACTGCAAATATTATTTAATTCATCTGTTCAGGCTAGATAATAATCTTCTCAATATCTTATTCCTTCTTCACACAGAAAAGAAAATCTCAAATCATACCCTCCCAAAAGATTTCGAAAAGAATTTATCAATGAAGCCAAACAGTTAAGAACTAGTTTTGGCAACCACCAGACCCATAAAGGTTTGTTTAAACCTTTACTAATGTTATAATAAAATATTAATTAAACCCTAAAATTAAACACCACCCCGTACGCAATTCAAACCCTAAAATTTAATAATAACAAAAAAACATTTAAACACCATCACAATTGCAAACAAAAGATTTATTCCTGTGCCCAGCAATTGCTCCTGCAGCATACTTTCGAGGTTGAATTTTGTCTCAATTCCTCTTGGCACTAGTACATTTGAGACCATTTTTTGACCATTATTGGTCAAAAATTCAACCCAATTTTTGACCAAACTTCGACCAACTTCGATCAACCCATTGGTCAGAATTTTTTTGATTGAAATTTCGACCAAGCTTCTGGTTGATCAAAATTTTGACCAATACGTTGGTCGAAAAACCACCATAGCATGGTGCAAGTTCTGCCAGGAATTGGTCAAAATTTTGACCAATGAAGGTAGAAAATTTCAACCAATAAAGGTAGAAATTTTGGCCAATGAAGGGAAAAATTTTCGACCAATGAAGGTAGAAATTTCAACCAATGAAGGTCAAAAATTTTGACCAATGAAGGCAGAAATTTTGACCAATGAAGGTAGAAATTTTGACCAATGAAGGTAGAAATTTCTATCAACAGGTAGGTGTAAAAATTTTTTTAGGCATTCTATAAAATAGTCACATGCTTTGCATATGATATGACATTTTGCATGCATCCTGCACTCTCTCATCCGGCTGATGATGGATTACGGAGAGTGATCTGAAACCATGATGCTAAAAAACATACACAATCAAATCCAAAATGAACTTGCATTACAAATGGATTGTGGAAATTTGATATTGTTAATTTTGCATGCATGTCTACTAGGACAAATATATGTTTAAGTTGTGTTTGTCCTAGTAGACATGCATGCAATTTTACCAATATCAGATTTCCACAATCCATTTGTAATGCAAGTTCATTTTGGATTTGATTGTGTATTTTTTAGCATCATGGTTTCAGATCACTCTACGTAATCCATCATTAGCCAGATGAGAGAGAGTGCAGGATGCATGCAAAATGTCATATCATACGCAAGGCATGTGAACTATTTTATAGAATGCTTGAAAAACACTGACAGTAACTAATATGAAAAATATATAATTAGTTATATGATTGAGACTAATCATGTACTAGTGAGTTGGTCAAAATTTCAACCAGATAAATTTTGACCAATGGGTTGGTCAAATTTGGTCAAAAATTGGGTCAAAAATTTGATCAATGAAGGTCGAAAAATGAACCCAAATGCACTAGTGCAAGTATGCTCACCAAGTTGACTCTTTGAGTTTGGTCATCAAGTCACCCCACCAAAGTGCCTCATCAAGGTCAGTCTTTAGGTCCGCTCATCGAGCTTGCTCACCAAGTCAGCTCGCCATGTCATGTCTCTAAGTGGCCTCGCTAAGTCGGCTCGCCAACTTGCCCCACCAAGTTGCCACTTTAAGCCCACTCACCATGTTAGATCACCAGGCCGACTCCCCAAGTCAACTCGCCAAGCTAACAATTGAAGTATGCTCACCAAGTCGACTCTCTAAGTTCGCTCACCAAGTCTGCCCCCTAGGCCAACTCTCCAGGTTAGTTCACCAAGTCACCCCCACCCAGTCACCTCAACGAGTTGACTCATTAAGTCAACTCACGAAGTCAACTCACCCAGTGGTTTTACCACCTTGTCCCAACAAGTGGGCTCACTCGGTGTGCTTATGAAGTTGCCCCATAGAGTTGCTTCTCTAAGCTCACTCACCATGTAAACTCACTTGGTCGGCACACCAAGTTGACACTTTAAGTTTTCTCATCAAGTCACCCAACCAAAGCACCTCATCAAGGTTAGTCTTTAAGTACACTTAGTAGGTCAGCTCACCAAGTCACTTCGCAAAGTCGCCTCACCAAGTGGCCTTGATAAGTTAGCTCACCAACTTGCACCACCAAGTTGCCACTTTAAGTTGACTCACCATATCAGCTTGCCAGGCCGACTCCCATAGTCAACTCGCCAAGCTGACAATTCAAGTATGCTCACCAAGTCAACTCTTTAAGTTCACTCAGCAAGTTTTCCCCCTAGGTCAACTCTCCAAGTTAGCCCACCAAGTCACCCCCACCGAGTCACCTCAATGAGTTGACTCTTTAAGTCAGCTTACCAAGTCTACTATTCAAGTATGCACACCAAGTCGGCTCGCCAAGCCCACCAAGTCATGTCACCAAGTCAATTGTTTGAGTACACTCATAAAGTTGACTCTTTAAGGTCGGCTCACCAAGCTAGCCCACCAATTCATGTCACCAAGTCGCCTCACCAAGTCAGCTCGCCCACATGTCCCACCAAGTCCCCAAGTTTTCTCACCAAGCCGACAATTCAAGTGCGCTCACCAAGTTGACTCTTTAAGTTTTCTCACCAAGCCCATCCCCTAGGTCAACTCTCTAGGTCAGCTCACCAAGTCACTCCCACCTAGTCACCTCAATGAGTTGACTCTTTCAGTCAGCTAACCAAGTCTACTATTCAAGTATGCACGCCAGGTCGGCTCGCCAAGCCAGCCCACCAAGTCATGTCACCAAGTCGATTGTTCGAGTACGCTCACAAAGTTGACTCTTTAAGTTTGCTCATCAAGTCACCCCACCAAAGCACCTCATCAAGGTTAGTCTTTAAGTCCGCTCACCAAGTCAACTCACCAAGTCACCGCACCAAGTTGACTCACCTCTCACCTCACCAAGTGGACTCGCTAAGTCGGCTCACCAACTTGCCCCACCAAGTTGACTATTCAAGTATGCTCTCCAAGTTGACTCTTTGAGTTTGGTCATCAAGTCACCCCACCAAAGTGCCTCATCAAGGTCAGTCTTTAGGTCCGCTCATCGAGCTTTCTCACCAAGTCATCTCACCATGTCATGTCTCTAAGTGGCCTCGCTAAGTCGGCTCGCCAACTTGCCCGCCGCACCAAGTTGCCACTTTAAGCTCGCTCACCATGTTAGATCGCCAGGCCAGCTCCCCAAGTCAGCTCGCCAAGCTGATAATTGAAGTACGCTCACCAAGTCTATTTTTGATTCGTTGTCTACAGCTTAAAATAGGAATACATTTACTAAACAAAATATAAATCACTCAACAAATTTGAATGTGGTAGAAGAGTGATCAACAACACAGTGAATCGAGTCTATAGGTTTGTGGCATTGATGGCACTTGCTAGTTTGAGAAGAGATTCAAAAGGAGGCCTAGTTGAAGATGCATTTCAACAGCAAACAAGAGCAAAGACATGATGCATGCATCACTCTGATGAAAAGATTGGCAACGAATAACATGCAAACATAGACTTATTTTATAAACTTTAATGAAATCTATTTTCTCCTGATAAGATCAAAAGACTACAAGACATCACTCAAGGCATTCGCATCATGATCTTAGCCAACTTACAAGAAGTCATTGTAATCAAATTACTTTCTTTCAATATAATGGGAGGAATCTCTTTTCACAGCAATTCACCAAAAACAAAAAACTCAAAACATGTAGAAAACAAAAAGTAGAGAATGCCATTTAAAGAACTTTTTCAGTGTGATGAAGAAAGCTGGTAGGCAATACGGTACAGAACTAGATTAAACATATACCCACCATTTTAATCTTAAACAAGACATCCATTGAATTGTTATCCTATTTTAAAACAAAATCAAGATTCATGAAACTACCAATTTAAAAGGTTCATAGTGCATTCTATCCATTAAGCAAAGTGCAACTTGAGATAAAATTGTTTGAAAAGTAACCTTCCAGAACACGTGTAAAATGAAACGTACACTTTCTGCCAAGTTTGGATTAGGGATGTTCTACTTCTAGATGAAGAGGTTCTGCAAGTCTAAAATAAAACTACAGCTCCAAAATCAATGACAATTTTTCTGTTTATAGTGTTACTGCTATCACAAACATAGGAAAGATACATAAGAATATGCCCACTATTTAGAAACATCAAACAGTAAGACATGAGATCTTGAAGGGAAAAGAAGAGGAGGTTCATAGAATTAAAATTACAATTAACGAAAAAAAAAATCATTTTGGCATATATGTGAAAAAGGAAAACTCGCACAGTCTAAGCCAAGGATAAATTCCATTTTAATTTCAGGCTGGGCATAAAATGCATTCACCAAGCACAAATGATTAAATAATATCTGGAGCAAGTCTTGATCTATTTCTCTAAATTTAATAAAATTTGATAAAATTTGAACCCATCATCCAAAGAAGAGTCTTGCTTATCAACATGATGTACTTGGAGATTACCATTATCTCTACTTGTCTGATAAAAATATCTGGCAAGCTTCAGACCCAATAAGAAATAATCATCCCAAGCCTCAGCAATTCTACCAAAAAGATCTATGTGCGCACACAACAAAGCCAAAAAAACAAAAAAGTTCTTTCCAAACACTTTATGGCATAATGTAACAAGGGAAGGAAAGTTTTCCACTATTTCCTCTGGCATTGCAGATACTATGGAGGATGCAAATGCAGTTGTTGCACTAGATTTCCTCTCACAATCTATATTCTCTACAAGTGACAGCACTTGGGAAAGAGATCGTTGAACAGTAGGATTGCCTTTTCCCAAAAAGTGAGTATCTATTGATTCCAAACTGGATCTCACTTGCTCTTTGGATAATATGCCTTGGGAAAAGGGAAGCAAACTTCTCAATGGACTCCATTTACAAAGAAAATCTTCTGAACCATGATCGGATTGATATACTTGATTGATTTTTGGAAGCAAAGTAGTCACAATTGTGAAAGATAATGACCTTGAATTAGCCTATGAGAGGAAATATCCACTTGTCAACATAAGGATATGACTTCAAACTCAAAATCAACTATATGAGGAAGAGCAGATACACACCTGAGCCTGCAAAAGAAAGTTCATCACACTGGCCACATAGAATGAAATCATTTTCCGGTGGGCAAGCTTCTAACTTTTGGAACTTGACAACTCGAAGGCACTTTTGCAAGACACAGATCACAAGAGGGCTAAAATGTGGAGGTCAAAGATCTGCATAATTTTGAATGAGTAAGTTATTAATCAAAAATAAAAGAGTAAATGAACAGACAAGAAACTTTATTATACAGGCCCAACTAATAATTTTCACTTCTCAGAATGAAATTATGGTTGGTGTCAGACATCTGTTTTCCATAATTCATTGTGCATCAGCAACTACTCATCAAAGGCTAAGAAAACCATGTAGTGTTTGGAACTAGGCTGTTATTTTCTTCAAGTCAAAGGGATGAAATCATTTGAAAGAAAAAATTATTTTTTTAATAAAAATATAATTAGTGCTATAGTTAAACCCAAGACAGACAAGTCATTCTATGATTCTAGATATTTTCCAATAAAAGAAATGGACAGACATGAAATGGGAGGTATGGGGCATAAAACAGTCAAAAGATGCTTCTCATAACAAGAACAAACAAGTGAAATTCACCTTGATGAAAAAAAGATTACTTATTCTTCAACTCTAGTAACTCAAAAGAGTAAGAACCTTCAGTATTGGAAATTGAAATGAGCAATCTTATTAGTCATTTCACATGGGCTAATGAAATAGAACATGAATTTCAAGACACCAAAACATTTGATGATGAAAAACACAATTCATAAATAAAGAATAAGCCAACGATGGAACTTGTAAGCACTCTTAAAAATAAAATACAACTGAAAGTAAAGTGTACCAGAGAGATGCATATTCTGGATTCGATTGTGTGCCACATTTTTGCATCAACATTTCGAATCACACTCAGTGATCCATCATCGGGATGAGAAGAGCTATAAGAGATCAAACAAATTTGAATCCAGAATATGCATCTCTCTACTATGACTGATTGTGGAAATCTGTTCTTGTTAATAAAGTGTACCAGTTGAACAGGAGTCCATAAAATTTGCAAATGGTTAACCTATATGATGGTTAATGCCCCTTGAGATAATATGTGACTAAAATAAGCTCCTTATCCCAAAAATAGAAAATAGAATTCAATTTTGAAAATGGAAAAATAGATAGTTATAGCATCACAGGGATTTCCAAATTGCTAATTGTAGCAGGTGGTGGTTAGAAATGTATCTTGGAGATTAGAGAACTATTATGAAAGTTACAGATCTTTCACGATGACTATGGAGCCAGAAGCATAGTTGCACTGTGTTTTAGTCATTCTTCTTTGAGTAGTGGGTAGGGGTTGATGGCCTGATTGTAGTTGGTGGCATTAGAGAGGAAACATTACAATTTCATCAAGCTGCATGCAGACAATATATGTGGCCCTTCCAAAATGAAGAACCAGAACTTTGTCCAATGTATCCCTAATGTGCTTGTCAACTCCCTGTCTCCTTGTGAGATTTTGTAGTAAGTAGCTCATCTCTTTAGAAAAAGGAATTCAACTTCACCCTTTTTCTACAAACAAACACTGGCTATTACCACAATGCAAGCAATAAGGGACACCTCAAGCTGCTATATAACATGTAAAGTAGATAATGGATTTAATAATAAACATCTATCCTAGAGAGATTTAGAATAAGGTCATAGGAGGAATGTAAAGTAGCTTATTATGCCAGATCGAGCCCAACATTTAGTAGCATAAATTTTGAAAGATATAGATGTCACTTTTTTGGGAATCAACTGCACATTTATTGAATGAAATCAATCTATATGATGCATCTTTTCACACGGAATGATTCACAAGATTCATGCAATCCATTTGTAATGCAAGTTCATTTTGTATTTGATTGTGTTTTTTTTAGCATCATCATTTTAGATCACTCTTTGTAATCCATCATTAGCCGAATGAGAGAGTGCAGGATGCATGCAAAATGTCATATTATATGCAAGGCATGTGAATTGTTTTATAGAATACCTGAAAAATATCGACAGCAACTAATCAAACTGTTGTAAACACCTACAGTAACTAATATGCTTGTTCATTAATATGCCCGATACAATAAGCAAACTTGGCAACTATGCACAACAAGTTATACGCTAAAGAGATTTGACATGGACTATCCACTCTAATTTGTGGAAGCTCCCCTGACAGTGCATTTTAAATATCTATAGGTAACTCCAAAATTAAGTTGTGGGATCATACCAGGCATCATTCATTTTTACTCTTAAGATGTAACCAAGCAATATAAATGAGGGGCCCCCATAGTCTAGGGGGACACCAAATCTTTGAGAAGACCCAAAGATGATATCTACCCCAAATTCCTCAGGAGGCTTCAGTATTGTTAGTGTAGAAAAATCAGAGGCCATGACAACCTTCACACCATTAGCATGAACATTCTTAACAAAATAAGAGTAATCAATAACTTCTCTCTCTATCCTAGGGTGCTGAACAAGCACCCCACAAACATCCTTGGAATTATAATCAAAGTACTTTAGATTAGATTTCATGACATTCAACCCCAACCAACCTACCCTTATATGGCACACATCAAATGTCTAAGGATGAGAGTTACTAAAAATGATAGAAGTCTTCTTATTATCTTTGGTTATATCATTACATATCACAATAGCCTCAAAACTAGTAGTGGCCTCGTCCAAAAGAAAATCATTTGACACGAGAGCCCAGTAAGATCTAATATCATGTTCTAGTGATTCAAAAAAGATTCTAGTATATCATGGAAACCATGTTAGGAGGGGACAAGGGATGATGATGGGGCTGAAACGTACGATAAATTATACTGTATTAAAAGTATTAACTTATTACAAATAGGGATGCACTTGCATTTAAGCACAATGCCTAGAGCTCACTACTCAGTTAAAAAAATGTCTTACTACCTTACATATATGGACAACAACTCATAGTTCACAAAGTGCTTGATATCATCCTCTTCATGCATGTTCAATTTCATTGAAGCTCATTGGATTCCACTCATTCCTATTCACAAGATCATCGATGTATGGCTTGCATCCACACACACACCACACACACTTCAGTCATAAAAGATTACATTCATTCATATAATTCATCAACCTTGTAGAAGAAAAAAAGGAAATGATTAAAAATATGAAAACATCAGGCAAATAAATAAATTACAACCTTTATCTAATGGCTTCAGTAGAGACTTGAAGCAGGTCATCTCCAAACTAATCTAAGTTCTCTTTATAGAATTCAATTGGGAGACTATCTACTGCTGGGGTCTTTTCATCATTTAGCTTTTGAATTGCATTTACTGTTTCTTATTCTGATACAGTTTAAATATTAATTATTTTTGCAATATCATCTATAATCTTACTGTGAATTATATTTTTGCTTAGATCTCTTGCACTATGTCCTTGAAATGAGAAAAGTATCTTATAGAACAACGAAATTTCTTCTCTATCTCTTTAAGATCACTTAGCAATTTATTATCAGCTCATATATAGTCAACTTGTTCTCAGATATTCTTAACTTTCATACATCTGAAGAAGAGTTTTGAACTCTTATCACCATTGTTAAGTCAATTATTGTTAACTTCCTATAGATTTGTCCTCCCTACTCTCAACCATGTTAAAGACAACTCCCACAATCCAAGGGATGTATTGAAGCCCATATATCCATTTCCACAGCTCATTTCTCTTGTAATGTGCAATGGGAGCATAAATTGAGCACCACACAAACTTTTTATTGTCTTCTTCAATAATAATCTAGACAATCCTGTTGTAAGGAGAGATTTAATGTCTGATTGCAAATGGTACCCATTTGTTTGATGTTTTCATATTGCAAAGGTGTGAGTGGTGGTGTAGGTAAGATTTGAACCTCATAATTATAATTTACACATTTAAAATCAGCACACTAAAAGAATTTTAAATTAACTACTACCAAAGTAATATACGGATTTTTCAAGGTAAGGTGAAACAAAACGTACCTGATAGGAAGCTCCCTTAGCTTTAGTAAGTGAACCATGTGTGAGTGCTTCTACTAAAAGACATTGATTAACAAAGTGGTAATTTAGGTATGATTCCAATTCATCCAAATTTGTGTCCAAGACACTCGGATAGTTGAAAGAGTGTTGGGATGCAATGTCTACTGATTTGACTTCAATGCCAACTTCCATATTCATCCACTGCATTAACTCAATAGCTGCATTTACACCACCTCCCACTAGATGTGCTCCAATCAGAGCCTCCAAATAGAGCCTCCTAAAAACAAAAGAGAAAGAAACTATGTCAATTTCCATACATAAGAAAAACATGGACACTTGCAGAAACCAAATCAGTATTTACTTGAAAGATTGAAGGCTATTCCTCATTAACATGTTCCCCATTTTCTTCAACCAGATCTATTAAAAAAAGTGGTCCTCTCAGATTATACAAGTAAGCAAACAAGCAACAAACCAATTTTGGAGGAAAGCCAACTCAAGCAAAGTTCAACTAGAATGTGGATTAGTTGCAAAAATTTGTATCTACAATATTAATCATATCCACATTTTTGACCATAGTGGAAAAATAAATAAAAGGATTAGGAAGAGGTTGAATACAATTAAATGCTAAAATCCATTGAATCAAATAGAATGGCACATTTAATGAAATGGCTGAAGGGTGTATAAGAGAAGTTGAAAGAAGTGCTAAGTATGCACTTTTATCCTCTACAACACTATAGTAACCTAGGACAATGCCTCCAACTAGATAGAAAATAAATCAATGTTTGATAATGGCTGCATGGACCATAGTGGACAACAATCACAAGTGCATGAGCTCAGATAGGAAGTTCAAATGGGTCAATCATTGAGTTGGATTGTATCAAGCAGAATGAGTACTCCAGTATGTAGATCAGTGATCAAAGGAGAAATTTTCAGACTTTCCCTTAGCTTCTGTAGCCTCAGAATGCTATGGGAATGATGAAAAGCAGTTTCCAGCTGGAAATCTATTTGCAGCAGTGAGTGATGCAATTTGGGACAATGGAGCAGCTTGTGGGAGATAGTACAGTGTCAGATGTCTCAGTGGTACAAATCAAATCTCACAAAATCCATGCTCAGACAACACCAATTCCACTGTTGTCAAGATACTCCATTACTGCTCTTCTAACTACAATGGAACACTCCAACTCTCTCCTGATGCCTTCAGAGATATTGCTACTTCCACAACAGGGACAATCAATATTGAATATGATCAGTAAGTTTATATTTAACTTTTAATTTGGTCATTCTTTTTTAAAATAAGATGTGGGCCTATTTATTATTGACTAGTCTCCTCCCAATTCACCAAAATTAGAGTTGGGGGTTGGGTTATAGAAATTTCAAACCTATAAAACAATAAAAGAAAACACTAATCTCTGACCTAGAATTCTCTCAAGTTGTTAAAATTGGTAGCTTTCAATGATTATTGACTTTGATGTGTTCTATTGCAGAGTATAATAGCATCAAGTTCTATTACACAAGTGTTAGGAAACTCTTCTGCTTAAGGTTGCCATGAATTGGGGAATTAAAGGTCAGAAACATTGTGTAAAGAGAATTATTGTATAAGCATCTTATTTATTCCATTTTATGTATCACACAACTTCTGTAATAACATTAATATTGATTGTAGCCCATTCCAACATTATCACATTCATTGTGATTGTCTATTGCAAATGTTCCTTATCATTATATGTGGAATAGTGTAAACTGATTGTTGATATATATTCGATTAATCTTAATTTACTCTAAAAAAATTATTTTGGAAGATGAAATAATAAAAGAATGGAAGATCCCATAGGTGTGATAGTGGAATCAAATTTAAAAACCTACAAAGAGGGAGTGGAGATACAAATTCCCATCTCCAAAGAATTTGTCAGAACCAAACCCAATTGTGTGGAATTGATAATTTGTTCATGGGAATTCCTAATTCAAGTGATAAGTCATGGCCTTCTATAGAGAGTTTTCTTTGTTAGATCCAAAACAATTTGGGTAACATCATCAAGTTTATGGTATTCCTGACTATTTTAAGAAGGATACAACTAGTAGAAATTATTGAGGGTTGCCATGGATGATGGATGGCACTAGAATTTATCTAAGAGATTGGGAACCAAATATCTAATAAAACATACAATTTTCAACCTCGATATGGATATCAAAATTGAAATTAGCCCCATCTAGATGCATGAAGTCAGCAATATAATACCACAGTGTAGTAAGGGGAACATTGATGTAGAGAAATCTCAAGGAAAAATAATGGAGATGCTTACAGAAATTTTCATGGGAGGGTAAACTTCATAATGTTACATCATTAGTCATAATCTTGACAATTAGTGACAATTAGTGATATAGTGAAAGGAATAATTGGACGATGGAACATAAAGTGACCTTTCAGATAAACGATCTATTCAAATGGATGGCCTTTGTCTAAATTGATAAGAAATGAATGGCCTATTGTAAATTGATAAGGAGCATGTAATGTCTTGACTTTTATACCACTCAATTACTGAATAATAAATGAAGGTAAACTATTTTTCTATTTCACAAATATGATAAGTACGTCACTGTTCATATTTGCACATAATGTATTGAAACTAAGCAACACTATGATCCAGCTATTGTGACACCTCTCTCAGGCAGCCGACAAAAATTAATCTATTAAGTTATAACTATTTTTTTCCTTAAAAGTTTATACAACGCTATGGTACACAATGTGGAAGCAATATGAAACATACACATTAAGCAATGCAAATATAGTTTTGATTACTGAAAGCTT
Organism: Cupressus sempervirens; assembly: GCA_028749045.1. Taxonomy (NCBI): domain Eukaryota; kingdom Viridiplantae; phylum Streptophyta; class Pinopsida; order Cupressales; family Cupressaceae; genus Cupressus; species Cupressus sempervirens. The sequence goes on along the minus strand of CM053783.1, from coordinate 670,815,488 downwards.
CCTTCATGTTGAATAACATTGAAAGTATTATTAATTAGATTTAATCTTAAGTAATATTCATAACCACAAATGAATAACTACACACTTATCATAAAAAAATACATAATTAAAATTGATATAATGAGATACATCCAAATAAATATTCACTACATATGTTGCAGGGTATATACTAATAATAAATGTATAATAGAATACAATACATCATCCTATAGAATCTCAAGATACAAGAAGAAGATACATGAATGTATAAATACAACACTGGAATAGAAGTCTCCAAGATAAGAATAATAATGGTACAACTACAACAATGAATAATCAAACATCGGTTCCAATCTATGGGCAACCCAAATGGTAAGATGTCACTACCTCTCAAACTCATGGTAATCTAGTCAGGAACCACTCCCACCATGTAGGGGAGATAATGTACGATCCACACTTATCAAGTCACAAAATCAAATCCTAAGCAATTTGATATTTCACGCATTTCTGAGCTGGTTATTAATCTTCCAAGTGAGTTTAGGTCTAGTTGGAGCAGCTATTACATCAAACCTATCATGGTACATTATCGATATTAGTCAGCTTTTGTATATTGTTTACTTTTGCCAAGATGCTTGGAAAGGATTCTCTTGGCTTTCTTTTCATGATCTATGGCCTTTTCTTCGACTGTCAGTGGCTTCAGGTGTTATGCTCTAGTTAGTAGCACAATGATTATTGTTATTTTTTGTTCTGAACTCAATTTCTGGAATAAACCCTAATTAGGATATACCAACAGCAACATCTCTCACGAAGAGAAACAATCTGTGTTACTCATATTCATTTCTAGTTTTTGGCATTTTCAGTTTGGAGATCTGGTATATGATGCCACTCATTATTATGACTGGTAATTTTTAAAATGCAACAATTGAAGTTGATGTGCTATCTATCTGGTAAGGAGGTCCTCCAAAAGTCTATTTTAGAAAACCCAATTTTTTTCCTTAAATGCAACTTATCTAGTAGCAATGGATCTGGGCATTTCATGGGTGAAAATGTTTGTTAGTAAATTGGGCGTCTCATGGCGTAGTTAAATGTTACAATAAGTAGTAAAATTTTCTCCTTTTGAAAGTTTACTCTGTTCTATCTATAGCATGATTTTGAATGGATGGGAAACCATGGTCTTCATCGGTTTCAATGCTGCCATTAGGTAGGATTTTCTCTTATACTATATCATGTTATTAGTTTTGGATTATTTTTTAATGAAACTATTAGTACAAATTATACAGAGATTAACAAATAAGAATTTTGTTCAATTTTTAATGGTGGCTGCATCGTTATCTTTAGTAAGATTACAAGCAATTTTTTGTTCCATTGAGTCTATGCAGTGTGAGAGTATCGAATGAACTTGGACCTGGTCGTCCTAAAGCTGCAAAATTTTCAGTCATCATCATAGTTGTAATATCATTTTTCATTGGGCTTATATTTATGGCCATCATTCTTGTAACCAAAAATGATTTTGCAGTACTATTCACAAGTAGTAAAGTGGTCATGGAAACAGTGTCCAATATGGCCATATTACATGGAGTTACAATGGTTTTAAACAGTATACAACAAGTGCTATTAGGTAGAGTGTACTTACCCATTCACACTTGATTTACATGACTCTAGTTATGGAAGCTGAGCAGTTTATAACTATTGATTTATTTTTATGGGTTCGATCTAGTGTATCATTTCTTTCTAAGGTTCTATTTGTTTTTGTACAAACAACTCAGGTGTGGCTGTAGGGGGAGGTTGGCAGGCTCTGATAGCCTATGTAAACATAGGGAGCTATTATTTTATTGGATTACCCCTTGGACTTCTTATGGGATATAAGCTCAATCTTGGAGCTAAGGTAGATCTAAGTGCTAAGTTACAATTATTTTTTATTGACTTACTATTATAATAAGTTCAAATTCTATGTCTCTTGTTACCATATACAGACACAAAAAGGATGGTTGATATCATAAACTATTAGAAATTCATTTACTTTTCTTTCTTTTATAAATTTATATTTGTATGTTTAAACAGGGCATTTGGACTGGCATGATTTGTGGAACATCCCTCCAGACTACCATTTTATTGCTAATCACATATTTCATCAACTAGAATCTAGAGGTAAAGTATATTATCATCTTTAGAGGCTTTTGGGACCATTACTTCACCATTTTTGTAGTAAGTAAGTTTTATTTTTGTTGTGCAGGCTGCTCAAGCTGAGGATCATATGAGGTTGTGGGGAGGATCGGTGGAGTCTCATACAATTCAATCATTCAAAGTGAGTGAGTGCATGTTAGAGGTAGATTACTTGAAAAACACTTGAAAAAGTTTGATTCAAGTGAACTAAACTTTTATAACATTCTCACTAACCCTCTTGAATTTGAGTTACAGGGGGAAGATAATGTTGAGAACATTCCTTGAATATCTAGAAGACAATCCATGAAAGCCCTCTGGTAAATATTTCTCTAGAGATATTATCTAGAAGATAATCTTCTGGCCAGAACAAACAAATACCCTTTACCAATAATTAACTCTAACATAAAGCACATCATAAGCAAAGAAAACAGTCAGTTTCTGATAGAAAAATCCTAACAGCAACTATATCAATCTATACATAAGGAAAAAATGAATAATGTGCAAGTAATTTTAGCATAGTAAATATTAGGTATTATTAGCACATATCATTCAATATTAAAAAACAACAAATAATGTCCAAAATCTCTTCAAATTTTCGATATATTTTAGTTCTCTTGCAAAAATACTTCAATTTTTCTTTAGTCTTGACCATATGTTTATCTACAACTATAAATTTTATAGTGTTTTAGTTCCCTTGCAAAAATACTTTAGTTTTACTTAGTCCTGACCATATGTCTATGACAAAGGTGACGCATGAGGTTGAATACATTGAAGATGATGTGCTGAACAACGAAAAGAAGGAGATATAACCTTACTGTTCCGGCGGAGGTTGCACTGAAGTTGTCAAATGTTGTTGGCACTGGCAGTTAAATGTTGTTGGCACGTAATCTTCAAACCTTTCCTCTGTTGGCACCACAAAATGCAGTATACGATAAATATTAACCGCACATCCACAGCCTTTCTTCTGGTAGCGCAAGATTGAAATTAGGGTGCGGCAAAGAGCTTTTTTTGGATTTTGACATAGTGTAAGTTCGTGTTGGTCAAAATTTTGACCAACACGAGCTTCTAGTTAAAAAAATTATATACGTTCCCTTGCATAAAATGACCAATTTGACCCCATTCTATTAGATGGTCAAAAATTTTGGTCTAAAAATGGGATCAAATGTACTAGTGTGGAGACCAACTGTTGTATATCCCCACCTTGCCTTAGAATTTATGTTTTCGGCAACCAAGTAGCTTCAAAATTTGGAAGACCCTTCCACTTAACCAAATACTCCATGTGTACTTTGTGTCTTTTCCTCATTGCTTCCCTGCTGTTGATGATACTTTCCATCTGGGGTGTCTCTTTAGAAGGCAATTCTTGAATCCAGTCATTTTATTCATGTGTTGTTGCTTCTGTACCAACTTCTTTGTTTGAACCTTTATACAATGTGAGATCTGAGACATTAAATATAGGTGAAATAGCTACATCTGGAGGCAATGCCACTTTGTAATCATTTTCTCCATACTTTTCTAAAATTTCACACGGTCCAATCTTCTTCATCATCAACTTTGTATGGCTGCCCTGAGGTAATCGATCTTTGTTCAAGTGAGCCATAACCATGTTTCCAACTTGGAGTTGTACATTTCTTCTTTTCAAATTTGCTTTAGCCTTCACCTTTAGATTATTCTATTGTAGAGTTTTCCTCACGTGCTCATGCACTTCCACCATTGCTTCAGCAAAGTCTTCTGCATGTCCACTCCTTTTCTCCAAACCATCCATATTTTTGAGTTCCAAAACTCCCCTTGGATGTCTCCCATAAACAACTTCAAAAGGACTCATGCCTGTGCTACGATTCACTGAGTCATTATATGTGAACTCTGCTTGAGGTATGATAGCATCCCAACTACCTCCATGTCCCTGTGTCAAGCACCTCAAAAGGTTTCCCAAGGATCTATTAACCACTTCAATTTTCCCATCTGTTTGAGGATGATAGGCTGAACTAAAAGATAAATTTGTGCCCAACTTCTTCCATAGGGTTCTCCAAAAGTGACCCACAAACTTGCTATCCCTATCAGATACAATGCTCAATGGAAAACCATGAATACGAACTATTTCTTTAAAGAATAGTCCTACAATATAACTAGCATCATTAGTGGTTCTACATGGAATAAAGTGAGCCATTTTACTGAATCTATCAACAACCACAAATATTTTGTCATAACCTGTCTTTGTCCTTGGTAATCCCATGACAAAATCCATACTCAAACACTCCCAAGGTCTATTTGGTATGGGTAAAGGCTGATAAAGTCTAGCATTTGTTGATATTCCCTTTGCCCTTTGACATACTAGACAACCTTCCACAAACTTTCTAATTTCTATTTTCTTCTTAGGCCAATAATAAAATATTTGTACCAATTCTAATGTCTTGTTGAGTCCAAAATGACCACTAAGACCTCCACAATGTTTTTCTTTAATAACATTTTCCCGCATAGAGCATTTGGGAATACATAGTTGGCTGCCCTTAAACAACAATCCATCTTGCACAATAAATTCAGAAAAATTACAATGAAAACTATCTTCCAATTTAGTGCAAACCTCATATGCTTCGCTGAAATCTCTATCGTCCACATACATTGCCTTCAATGCATCTACACCCATGCTTTGGACTTGTACTTCTTGCACTGTTAACATTCTTCTACTAAGTGCATCAGCCACCTTATTGGCTTGTCCTTTCTTATGTTTGATTTTTAAAGTATAAGCCTGCAAACTCTCAACCCATTTCATGTGCCTATGGTTGAGTTTTTCCTGTCCATTCAAGAAACTAAGAGCATGGTTGTCAGTATACACAATAAACCCTTTAGGCAAAAAATAGTGCCTCCATTTTTTCAATGCCTAGACCATGGCATACAATTCCAAATCATAAGAAGAATATTTCTTCTTTGCCTCATTCAGCTTCTCGCTGAAAAATGCAACGGTTCTACCTTCTTGACTAAGAACAACCCCTATTGCAAAGCCACTAGCATCACATTCTACTGTAAAAACTTTATTAAAATCTGGTAAAACAAGAACAGGACATTTGGCTACCTTTTGTTTGAGTTCCTCAAAAATCTTATTTGCTGCATTATTCCATTCAAATTTTGTGTTACCTCCTCCTTTGATGGTGTCTAAAATTGGTGCACAAATTTTGCTAAAGTTCCTTATGAACTTCCTGTAGAATGTGGCCAAACCATGAAAACTTTGAACCTATCCAATAGCCCTTGGTGTTGACCAATTAATGATGGCCTCCACTTTAGATGGATCCATTTTTAATTCTCCCTTGGATATCACAAATCCAAGATACACCAAGTCTTGTTTCAAAAAGTCACACTTCTCCAAGTTTATCTTCTTACTTTTGTTCCTGTAGCCTTTGAAAAACCATCTTCAAATGCTGCAAATGCTCTTCCTTATTCCTACTATACACCAAAATGTCATCAAGGTAGACAACAACAAACTTCCCAATGAAGTCATGCAAAACTTCATTCATTAGTCGCATAAATGTACTAGGAGCATTAGATAAACCAAATGGCATAACCAGCCATTCATACAACCCTTCATTAGTTTTAAAGGTTGTCTTCCATTCATCCCCTTCTTGTATCCTTATTTGATGATACCCACTTTTGAGATCTATTTTAGAAAAATATGAAGCTCCCCCCAAACAATCCAACAAATCTTCTATTCTAGGAATAGGAAATCTATATCTTATAGTTATCCTATTAATAGCCCTAGAATTAGTACACAACCACCACTTACCATCCTTCTTTGGAGTAAGAACTGAGGGTACAGCACATGGGCTAAGACTTTTTCTTATCAGCCCCTTGTCAAGAAACTCCTGTACTTGCCTGGAAATCTCTTCATTTTGTTGTGGTGTCATCTTATATGCTGCCCTTTTGGGTAGCACTATTCCAAGAATAAGATCAATCTGATGACTTATGTCTCTTATTGGTGGTAGAGACTTAGGCATTACCTCAGCAATGATTTCCTTGTACTAGTTCAACAACTCTTCAACTTCTTTCGGGCCTGCTGTCCTACGCTCCTTCTTCCTATCTTCCTTAGGCTTCAGCATCAATGCAAATCCTATTCCATCTTCTTCAAGAGTATTAATGAACTCTTTCTCACCCACCATCAACAAACTTGGTCCAACTTGACCAACCCCTTTCTCTTCTCCTTTAGAATTCAATCTGTATGTTACTCCATCCTTTTGGAAGCTATAAGAATTCTTCTCACCATCATGGCATGCCTTCCTGTCAAATTGCCAAGGTCTTCCCAGCAAGAGGTGGCAAGCATCCATGGGCAAGACATCACACAATATTTTATCTTTATATTCCCCTATATGAACTCTACCCAAGCTTTCTCATTCACAACTTCTTGTTGCCCTTTGTTCAACCAACTAACCTTGTATGGACAAGAATGTGGAAGTCTCTCTAACTTCAATTTGTTTATAGCTTCAAGTGAGATGATGTTATCTATGGAACTTGAATCAATTATTACTTTTCATAACTTACCTTTCACCTTGCATTGAACTCGAAAAAGAGCCCTCCTTTGAGTAGTATCTTCTTTTAGTGGTTCCTTAAGAAGTGTCCTCCTTAACATGAGACTTTCTCCCTGAGCCTCTGTCATCAACTGAACTTCTGGTGAGTTCATACTCACATTATCTTCCTGCACATAAGTGACTCTCCTTTCACCATTTTGAGAAGTAGATGCCCTTTATGGACACTTATATTTTGGGTGCCCTATCTGGCCACAACTGTAGCACTTCATTCTTGAGAACCTAGATCCTCTACCTGATCCATCTAACCTTCCTCCATTAGATCCCCTTCCACCATAGCCTCCTCTGCTACTTGAGTCACCCACTTGCTCCTTAGGGTTAGACTCACCTCAGGACCTCTGGCCTTGTCCTCTATTGTTGAAGTTTCCCCTACCTTGATCATTTCTTCCACTTCTTCCTCCTTGTTGTTGATCATTCTTCCTCTTCAACTTCTCTTCAACTTTAAGAGCAAGTTGAAAACACTTCCCCAATGTATCTAGGGCCAAGAGGTTGATCTCCTCTTGTATGTTCATTCTCAGACCATTTAAATATCTAGCCACTCTTTCTAGTTCCTCCTCTTGTTTCTTTGCCCTAAGAGTTAACCTATGGAACTCCTCTATATAGGTATTCACATCCATCTCTCGCTGCCTCAAGCTTTGCAACTTCTTAAACAATTGCACCTCATAATCTGCAGGCAAAAATTGTGCCTTGATTTTTCCCTTCATCACTTCCCATGAAGAGATCATATTTTTGTTATTTTGTATCCTTTCTCCTTGAATATAATTCCACCATGAGAGAGCAGATCCTTTCAACTTTCCTTTTGCAATCCTTACCCTATCATGCTTTGGAACTTCATTCAAGTCAAAGTAATTTGTGATTGCTTCAATCCATTCAATCACTTCCTCACTATTGATACTACCTCCATATGTAGGTAGCTTATCATTAATATCTCCTTTTATTGACTTTGAGGCATCAATGAATGCCTTTTGATTTGCACCCAATTCTGTTGGTGGATCTTGGTGTTGTTCTTCTTCTTCATCTCCACTGGTACCTTCTTCCACCTCATTCTCCTTATCCTTGTTACTGGACTCCTTGAACTCCTTCAAATTCTCTTCCAGAAGTTCCTCCATCATCTTTTTGATGGAATCTGGAGTCATACTTTTCAGAGGCATGGTGTGAGCCTCAGCTTCAGCCTGTGATTCTTCTGCAGACATACACTTCCTAGCAAGATCTTGTCTCACTCTGATACCAATATGATGAGGAGATAACAATAAAAAATCCTATAACAAGCTCAATATTGGGTGGAAAGAAGAAAATAAAATAAAAACTACAGGGAAACACCAAATATGAACAACACCTTACAAGTTACATGTGTTCATTCATGGCCAGCACATAGGGATGTTGCCTTACCAAACACATGTTTCTTCAAACTGTAGCCCATTCCTGCAAATGGCCATGAAGAAAATAATGTACATTCCTCCTACCCGCTCTCCACCACACTCAGGCCACTTCACATGGTGATTATGTGAGCAAAAGGCATTTTTGCCCAAATAAACTTCCAGAGGTTATTGTGTGCGTATGGCCTCCTGCAATGATAACTTCTACAAAAAGGAAACAATGCTACTACTACTGAATAAAATAAAACCAAAACTAAGTAGCAAGAACGCACTGCAAATATTATTTAATTCATCTGTTCAGGCTAGATAATAATCTTCTCAATATCTCAGTCCTTCTTCACATAGAAAAGAAAATCTCAAATCATACCCTCCCAAAAGATTTCGGAGAGAATTTATCAATGAAGCCAAACAGTTAAGAACTGGTTTTGGCAACCACCAAACCCGTAAAGGTTTGTTTAAACCTTTACTAATGTTATAATAAAATATTAATTAAACCCTAAAATTAAACACCACCCCCAAACGCAATTCAAACCCTAAAATTTAATAATAACAAAAAAACATTTAAACACCATCACAATTGCAAACAAAAGATTTATTCCTGTGCCCAGCAATTGCTCCTGCAGCATTCACTGACTTGAATCTCTTTCAATCTCTTTCCATCCCTCATATATTCCCCCGCATCTTCTGCCATTATAACCCAAAGCTCTTCAAAACTCAGCTGCTTGATATAACTTCTGAAGTCAATTTTCTAGTGTATGAGAGCTTTGCAGATGTCAAATGTGAATGCAACGAGCCGAGACTTGACATTGTAATTCTTGGCATTTTCTTCATGCATGTCTGCACATATTCTTCATGAATGCTATATTAACTCTTTTTTTTTTAGTGTGTAGATCTGTAAGTATCTAATGTATCTTCCTTTTTCCACACATCCTATTTAATAGTTTATTTATTTTATTTTTATTTTTTATCACAGGATGGCAGGATGATTTCTCTGATACCATTTGTAATGTCCCCAATTAGGACATTAAGGTTTTAATTCCAACTATGCATATATTTTCCCTTTTTCCTCTGTATCAACTTCACAATCCTCCTATCTGATGATCCTTTTTCACTCTTTGATAGTTGATATTTATATGTGTTTTCCAAAGAGTCACGTCCTTCCAATAATGATTATTATATTAATTAATAAGGTTTGTTATATTATATTAATACTAATATAATTATATTAATAATGATATAATTATATTAATTAATAAGGTTAGTTATATTAATGTCGTAAGGTATATTAATAATTATATTATTAATATATCAAGTATATATTGTTATATTATAATACATTTAGCATTTTCATATTAAAATATATTTTAATCATAATAGTATTATGTATTATATCATATTAGTATTACTATAATATGATATATAGTATAATATTAGTTTATAAAATATTATCATTTTAATATTATTATTAATATTAATTTATATATAATACTTATTTATTATTTAAATTATATATCAGAGTGGGGACATCACATGTTACCAATTTTCATATCATTCTACCTGGTGACACTTAGTATCCCAAATACTAGGTGAATTTTTCTCTGCAATAACCTAGTTTGTCATTATTATGTGATCTTGATTATTTTTGTGTTCATTTGTAAATTAAGAGAAAGATCAAGTACACAATCAGCTAAAATAAGGGAGCTAAATTGAAAATACAAGGAAAAATTCACGTGATAAAGATCAATGAAATATATAGGCTCACACAAGCCGTGAGCATAGCCAACACATAAAGCATATTGCAAGAAATTGCATGCATCAAAAATGAAAGAAAAATACAAGGTACCATACATTTCTTAAGTCATATATGCAAATGGTTGATCATTAGGTCTAGTTTCCTTCGGAAATTTGCAAGGGTTACAAAAAGAGAGTGAGGGGTATAAGATCTAGAAATATCTTTAAAAAATTGATATCTTACAAATATCATGCTTGCAAAATCATAAAGTACTCATATGGCTATCCTAGAGACATGCACAAAAAGGCTCAAAAAGATGATACAAAAGGAGAGAAGCCTATTTTTTATCTAATATATTTGTTCCATGTGTAGGTACAGCAGGTTGAATAAATTGAAAATCTCATATGTAGCATGCAAGAAAAATTGCAGATGCGATAGGAACTAGGCATCATTCCTATTGCAAAAAGCAAAATGTGGAATGTAGGCATGTTATCAATGACAGGAAGTGTGTAGTTTTACTATTATAGCTACTTCAAAAAATTGGTACGACCACATAAAAACTCCTAAAACCTTTGCAAATTGGTGAGGAACTAGATATTGATTTGATGAACAAACTTTGTTCTTTCTAGTAAAAATTTTAAGGAGGTCTAAGGGGCCATTTTATTCATTTTTTGAAAACTACATAAGAAACAATTATTGTAGCAAAGAAAGAAGAATGTAGAATGCAGCATGCTATAGGAGGTAGCAAAAAAAGGGAAAAAGAGGAAAAAATAAAAAATATCACTACATTTGACATGCATGGTTTAAATGCATCATTGAAGTATGGAAGAAATATATGTCGCTACAACATGAGATTGAAATTCATGCCCACAATACCCTTGCTAGAAAGGAAAATGTATTTGTATACACATTCAAAACAAAATATCAAGATGAAAGTGTAGAAATCAATAAGTAGCCATGACATGCATTCACATGGGGATAGCAACATTATATGGAAAACAATGCCCTAGCCTTATCATGCAGCCATTAATATTCAAACCCTCATCACATATGTAGATATGCAACAAGAAATAATTAGACATTTTCTTCTTATAGCATGCAGCAAATACAAAGGAACAAACACGTGCAAAAAAGCCCAACTTGCAAATTGTGACACATATCAAAGTGCAAAGGTTGGGCATATGAAAATAAGGTAAAAAAATCAGTATGAGAATTGAATCCCACAACCTTTACAGTTATCTAATTTTAAAACAGAAAAATCAACAAGAAAATAATGAAGAACATGCATGAAAATGAAGGAGATGAATATTAAAAAATTGTAGATCAAGCTCAACCATGAAATCCTATTTTTTTTTAGAAAATTGACTAAATGGAAGAAACAAAGACGAATTCCTACCTTTATGCTTTCAAGTTCGTGTTGTTTCTAAAAATGGATGCTACAGAGACTAGTTCATCTTTCTGTTGTAATGGAAACTTTCCCTCCTTATTTTAGTCCAAGTTTGAGTTCAAGCTAGGACATCTTTTTCCTCTTAATTTTCTTTTATTATAATATTAATATATGAAAATGCATTAATATATGCATAAAAGGGGGTGGCATTTTAATATGTATAGTGGGAAATGTTTTATTTTTATAAGTGTTAGAAAGGGGGAATGCTTATGTGTGCAAGGGGGATATTTTTAATAAATCAAATTCCAAGGTGTGTATAAGGGGATTTTAAGTTGATGTTTTCATTTTATTAAAAATTTAAATATTTGAATGGGTGATATTGTTATAAATTATGTCATTTAAATATAGTTTTTTAAATGCAAAAAATGGAGGAGGTGATTGATTTAATTTTGCCAAAATTAAGGGTAGGAGGATTTTCATAAAAGGGAAAGTTGCATACACCTACCAGCGAATTTTTTGGAAGATGTCAGATTCAGTTTACAGCATGATTCATAAGGTGACAGTTTGCAATCTTCAGCTAATTTGATGGAAATCATTGATTGGTTTCCAATTTTGGGGATAATGTAGATTGTGGGTTTTGAACCTATTTACACCCCATTCTTGGCATTATTCCAGTTAGCTCTTACATTCTACCTCCTTGTGAGTTCTTGCTTTCTGCCTCCTTGGAGAGTTAGTGTTTTGTAGCTTAGTCCTATATTGTGATGCAATTTTGAGCTTTTGCTACTTCTAAACAAATATAACAATGATCCTATTTGGCCCTATTGTCAATTTGTCATTGTCTCTTAAGCATTTTCAGCTTTAAGTTAGTGTGTTTTCATAAAACCTTGTCTTAAGTTAAGTGTTTGAGAGGGATTTGAGAAGTGGTTTGGAGTTAAGTGTAATTTGTGTGTAAGCTAAGTTTGAAAGTTGTGAACAAGTTTTTCTTTCTTTCAAACCCCACAACTTATTACATTTCATTCACTTAATGTTAATAGGAACATTCTATTATCAAACTGTTATAGTCATTTCAAGTTGTGAGTTTCATTCAATTTTGCATCACTCCATAGTTTTGGTGAATCATCTTCATTTACAGTTAAAGTTTATTTTATGTTCTCTCTCTCCCCTTTTCCTACAAAGTTAAATTCAGTTTCAAGAGGTGATTCAAGGGAAGTCAGTCCTTTATACCGGAGGTTGATCCTTAACATGGAGTACCTACAAGCCAAGGATCATCCCATGTTTCACTAGATTTTTGAAAGTTAAGCTTCAACACAAGGGTGCAATATAAGTGACAACAATTGTTATATGTGCAACATGTGCAATGAAAGTTGTATTATTGTGTCTACCATGATGTATCACTGTTATCTTATTTTTTGTATCTATGTTTACATTGATGATGAATTCTAAGGTTAAGATTAGGGTAAGTGATTGGATTGTGATTAGGTTTTATTATTATGGTTCAAATTTTGGTTAGGTTTAATATAATATAACAAATGATCTAATCTACATGTATACTCAAAGGATCTCTTTATATAGGATGTATCCACAAATACAATAGATCTACCATTTTCGAATCATAGACCCATTGATATAATTATACTCTTTAAAGATCGAAGGGTTGAATACTTGAATATTCACGCATGGTTGATGAAGATCTAATTCCTTGATGAACCACTCCACTATTGAAGAAATAAGATAGATCTTGAGAAGAAAATGCATGAATGATTAGGACTCCTAGGAACACATGATGTCATGTGGTTGGTCAAAAGGAGTCATAGGGTTTAGGGCTTCTAGCCAAGTATATAGTTAATAGATTATGTATATAGAGTTTAGGGTTCTAAGAATAGGTAGGATTTAGAGTTTAAGGGAGAGAGAGAGGGGAGAGATAAGAAAAAGAGGGAGCTTTGTAGTTAAGATGCTAGCTTTCTAGAAGTTAGTATTTTTTATAAAAATCTATCAATCTTGCACCCTAAACCCTATGAATGGAGAGAGAGAGAGAGAGAGAGAGAGAGAGAGAGAGAGAGAGAGAGTACAAACAACTCCCTCCTCCCCCTCTCTCCCTCACTCCCCCATTACTCTACAATACACACAATAGCACCAACATTTTGTCGCAAAATAACACCAAACATCTAATTTAATTTGAGGTGAAATCAAATGATAGAAAAGAAAAAAACTCTCTCTCTCTTTCTATACTTATCTCTCTTTCCTTTCCCATATATATCTATCTCACTCTCTTCTATGCAAGTTATACCTTCTCCTATTCACAGATGCATTAAGTTTGCATTGGCTATTTTTTATCTCATTCAACCCATCACGGATAACCAATCTATTTCACTCTCTCCTTCTATCTACCCATATCTAGCTCTCATTTATTCTCTTACTCATTTACATCACCTGCATTCTCTCACTCTCATGCCTCTATCTCTAGCTTGCTTTATCTAGATCTATCTAATTATGTCTAGTTCTTGTATTAAATCTATATCTCCCTCTATCTATCTATCATCGGGTCTCTATATATATTTCTCTTAATGTCACTCTCCCTCCTCTTTTTATCTCTTTCTCTATATTTCTCTATCTCTTGATATACATCTTTATCTCTTCATTATCCCTTTCTATTTCATTGTATCACCCTCTCTCCCTCTACATCTCTTTTTCTATATATTGAACTATGTTTCTCTTTATCCACCCCTATCTTCTTTATTTCCCTCTCTTTCCTCCCTTATTCATCTCCCTTTAGGCTAACGTTTATGGTACAACTGGTAGAGGTATAAAATAAAGTGGTAGGTAAATGGGGAAAGGGGGGTAAGAGAGAGGTGGGGGAGAGAGAGAGAGAGAGAGAGAGAGAGAGAGAGAGAGAGAGAGAGAGAGAGAGAGAGAGAGTGTGTGTGTGTGTGTGTAAATCTTGGACATTTACACTAAAAGAGCCCATTATTAAATGTAAATCCTAACTAACTCAAATCCTTAAACTTAGTGAAACTAATTATTTTATTAATAAATTGATACCATTGAGAAAAGGTGACCTTAAAGTGAAGGTCTTCTTTTATTATTTGAAGGTCAAAAGTTAGGAATCTTTTATATTATTTTGATGGGGAGAGAGAGTTGAGATGGGGTTTCAAGGAAGAAGTGGGGAGGGAGAGAGAGGGGAGGGACATGTTAGGAAGAGGAAGAAAATAGGAAAAGGGAGATAGGGAGAAAGAAAGAGGGGGGAAGATAGAAGGGGAAAGGGAGAGGGAGAAATATAGAGAGGGGGAAGAAGGTAGATATAGGAGAGAGAGAAATAGTGAGAGAGGGGGAAAGAGTGGAGAAGGGAGAAAAAGGATATTTGGGCACCTTTATTGGATTTATTTATGAGACCATCCAACCATTTCAATTTCCATCTCTCTCACCCCCTTATATCTCCTTATATATTTGTATCTATCACTCTATATCTTACTATAAACTCTCAAAGATACATCTATTTCACTCTCTAGAAATAGATAAGTATCAACATAGGGGAAATCCTCAACCTTGTGCACCCTAACTCTTGCACCACCAATCTTGTACCCTAAACCATATAAAAAGAGGAAGAGAGGGATATATATTTTATGGGAGACAAAAGAGGAGGATAAGGGGAAGGGGAAGGGGGAAGAAGATCTAGAGAGAGGGAGAGAACTAGAGAGGGGGAAATAGAGAGGTGATAATCCTAAAGGGGGGGAGAGACATGAGAGACCTAGATGGCGAAAGAGAGGGGTGAGATATATGGAGGGGTGATACAAGAGATATTTTTGCACCAACTAGAGTCATATAGTTAGAATGAAATTAGAATGAATATTTTTGTTAGAGTGAGGGCCTATAGTATGGTTGGGCTATCTAAAATTATAGCATTATTTATATGACCTAAACCTTGTACCACAGATCTTGCACCCTAAAATATATGAAGAGAAGATGAGGGGGATATAAATAAATGATGGGATATATAAGAGGAGGATAGGTGTAAGATTTTATAGGAGGGAGGTCTAGATGGAGGGAGAGAAATAGGTAGGGGGTATATGGAGAAGGAAACTACATGGGTCTATATGTCTCTTTCCCCCACACCCACTCTTTTCCTACTTTCCTTCTCTCTCATCCATCATATATAATGAGGATAGAGAGAGAGAGAGAGAGGTAAGGAGGGTGGTGGAAATAGAGAAGGAGAGTGGAATAAAGGAGGAAGAATCCCCATTTATCAACATTTCATTTTCCCCCTTTCCTTTTATCTATCTTTCTATTTGTATCTCTGTCCATCTCTATACCTCTCTTTATTTCCCTTTCCACATGTTGTTAACTTGATCTATTTATATTTATCATCTCTCCATTTTTATCTTTCCATCTCTTTATTTATATTTATCTATATCTACAACTTTATGTTTTCTTCACAATTAATCTTCTTAATGATAACTTGTTGTAGGGTTATGACCTAATTCCATTATATATAGGCTATGTTTTTGGTGTGTTGGCATTCCTTTATTTATTTTTATTTCTCTTTCACCCATTATAGAGGGGGAGAAAAAGGTTAGATGTATTTTCAAGGAGGGAGGGGAAGATATATAGGAATATAGGAAGAAAAAGAAGAAGAGACCTAGATATATTATAGAGAAGAGGTAGGGGGAGGGATAGAAAGATATACCTTATGACCTCTTTTAACCCATTCAAATTATTATATATGTGTTACAAGGCCTTTGGACACCTTAAGACATACATTATGCTTTGGAATGGGGTAAAAGGGTGTCATAGGGAACCCTATGATTCATTTTGACCCATTCAAACCATTATATGTGTGCTAATGTGTTATTATACACTTTAAGACACACAATATACTATCAAGTGGGTCAAAATGGGTCATACGGTACCATATGACCTCTTTTTACCTATTAGATTCATTATATGTGTGTTAAGGGGTTTGAGAATCCCTTAAGACACTTTACAAGTTTTTGATTCTTCATTAGATATAGTGGATCTTCCTTCACTAGATCCATCCATCATTCTTGATTAGAAACTTTATCATTCTTAATTAATGTGAATAAATTTTAAACTAAAAATATTTATAAATTAAGTTAGACTTTAGATAATGGTTAAATAGGGTTATGGCTTGAGATTATTGTTTATATTTTTTATAGGATTAGATTTTACACCATGGTTAAGGTTTACATTCTAGCTAATATTAGAGATTTAAGTAATGATAACAATAATGTTAAGGTTTACAATTAAGATAAGGGTTTACAATAAGGATAAGGGTTTAAGGTTTATGAATTTTTGTACACATATAATGAAGTATGTGATATATGATGAGGATAATAATGTGATCCCTCTTAACCCATTCTATGACAGTATATGTTGATAGGGGTCCTAGGACATATACTACACATACCCAGAACAAATCACGTTAGAACACATTAGAACATGTTTTAGCCTAATATAGATTTTAGAGCTTATGGGTTTATAGTTTTGGCATTAGGATTTAGGGTTGAAGGTTGAGGAAAAAGATATGGGAGAGAGGGAGCAAGAGGGGGAGAATGATGGAAGGGGAAAGAGAGAGGGAAAGTATGAGGGGGTATGGAAAGTGAGAGAAATGGAGTGAGGAAGGGATATGAGGGATGTTGAAAACATAATTGACATAAGTATGAGAATGTGTTTCAATCATTTTTGTGTCACTAATGTCAAACCTGCTACTTGCTTGTGACACGACTGTCTAGTTGATTTGAGTACTATCATTTGTTTGATTGACGAGGAGGTTTTGATCAAATGAGATAACAAAAGCACCCAGAGGAAAGGTTGAGTTATAGTAAGAAAAAAGAGTACAAATATCAATTAAGACAGTGATGTTATAGTGCATTGATTATCTACTTAAGGTTGCAAAGGTTGGATACACTAACCAAGTCTAGAAGAACAAGTAAGAAGAATTAGGTTTGCCAAGCTTGATCAAGTGGATAGTAGGTGCCGACCAAAGTTAGTGCAAGCCAAGTAGAAAATTAGTTGGAGCTGAGCAAAGTGAAAGTTTAGTGTACGCCGAGTGATACAATTTAAGTCGAGTAAAGTTTAGTTGATGTCGAGCACCAGTAAACTTTAGTTTTTCTGAGTGATCTAGTTGAAGAAGAGTGGAAGAACAACTTGGAAGCAAAGTGACAACATATTGATGTTGAGTGCTAGTATTCATGTTAAATTAAAGATTTGGTGAATCTGAGCTAACTATTTTGTTTTCTTGAATTCTGTGAAGAGTGTGGAAGATAACTATGATGAGTTCATGGCACAGAATTCATGGTAAACCATTTTGAGGAAAATTCAAAGAGGATTGAAGAAGAAGTTTCTGGAAGGGACTAAAATGAAAAGATTGGTAGATTAATTGAATCCTACCTAACCCTAAAATGGATGATAGAGGTTAAACATCAAAAGATCTTAATTTTCTATTTATAGAGATGGGTGGTCAGAAGCAAGGCTGGTCATATTTAAGAACCTAAGTTAGAAAATAGGTCTAAGGTAGTTCTTCATTCAGTGATCGAATAGAAGAGACTACTATTGGAAAGCAAAGCAAGAAGGCTTAAGAGTATGAATGCTTGAAGGGTAAACAAACTATCAGAGTTGAAGTGTGTGAAAGCCAAGCAAAATTGAGGACTGAAATAGAGATCTATAATCTACAAAGTGAGTTGTAATTTATTATCAAATCAAGCCTTATTGTTACTTTTTAATCATTATACTAGTCTAGGGTAAATCCTTTGGATTAAGGTTGACCTAACAGTTATTTGTAAATCCTTTAATCAGGTGGCATTCCAAGGGAATGATCTAAAGTCCTCTAACAAGGCTCACTCCTAACAAGGTGATTGAAATCCTCTAACCGAGTCATATTTAATAGTGTGTATTATAATCTTTAACAGGGTTGGCCTTTCATAGGGCATCACTTTAGAAGAGTGAGAATCAGTAGCATGTTACTGGTGGTTTTTTCCAAATTGGGTTTCCACGTAAAATCCTAGTGTCAAATATGTTATTGAATCTATTATGTTTCAAGTTTACATTTCTGCAAAGTTTTTTTTACCTAGAGTAGTAATCTATGAGTTTAAGCATTGTATGATTGAATGAATGCATGCATGAATATGTTTTATGGATATGGGTTCACTAAGTTGTGAAAAGTTTTATTTGTACATCTGAACCTTAGATAACTAATTCACCCCCCTCTCGGTTATTCTAAAGAATTCCAATCAGGGAGAGAGGGGGAAGAGAGTTTCTTCCATCTAGGTTTCTTCCTCCCTTATTCACCTCTCTTTACGCTAATATTGTCGATACAATTGGTAGAGGTATAAAATAAAGTGGTAGGGAAATGGGGGTAAGGAAGAGGTGTGTGTGTGTGTGTGTGTGTGTGTGTGTGAGAGAGAGAGAGAGAGTAGTCAAAATAAACTTATCAATAAATTTCCCATATTTATATATTCTCTTTTTTTAAAATTTCTAAATGCACTTGATGATAGAGTTTAGGGTTCAATATTGGTGGTACAAGGTTTAGGGAATATAAATAATCCACTAATTCAAGATAGCATATAAATAAATCACCATTAAAGATAGCATATAAATAATTCTCAATGGTAGCACAAAGCCATCAAGCCTTTGTATTTCAAAGCCATAGGATGGTTGTTGCCTTTATTATGAGAATGATCTCCAAAAATTACTGTTGGCCATTTTTACCCCCCATTCAACCCATCCTTGATAACCGATATGAGAAATCTTCAATGGGTTGGATTCTTTGTTGTGGGTTAACACATGATTTATCAGTGGTTAACATTTTGTGTTAACTATTTTCGCTATTTCAGAAGGCTTCCTTTCTTGCCTTTCTAAAATAGAGAATTTCACTATTTCAAAGAGCTTCTATCCTTGCCTTTGTGAAATAGCAACATTGGGTTATGACAAATGAGATTGTGCCACATGGCAGTGGGTAAACTTGCATGTTATCCCCATTTTTTCCATTTCACAAGGGTCATTTTTTGGTGACCCGCAAAATTGCAAAATTAATGTTGGCTCTTCCACCGTGCATTCAGAAATGTGCCAACCAACTAGTTTGTGCCATGTGGCATTGGGAAAAAATTTTGCATTATCCCATTAATGCTCCTAGCGAAATGGAAAAACTAGTTAGGCTCTTCCTTCCTTATATATCATAGGTGGGTTAACACGCACTATTGGTGGTTAACATGTCAGTTGTTCTATTTTCACTATTTTGCGGTACCACTTTCATGCCCTTTGCAAAAAATTGTCAAAATTCTCTATTTCGTGAATCTTCCTTCCTTGCCTTTGCAAAATAGTGAAAGCTTCCTTATATTTCATAGGTGGGTTAACATGCACAATCGGTAGTTAACATGTCATGCTACCCATTTTTTCTATGATAATTTTAATAATCTTTTATGGTCCTGAGGATAGAAAAAACTTGATGGTAAGGAGAACATTGTGTGGTGAAATAGTTGATGAAGAACCTATTGGCTATTTTCAACTCCATTTAGCCCATCATAGTAACTAATCTGAGATATTTTCAATGGGTTGTTATATGTCATAGGTGGGTGAATACACACAATTGGTGGTTAACATATCATGTTGTCCATTTTCACTATTTTGCAGTGTCACTTTCATGTCCTTTGTGAAATAGCAAAATTTTGCTATTTCACGAAGGTTTCTTCCTTGACTTCATTGAATCGCTAGTTCACAAAGCTTCCTTCCTTATATGTCATAGGTGGGTTAACACGCACAATTTTTGGTTGACATGTCATGTTATCTATTTTGTAGGATACCATTTTGACCCTCTATGAAATAGGGAATGGGATAACACAAAGGTTAGCAAAGATAACCTGACACATTATCACACTATGAGATATTTTAGTCCATTGAAAATTTTTGAGATCGATTATTTGTGATGAGCTGAATGGGGCCAAAAATGAGAAAGGATTTGGGGTTTAGTTCTTATCTCCCCCATCTACTTACCCCCCCCCCCTCTCTCTCTCTCTCTCTCTCTCTCTCTCTCTCTCTCTCTCTCTCTCTCTCTCTCTCTCCCTTCATCCCCCTATTTACATTTTTCTATCTCTACTTCTTTCTTTTTGTTTATCACTCTACCCATCTCTCCCTTTCCCCTCTCTCTACATCTTTATGTTTGTTTATCCAATTTTTCAATATCTTTAATTGAGAGAGAGAGAGAGAGAGAGAGAGAGGGGGGGGGGGGGGAGGTAGAGACAGGTAAATATTATGGGGGAGAGATAGAGGGAGAGAGGAATAAGAGAGAAAGAAAATGAGAGATTCAAGGGAGGGAGACAAATAAAAATGTATCTATGGATATGAGAGAGAGATAAAAATGTATCTGTGTGTGTGTGTGTGTGTGTGAGAGAGAGAGAGAGAGGGGTAAGGAAGATAACGCAAAGGGATAATGATTAGATTAGATTCACCATGTGATATAAGAGAGTAATGATTACATTCATTATATGATACAAAAGAGAAATGATTACATTCATTATTGGGTATGTGCAAGATCATGGTCAACCAAACTATGGCCTTAAGTGGCAGTGAAAAATCAACAAATCAAGGTTATGTCAACTTGACACATAATTTTAAAGTGGTTATGGACTTTATATCAAAAAGTTGTAAGAAAATAATCTGTAGAAAATTGAATATAGTTTCTAAACTAGTAGGTCTTATTAGGAGAAAAAAATAATTGATTGGTCAAAAGTTTGAATTTTAATGCAGTACTACAAAAATTTCAAGGCAAAAATAAAAAGTAGGTGTATGTCTGACCACCTTAATCAAAATAAAATGATAATATTATTTTAATATAATTATATATATGAAAATTAGACTCATTCTCGAATGTGATGCATATTTTTCGGTATTATTATTCCAACTAAATAATTAAATACGAATTTTCTACCAAAACTTTTTCAGAAAAAAAAAAAAGTCTCGTGTCTGACCACCTTAACTAATAGAAAATTTTAGCAAATTTTATCTTATTTTATTTTTCTTATACTAGGTGAAGCATAGAATGTGACGCAACTTTTAGATTTAAAAAATGTTATACCGTTTAAAAGTTATAGCTATTTTTCAATCAGTATGTCAATCAACACTTTACAATAATCTTCATTGATAATTAACTAATAAATACTTATCGAACTCAAAATTTGATAGAAATTATATTGATGGAATCTGGAGAGCAATATTAAAGAACCCTTTTCGTTTCATTCAATTTAGATCAAAATAACATTGTCAGACGGCTACCCGAAGTCTGAGTATCACTAAAACCCTCTTCAAACACGTCTTTTGGGTTGACCAGGAAGGGTTGGTAAATACCAAGCCTAATCAGATATTCGATATGGCTCGGTGAATTTTGCTAGTAATTTTGAAATCCCAACCCATTTTGGAGGGAAAACCGTGTTTAAGAGTTATAGCTTATGATTTATAAAGTATTTCAGTTATATTAATATGTAAAGATATATATATATATATATATATATATATATACATACTAACGTAATGTAAAGATATAAGATATAATCTATTAATATATAATAATATATTACGTTATTCTTATTATAATCTATAAATATAATTTATATTATTATTTTTACTAAATATAATAAACGTAATATATATACAATATGTATTATATATTATTATATTAATATATATGTTATTAATATATATATATAATAATGTAATATTTTTATTAAATATAATATATGTATAATAACGTAACATATTATATATATATATATATATATATATATATATATAATATGTATTATATATTATTACATTAATATGTATGTTATTAATATATATAATAATGTAATATTTTTATTAAATATAATAACGTTATATATATATGTGTGTGTGTGTGTGTGTGTGTGTGTGTGTGTGTGTGTGTGTGTGTGTGTATGTTATTAATATATATGTATATTATTAATATATATATGAGTCAAAAGAGGTCATAGGTTGACCTATGACCCCCTTTGACCTATTAAATAACGACAAATGTCCCTAGAGGTCCTAGGACCCCTAGAGACATATTAGAATCATTCTTATGGGTCGAAGGGGGTCATAGGTTGGCTTATCACCCCCTTCGACCCATTAAATGACGACATATGTCCCTAGGGGTCCTAGGACCCCTAGGGACATATATCGTCATTTAATGGGTCAAAGGGGGTCATAGGTCAACCTATGACCCCCTTTGACTCATATATATTAATAATATACATATATCTTAATAACACACATATTAATATAATAATATATATTAATAACATATATATATATATATATTACGTTATTATATTTTTAAAAAAATTACGTTATTATATATATTAATAACATACATATTAGTATACTAATATTAATATAATAATATATAATACATATTATATATATATATATATAATATGTTACGTTATTATACATATATTATATTATTATACATGAGTGTCATTTGTTTTCCACAATCCATTAGTAAAAACTGGTCGTACTTCTGGATGCAAAAAACTTACAACACAATCAAATTCCAGAAGTACGACCAGTTTTTATTATTATACATATTAATATAATAATATATAATACATCTTATATTTAATGAAAATATTAGGTTATTATATATATTAATAACATACATATTAATATGTATAATAAGAGCAATTCTCATATGTCCCTTGGGGTCATAGGGACATATGTCGTTAATGGGTCAAAGGGGGTGATAGGTCAACCTATAACCCCCTTTGACCCATATGAACAATTATAATATGTCCCTAGGGGTCCTAGGACCCCCAGGGACATATGTCATCATTTAATGGGTCGTGAGAGGTCATAGGTCACCCTATGACCCCCTTTGACCCATATTAACAATTCTAATATGTCTCTAGGGGTCCTAGGACCCCTAGGGACATATGTCATCATGTAATGTGCCAAAGGGGGTCATAGGTCAACCTATGACCCCCTATGATCCATAAGAGCAATTCTCATATGTCCCTAGGGGTCTTAGAGACATGTCATCATGTAATGGGTCAAAGGGGGTGATAGGTCAACCTATGACCCTCTTTGACATATATGAACAATTCTAATATGTCCCTAGGGGTCTTAGGACCCCTAGGGACATATGACATCATTTAATGGGTCGAAGCGCATCATAGGTCAACCTATGACCCCCTTTGACTCATATGAACAATTATAATATGTCCCTAGGGGTCCTAGGACCCCTAGGGACATATGTCATCATTTAATAGATCAAAGGAAGTCATAAGTCACCCTATGACCCCCTTTGATTCATTTAAGACTCCACCCTATGACCTTTTTTGACCCATATGAACAATTCTAATATGTCCCTAGGGGTCCTAGGACCCTTAGGGACATATGTCGTCATTTCATTTAGAACCCCACCTTATGACCCCCTTTGACCCATTAAATGATGACATATGTCCTTAGGGGTCCTAGAACCCCTAGGGACATATCAGAATTGTTCATATGGTTCAAAGGGGGTCATAGAGTGACCTATAACCCCCTTTAACCTATTAAATGATGACATATGTCCCTAGGGGTCCTAGTCCTTAGGGGTCCTAGGACCCCTAGGAACATATTAGAATGCTTAATATGGGTCAAAGGACCCATTAAATGATGTCAATGACGACATATGTCTCTACGGGTCCTAAGACCCCTAGGGACATATTAGAATTGTTCATATGGGTCAAAGTGGGTCATGGGGTGACCTATAACCTCCTTTGACAAATTAAATAATGGCATATGTCCCTAAGGATCCTATGACCCCTAAGGACATATTAGAATTGTTCATATTGGTCAAAGGGGGTCATAGGTTCACCCTATGACCCCCTTTGATCCATTAAATGATAACATATCTCTCTAAGGGTCCTAAGACCCCTACAGACGTATTAGAATTGTTCATATGGGTTAAAGGAGATCATAAGGTTACCTATGATCCCATTTGAAATATTAAATGACGACATATGTCGCTAGGGGCCCTAGGACCCCTAGGGACATATTAGATTTATTCATATGGTCAAATATGGTCAAAAGGGGTCATAGGTTCACCCTATGACCCCCTTTAACCCATTAAAAGATGACATATGTCCCTACAGGTCCTAGGACCGCTAAGGACGTATTAAAAATGTTCATATGGGTCAAAGGGGGTCATAGGTCCCATTAAATGGTGAAATATGTCCCTAAGGGTCCTAGGACCCCTAGAGACATATTAGAATTGTTCATATGGGTCAAAGGGTGTCATAGGTCACCAACCCATTAAATGATGACATATGTCCCTAGGGGTTCTAGGACCCTTAGGGACATATTAGAATGGTTAATATGGGTCAAAGGCCCTTTGACCCATTACATGACGACATATGTCCCTAGGACGTATTAGAATCATTCATATGGGTCAAACGGGGTCATACGATGACCTATGACCCCCTTTGACCCATTAAATGACTACATATATCCCTAGGGGTCTTAGGACCCCTAAGGACATATTATAATGGTTAATATGGGTCAAAGAGGGTCATAGGGTGACCTATGACCCCCTTTGACCCATTAAGTGATGACATATGTCCCTAGGTATCCTAGGACTCCTAGGGACATATTACAATTGTTCATATGGGTCAAAGGGGGTCATAGGGTGATTTGACCCACTAAATGACGACATATGTCCCTAGGAGCCCTAGGACCCCTAGCACATATTAGAATCGGTCATATTGGTTAAAAGAGGTCATAGGTTCACCCTATGACCCCCTTTGACCCATTAAATGAAGACATATGTCCCTAGGGGTCCTAAGATCCCTAACGACATATTAGAATTGTTCATATTTGTCAAAGGGGGTAATACGGTGACCTATGACCCCCTTTGACCCACTAAATGACGGCATATACCCCTACGTGCCCTGGGACCCCTAGTGACATATTAAAATCGTTCATATTGGTTAAAGGGGGTCATAGGTTCACCCTATGACCTCCTTTGACCCATTAAATGACGACATATGTCCTTAGGGGTCCTAGGACCCCTAGAGACATATTAAAATTGTTCATATGGGTCAAAGGGGGTAATAGGGTAACCTATGACACCCTTTGACTCATTAAATGATGACATATGTCCCTAGGGGTCTTAGGACCCCTAGGGACGTATTAGAATCGTTCATATGGGTCAAAGGGGGTCAAAAGGTGACCTATGACCCCCTTTGACCCATTAAATGATGACATATGTTGTAAGGGGTCCTAGGACCCCTAGGGACATTATAATGATTAATATGGGTCAAAGAGGGTCATAGGGTAACCTATGACTCCCTTTGACCTATTAAATGATGACATATGTAGAATTGTTCATATGGGTCAAAGGGGGTCATAGGGCGACCTATGACCCTCTTTGACCCATTAAATGATGACATATGTCCCTAGGGGTCTTAGGACCCCTAGGGACATATTAGAATTGTTCATATGGGTCAAAGGGGATCATAGGGTGACATATGACCCCCTTTGGACCATTAAATGATGACATATGTCCCTAGGGATCCTAGGACCCCTAGCGACATATTAGAATCGTTCATATTAGTTAAAGGGGGTCATAGGTTCACCCTATGACCCCCTTTGACCCATTAAATGACGACATATGTCCCTAAGGGTCCATGGACCCCTAAGGACATATTAGAATTGTTCATATGGGTCAAAGGGGGTCATAGGGTGACCTATGACCCCCTTTGACCTATTAAATGACGATATATGTGCCTAGGGGTCCTAGGACCCCTAGGGACGTATTAGAATTGTTCATATGAGTCAAAGGGGGTCATAGGGTGACCTATGACCCCTTTTGACAAATTAAATGATGACATATGTCCCTATGCATCCCAGAACCCTTAAAGACATATTAGAATTGTTTATATGGGTCAAAGGGGGTCATAAGATGACCTATGACCCCCTTTGACCCATTAAATGACGACATATGTCCCTACAGATCCTAGGGACCCTTAGGGACATATTAGAATTGTTCAGATGGGTCAAAGGAGGTCATAAGCTGACCTATGACCCCCTTTAACACACTAAATGACGATATATTAAAATTTTTTCATTTGAGTCAAAGGGGGTCATAGGGTGACCTATGACCCCCTTTGACCCATTAAATGACGACATATGTCCCTAGGGGTCCTAGGACCCTTAGCGACATATTAGAATTGTTCATATTAGTTAAAGGGGATCATAGGTTCACCTTATGACCCCCTTTGACCCATTAAATGGCTACATGTCCCTAAGGGTCGTAGGACCCCTAGGGATATATTAGAATAGTTCATATGGGTCAAAGGCGGTCATAAGGTAACTTATGACCTCCTTTGATGAAAAAAGTGACGACATATGTCCCTAAGGGTCCTAGGACCCTTAGGGACATATTAGAATGGTTAATATGGGTCAAAGGGGGTCATAAGGTGACCTATGATGCCCTTTGACCCATTAAATGATGACATATGTCCCTAGAGGTCCTAGGACCCCTAAAGACATATTAGAATCGTTCATATGGGCCATTGACCCATTAAATGACGACATATGTCCCTAGGGGTCCTACGACCCCTAGTGACATATTATAATAGTTAATATTGGTCAAAGAGGGTCATAGGGTGATCTATGACCCCCTTTGACCCATTAAATGATGACATATGTCCCTAGGGGTCCTAGGACCCCTAGGGACATATTAGAATTGTTCATATGAGTTTAAGGGGGTCATAGGGCGACCTATGACCCCATTTTACCCATTAAATGATGACATATGTCCCTAGGGGTCCTAAGACCCCTAGCGACATATTAGAATTGTTCATATTGGTAAAAGCAAGTCATAGGTTCACCCTATGACACTCTCTGACCCATTAAATGATGATATATGTCGCTAGGGGTCCTAGGACCCCTAGAGACGTATTAGAATTGTTCATATGGCTCAAAGGGGGTCATAGGGTGACCTATGACCCCTTTTGACCAATTAAATGATGACATATGTCCCTAGGGGTCCGAGGAGCCCTAGGGACGTATTAGACTTGTTCATATGGGTCAAAGGGGGTAATAGGGTGACCTATGACCCCCTTTGACCCATTAAATGATGACATATGTCCTAAGGGTCCTAGGACTCCTAGCGACATATTAGAATTGTTCATATGGGTCAAAAGGGGTCATAGGGTGACCTATGACCCCGTTTGACACATTAAATAAGGACATATGTCCCTAGGGGTCCTAGGAACCCTAGAGACATATTAAAATTGTTCATATGGGTCAAAGGGGTTCATAGGGTGACCTATGACCCCTTTTTACTCATTAAATGATGAAATATGTCCCTAGGGGTCTTAGGACCCCTAACGACATATTAGAATCGTTCATATTGGTTAAAGGGGGTCATAGGTTCACTGTATGACCCCTTTTGACCCATTAAATGACAACATATGTCCCTAGGGGTCCTATGACCCCTAGAGACGTATTAGAATTATACATGTCCCTAGGGGTCATAGGACCCCTAGAGACTAATTAGAATTGTTCATATGGGTCAAAAGGGGTCATAGGGTGACCTACGACCCCCTTTGACCCATTAAATGATGACATATGTCCCTAGGGGTCTAGGACCCCTAAGGACGTATTAGTATTGTTCATATAGGTCAAAAGGGGTTATAGGGTGACATATGACCCCCTTTGACCCATTATATGATGACATATGTCCCTAGAGGTCCTAGGACGCCTAGCGACGTATTAGAATTATTCATATGGGTCAAAGGGGGTCACCCTTTGACTCATTAAATGATGACATATTATTAGAATTGTTCATATGGGTCAAAGGGGGTCATAGGGTGACCTATGAGACCCTTTTACCCATTAAATGATGACATATGTCCCTAAGGGTCGTTGGACCTGATGTGAAGAAATAGAAGTTTTGTTAGCCCTTTTTATGAACATTTGTCTATAACATGCTGAACTTTATCATCCTTTAGCATAAATGTTTTGAACTTTTGATGTATAAAGTATGGACATAATGTATAAAATGATAGTCACAATTATATTTAAAAAGGGGTTCATTTTGTGGTAAAAATCTTTCTTCATGAATGTTTGATATGGGTAGATCTTCCTACAGCTGAAGAGATTGCAAAAAATTGTTAGTTGAATAATTAATACCTTTTCTTTATAAACTAATAAATGAAAATAAATGTTTGCGGGAAGTCTTGTGTGTATTAAATGTTGATCGTAGGATACAAGTTGAGCGAGAATTAAACAAACTACGAAAGAATAGCGCTAAGGCATTGATGACATTAAGGAGAAGCATTATGACACTGTTGTAATTAGAAGACTTGGAGGCAAAGTCAGAAGGGACCTGTTTTAATAAATAACCAAGTGGGACCTGACAAAGTGGCCGAGCAAGGAAGTAAGCATCAAAGCAATTAGTTAAACATGCAAAGCACGATACCTAGATTCCTAGAAAGCTATTTGAAGACAGATAAATGAGCAAATCTAGAATTCACTATGATCTCTATATTTGTGGTGAATTTAAGGGAGAATTAATGTCTTTCCAATTGCATGTTTGCAGTCTTAAAGTTGTAACTGACTTTCCTTCATGAGGAAGTCATAGTTTTAGGGGTTTGTTGTTCTTTCCTATAAATAAGACCTCGTCTGTATCTATGAGGTTAAGAAGTGACTAGAAAGACAGAGTTGATAGACATCTTACTATTTTTCCTAAGTTATTGTAATACTGCACATTTGATGAATACATGCCTTTGCTGAGTTTCTACACTTTTATCTGAGTTTGTCTTTCCTTCATTCTTCTTTGGGGGCCAACACAGAAGGTGGAGTTTTACTTCAGTAAGTAGGAGTTAGACTCAGTTTTCTAAGTTAAAATTAAAACTGTTGTTCCTGCAGCCACTGGAAACAGAACCAGTCACTATTCCTGCAGCAATAGGTGCATAGATGTATGGCTAAATAATTAGAATTTCCTTCCAAGTATTTGATAAGTCGTCTTTCCTTTGGATAAACTAAATTTCCTTAACAGTTATTACATTCATAGTAGTAGTGAATTTTAGTGAAAACTAGAGCATATACTTTGCAGACATCATCTCAAGTTCACACTCCCAGATTGACATTTAATGAAAATCAGCACAGTACTTTGGTGGTAAGGGATGTCAAATCCTGCAACTAAAAGGGTATTATATTGATTAGACAGGACCCCTAGCAACATATAAGAATCATTCATATTGGTTAAAGGGGGTCATAGGTTCACCTTATGACCCCTTTTGACCCATTAAATGACAACGTATGTCCCTAGGGGTCCTAGGACCCCTAGAGACTTATTAGAATTGTACATATGTCCCTAGGGGTCCTACGACCTCTAGAGATGTATTAGAATTGTTCACATGGGTCAAAGGGGGTCATAGGGTGACCTATGACACCCTTTGGCCCATTAAATGATGACATATGTCTCTAGGGGTCCTACAACCCGTAGGGACCTATTAGAATTGTTCATATGGGTCAAAGGGGGTCATAAGGTGACCAATAACCCCCTTTGACACATTAAATGATGACATGTGTTCCTAAGGGTCCTAGGACCACTAGGGACGTATTAGAATTGTTTATATTGGTCAAAGGGGGTCATAGGGTGACCTATGACCCCCTTTTACCTATTAAATGATAACATATGTTCCTAGGGGTCCTAGGACCCCTAGCGACATATTAGAATCGTTTATATTGGTTAAAGGGGGTCATAGGTTCACCTTATGACCCCCTTTGACCCATTAAATGACAACATATGTCCCTAAGGGTCCTAGGACCCCTAGAGACGTATTAGAATTATACATATGTACCTAGGGATCCTAGGACCCCTAGAGGCTAATTAGACTTGTTCATATGGATCAAAGGGGGTCACAGGGTGACCTACAACCCCCTTTGACCCATTAAATGATGACATAAGACCCTAGGGGTGTTAGGATCCCTAGGGACGTATTAGAATTTGTTCATATGGGTCAAAGGGGGTCATAGGATGACCTATGACCCCTTTTGACCCATTATATGATGACATATGTCCCTAGGGGTCCTAGGACTCCTAGCGATGTATTAGAATTGTTCATATGGGTCAAAGGGGATCACCTTTTGACCCATTAAATGATGACATATGTCCCTAGCAGTCCTAAGACCCATAGGGACATATTATAATTGTTCATATGGGTCAAAGGGGGTCATAGGTCACCCTATGACCCCTTTTTACTCATTAAATGATGACATATGTCCCTAGGGGTCGTTGGACCCCTATCGACATATTAGAATCATTCATATTGGTTAAAGGGGGTCATAGGTTCACCCTATGACCCCCTTTGACCTATTAAATGATAACGTATGTCCCTAGAGGTCGTAGGACCCCTAGAGATGTATTAGAATTGTGCATATGTCTCTAGGGGTCCTAGGACCCCTAGAGATGTATTAGAATTGTTCATATGGGTCAAAGGGGGTCATAGGGTGACCTATGACCACCTTTGACCTATTAAATGATGACATATGTCTTAGGGGTCCAACAACTCCTAGCGACATATTAAAATTGTTCATATGAGTCAAAGGGGGTCATAGGGTGACCTATAACCTCTTTTAACCCGTTAAATGATGACATATGTCCCTAAGGGTCTTAGGACCGCTAAGAACGTATTAGAATTGTTCATATGGGTCAAAGGGGGCCATAGGGTGACCTATGACCCCCTTTCAACTATTAAATGATGACATATGTCCCTAAGGGTCCTAGGACCCCTAGGGACATATTAGAATTGTTCATATGGGTCAAACGGGGTCATACTGTGACCTATGACCCCCTTTAACCCATTAATTGATGACATATGTCTCTAGGGATCCTAGGACACCTAGGGACATATTAAAATGGTTAATATGGGTCAAAGGGTGTAATAAGGTGACCTATGACCCATTTTGACACATTAAAGGATGACATATGTCCCTAGGGGTCCTAGGACCCCTAGGGACGTATTAGAATTGTTCATATGGGTCAAAGGGGGTCATAGGGTGACCTACGACCCCCTTTCACCCATTAAATGTCGACATATGTCCCTAGGGGTCCTAGGACCCCTAGGGACATATTATAATGGTTAATATGAGTCAAAGAGGGTCATAGGCCATTAAATGATGACATATGTCCCTAGGGGTCCTAAGACCCCTAGGGACATATTAGAATTGTTCATATGGGTCAAAGGGGGTCATAGGGTGACCTATTAACTCATTTGATCAATTAAATGACAACATATGTCCCTAGGGGTCCTAAGACCCCAAACAACATATTAGAATTGTTCTTATTGGTTAAACGGGGTCATAGGTTCACCCTATGACCCCCTTTGACCTATTAAATGATGACATATGTCGCTACGGGTCCTAGGAACCCTAGGGACATATTATAATTGTTCATATGGGTCAAAGGGGGTCATAGGGTGACCTATGACCCCCTTTGACCCATTAAATAATGACATATGTCCCTAGGGGTCTTAGGACCCCTAGGGACGTATTAGAATTGTTCATATGGGTCCCCTTTGACCCATTAAATGATGACGTATGTTCGTAGGGGTCCAAGGACCCCTAGGGACATATTAGAATTGTTCATATGGGTCAAATGGGGTCATAGGGTGACCTATGACCCCCTTTGACCCATTAAATGACAACATATTTATATACTATTAATACTATTGTAGCATAATAATAATAATAATATAAACAAACACTAAATATTAATACTATTATATCTATAGTAATAATAATAATACTATTATATCTATAATAATATATATATATATTAATACTATTATGGCATAGTATTAATATATATTAATACTATTGTAGCATTATAATAATAATAATAAAAATAAACACTAAATATTAATACTATTATATCTATAGTAATATTAATAATAGTATTATAGGTATAATAATAATATTGACACTATATATTAATACTATAGGTATAATAATAATATATATATATATTAATACTCTTATAGCTCTAATACTATATATTAATACTAATAAACCAATTATTATAATATTAATACTATTATAGCAAAGGTTGTTTCCCCTCCAAATGTCTATTGGAGAAAATCAAATATCCGATCTTAAATCAGATATCCGTTATCCGATTTTTCCTGGCACCAATTTTCAACATATCCCTATCCCTGCAGACTCGACAACATCACTTTTTCAGTTCTTTTTCACAGGTTTTGCAAAAAAGTGTGTTTTGGGGCCCAACCAATCAAAAAAAATTCAAAAAATATAACTTTAGGTGTTCGAATTTGTCATCTAAATGGGGAGCAACAGTTGTCGAAAGGATAAACGAAAAAGGAAGTGTTCAGAATGTGGTGGCTTATCCAAGTTTGACACATATTTTTATGAGGGGTGCGAACAAGATCTTGGAAAGACAATAGTGAAGAAAAAGGTACATGAAACGGTGAAATACACATTGAAGAGTGGAGCTGAGAGCTCTAGATGTGAATTGGTTGGAAAAGAAATCACTGTGGCTAGGTTCATTTCAGATTTTAAGGCAAATTTTTTTTACAAGTATGCAAGACATAGTCACAGGTCTTAGTGGTTGGATGAACAATTTAGAATATGCAAGGAGACTTTTTCCATTGGCACTATTATATTAGTTGTTGATTTTGCTGAGAACTACACATTGTAACCTCAAAATGAGACACAATCTTAGTATTACAACTCTATTCAGATTGTTATTTTTGTTCACATAACATATAGACATGCCCCTGATAGTGCAAAACATAATCTGAAGATTATTAGAGAGCATCATTTTTATATGAGTGATGATAGATCTCACTCTCACGAGTTTGTGCAACATTATTTCTAGAATTATTTTGATTTCTTAGATGAGCATGCAATTGCTATGGATAGACATATCATTTGGTCAGATAACTATACAGGTCAATTCAAGAATGCTTGCATATTTTATTAGTTGTGTAGGATGCACGTAGAGAGAGGGGTGCCTCATATTTGGAGTTTTTTTTAGTTTGGCCATGGAAAAGGGAAACATGATGGAGTAGAGGCATGTGTGAAGAGAGCTCTAATCAAGGAGCAACTGAAGATTTCAGCAGCAGAGCTTCTTGATGCCTGTAGCATTGTTGATTGGTGTAATTGAGCATTATCAAAGGGGGGGACTCTTGATTTAATGGTACGCAAGTTCTTTTAGTTGGTTGAGGAAGGGTCCGTAGCTGATAGATTAGATTGTGCTACAGTGAGAAACCCATCAAAAATGCATTCATTCCAGAGCTCTGATTCTAGTACAGGGACCATTTGGACACGACAGCTAGCTTGCTTTTGTCTTAGCTATTTTTAGTGTGATTGGGATCATTGTGAGTCAAGTGAGTGGATGGACACATGGGCTCCACATTATCTTACTCCATTGTCTATCATACCCTCTATCAGAAATGATGACATGGAATGTTCACTTGAGCATAACTGTGTATCAGATCTACTTCAGCCAGGACATGTCTTTGCATTGGTTGCACCACAAGGGAATGATGAGAAATCTAATTATTGGTTAGTACATTGTCTAAGAGGTGAACAAAAACTTGCACAACCAATCACAGATGATGATGGATTCACATATCCTACTGGTTTAGTGGTTGTCGTTGGAACATGGCTGCGGACATGCATGCTTAAAAGGAACAAAATTCCTACATTCGAAGACTATTAGAAGCACAAAATAATTCTCATATATTCGCATCTTATTATAGCAACAAATGTAAAGATGTTGAAGCATCAAGGAAGACCAAATGTAAAAGAATGTTTTACTATTGCTAATGTTGATCATGAAGCCCTGTTGGAGACCCTACAATAGAGAGAGGACCCTATTGGAACACTCGACTAGGTATATTTACTTCTTATGTTATTTTCTTCATAATGATTCAATGAACTGATGATTATCTTGTTTAATACAATAAGTTACTAATTTTTTTATGATATTTGAATGTAGGTACATCATGAAGAGTGAGAGGGGTGGGGGGGCGGGGGGGAGGGGGAGTGGGGGCGGTGGTCATAGGACCCCTAGTGACGCATTAAAATTGTTCATATGGGTTAAATGGGCTCACCTATGACCACCTTTGACCTATTAAATGATGACATATGTCCCTAGGGGTCCTAAGACCCCTAGGGACATATTAGAATTTTTTCATATGGGTCAAAGGAGGTCATAGGTCACCCTATGACCCTCTTTGACCCATTAAATGATGACATATGTCCCTAGGGCTCCTAGGACCCTTAGCGACATATTAAAATTGTTCATAATGGTTAAAAGGGGTCATAAGTTGAACCTATGACCCCCTTTGACCCATTAAATAATTACATATGTCCCTTGAGATCCCAGGACCCTTAGAGACGTATTAAAATTGTTCATATGGGTCAAAGGGGGTCATAGGTCCCTTTGACCCATTAAATGATGACATATGTCCCTAGGGGAGCTAAGACCTCTAGTGACGTATTAGAATTGTTCATATGGGTCAAAGGGGGTCATAGGGTGACCTATGACCCCCTTTGATCAATTAAATGATAAAATATATCCCTAGGGGTCCTATGGGTCCTAGAACCCGTAGGGACGTATTAGAATTGTTCATATGGGTCAAAGGGGGTCATAGGGTGACCTATGAACCCCTTTGACCTGTTGAATGATGGCATATGTCCTTAGGGATCCTAGGACCCCTAAGGACATATTAGAATTGTTCATATGGGTCAAAGGGGGTCATAGGGTGACCTATGACCCATTAAATGATGACATATATCCTTATGGGTCATAGGACCCCTAGGGACATTAGAATTGTTTATATGGGTCAAAGGGGGTTATAGGGTGACCTATGACCCCCTTTAACTCATTAAATGACGACATATGTCCCTAGGGGTCCGAGGACCCCTAGGGACATATTAGAATGGTTAATATGGGTCATAGGGTGACATATCAACCCTTTTTACTCATTAAATGATGACATATGTCTTTAGAGTTCCTAGGACCCATTGAAAAGTATTAGAATCGTTCATATTGGTCAAAGGGGTTCATTGGGTGACCTATGACCCCCTTTGACCCATTAAATGATTGCATGTCCCTAGGGGTCCTAGGATCCATAGGGACATATTATAATTGTTAATATGGGTCCCCACTGACTCATTAAATGACGAAATATGTCCCTAGGGGTCACAAGACACCTAGGGACATATTAGAATTGTTCATATGGGTCAAAGGGGGTCATAAGGTGACCTATGACACCCTTTTACCCTTTAAATGATATCATATGTCCCTAAGGGTGCTAGGACCCCTAGTAACATATTAGAATTTGTTCATATGGGTCAAAGGGGGTCATAGGTCCCCTTTGACCCATTAAATGATGACATATGTCCTTAGGGGTCCTAGGGCCCTTAGTGACATATTAGAATTGTTCATATTGTTTAAAAGGGGTCATAGGTTTACGCTATGACCCCCTTTGAACAATTAAATGATGACATATGTTCCTAGGGGTCCTAGGACCCCTAGGAACGTATTAGAATTGTTCATATAGGTCAAAGGGGGTCATAGGGTGACCTATGACCCCCTTTGACCCATTAAATGATGACATATGTCCCTAGAGGTCCTAGGACCCCTAGCGACGTATTAGAATTGTTCATATGGGTCAAAGGGGGTCATAGGGTGATCTATGACCCCCTTTGATCAATTAAATGATGACATATGTCCCTAGGGATCGTAGGACCCTTAGGGATGTATTAGAATTGTTCATATGGGTCAAAAGGGGTCATAGGGTGATTTATGACCCCCTTTGACCCATTAAATGACAGCATATGTCACTAGGGGTCCTAGGACTCCTAGGGACATATAAGA
Organism: Cupressus sempervirens; assembly: GCA_028749045.1. Classification (NCBI taxonomy): domain Eukaryota; kingdom Viridiplantae; phylum Streptophyta; class Pinopsida; order Cupressales; family Cupressaceae; genus Cupressus; species Cupressus sempervirens. Next base: position 670,779,373 of record CM053783.1, on the reverse strand, counting down.
ATTGTTCATACAAGTCAAAGGGGGTCACAGGATGACCTATGACCCCTTTTGACCAATTAAATGATGACATATGTCCCTAGGGGTCCTAGGACCCCTAGGGACATATTAGAATTATTCATATGGGTCAAAGGGGGTCATAGGGTGACCTATGACCCCCTTTGACTCATTAAATGATGACATATGTCCCTAGGGGTCCTAGGACCCCTAGAGACATATTATAATTTTTCATATAGTCAAAAGCGGTTATAGGTTCACCCTATGACCACCTTTGACTCATTAACTGACGACATATGTCTCTAAGGGTCCTAGGACCCCTAGGGACGTATCAAAATTGTTTATATGTCCCTAAGGGTCTTAGGACCCCTAAGAACATATTAGAATTGTTCATTATGGTCAAAGGGGGTTATAGGGTGACCTATGACCCCCTTTAACCCATTGAATGATGACATATGTCCCTAGGGGTCCTAAGACCCCTAGGGACATATTAGAATTATTTATATGGTTCAAAGGGGGTCATAGGGTGACCCCCTTTGACCCATTAAATGACGACATATGTCCCTAGGGGTCCTAGGACCCCTAGGGACATATTGGAATTTTTCATATGTGTCAAAGACCCTATGACCCCCCTTTGACCCATTAAATGACGACATATGTCCCTAAGGGTTCTAGGACCCTTAGGGACGTATTAGAATTGTTCATATGGTTCAAAGGGGGTCATAAGGTGACATTTGACCCCTTTTGACCCATTAAATGATGACATATGTCCCTATGGTTCTTAGGACCCCTAGGGACATATTATAATAGTTAATGTGGATCAAAGAGGGTCATACGGTGACCTATAACCCCTTTTGACCCATTAAATGACGACATATGTCCTTAGGGGTACTAACACCTATTTGGACATAATAGAATTGTTCATATGGGTCAAAGGGGGTCATAGGGTGACCTATGACCCCCTTTTACCCATTAAATGATGACATATGTCTCTAGGGATAATAGGACCTCTAGCGAAATATTAGAATCATTCATATTGGTAAAAGGGGGTCATATTTTCACCCTATGACCTCGTTTGACCCATTAAATGATGGCATATGTCCCTAAGGGTCTTAGGACCCCTACAGACGTATTAGAATTATTCATATGGGTCAAAGTGGTTCATAGGGTGACTTATGACCCCCTTTGACCCATTAAATGATGACATATGTCCCTAGGGATCCTAAGACCCCTAGGGAAGTATTAGAATTGTTCATATGGGTCAAAGGGGGTCATAGGGTGACCTATGACCCCCTTTGACTAATTATATGATGACATATGTCCCTAGGGGTCCTAGGACTCTTAGCGACGTATTAGAATTGCTGATATGGGTCAAAGGGGGTCACCCTTTGACCCATTAAATGATAACATATGTCCCTAGGCGTCCTAAGACCCTTAGAGACGTATTAGAATAGTTCATATGGGTCCAAGTGGATCATAGGGTGACCTATGACCCCTTTTTACCCATTAAATTATGACATATGTCCTTAGAGGTCGTTGGACCCCTAGCAACATATTATAATCATTCATATTGGTTAAAAGGGGTCATAGGTTCATCCTATGACCCCCTTTGACCCATTAACTGACAACATATGTCCCTAGGGGTCCTAGGACCCCTAGAGACGTGTTAGAATTGTACATATCTCCCTAGGGGTCCTATGACCCCTAGAGACATATTAGAATTGCACATATGTCCCTAGGGGTCCTAGGACCCCTAGAGATGTATTAGAATTGTTCATATGGGTCAAAGGGGGTCATAGGGTGACCTATGACCCTATTTGACCCATTAAATGATGACATATGTCCCTAGGGGTCCTAGGACCCCAAGCGACATATTAGAATTGTTCATTTGGGTCAAAGGGGGTCATAGGGTGACCTATGACCCCCTTCGACCCATTAAATAACAACATATTTCCCTAAGGGTCCTAGGACCACTAGGGACGTATTAGAATTGTTTATATGGGTCAAAGGGGGTCATAGGGTGACCTATGACCCCCTTTGAACCATTAAAGGATGACATATGTCCCTAAGGGTCCTAGGACCCCTAGGGACATATTAGAATTGTTCATATGGGTAAAAGGGGGTCATACGGTGACCTATGACCCCCTTTAACCCATTAAATGATGACATATGTCTCTAGGGGTCCTAGGACCCGTAGGGACATATTAGAATGGTTAATATGGGTCAAAGTGGGTCATAAGGTGACCTATGATCCCATTTGACCCATTAAATGACGACATATGTCCCTAGGGGTCCTAGGACCCCAAGGGATGTATTAGAATTGTTCATATGAGTCAAAGGGGGTCATAGGGTCATAGGATGACCTATGACCCCCTTTGACTCATTAAATGATGACATATGTCCCTAGGGGTCCTAGGACCCCTAGGGACATATTATAATGGTTAAGATGAGTCAAAGAGGGTCATAGGATGACCTATGACCCCCATTGACCTATTAAATGATGACATATGTCCCTAGGGACATATTATAATTGTTCATATAGGTCAAAGGGGGTCATAGGGTGACCTACGACCCCCTTTGACCCATTAAATGACAACATATGTCCCTAGGGGTCCTAGGACCCCTAACGACATATTATAATTGTTCTTATTATTTAAAGGGGGTCATAGGTTCACCCTATGACCCCCTTTGACCCATTAAATGACGACATATGTCGCTAGGGGTCCTAGGACCCCTAGGGACATATTATAATTGTTCATATGGGTCAAAGGGGGTCATAGGTCACCCTATGACCTCCTTTGACCCATTAAATGACGACATATGTCCCTAGGGGTCATAGGACCCTTAGGGACGTATTAGAATTGTTCATATGGGTCACCTATGACCCCCTTTGACCCATTAAATGACAACATATGTATATACTATTAATACTATTGTAGCATAATAATAATAATAATATAAATAAACACTAAATATTAATACTATTATATCTATAGTAATAATAATAATACTATTATATCTATAATAATAATAATATATATTAATACTATTGTAGCATTATAATAATAATATAAATAAACACTAAATATTAATACTATTATATCTATAGTAATAATAATAATAGTATTATAGGTATAGTAATAATATTGATACTATATATTAATACTATAGGTATAACAATAATATATATATTAATACTCTTATAGCTCTAATAATATATATTAATACTAATAAACCAATTATTATAATATTAATACTATTATAGCAAAGGTTGTTTTCCCTCCAAATGTCTATTGGAGAAAATCAGATATCTGATCTTAAATCGGATATCTGGTATTCGATTTTTCCTGGCACCAATTTTCAACATATCCCTATCCCTGCAAACTCGACAACATCACTTTTTCAGTTCTTTTTCACGGGTTTTGCAAAAAAGTGTGTTTTGGGGCCCCACCAATCAAAAAAAAATTGAAAATATAACCTTAGGTGTTCGAATTTATCATCTAAATGGGGAGCATCAGTCGTCGAAAGGATAAATGCAAAAGGAAGATATCCAATGAAGACATTGCGGCATATAGGGAAAGAGACAAAATGAAACACCGAAGAAAAAGACAAGGTATGCTGAATATCAGTCAAGTTGACAATGAATTAGTCGAAGGTGAAATCATAGAGTCAAATAATGAATATATACAGTTGGGGAATGAAAATATATCTATTGAAAATGATAATGCCAAAATTGGAAATTTAGAGAATGAAAATTTTGAAGATGAAATGCTACCAGGTCATAAATCCAAATTGCATAATTGACCATGTCGAACATGACAATGCACAAGAACCTAATGCACAAGAACGTTAAATATCTCTTAATTATAATCGACATGAAGGTTCTAAAACACCAAAATGGATAATTGAAATTGATGAAATGATTATTACTATTTTGGAAGGGAAAAAATCAGAAAGAACCATTTGGTTATGGGCTTCAAGACTATATCAGATGTTTTTCGGCAACAAGACAGTGGTAGAGCAATGTTAGCTTTTCATGCACTTATTAAAGATGCAAAAGATGAGACCTATGCTTTTCAAATTGAAGATTCGTGTCAATAAAAAGTTGGAAAGAAATGTCATTATTGTGAAGAATTTTTATAGTGCTCTCAATAGCATTAGAAAAAATAACAGGGAGAAGGATAATAGAGCTGCTCGAAGGGTTATTACAACCTCTTTGGTAAGTCGTCATTTCAGAAAGGGTAGATATATGAGACAAACTTGTATTGATTTGAATCTAAATCGCACTACTTTGAGAAGAGCACTTAGTCGACGAGAAAAAATTGATGATCCTCTTCAAAATGAAACATGGGCATTTGGTGGGAGACATCCACGTTTTGATAAGAAGCTATCCGATGATCTGAAGGAAGAAATTACACAATTTTGGCACTCTAACTCACGAGTATCACCCAATGCTAAAGACGTGTTAAAGTTGACAATTGGCATTAGAGACCGCATGCCACATGCTTAACACTATTTGGAGGTAAGTCAAACTATGTTGTTCAAATAATTTAGAAAGAGTCATCCAAGTCTTCATATATCACAAAGGGCTTTTGAATCTTTGAAGCCATTTTATTGTGTGCCACTCAAAATTCAAAATACATGTTGTTGCAAATATCATGTTGAGTTTTCTATGCACTATGAACTATTATGCTCCATCATTTCTACTTTGCATAGTAAAGAAATATTAGAGGATTGTGGTGCTAGTGAGCTTCCAAAATCATCAAGAGACTTGCTAGATCAACTTTTATGTCGTAGAGTTGATGGTTGTTTCTTTTATAGAAATGCTTGCTTAAATGAGAAGTGTTCAGAATGTGGTGGCTTATCCAAGTTTGACACATGTTTCCATGAGGGGTGCGAAAAAGATCTTGGAAAGACAATAGTGAAAAAAAAGGTATATGAAATGATGAAATATACATTGAAGAGTGGAGGTGAGAGCTCTAGATGTGAATTGGTTGGAAAAGAAATCAGTGTGGCTAGTTTTATTTCAGATTTTAAGGAAAATCTTTTTTACAAGTATGCAAGACATAGTCACAAGTCTTAGTGGTTGGATGAACAATTTAGAATGTGCAAGGAGACTTTTCCCATTGGCACTATTATATTAGTTGTTGATTTTGTTGAGAACTACACATTGTAACCTCAAAATGAGACACAATCTCAGTATTACAACTCTATTCAGATTGTTATTTTTGTTCACATAACGTATAGACATGCCTCTAATAGTGCAAAAGATAATCGAAAGATTATTAGAGTATCATTTTTATATAAGTGATGATAGAACTCACTCTCACGAGTTTGTGCAACATTGTTTCTTGAATTATTTTGATTTCTTACATGAGCATGCAATTGCTATGGATAGACATATCATTGGTCAGATAACTGTACAGGTCAATTCAAGAATGCTTGCATGTTTTATTAGTTGTGTAGGATGCACATAGAGAGAGGGGTGCCTCATATTTGGAGTTTTTTTTAGTATGGCCATGGATAAGGGGAACATGATGGAGTGGGGGCATGTGTGAAGAGAGCTCTAGTCAAGGAGCAACTAAAGATTTCAGTAGCAGAGCTTCTTGATGCCCGTAGCATTGTTGATTGGTGTAATTTAGCATTATCACAGGGGGGGACTCTTGATTCAGTGGTACACAGGTTCTTTTGGTTGGTTGAGGAAGGGTCTGTAGCTGATAGATTAGATTGTGCTATAGTGAGAGACTCATCAAAAATGCATTCATTCCAGAGCTCCGATTCTAGTACATGGACCATTTGGACACGATAGCTAGCTTGCTTTTGTCTTAGTTGTTTTCAATGTAATTGGGATCACTATGAGTCAAGTGAGTGGGTGGACACATGGGCTCCACATTATCTTATTCCATTGTCTATCATACCCTCTATCAGAAATGATGACATGGAAAGTTTACTTGAGCATAACCATCTATCATATCTACTTCAGCCAGGACATGTCTTTGCATTGGTTGCACCACAAGGGAATGATGAGAAATCTAATTATTGGTTAGTACGTTGTGTAAGAGGTAAACAAAAAATTGCACAACCAATCACAGATGAAGATGGATTCACATATCCTACTGGTTTAGTGGTTGTCGCTAGAACACGATTGCGGACATACATGCTTAGGAGGAATGAAATTCCTACATTCGAAGACTATCAGAAGCACAAAATAATTTTCATATATTCGCATCTTATTATAGCAACAAATGTAAAGTTGTTGAAGCATCAAGGAAGACCAAAAGTAAAAGAAAGTTTTACTATTGCTAATGTTGATCATGAAGCCCTGTTGGAGACCCTAAAATAGATAGAGGACCCTATTGGAACACTCGACTAGGTATATTTACTTCTTATGTTATTTTCTTCATAATGATTCAATGAACTGGTGATTATCTTGTTTAATACAATAAGTTACTATTTTTTTTATGATATTGGAATGTAGGTACATCATGAAGAGTTGAGGGGCGGGGGAGGGTTGTGGTATTGGGGAGAATTCCTAAGATTTATGATGTATTATGATGTAAAATGTGAACTTTTTTTGTATATGGTTTTTTTAATAATGAAAAAGACAGGTTAAATTAGTTGCACATTCTAATTTGTATTTTGGTAGGTTCTTTGTAAGGAATTATAAGAGGAAGATATTGAACAAGTTCTTGCAAATCATATTTGCATGTGATACAAGGCTATAAGGACAATTTTAAGAGCATTTATAACTATATGAAAGATAATTGCTTGCAGATATCTTATTACAAATTTGGTTTTTTCCTTATTTGACATAAAGCTGACATTATGATTATTAAAACTATTTTTATCAAACTAATCAAATAAGAAAAATTTAGAAAGTACGGATGAACAATTAGAATACTTGATTTCTTCCATTTTGCAACCAATCATGGCATTTGAAAGCATAAAGAGTCATAATATTGTATAATGTTTTGAAAGACTTTCATATTGAAAAGTTGTAAAGGACCATGAAATTTGAACTTTAGTAATGTCTAGGTTTGCATAGGGTAAGTGAGTCATTAGATAGGTCCTAATAATGTCTCATAATAATCTCAAGTCATTTCATAAGTTGAAACATTCAATAAGTCACTTAAAATTTAGCTTATTGCTTTAGAAAATTCAAATCTTGAATGTAATGGCTACATGAGCATTTTGGAAGGAAACTCCATATTTTAAATTTTATGAAATACAGGGAACACTAGTGCGAAGCACCTAATCATTTTTATTTTCTTGATGTAATAAGGTCTAGGGATAGACCTAATGATCTCCATGTGACCATCCACATTTGTAATGGACACAAGACCCCATGGTGCAACTATAAGCCTTGGCCATCAATTGGTCCAATAAAGTGAATTTTTGGTAAATTCCATGTTTTTTAGATAAGTCTAGATGTTTAGAACATTATTAGGGTCCCGAGGAGATTGTAGAGTCTATTTGCAATCAAATTTGCAATAAAACTTGTCTTAGCGCAAAAATTGCAAAAAGTTGCTTAGCAACTTTTTACAATTTTCTTGACAACTTTTCAAAATCTAACTCCTAATGGTTAGAACTGTTTGAATCATCAGTTCCATTAGCTCCAAGTGAGTGGGTGAACCCTAGTAACACCCTTGTTCCAGCCATGGAGACCATCTATTGTCCGTGGCCACCCCGTACCGAGGAGTCCCCAAGGTTCTCTAAGTGCATTTTGAGGTTGATCTTCTGAGGGTCATAACTCGGAGCTCATGAGGGCTATCGATAAACTATCAAATGGTACAGGACGGTGATGTTGAGGCCTAAAATAATCTATCTCATTTTCGAGAGATCACATTCTATTTGGAGTTCACACAGCGATCTCGCTCGATGCCAAAACTTGTAGTGTGCCTCAGTTCATAGGTGCACCACAACGTAACTTTGAAACCATTGATTGTGGCATTGAATCGTCAACGCCATTAGCTTCAGATGGGCAGGTGAACCCTAGTCACACCCTTGTTTTGGTCATAAAGACCATCCATCATTTGTAGCCACCCCGTACCCAGGAGTCTCCAAGGTGCTCTAAGTACATTTCGAGGTCAATCTTTTGAGGGTCATAACTTGAAGCTCGTGAGGGCTATCAATGAACTGTCAAATGCTCCAGGACAGTGATACTAAGGCCTAAAATAACCTATCTCATTTTTTAGAGATCACATTCCATTTGGATTCGGCACAATGATCTCACTCGATGCCAAAACTAGCAATGTGCCTCAGTTCATAGGTGCACCACAACGTAACTTTGAAACCGCTGATCTTGGCATCGAATCGTCTGTGCTATTAGCTTCGAATGGGTGGTTGAACCCTAGTCACACCCTTGTTCCGGCCACAGAGACCATCCATCATTTGCACCTACCCCATACCAAGGAGTCTCCAAGGTGCTCTAAGTGCATTTCGAGGTCGATCTTTCAAGGGTCATAACTTGAACCTCGTGAGGGCTATTGATGAACTGTCAAATGCTATAGGATAGTTATACTAAGGCCTAAAATAACATATCTCATTTTTGAGAGATCACATTCTATTTGGATTAGGCATAGCGATCTCACTCGATGCCAAAACTCGCAATGTGTCTTAGTTCATAGGTGCACCAAAACGTAACTTTGAAACCGTTGATCTTGGCATCAAATCGTCAGCACCATTAGCTCCGAATGGGTGGGTGAACCTTAGTCACACCCTTGTTCTGGCCACGGAGACCATCCATCATTTGCGCCCACCCCATACCAAGGAGTCTCCAAGGTGCTCTAAGTACATTTCAAGGTCGATCTTTCGAGGGTCATAACTCGAAGCTCGTGAGGGCTATCGATGAATTGTCAAATGCTACAGGACAATGGTAATAAGGCCTAAAATAACCTATCTCATTTTGTAGAGATCACATTCCATTTGGATTCGGCACAGCGATCTCTCTCGATGCCAAAACTCACAGTGTGCCTCAATTCATAGGTGCACCACAGCATAACTTTGAAATCACTGATCTTGGCATCGAATTGTTAGTGTCATTAGCTTCAGATGGGCGGGTGAACCCTATTCACACCCTTGTTTTAGCCATGAAGACCATCCATCATTTGCGGCCACCCCGTACTGAGGAGTCTCCAAGATGCTCTAAGTGCATTTCGAGGTCGATCTTTCGACAGTCATAACTCGAACCGTGTGAGGGATATCGATGAACTGTCGAATGCTACAGGACGATGATGCTGAGACCTAAAATAATCTATCTCATTTTTGAGAGATCACAGTCCATTTGGATTCAACATAGCGATCTTGCTCAATGCCAAAACTCGCAGTATGCCTTAGTTCATAGGTGCACCACAGCGTAACTTTGAAACCGCTGATCTTGACATCGAATTGTCAGTGCCATTAGCTCTAGGTGGGCAAGTGAACCTTAGTGACACCCTTGTTCTTGCCACAAAGACCATCCATCATCTGCGGCCACCCCATACCAAGGAGTCTCCAAGGTGCTCTAAGTGCATTTTGAGGTCGATATTTTGAGGGTCATAACTCAGAGCTCGTGAGGGCTATCAATGAATCATTGAATGCTACAAGACGATGATGCTGAGGCCTAAAATAACTTGGAGCTCATGAGGGCTATCAATGAATTGTCCAATCAAGTCTCTTAAGTTGAGATATTTTGAAGTTATGTTGAAATTGAAAAGTTGTAGTATAAGGATAGTAACAAAGTGAAGTGCTAGTTATCAAAGATTATGAATCTATGAATGACTTGGTGGTTGGGGATAGAATCCATGGTTGAGGAGTGGAGTCCTTAACTATGTTGAGATTAGATTTGAAGCCAAGAGTTAGTTTCAAGGTTGAAGGTGGAGTTTAAAATCAAATTTGGGGTTATCTAAACCTTGTGTAGGAGATTAACAAGTGTGTTTATGTCATGATAGCACTTTTCAAGGTTGAAGGTGGAGTTTAAAATTAGATTTGGGGTTATCTGAACCTTGTGTAGGAGATTAACAAGTGTGTTTATGTCATGATAGCACTTCAAATTATACATTGCATCCAAATTTGATAATAAAGGTTGTTAAAATGTTATTGAAAAATTATTGCATTTGAATCGAATATAACAAACATAATCAAAATTAATGATATTCCATAAACATGAACAATACACATGATCCACGATAAATTGAACAATACTAGATACTAAATTAATATGTATATCATTGTGCACATAAATGACAAAAATATATATCAAAATACATGTATCCATAGACAAAATTTTACACAAATATATATCAAAGAGCATGTATCCATAGAAAAAGTACTCAAACATATATCAAAATACATAGATCCATATACAATATGTGGTTGATCATGCCATCAGAATGTGTATAGTATCAATGTTTCTGTATACAATGTGGCATATGCCATCTCAAAATGTCTCATGATGCATCCTATGACAACTATACTATCCTAGGGTGCTAGTGGATGATCAAAATGTAGCCTCTTCGCTGCACTAGGTGGATCGGATGCCTCCTACATAAACAAAAAAGGAAAACTCAAAGTTAGACTACTAAATTTATATGATTCTACATATCTAACATTGAATTACTCATATGCATAATGATCTTTTTTGTAATAGAGATTAATAATATCAAATTTTCATAATAAATATCTCTTTCATCGACCTCCTGCACCAGTTAGGAGTCCTCTCGTATGCCCTCGGCAATGCTGGTACCTCTCTGATTGTGGGCTATATATGTTCAAATACCTTTGTCAAATGAATCTACAATTTAAACTATAACATTATAATTCATAGCATGCTAAATTTATAGCATATTTAATCAAGAATTCAAACTACAACTTACTATTGTAGGCTCCTCCTCAGGAGTGAGTTGTTGCGTCATCAAATCTACATAACTCTCCCGTCAGACCTCATGTGCACTAGGAGTCTCCTATGAGATACAAAATAGTAGTTGTTAATATCACGAAAATTAGTTTTGAATTTATTTATGAAGATAAGGATAATAAAAAATAAATGATACTTATACATACAATGGGGCTCTCAATGCGAATGAAAATCCCTGATGGTCTACGACGCGAAATCTGTACAGGCTCGTCACCAATAGCGATGCCCTATATACAATAAAGAATGTAATTAAATGGGATTACCACAAACATTTTACAGGAATGAATCGATATTTAATCAAATAGAAAGCACCTAATTACCTTTCTTTTGTCAATGCATGTTGGCTCACCCTCCGCACTTTGTCCCTCTGGGACAGGTGCTACCTGCAAGATAAAAGAAAGATTAGCAACCATATATGCTACAATATCAAATAGAAAAAAAAATGTGAACACAACATAATGTACCGTAGATGTCTCAAGGCCAAATGAAATGGTCGAGAGCGTGGCATCATTAATCTGTCTGAGCTCCTCCTTGGTCATCAACTAAACGTGAATGAAGATCACATACATATAAAAGTCAATATGGCTTAAAAATTAAAATTACTCTATTATAAAAATTAACTTTAAATCACATATGTCATAGCAAAAATATATATACACCTACCGACACCGAAGGAGTCCATGCCTTTGCATTCCCCTCCTCTCTGCACCAGGGTTTGTAGCCTCTGCATGTGTGTCTGGTGTATCCTTGTCTAAGACAAAATGATACTCAGGAAGATCACCTATGGGAACCAAAAAAATATTCTTACATGTAATGCAAATGTGAGGCACACAAACGTGTGATGAGCTAGCCGATGATGAACTAGCACTAGCATCATCAACACGAGGAGGCAGGATTGACCTAGCCTGAGATATCATTAGGCTACTCAACCTATGAATGGCTCTGATAGTCTGAGAGCTAGCCTCTATCATAATATCTGGATGCTGCACTCGAGGAGGAGGGGAGATATCAGTGGGGGGAACAAAAGTGCCAGCTTTCTTCCACTGGGAAGAGGGTCTATCCTGAGGAGCTCCTAGTCCTAAGCCCATGTTGGGCTTCATGCTCCAATAGTTCACTTTAAGTTTCAACACAAATTCAGAATATAATTTTCTAAGGAAATAAAATGGTATGTCTAAATTGCCATGTGGAGGTATATCAAAGACCATCCACCAACGATCCCAAAATTTTGCACGTATGGCGTCATTTGTGCACCATTTAATCTATAGTTTGGATTTTTTTGGGTCAACTGGTAAACCCGTTTTCGGGTTCGCAAAAAGGCTAGCCAAATTGTCTTTGCTTATGTTGAGGGCCGCAACCTCATCATAATCTAAACCATCATCAAACATCTCGTGCATTTGATCACGCCAATGAAGAGTGGCATTTTGTTGGTTTGTAAGGGTTTCAATGTTATTCACTATGGTGTTTAACGTGGATAACATAGGAGCCAATGCGGGTACATTATTATATGTTCTATGCAAACCTCTCAACTCAGTGAGATTTTCATTTATCAAATCCTCGATTCGAGGAGGGTTTTGAGGGGGTAGAGGATCGTTTGGTGGATGGTTTTGTGGGGGTACTGGATCGTTTGGTGGGGGGTTACGAGGAATATTATTCCCTGCCTCAGTGTCATCATTCTAATCATCCATTCCTATTGAAATGCAAAATGTAATATATATTTTTAAAAAAACCTTAATTTTAACCTTCTTTTTTCAAAAAACCCTAAATTCAACTAAAACAAACAAAATCATGCTAAAATCTATTGAATTTAGATTAAAAATTAGTTCAAAATACAAAAAAAAAAACCTTAATATCCGATATCCGATCCTATATCCGATATTTGGTCGCGTGCTAATAATGGCCCCCAAAATGTGAGAAATAAGAGCCCGCGGGTCTAGTCTTTTTTTAATATGTAATGTTACAGCTATCGGATATCCAATATTATATCGGATATCCGATCTCCCGCATATCTTATATTTTATATATAAGATATAACATATATAACATATAACATATAGCTTTGAAATATTATTTTATATTATATTACATTAATATATATTATAAAATAAAATATTATATTATATTATTATATTATTATAATATAATATTATTATTATATTATTATAATATAATATTATTATTATATTATATAATATTATTATTATATTATATTATTATAATGTATTATATTATATTATATTATTATAGTTTATAATATATTATACTTTTTTATTATTATATTATATTATATATATATATATATATATATTATATTACATTACTATATATTATATTATATATATATATATTATATTACATTACTATATATTATAATATTAAATATTATATTATATTATTATAATATAATATTAAATATTATATTATATTATTATTATAGTATAATATTATACGATTATAATATAATATTATTATTATATTATAATAATATTATTATTATATTATAATAATATTATTATTATATTATAATAATAATATTATTATATTATAATAATATTATTATTATATTATAATAATAATATTATTATTATTATCATATTATATTATATAATATTAAATAATATATTATACTATTATAATATAAAATAATTATATTATTATAATATTATAATAATAATGTCATATGATTATCGGATATCCGATAAGGCTCGGCCTTTCCTTCCAGGCTTGGTACCTAGATAGGTGGAAAAAAGTCAAAGCGGATTTTGAAGTGCTTTTAGACATGTTCAAACTCTATTTTTTTCACATTGCCACTCTTTCACACACCATGATCCTGCACATACCCTATTTCATTATTTAAAGTAGAGAGGGGGGAAGAAATGTTGGGGAACATCTATCTTAATATCCAATTTTTAATTACAATCATAAGAACACAATATCACATCTAAGTATCGAGTAAGATCATGGTTAGTAAAAAAAACTAGCTAGAACAAACAATAGTGAAATAGAAGAAATATATTTTCTATTTCAATGCAAATGGACACCCTTGAAGAACAACTATTTTTCTATAATTATAAAAATAAAATATTCTTCATGATCTTCTAAACCAAAACCAAAATATTTTCTTTCCATTTCATTTCTAATTACACAACAATCCATCTTTTCTATTTAGGGTTCTTTCTTAGAAATTACCTTAATGCTAGAGTAGTGTTTGTAAAGAAGCACACACTCTTTACATAAAGAGAAACGTTGTAATGTACAAACCCTTGAATTTGAGATGATATCAAATGAGTAGAAAAAGTATAGTTCCCATTCAAGAAATGCGATTTTGTTCATCTATCTTAATATCAAATTTTTAGTTGCAATCATAAGAACACAATGCCACATCTAAGTATCAAATAAGATCATGGTTAGTAAAAAATGCTAACTAGAACAAATAATAGTGAAATAGAGGGAATATATTTTCTATTTCAATGCAAATGAACACACAACTTGAAGAACAACTAGTTTTCCATAATTATAAAGATAAAATATTCTTCATGATCTTCTAAACCAAAACCAAATTCTTTTCTTTCCTTTTCATTTCCAATTTCACAGAAATCCATCTTTTTCATTTAGGGTTCTTTCTTAGAACTTACCTTAATGATAGAGTAGTGTTTGTTATGTGAAATGTTGTGTAATTAATTGATACTTTTATGTTATGTGAATAGAAATCGCATATGGATAAAACTAGTGTAAATATAGAGAGGTTATGTGAATGAACCTAACTTTACACAAGATTATATTGTTTTTCACTATGTTATTGAACTAGCACTTGCACCCGAAGGAGCAAGGGGTCAGTCGATAGTGGCAAAAGGTGGAAATCTATAAAAGATAGTTGTCCAAGTAAATATCTTAATTGGTAAATAGTAAGATTTGAAAATGTTTCTAACAATTATTGAGTTTTTCTATTTTATGATGTTTCTAATATTTAAGTTTTTGTTTCCAAAATATAATTGGTTAAAGCATAATCATGAATGTTTGTATATTTAATTAGAAAAAACTATTTTTTATGTTTGAAAAATTCATATTTTAAAATATCAATGTAGTATTAAGTAGTATTAAAACTATATTTTTTGATTTCTTATGCATGAATTAGACGAAATTATTACTTTGACATTTTGCAAGATTTAACAAGAGTCATTGTAGTAATTTATTCAAAGTAATTTTTAGTTAACATTTAAATTTAATTTTAATTTTTAAATGTAAGTGTAATTGTAGAAATAATTTTTACATTTGCGTACCAAAAAGTAATAACTTTAATCTTAGTTATAGCCATCATTGTTATTGAATAATCAAATAGTACTTATGTATTATTTTTGCATAATATATAATTGTATATAAAATATATAAATTGAAAAATAATTTAAACCAATCTTGATTAAATATTAAAGAAACTATTGAGTAATGTGGAAATATATAATTCTGTAATGTAAACTGATTTGAATAGTATAATTAACTATTATTAATTGGACTAAGAGATAAAATTTGATTAACCACTATTTTAACTATGTATTTTTTAGGTGGCTACTAATCATACTATAATTCTTGCTATGTTGAAAATTGTAAGAAAATAGATTAGAGTAGCATACAATATACATTGAAGCTCCATATCTTATTGGAAATGAACTCCTTCAAACCAAATTGATCATAACAAAAGTAACTAAAAACTCTATAAATGATAATGACACCTCCTATATATTATTTAGAAACAAGAGAATACATTTGATTATTTGATAAGTAGATCATTATTTAGGATTGAATAGACCATATATGATCTATATCTATTGTGAAAGTATCATACTACACTGGTTTACAATTCAAATAATAACAATCTTAACCATTCTAATATGATTTTAACTAATTAATTAATTATCTTATAATAACTTTTGTATTAGACAACTATAGATTTTTCTTAACTTTAAAATGATTTCAAATCAAAATCAAGACATAAATCTAAGAATTATAATTCTTAAAATAACATAGCTAGTAAAACTAAATACTATATCAGAATGAACTACTTAAATTCTATAAACTGGATTCACTAAAAGCTTGTTACAACTTTGATTATTACAGTCTTAAATTCTCAAAATTGGATTCACTAAAAGCTTGATACAACTTTGATTATTACAGTGGAGAAAAATAAGATTCATGAGCTCACCAAATAATCCCACAAGCAATTTACAAAGCCATTTTGCATCTCTTGCTCTCATAGAGGTTGCAACTTACTCGGCTTCAATAGAGCTTTACGCAACTAATAATTGTTTTTGGTTGATCCATAAGATCATTGTTAATCTCAAATTGAAGCAAGATCATGTTGTGTTTTTCGATCAATTCGCTTCCAACCCAATTTGAATCAAAGTATCCATGTAGATCTAGGTCTATATTTTTGTATTCAAGACCATATATAATTGTACCTTGAAGGTATCTTAGAATATTCTTTACAACAACAATATATCCATGTTGATCTAGGTCTAAATTTTTGTATTTAAGACCATATCTAATTGTATCTCTAAGGTATCTTAGAATATGATTTGTAGCAACAAGATGTATCTCCTTTGGTTTACACAAAAAATGGCTTAGAATATTCACTGCATAACACATATCAAGTCTTGTGTTAACCAAATACATCAATGATCCAATTATTTGTCTATAGAGAGTGGGATCTGCAATTCTGATTCTATTGTTGCTTCCCTCAATTTGTGCAAACTGGTTTCCATAGGTGTAGACATGGGTCTACACTCTAACATTCCAAACCTTTTGAGAAGGTCAAAGGTATACTTTTCCTTGATTAAGAATGATACCATCTAATTTCTGCCAAACTTCTAATGTAATAAAGTATTGTAAAATGCTCAAATATTCATGTCAAATTCTAAAGTTAGATCTCTCTTACTGCAGAAATCAAGTGATCTTCTCCTTCAATTAACAAGTCATCAACATATAGAATAAGTAATAATGTATAACCATTAATTACCTTAAAATAGAGGTTTGGATTTGCATCATTCTTGGAAAACCCTAGTCCCACAAGATAGTGATCAATCCTCTCATACCTAACTTTACACAAGATTATATTGTTTTTCATTATGTTATTGAATTACACAATTTCTTAAAAAATGGATCAAAATTAAATATAAATTGTCATAAATATCGTCATTTAATAATAATAAAATTTTAGTTGTGATATTGTTCTTGGAATTCACGTGTCATTTTTGAGTCAAACTTATTGACCTATTTACATGAGTAATAGTTCACAATACCCATCTCCTACTTATCAATAAAATTTCAATCAAAAAATTATTTCTAACTTAATAAAATACAATATTTATATTAATTATACTTTCTTTTTAAAATCTAAAATATAGTTAAGAATATTTTTAGTAATTATGAGTTTAAAAAATCAATGGTAAAAATTATGTGGTATCACAATGAAAATTCAAGAATAACTTAAATGTAAAATTAAATAAACTCCATTCTTACCAATCAAAAATTATTATTATTATTTTAAAACAATATAATTCACAATATATTATTAAAAACAAAATTTCAATAAGTTTTTTATTGAAAAAATGTTGCACAATTGTCTCCCAAACATTGATC
The DNA here is from genome assembly GCA_028749045.1 of Cupressus sempervirens. NCBI lineage: Eukaryota > Viridiplantae > Streptophyta > Pinopsida > Cupressales > Cupressaceae > Cupressus > Cupressus sempervirens. The sequence continues at coordinate 670,761,855 of CM053783.1, read as the reverse complement.
TCCAGATATACATAAAATAGGTTTGTTAAGTCAGTCTGTAAACTTTGTAAACTTTGCAGTATATGCAATTGACGGTTGTAATGCCAATTGCTACAAGTTTTTGTCCAACCGTGCATCCTAGTCACAAGGCGATGGTAAATCTTCACAAATTGGAGATGAAATGGTATGTGCACAACCAAATACCATCATAGGCTTTGCCCTCCTCTTATTTGCCTACTTTGGAACGGATAGATACATCCATCAAAAGGCGTGTCCACAGGGGAAGATAAATTTTGGAATGAAGATTTCTAATGTGAAATACATTGATTGCAAGGGCACACACTGAATGATTCGGGGAAAAGGCTCAAAATTTTCAATTTTTCACACTGAATCAATGAAAACTTTTCTATTATCTCTTTTGCTTCTGTGTGGATATGGAAGTTGTGGAAATAGTGTCCCAGTATTTCTCATGGAAAGAGCCAGAAAATACCTTGTTGGCGGCATGATCAAATGCTAGAGGGTGTCCTGAAACCAACTCTCTCTTCTTGGACAGTGCTGCCATGGACTCTCCTCCAGGTGCTTTTGATCTAAAAGCTTATGGCAACTTAGGAATGATCATCGAATCCTGATGATGTCGCATACTCTCCTTTGTAGGTGAAACAACGTAGCATCTATAAAAAAAATATAGCAACTAATGAATCCAAAGGCATTTGAAAACAGTATTTATGAGCAACTAAGCAATAACAAATTTCAAATTCATACTTTCAAGAATCTAACTTGGTAGAGAAACAAAAGACAAGATACCCACAAATTAGATAAGAGAATAGGAGAGTGACGCGAACGGCTTAAACATCACACACTAAGGCTTGATTCCTGGTGTAAAAGTGTTAAATAGTCAAAGTTTGACTTACTTTTCCAAGCTTAATTTCTTCCTTAGTGTGTGATGTTTAAAGCTGGCCGAGTGACAGGTACCCCAAATTACCAGAGGGAGTTCATTTTTTGCATTTGAAGAAGAAAATAGAATGGTATGTGTTCCAAATCTTCATCCACCATTAACAATTTTAACTACCATCCAATTTGCAGGCTACTCGCATGGCACACAGACTGCTGAAAATTCTTGAGGATAAGATCAACTACTTTAACCCTCCTCTAGAATCCTACACATTCGTCAAAACAAAAAAACCGGCAAATAGAGCATTTTGATAATCCTGCACATTCGTCAAAACCAAAAACTAGCAAATAGAGTGTTTTGATAATACTGCGTCAAAACCAAAAACCATCAAATAGAGCATTTTGATAATCCTGCATCAAAACCAAAAACCAGCAAATAGAGCGTTATGATAATCCTGCGTCGGAACCAAAAACTAGCAAATAGAACATTTTGATATTGTGTTGGGCAAGATATAAATTTAAATTTATTGTGGGCGGGATGTTTAAATTTTAAAATGGCCGTTTCCGTTTGGTTTCTACCGTTGGTCATGGGGGCAATGGATAGTATATCATCTTATATATAAGACATACATAGGCATAAATTAGCTACCGCCTAATATAAGGCAACAACAAAATGTATGAGCTTAAAAGCCTTTCAATATACATTGAAGTGTGATAGGAAAAAGATTTATCCAACCATATCATTAGAATGACATAAATTGAATATATATGTGTGTTAATTTTTGTTTTTGAAAAAAATTAAAGATAAAGAGAATTAAATAATTTATTTTGAAAAATAAACAAAAATTGAGAATAATAAAATGAGAACTAGGAGTCCACTATAATGAGGCAAATTCCATAATCAATCAAGTTATTCTCTTGACCATTTATTCATTAAAGTGGGTTATAATTGAATATACTTCACATGTCAATAATGATCATAAAGATTTGAAAAAATGATCACACCATCAATCATAAATAAATAAAAATTAAAAACTAAAAAATTATATAAAAGGAATATATTTGAAATATATAAATTATAATCATTTGAAAAGATAATCTAACTATTTATTTTTTTAGAAAAAAATTAAAAATTAATATATTTTATTTATAATTCTCTATAATTAATGATATTAATTTTAAAATATAATTTAATATTTTTAACAAATAGATTGTATTCAACTTTAATTATTAAAATATGATTATAATTACATTTTAAAAGTTAAAAAGATTTTTAAATTTTGAAGAATAAAAAGGGAATGAGAGAAATTGTAAGTTGGCATAATTTTAACAATATAGTTGAATTAAAAATTTAGACTAATTTTCATTATTTATTTATTTTCTTACCTTTTCCCTATTTTTTCAATTTAGAAAAAAAAATGCCTAGGAAATTGTTTTGTACCTAATTTAAAAATACATACCCAAAAACTTTAGTCTGTAACATTAATTGTCCCTTTAGAAAATTGGGAGCAAGGAATTATTTGTACATTACTAATGTTCACTTTTAAAAATATTTTATAAGAAATATATTCTACTTTTAAAGGTAAAATGCTGACAAAATTATAGAGAATATAAAAGAATTAAAAACAAATCATAAAACTTTAACATCCTGTCCAACTAAAAATAATGTGGGTCGGCATGAGCCACGACTTTCGTCATTGGATAGTTGTTGCCTTCTACTTGACCCCTAAAAGACATCAACTTGTGGATCATTTCATGTACAAAGATGTTGAAAGACCAATTTACAAACGAACAAGACTGTCATTTATTATATAATCTCAATTCACAAACGAACAAGATTACCATATATTATATAATCTCAAGGATTTCATTCTGACATGTGCTTTGGTAACATGAATCAACTTTGAAATTACATTCTATCTTTATTAACTACAATTTTTTCAAGAGAAAAACCTACCTTTTATTTTAAAAGTTTGATGATTCATCTAATAATTCAATTTTCAATAGAAATCTCATGGAGATTGTGATAGAAGATGTGTGATGATTTTATTATCTGTATCAATATTTTTATTTTTATTTGGAAGAATAAGGGTGAAGTTTGAATGGAGAATGAAAAAATGGTTGCAGGTTTGAATAACTTGAAGAAACAAGCTAGAGAACGAGGTAATTCTAAGCCAAATTCAGCTAGGGAGAGAGTGTTGACGAATCAGCCACAGGTGTTGGGGAAATCTATGGAATCTAATGGCACCAAAGCTATGGTGGCAGTTGCGACTCTGCCAAATGTCAATGATCAACAATCTAGTCAAAATCATGGGTCTGGAATTTATTTTGCGTTGGTGGTAATAGATGGTTCTTTTTGGAACATGCATGGCTCTTTTCCGAACATGCATGAATGGGAACTGGTTCATTTTATGTCAGGGGAGCTTCAGGCTTTAAAAGGATGACAGTTGTCTTCCACGAAGCCAAGATCAACCTATTTTGGTTATTCCTCTAGAAGCACTAATGGAGGACATTGAGTACTGGACTAAGCATGCTTTGATATCTAAATTTCTTGGTATTTGGATATCCCTATTGACTCTTAAGGCATGGATTCATCGTTTGTGGCAGGTAGGAGGAGGTATGTATATCATGTTGGTTGGGAATAGTTATTTCTTTGTTGTTTTCTCTTGCATGTCTGATCAGGATTGAAGGGGTCTTTGTTTTTACAACCACATGAGGTTATTTGTTAAACCTTGGCATTCAGGATTTAATTCCGGTGACATCTCCCTTCAAATGTGTCAGTGTGGGTTCACCTTCCACACCTTCCTCTTGAACTCTGGCATTCTTCATCCAATTGTTGCTTTGCTTGGAAAGCCGACTGCGATTTCCCATCAACCCCTCAATAAAAAAGTTCTCTTATGCCAAAATCTGTGTTGAAATATATTTGAATAACCCATTACCAAATTCTATGAAAATTTGTCTTGGGTCTTTTTCTTGGGTGCAGCAATTGGATTATGAATCCCTTCCTTTCTGATGTTGGATATGTCATGAGTATGGTCATTTGTAGTGCCAATGCCCTCAGGTCTCAGCTTCTAAAGGGACATATGGCTTTACTACTACCAATGGTGGTGGTCAGATGAACACTACAAGAAAAAGTAAAGCTCAAATGGATAACATGGCTAAGGGGCATGCACAAGCAGATAATGCAGGAAAAGGGAAGACTCAATTGAATGATATTGGCTCGGATGAGGATGGCTTTATTCTTGCTCGCCCATAAGCTAAGGGACATGGACAAAAAAGGCCCCTCAAAGACCAGTAGTCATATTCTAGTTTTAATCAATTTAAGGTGTTGGAAAGTATGGTTTTAGAGGAGGGTATTCCTCCTAGTATCTCCGCTGATCCAATTTGCAATGGGAAAGCTCCACCTCATGATTCATGTAAAGCATCTCAAGTTGTAGTTCGGAAGACAAATGAACTCCCTAGTACTCCCAAGTCTCGAGCTTTGGTGACTCATGTGGTGCCTCAAGATAATGATGGTATCTAGTGGACTTAGTTAAGGATGCAATGTCATTGGTAAAGGTAAGGGATCTCCCCTCCCTTTGGGTTTGCTACAAAGACCTTTTAAGAGGGTTTTGTTTACTCCTTTAAAGAGTGGGTGTAAAAAAGACCAAGTGAAGCTTAGATTTGATAGAGTCTAGGGTTGTGAAACCCTTGGATGCTCATTCCCCCCATTCTACTCAATGACAATCATCCTCTCGTGGAATGTTAGGGGGTTGAATAGCATCACCAGATAAAAGGTTATTCACAATTTGGTGATTGATCATTCTCCAGACATTTTTTCTGTCCAAGGGACTAAGCTTTCAGTGGAGTCTATGGTTCAATTTGCCTCTAGTATTTGTCCTTGTGGGCAATTCCAGTGTGTTGGGGCTATAAGGAATTCTGGTGGTTTGGCTATGTTTTGGAACCCTCAAAAATTTTCTCCCATTGGTTAGCTGTCTTCTCATTTAGCTCTTTCTATGGTGGTTTCTTATTTAGATTCATGTGAGATTATCCTAATTACTAATGTGTATGCACCTGTCAATTTTGTGGGAAAGATGGAACTTTCAACACATATTCAGCATGTTAGAAACTTTCAACCTTACCATCCTTGGTTGTTAGTAGGAGATTTCAATTCAGTTTTAAGTCTAGAAGAGAAGCGACGTGGGTTGCCCTAGATAGGGCCTTTCCTTTGATCTTCTTCATAAAAATATAGATCTTTTGCATCTTTCTAATATTAAGCTCACTAATGGTCTCTTTACTTGGAATAATTAGACTGGAGCTGACGCTATCTCAGAACCTCTGGATAGATTTTTAGTTTCTTGCTTCTAGGTTAGTGGTGGCCTCACTCTTTCTTTTAAAATTCTAGACCGGAGGGATTCTGATCATTGGCCAATTAAATTTCCTTGTACTTGGGTTATTATTCCTAAGAATCCTCCTTTTAAGTTTCAATGCATGTGGCTTCGATACTTCTCTCTTCATGATCTTACTTCTTGTTAATGGAGGGATGATGCCCCTTCTTTTGGTACTGCTATGTTTTCTTTTTCTAAAAAACTTCAATGTCAAAAGCCAACTCAACATATGGAATCAAGATTATTTTGTGAACCTTCATTCCATGAAGAGGCTTGCTCACGAGCGTTTGGAAGTCATAACTAAATAGATTAGGGATCTTTGTTTCTCTGAGGATTTGGGGAATGTTGAATCCCTTACTTCAAGAGGTGTGGATGAATGGAAACTTTGGGAGGAAATATTCAAGAAGCAAAAGGCCAAAGTTGATTGGCTCCAAGAAGGCAATAGGAACAATGCCCTTTTCCACAAGACTGTGCAATCTTATCAAATCAGAGCTATATTTCTTCTTTGGTTAATTCTGAAGGTATCCAATTATCTTCTTTGCGAGCTTTGTTTCAAGAGGCTACTCGGTTCTCTTCTAACCTCTTCTCAGTCCCTTAGACCCTTGGTGGTCTTTTGTTGGACATTAATAGATTTATCTTATTGTATCTCTAAAGATTCTCTTCCTTTTGATAATGAGGAGCATATTATCTTGACTTATATTCCCTCCCTTCTCAAGAAATGAATGATTATCTTATGCGCCCAATCTCTTTGGCCGAGTTGGAGGAGGTGGTCTTTGTTATGCCTAAGGGAAAAGCTTATGGCCCCAATTGCTTTCCTATTGAAATCTTTCAAGACTTGAAACATCATTAATCAAGATTTGTTAGAAGTTGTTAAGAAATCTTATTCTAGCAAGCAAATGCTTCGAGCACTAAATTCTACTTTCTTAGTTCTTATTCTAAAAAGAGATGGGGCTAATCAATTGGAGTTTTTTAGACCTATTGTTGTTTGTAACATGGCTTACAAAGTTATTATTGAGTTGATTGTTGAGCGACTTAAAAAGTGATTTCTCTTCTATTATTTTAGAAGAACAAGGAGGTTTTGTTGCAAGAAGACCAATCTTAGATGGGGTGGTTATTGCTAGCTCAAGGGAGCGCTCTATATTTATTAAACCAAATATGGCTAAGGCCTGTAGTCAAATGGAGCTTTCTAAGGAATATTCTTCTTACTTTTGGCTTTAACTCAAAGTGGGTGAGTTGGACTATGAGTTGTCACTTTTGGATCTTTCTTTATTCTTCTTAATGGCCAACTGTCCTAATTATTTGATGCTTCTAGGGGTCTCCGCTAGGGTGATCCTTTTTTCCCCTATATTTTAATTATTATGGATGAGAGTTTGGGCAAATTCATTAACAAGGGTAACATTGGTCAATGATTTATCTTCTCCTTCTCATCTTCAATTTGTTGATGACTTCACTCTTGCTAGAATTGCTTAAGTGAAGAAAGTTGAAGCCTTCTAACATACTTTGGATATTTATTTGGCAACAACATGCCAAAAAGCTAATGAACACAAATCTTCTATATTATACATATTCATTTTACCAATCTACCATGAAAACATTTCACAAACCCTAACTTTCGACCTAGGAGCGAGCTAGCTTGAGATCTAGTTATTTTATTAATTGATTTAAAATTGTTATATTCAAAGCATTTAAATGTTTAATTAAGTAATTTTCATTTGTAATCAATTAATAATTTAAAATTACAATAAATTAGGGATTGTGGGTGTTGGAGAGACAATGCTCATTCCCAAACCCATTTCACTATTATCAAGACTTTTTTTTTTATGTATTATTGTATTCCCAATGTCATCATCATCTACATCCACGATGGTGATTCAGTCACACTGACAGCTACAACCAAAAAAGACTTCTAGGGCTAGACCCACTCTCCCTCCAGTAGTTTCGAGTTGTTGGGAAGGGGAAGAAGCAATGGTTTACCTTCACTTTGTCATCTTCAATTTGTTGATAACTCTACTCTTGCTAGAATTGTTCGAATCAAGGAAGCTTAAGCCTTCCAATAGACTTTGGACATTTATTTGGCAACGATGTGCCAAAAAGTTCATTCACAAATCTTCTATATTATTTAACACTCCCAAACCTATTCCACGAAGGATTGAGAATGTCCTCAAGTTTCAAATTGGTTCGGTTCACTCTCCGACATATCTTGGCATTCCAATCGATGTTTCTAGGGAGCCACAACTCTTCTGCCAAAATCTGATTAACAAGCTTCAAGATAAGGTAAATAACTAGACCCATAGATGGCTCTCTATTATTACTTGTCTACCCTTCTTCAATCTATTATTCAAACACTCCCATTTATAGAAGCATTGTTGAAGACGCTCTTGGCAACTTACTCAAGAATTTGAAGCTCTTTCTCAACAATTCCGTAGGAGTGGTAATTTGCATAATTCTAAATGGAGCTTTGATCAATTGGGAAATTATTAGTAGGCCTAAGGAGGGCATGTTCTTGGTCTCCAATCTTCTCTCTTGAGTAGCCTAGCTTTGGTTGCTAAACTTTACTAATGATGTTGCTCTAGAAAAAATCAACTTTGCACTTGTATAATTACTCATAAGTATTTTAGAGGTGCTGATCCTTTGCCCTCCTTTGCGTATTTTCACACTTCCTCTTTAAGGTCATGGCTCTATGGTGTGGAATACTATCGAAACTAGAGCTCAATTGATTAAGAGGGACATTTTCTAGATATGTACATGTGGAAGATTCTAAGGCTTTGTTTTTGTTTGTTGCTCGAGATGGCAACTCTCCCATTTTATCCAATTATCCTCATCTTCAAACTTTGTGCAATTATTTTCTTGCTACAAGATGGGATAAAGACTCCTTATCAATTTGTCTTGCACTCTTCAAATGCTTCCTAGGGGCTCAGAGGCAGACCACCAAGAGCTTTCTAGAATTTTAGCTACTAGAGAGTGTTACTCTTTAAACAGCCAAATGTTTTGACTTCGGCTTGGGGTGGTGTACCCTATCTAGTAAGTATTTTGTTTATACTAGGTACCAAGAGATTACTAAACAATTATTAGGGGATGTTGAGATCCCTTGGCAGAAATAAGTTTGGATTAAATTTAATTGGTGCAATATTAATTTCTTCACGTGGTCAATGTCTTACATAGGATAATATTTGTAAACATCAATTTTAATACTCAATTTTGTGTGCCATGCAGTAATAGATAAGAGTCTTATCTCTCACCTCTTCTTCCATTGTGTTTTTTCTACCCACTAATGGCATCTTTGGTGGATTGCTTAGGGTTGCTCTTGTCAGCATACTTCCAGATCTAACAGAACAGCACTCCTGGAGGTTAGAATAGATAAAATAGAATAACTTCTACAATAAGCATTGAATGATTAGAAGAAAATACCAGAAATGGCTCTGAAACAAATAAAGCATAATTAAATTTAAACAATGCTCAAGGAAACCATACAAAATTAATTTAAAAAATTTAAATGCACAAAGCGCCATATTTTATCTTTTTTAGATGCCAAGAATATTGCATTTACGTGGATGCTGCGTTTTAGATGTTCGATTTTGAAAGATTCATTAAATAGATTGTTAAGAAGTTACGGAAAAATGGTCAACTTCACTATCCATGTTCAGATTAGGGCTAAGGGTCATTAGAATTTGTGTATTTATAGACAAATAGCATGCATTGATTTCAGTTTGAAGTGCGTATCCAATGTCAATACACTGATTATAGTTTAAGGAGGATTTCCAGACTTCATATTTGATAAGGGTTTTGATAAGGGTTTTTTCGTGTGGCTGCATTTCACAATTCTGCTCTCCCACCAGGGATTATCAATTACCGCGACTTTCGTGGCTCGATTTGAACACATATTTTCCAATTTAGATTGTTCTTAAAGATCTGTTAGGAAAGATTTTTATCAATAAATGTCTGCCACCTTTCAAACAGAATGATTCAATGCACAACGAACTTCAACAACAAATAGATAAAGCCTCCCATGTGGCGTGGCCCCATTTACAGTCAACATGTGCAACTATATAAATCATATATATCATAGTTATCCCCACCACAGCATCTAAAATATGAAAGTCGACAAACACCATCACCCCCTACACATGAACCCTAAAAAGGGCCTTTTTCCGTGTTTCTTTCTAATAAGATGCAAGTCCACACGCAATGAATTTCCATGATCGGTTATATAAAACAGAACTGTCATGACTGATCAGGATCCACAAACATTCAGGAATAATCCCTTTTTATAATCTGAAGCATTTTCAGCTAAATGAAAACTGACAAAAAAATCCCTAAATAAACATGTTAGCCTATAATAGTCTAATCAAAACATGCTGGAATTACAGTGAAACGAACAGTCTAAAAGAGACGAAATAACTAGTAGTAAGAACTCAAATAAGCAGTTGTGCAACTCCAGCTAAAAGTAGACCCGTAAAGATGCTAATAGGAGATGTTGTAAAACCGTCTGCTGCTCCGGTAGTTGCAGAGGGGCTCAAAACAGGGGTTGCACCATTCGAACCAGCAATTGGAGATCCCACACCAGGGGAATCCGGAAAGGTGTTCGTGGGAGTTGGTGCAAGAGCTAGAACAAGAAGAAAACATTAGCATCAATTACAGATAAATTTGATCTGAAATGTTGATTACAAAACTGCAACAAGAAGAAAACATTAGCATCCATGAAATATGGATCATGAAATGTTGATTACACAGTTTGATGAATTGTACCCCATTAAAATCCAAAACATTGATGAAAAATTTGCAGAATTCAACTCAACAACATGGATGTTCAATTATAATATCACATATGCACTCTCAATCAAATTCATGTGTAATGTCACATATGCACTCTCAATCAAATTCATGAAACCACAGCGCACACTAAAGAAACAGGGTAAATTTGGTACATCATCTTCACTTCCAGGGCTTGTTGCCCAAGCCCTCGATTTGAGGGAAATAAAGTAATATCCAGTGAAATAAAGTAATATCCAGTGTTTCACAATCAGTGTTTCTGGCCCTCAACTTGAGGGAAATAAAGTAATATCCAATGTTTCACAAATAAAGTAATATCCAATGTTTCACAATCAGTAGTTTCTGGATTAGATTGTGTATGAATCAGAAGCTACTGATTGTTAAAAAATTGAATAGATTGTAGAAAACTGAACACTGAATATACAGTAAACCACAAGACTTGTAGCCCTCAACTTGAGAGAAATAAAGTAATATACACTGTATCAATAACATATATATAGTGGGCAGGCATGACCCTGCAGCGCAAGAATAAGTTACAAGCCCTCCCCAATCAAGGGGTCTCGAGTTCAATTTTACTCGAGGGTTCAATTCTACACAGAACCGTGTATAAAATAACATATACTGTATATCAAATTCATGAAACCGTACTGAAGAAACAAGGTAGATTTGGCACGTCATCTTCACTTCCAGGGAAAATTGCCAAAACCGAAATGACAAGACTTGTATCCCTTAAAATTGAGGGTAAAAATTAACAGTCACATCATAACATTATATGTCAAAAATATCTAATTGGACAAGGCAGGTAGCTTATTGACGCACGCGGTCATCATGTTAGTGCCCATCGAAACCTATTTTATAACTGTCGACAATGAAGTGAAAGATTTAATAATGCCCAAAAAGAAATTGAAGTGGAAGGGATCAAGTGCAGAAACTACAATGAGATCAAAAGCCAGATCCAGCACAAAAGAACGAACGACCCACAAGACTGATAGAATGCTGAAAAGACGAGCTAAACAAGATTATAATAACAAAACTACTTTGAAAACATGGACACCATAAAATTGTAAAAGCACCCGAAACATCATAACACGCCTACTGAAAAAGTGTGCGCCACAGAAAGGCTCTCCTAAAAAGTGAGCAACTTTGTCACAGAACCTCCTTTGAATTGATGTGTACGCGCTCCATTTCTATTGATTTTATGTTGTTTCATTGGTAGCAATGTAGTTTTCTATAAGCTTATTCCCATTTAAAAGAAAAGCTGATAGAATGTTTGAAGACCTATGTTGTTTCATTGGTAGCAATGTAGTTTTTTATAAGCTTATTCCCATCTAAAAGAAAACCTTTACGACAGCTGTGGTAGTTCTGCATTAGAGTCTATTGAAAACATTAAAACTTTAACTTCAAACTCGGACTTAGGCAAAGAGACCGAGAAAAAAACTTTCTACTCTCTAACATCAGAAAATATTGAAGAATTTAACTACTTGCGCTTAATGAAATTGATCGATAATGTCAATGGGCTCTTTCTTAAAGAGCTCACTCGGAATAAAGTCTCTGGGACGTCTCTGGGCCCGTGGTTTTTAATGTTGGTTTTAACATTAAAAAGGGATGAGGGGAGGGGATGAGGCCAAGATCATTGTTCTGAACAATTTTGGCTGATTTTAGCTGAATGGATACCCACCCCTGGGTCCTTAACTCCTTGTGATAGGAGAAAACGTTCAGCCAAAAGAATCCCATATAACAACAAATATTTCACTAAGGACCTTGAAAATATTGATTAACAGCAAACACAGACCCACAGACTATCTTTGACCTTCGCGGTTAAAAAAATTCCATTCTACAATTAGAATACTAAAAGGCAGAGAGTCAAATGGCAAGATCTAAATAACCAACAAACCACAACTAATCCATGATACAACACCCCAGAAGCCAATAGCTCGATGGTAAATGAAGAACCACTTACAAAAAACTTTTCTACTGAGAGCCGCCCAGTTCCAAAAAGGCTTGACAGCTGCACAATGGAGAATAATTGAGCAACTTTATATGTAGATTGGACCCCCAGATCAAGCACTAACTAATCGACTAAAAAGAAATCAAAAACTTGTTATAATGGCACTCTACGATCATATGCTCCTCAGTACAGAAAATTAGTAGAGATCTTCAGTACAAACAAACAGTTAGTTTATCTATTAGATTACACTCTCGGGTAGTTAATCTAAAAAGGACCTTCACATACAGTTATAGCCGGTGACAGACAACATGAATGACATCAATATAAATAACAACGGATGTTTCTAATCCAAATTCCAATAAAATAAACGTATTAAACGATACCCATAATCTGCTATTGATTACTGTAGTCACAACGTCTGGTTTAAGATTTTCGATCTAAAACCCTTGTCAGACGAAATGAAAACTTGCATCCCAAAGCCCCTACATAAGTTCATATCAAAAAGCTCCAAATCTCTCTCTCTCTCTCTCTCTCTCTCTCTCTCTCTCTCTCTCTCTCACACACACACACACACACACACACACACACCATTACTACACCAAGAATCGAACCTGGAACAAAAGAGAACTACACACAGTTATTTTCGAGACGCTTTAGCAAAGGAATTACATGGCCTCTGAAGCTATTGTCTCCGGATCCAGAAAAGCTAAGTAAAGTCCATTTTCAGCTGTGCAATGAATTCATCGCTATGTCTATGAAAATATTACGTACCGATCCAAAAAAAAAAAAAAATTAATCAATCCATTTCCCGAGAGCCTTAACAAATCCTATCCATCTCTGGAAATATTATGTAATCACCTAAACAAAGAAGCCAACTACAGTTCATTATCAGACGCTTTAGTAGTTCATTACAAGGTCTCTGATAATATTATGTACTGGTCTAAAAAGATTAGCAAAGCAGTCCGCTTCCGGAATCTTTGAAAAATTATATAAATGGTCTCTAGAAATATTATGTCCTGAAAGCACATCCAAGCTGGATTCGCCCCCCAAAAAAAGGTAAATAAAGTTTCTTCAAAGAAACTTAAACGAAGTCATCATATGTCCTCCACAGCCATGTCCTTAATCATATAAATGCAAATTAAAAAACCATCATACAACTAAATTTTAAGTACAAGGCACCTAAACAGATCGGAAAACACACCAGAAAATTTTCAAAAAAACATTAAATCTTACCAGCGCAAGCACTGAGCGGAGGGGTTTGGACCTTGCAAGCAACAGGCATGGCAGCAGCACGAGTCTGGTTAACAGTAATGCCATATGAACTGCTGCTTGCCAGCAAAGTACAAAGACAAACTATATTCGAATTAACAACCTTCTTAAGCCCACTGCAACAATCCTTTGAAGGAGGTGTTGTATCATTTGCCATGATATAACTCAAGCAAGGCGTCAACTCTGATACCGTATCATCACATCCTCCAGAAGACGGTGACATAGCGGGTTCCTGAGCACAACCCATTTCTGCCAACACCAGAATAACCAAAACCCAACTCACATTTACCGCCATTAATCTGCTCCTTTGCCCCGCCATGAGAGAAACCTGAGCAACGATTCAAAGTCCAGAGAAACACAATGTGGGTTTTGAAAGCAAAGGGCGCTTTAGGAGAACGGGTAGGCGGGTTTCTGGTGTAAAAGTTAAATGGGATTTAAAGCGGAATCGAAAAGCAGTATTAATAGCTCTCACCAAACGCACCACTGGTCCGCTGTAAATGTCGAGATGACAGTTGTGTCTCGAAAAGGCAGAAAAGTAGATTATCTTTTTTAATGTGGAGAAAGGGAAAAAGTTTGTTTTTTACTTTTTAAGGTTTTTTTGAATCCATTTAATCTTCTTAACCTAGACAGTGGAGTAATTGCAGGGCATCATTACAAAGCATGAGAATAAGAAAATTCCCTGTCAACAGTTGCGGGGTTCAAATTAGTGGGGGTTTGAATTTGAAACACCGGGTGTACCGTGTGATGAAATCTTTTGTTTGATTTCAACTTTATCGACACAGCGGTGGGAGTTTGTGGCACACCACTTAAAAAGTAAGGACTATTTATAAATGGAGGTGAACTGTAATGTGTGTGCTCTGTCTGCAACCTACTCTTGTACAGTCGCCCTCCGCTTTTGACGCAAGCACATCATCATTCTTGCATGTACTCGTTTTATTCCAGGATTATGCAAATGGAGTTAAATTGTTGTTTGTAACTTTGTAATACATATAGGGAAATTCAAAGGTAATTCATTAGAGTGGGAAGTGGTCTAAAAGTCTTAATATTATAATATTCATCTGAAATCAGCCACTAAGACTCCCAATAATCATGCACTTAAAAATAGTGCTTTTCGCACAAATGACTAACCAGCAACTAAGAAAATTTTAAAAACTATTAGTGTATGTGTCGTCAGCTATTAGTACACGTCTGATCATTTTTAGGAGCTTGGTAATTGGGGGGAAGGTGATGGTTAATGCTAGCCGCAATGCATGGGCCGTAACAGGCTTGTTTCCCCTATATATCAAAGATGTAGAGATTGGTTTAGATTAATAATAGTAATATATTCAAAGGAGTTTCATGATATTAATATTGGATTTTGAAAGGAGTATACATAAAATCTATTCTCAAAGATGAAGATAGGAATGGATATCAAGAAAAATATTATCATACAATAATAATAATATACTAATAATTTAATCTAGTTTTAAATATCCTATAATAATATTACAACAAAATATATTTGTATAAATGTTTCAATAAGGTACCAAGAAAGTTGAGTAAATCTTTCCATTGAAGTTCACAAGTTTTAACAAGTAGAAGTACAAATAGACACATGTACATGTAAAATGTATTAAAGGGCTTTTACTTGTCATTGGTATTTTTTTTTTTTTAAAGTTCACAAGATTTAACAACTAGATGTACAAATGGACACTATTGGTACATGTAAAATGTATTAAAGGGTTTTATTTGTCATTTTTTAATTTTTTTGAAGCTAATAATGGTTGGGTGAGCAAGGAGTAAATGGTAATTGAACATGTCCAATTATAGAGTCTCTTCCCTCATAATGTAATAATGATTTAATATTGATTAGAAAATAATATTATTTTTTTAGCACTTTTGCTAATTATAGATTAAGTAGGAATATATATATATAGTTAGTTAGCATGACTTACTATTAAGAAATATGAATAAATGAAGATTTTTTAAGTACAAAAGATCTTCACATCTCTCTAGTGCAACTTCAAAATATTTATAGACATGATAATTGATGAGGACAGTAGTATGATTAGTATTCATGTCATTTATCCAAGCTCAAATTCTTAGAAGTGATATCCTCAATTTAGCTACTAATGTCATAAAAAATCAAGATCTAGATTTCATTCTCATAATTTGAATTTTTTGTCATAAAAATAAAAGTTTAGAAAGTGTGTATCATGTGATAAAACTTATGTTTTACAATTGTTATTAGACATATGTGTGGGTGTGTGTTTTCATAAATAACAAGGACTTTAACATTTGAAGAGTAACTTTGGTTTAATGATTATTAGAAAGAAAGTATTTTGGAGATAAGGTTTGACATCAAATTTAGGCCTTGTATGGAGTCCCCACTATTTAGCAATCTTTTTATAGTTGTATTTTTTTAGGTTATATTTATTTTAGTTAGTTCATAAAAAAAAAAATTTATATAACAATTTGATAAAATTTATAACTTTTGCCTTGTTTTGCTAGATTTTGTAACTTATTAAATTATCAAGAATGTGATCATATTATACATATAATGCACTTATTGTCAAATAAAAAACATGACTATAAAACAAAATATTTAAATATCTTCATGCTTATATTTGTTATGATTATGTGCATAATGTCATATGGTATAATTAGTATGAAAAGAAAATGATAAGTATAAAAATTATTTGAGCCAATACGCTATTTGTTGGAAATTGAATTTTTGACAAGTTGTCAATTAGCCGAAAAAGTTGTCAGTTTGGCTAGAAAATTGTAAATTCTTCCTGTAAATTATTTAGTGGCCAATTTTTTTTATCTCGCTCCACTTTTAACTCTTGTTTTTTATGTTTATTAGTTGTTATATCCACTTTTAACTATTGTTTTTCTCTTTCTATTTATTGATTTTTAAAACTGGTTTAGATTTTAGTTTTTTAATTTTTTTAATTTATCTTTAATATTAGTTTAGTTTTTCCTTTAAATATTGTTTTTTAGTTTCTATAATATATTTAGTCAAATAGAATATTTGTTAGAGACTTTATTTTTTCATATTATATTTTTGTATTTCTCTTATGAATTTTTCATAATAGTAAAATAGTTCAAAAACTCAATTGGGAAAGAGCCATAAAGAAAACCCAACATTAGTGTTTAATACAAATAATATAAGCGAGATAATGAGGTCAAAAAGATAATGCAGCTACCATCTTGAGACTCCCTTGAAAGTCCCAAAGACTGGCCAAACTACACTAATCATTACAATGCTAACACAACTCTTTATATATGTTGAGTATATTGTTTGTTGATTGCAATGAGTTTTTGCAGATCATTATCATGCTGAAACAAGCCCATTGATTTATCTGTTTCAATGTCCAAACCCTCACACCCTCGATTGGCCATGTAGTCTGCCACCATATTCCCTTCGCGAACAGTTATTTTTTCATATTATTTTTTTGTATTTCTCTTATTAATTTTTCATAATAGATTTTTTGATGGGGTTTTTTTAAATGATTTTTTTTTCATATTTGATAAATTGAATTTAAATAAATAGTATTTATTAATCTATTTGAAAGATTTTAGTAAATATTATGTTATTTAAATTAAAAATTATTAATAATCTAATTTGTTTACATAAGGTTATATTTTTTTAAATAATCTTATTATCAAGCACATATCGGCTTATCATTACAAGCACAGAAGCATGCAACTGTTTCAATTCTCTTTATATATCTTTGTCCACTCATATTCAAACATATAGTGTCGTAATTTAAATACTTTATTCATGAAGCAACCCCCAAGGTTCAAACCCATGCTAGGCCAGTATGCTCGTAGGACTTGTGTCATCACTAGGCCATTGAGCTCGCAAGTCTAAACATGTGAAGTGTAGGAACAAGCTCTTGGTCAAGAGTGTTTCACATGGAACTAGAGGGCGTGTCATGTCAATATTGTCAGTTGCATTAAAAAGTTTACGAGACATTATTTAAAAGATAAATATCTTTCTCTAATCACTTTAATGAAAGAAGTATACATATGTTTTTAAGAAATTAAACATTTTATAGGTATATGTGGGTTACCCAAATAACATAAGCACAATTATTAAATTGGATAATAGAATTGGGATAAGATAATATAATGTACAAAAATATAATAATTAAATAGGATTGATGTACTTAGGTATGGGAAAAATTATGATTAAATAATGTTAATATATTGATTTGTTTCTAGATTTGATTGTGTAAAGATCTTTATTTGAAACGTTGATGGTAAAGATCTTTACACAATCGAATCTAGAAACAAATCAATATATTTATGCAATGGATTGTGGAAATTTGATCTCTTTAATGTTAATATTGTTATTAATTGATTTACCAGTATAGGAAAAAAAATTTCCTTGTTGTATTTGTTGTGTCTCACAAACCATGCCCCACTTAGCTACTTAGAGAAGTAGGGATCCACTTTTTTTCTTATAGGCCTTTTTTACTTTGCCTTAATTCTCATTCCTTAATATGGTTCTCAGCATTAAGGCTATGGGGTTTTGTGGGGGTCCAAGTCATGTTTCACATCCAAACATGAATCCTCAAAAGACCAACCCATATATGGGATCGATCTTTTAGGGGTTAGGGGTGAATGGAGACTCACTAACTCCACGATTCCTAACCCCCAATAAGTGAGATTTGAGTGCAATGTAGTGAAATTATTAAGGCCTTTAAAAGGTGGCTTCAATTCTTATTGCAGTACCACTTTATCTTTTCTCATTGATAGAATTTTACTACATTCTTAAATGAACTTTTTCACATTTCATCTCAATTATCTCACTAGGGAACTTAGATCCATGTTTACACTTGTTTCTACTTTTGAGGAAGTTGGTGTAGCCTTGTTTTCACTATTTTCCATGGGTAGGGTCTTGTGTCATTGTTGTAGCATTTTTCCTCCTTATTATTATGTTACTTTTTCTTGTTTCATCATTTTGTTTACTCTGTGTTCCCTTTTTGGGGCCGTGTTTCTTTGTTTAGTTTTTAGTTGGTTTGATCTTCAATAAAACTTCCCAGGGGAAATTAATTTGCTTCTACCTTTTTTGCGCCCATAGCCAAAAGAGGGAACCCTACCACAAATAATAGAGTCAGTTTTTTTCATAAAACCCTGAGTCCAAACTATTGGTGCAATTATATATTCACTAATTATACTTCACTTAAGCTTACTTAGGATAATGTATTGCATAATAGTTTGTCATTGAAACACCTAGCCATTTGCACCTTAATCGAGCACATAGTGTTGGAGAAGTCCACTCTAGGTGGTGATACTTGTTATCTCAATCCAACTTTAGTGCACATATCACATTATCATCCTCATCATTGCACATACTTAATTGCATAATAGAGGATGATCCACCTTTGGTGTACATGCGATGCCACCTTGCATAGGTGATAGGTCATTTCTCCTTATCATTGTCACTTATCGTCATTTCTATATAAGGAGGCCTATTAAGTACATTTCATTCAAGTCCATTGTTAATGATATCATATTTGCATCTTAATGCAATTATCTTACCAATATATTGTGGAAGCTATCTTGGTCTTTCATTTGATCCTGGGGGTGTTGTCGAGTCACCTAAAACTCTAACATGGTATCAAAGCTCTCAAGGTGTGAATAACTATTCTCTAGATAGAAATCTTGGCTTGATATGATTTTAAGTGCAGAATTTCTTAATTTAGACATCATAATTGCATTCAAGAAGTTATTCCAATTAAATTCAACTATAAATACACACATATTTGGTGAAATACAAAATTGAAGCAAAAAAAAAATTGTGGATCGAGCCTTATGAACCAATCTATGAATATAGAATGATCTGATTTATTTTTTTAAGTTTCATCTTGAACTAATTTTTTTCATATTTATTGCTCACAAATTTTTAAATATTGGGGTGGAAATTTTGTTTTCGAGTCGCACCTTAGACCCCAGAATTCTCTCACTTTATCACAAGAAGGCTTCAAAAGCTGAAGTTAAGAATCAACACAAGGATCCTATGAAACATAACAAAGGTGATGATTATCCTTCACAACATGCTTCTAAATCCAATTCCTCTTCAAGAGAGGAATCATCTAGAAGAATGAGAGATAAATGTTAGAATAAATAGTCCACCAATATAATTGAGAGGGGGGTGTGAATCAGTTATCCAACTATTATCACAATTATCAACCTTAATCAAACTTAACCATGTGAAAAATATAATAAAAAACCACAACAAGATACTCATGCACAATAACACCATATACGTTAACTAGGGAAACCCTTGATTAGAGGGAAAACCTTGGTGGGGATGGTACCCACAAGATGATGTACTAATACAAATATTCCTTGTTAGGGAATGGACCGTGTTAGGAGTCTATAATAACATTCAGTACATATCAATCCCTGTTAGGAGACTTGAATCCCTGTTAGGAGTTGCATCAACCCTATTAGGAGTTGTGGAAGGTAGATGGACTCACTATCCAAACAACTTCAAGGGAAAGACCAATGAACCTACTGTCCAAATTATCCTTTTATTATTCCATACAGAAATAGAATATAATTGTACTTCCTTCCTCTCTTTTTTTCCTATCAATCAGACCTCTTCTCTTTTTTATCTTGATACCATATCATGAACTCTATGTCCAATAATCCCTTGGAATACTCTACTCTAATTCACACTTCCTTGATCACTTTGCATACTTAATTCACATTACATATCATACAAACAAGGAAAACATCTTTCCTTTACATCTTATCTTCAAAATAATTCCTTGAGTTGGCCTTGAGGCTTTCCCAATTAATTATAATAGATAATTAATTAATTCATAATTATAATAACACTGTCAACTCGCAATATATACAAAAATCCATGTATGTGACTTCAAGACTTGCACACTTGTTGGTGTCACTATTAGACTATCATTGATCACTATCTAACTACGCATCACCAAAATATATCTTTGCTAGAAGATATAATAGGATCAACAGATGCATGCTTTCCATGCACTTTCTCTCTGCACTACTTTATGTAAATCACTTATAGCTTCTATACAACTTTGACTTAGACAATGCGTGTTTAACCTCATCATTAAGACACAGTGTAGAACATGTCCTTGACTGTGTATCACCAAACAATCAAAACCTTGTCTGTACAACTATGATCTATATCTGCTACTCAGCCAATATTCAATAGACTTACTGCTATGTTGATATCAATGACAAACACAGTCATAAATGCAACATGTCAATGTTCTCCAATACTTAGGATACTCCCCCAAAGGAATACCATCAGCATTCATGCTAACAAAATATTTGTTTGTAAAAAGTTAGGACATGATGAGCATAATTGTTTCCATAAGAAGGTTGATGAAATTGCTCACATTCTTCAAAAGGATAATATAAATTTTCTCTCATTAGTGTCTACTCCCTCTTCTACACATATCACAACTTCTATGTCTACCTCATCATCAAAGGATAAAGGTAAAGAACTGTTGCCCCACTTTTCATCATGTACCTATCTTGCAAAATTGGAAATTTAACTTGTATCATGTCTAGTCTGGTCGAGTTAGTTGGTCCTTTCCTCCTTAAGTGATAAGTATCTCCATCGGGTTTCCATCTTCTCCCTTCTCTTGCATTACATAACCGGGTGGGTTTCCTTATCATCATGAGTCTTGTGGGTAGCTTAGAAGCTTGCTTGATGGAGATTCTTGGATTATGTTATCTCAGATGAACTTACTCGCAGCTCATTTTGATCCGAGCATAAAGAAAATTGAGCTTGCAAAAAATCTAGTTTTGTCTTCTCCTTGGCAGGTTTTTGCACCTTGAAGGTGAAACTCCGCGGAGATTTATGAGTATAGTTTGTGAGCTTGAAGAAGGAGAGTAGGATTATATTATGGATTAATCATTCAAGTATTGCCATATTTTTACTATAGGAATCATTCAAAATTCACTAAGATGATTAGAATAAGATTCGGCAAAAAACTCTGAAACAACTTCTCCTCAGCAAACTTTGAACCAAGAAGTTAGTTTTTCGAAAAGGCATTTGCAGAAAGGTAAAGTAAGTCAATGGGTCCCATTTTTCACTTTCGAAGTCTCTTTCATATTTTTTGAACGCTTGAAGTCAAGTGATTTGGGCATAGGAGGTAAAACAAAGACAAAGGCGGAAAAGCAGAGATTGCCTTCTCCTCTGTGGGGTTTCTACCCTCGAAAGCAATTTTTCGCATCTAATGGAAAATCACTCTTGCAAGCATGGTTATTTGGAAAATTGATCACAAGGTGTTTTGGGAAAGTAATGGAAGAAATTTTTTTACATATGTGAAAGTATTTTAAATAGAATTCAGCCAGGCGGGTTTTCTTCCAAGGAGTACTCTGATTCTATTTCTCCAAAACTAGGTAAAAACGGAAAAGTAAGTTTGTAATTAAAGAAAGTTACCGTTGGGCCAATGGAAATAGTGAAAGGATAGGGAAAAATCTATTAAAACCCTCACATTTACTAATTCAACGAATTTATCCTTAAATTCGCTCATGTGGCATAGATCATGAAAATCAACAGACAAATTAAGGGTTCTTATATAAAGATGAACATAACAGACTCTCAAATTACTGCTTTCTCTTTTGAACTGTTATGTTGTTGTATTGAATAGTGCTTTCAAAAACTCTCAAAGTTAAAAGGTTTACTCCTTGCACTACTTGCAATTGTTGAATTTCTATTTACCTCTATATCAAACAAAATGGCAACAAGATTCACCGATTTTGATGGACTGGGTGGAATCAAGTCTACATGGCAGAATATCACAGAAACTTCACTCTGTTTCTTCGACATGCAAGATTTTCAAAGAAGGCTAAGGATGGAACCAATCCATCCCGTAATGAAGAAACTCCAAGGAAGTGGACTAGTAGAAGCAGCCATATTTCTAGTAGCAGTACAAGCCCTAGAGCTAATCATTGAATGTATCAATCACTACAACCTGGATACTAAGAAAATCTTACTGCCCAACCAAATGGTGTTAATCTCAATTGATAGGCAAGCAGTAGTCAATTGTCTTCAGATTCCAGAGTGAGAAGAATTCTCTGAATTGACAATAGGAGGAGCTATGTTAGAATTCTCTCTGAAGAAAATGGTATGGCGGAAAGAGATTATGAGATCTTGGTTTCATAAACCAAGGGAAGCTAAGAGTAAGGTTCCTAAAACCCTTTTTGGCACTGATCTCAAACCTAAGATCATGGACATTCTAGTCCTTTTGCATCAATTGAAAGGTGAGGTAGAAGCACTTAATTTTGTAGAACATTATTTCTTTTTGGTGCAAATAATTTGCTCAGATACACAATATATTGACTGGGCGTATGAGGTAAGTGAGCATCTATCCAGAGCCCTTAGTGCAACAAATTTCTACAATTCATTTTACATGTCTTCTTTCTTAATATATATGTTAGCTTCCCTACAATTATGGCCGGGCCTTCCCATAATAGAGAACTTTCTAGACGATGTAAAGAGTTATGAGTTTTACCCATGCTTGCAGTTACAAAATAGTTATGTAGAGTATATAAGAGTTAATGATGCATTTACAATGAGGATTTGTAGGGAACTTCAAGGATGCCTAAAGAGGAGATTCAACCCAAAAGCGATGGCGGCCATCAGTCAGTTTGGTAGCTATTTCATTCAATTCTCATCCTTTTCATATTTACATCTTGCAGCTTTCGATGGATTTTCCTTGAAGCTGCCCAGATACCCGAATGACATGATCATGCTCATTGAGATTATGAGATAAGCAATTTAGGTGAACATGTTGAGTGCCAGTTTGAGGAAGAAGGGGTATGAATTCCCCATGAAATTTGGAGCCTACAGTTGTGAGTCTCGATCAGATGCTAAAAACATGCTTAAGGCATTTGAGAACAAGTATAAGTTAGAGGAGTATGAAGTGGTGAGGCCTATGTTTGACACAAATGGGTATGCCAGAGATGTGCTTCAAATTGGAAGTGTAATCAAGCATGTTACTACTGTGGAGGATTATTGGGCAGATTGTAAAGATGAGTTGGGGAGCCGAGATCAGGCTTTTGCCAGATTTACAGCGGATCAAGTAAAGACATATGGCATTGACTTGGATGTGGAAGGGCTGGAAGACGATGGGTAAAATATGTATAGTAATACATATTTGACTAAACTAAGGAATACTCGTATCAATTCTGAACCTTATGTGGATATAGAGGAAGATTTTGATGTTATGATGGCTCAAATCATCAAGAGGTCTTGGAAATGGGTTGAGTGGACAACAAAAAAGAGCCAGAGTAAGAGTAAGTATACTCAAGCTTCTCCAACCGCTACTACTCCTACTACTTCTCATAGTGAGACACCCATTGTTACAACTACAAATGCTCAAGTACCTACTCAATCTATAGGAGGAGGTGATCAACCCCTAGAGAAGAACATTTCAATAACTCCAACTTGCCAGGGCAGTCCTCTGCTAGTTATTGGAGCCCAAGCTAGTACTAAAGAAAAGAAGACGAAAGAGTCGAAGGATGGTGTTATTGTTCCAGTCTCATCACCTCACACCACTCCAACTCCATCTCCTCACGTTACTCCAATTCCATCTCCTCATCATAGCCTATTCCATCTACAAGTACTCCTCTTTTGAAGTCAACTGGTTCCCCCATTCAGATAGTGGAGATTGGGGATGAAAATAGTAGCACCAGCGAGTCCAATAAATCTAATGAAGCTGCAAAGAAAAATCAAGAGGAAGAGAAAGCCCCGAGTTCATCTAGGCTTCTTTTTCAAGATCCAAAGAATATTTTCTCTACAACTACAGTAGCAATTATTCTAGTAAAGAAGAAGATGTTTAGCATAGAGTCACTTGGGACAACTTCTAAGGTGATTGGTACAGAGTCTTGGTTAGAAGATGCCTTTGAAAGGAAGAAGAAAAGAAAAGGTGAGAGTGTACCTATGAAGGACATTGTGTCCCAAGTGGTTCGCTCCGAGACTGCAACGGTGAAAGCTAAGAAGCATAAGACCTTATTGATACTTGGACAAGATCCAAAAATAGGTCACTTGACCATGGAGATAGAGAAGCCAAATAAAATGGGAAGAATTGAAGATATGTCACCTAATGACTTCACTCTACACTCAATTGATATTGGAGAAGCTAGACATGGTACAAAAGTGGGCTTGTGGAGATCAAGTAATGAGGTGATAGAAGAACAATTGGAAAGCCTAAAATTGTCAAAAATTAAGATGAAGGCTAAGATAGAAGAATTGAATAGGTTTATCAGGCAACTGGTTGTTCCATTAGCAACCATCACTAGTGTACCTGCTACTTAGAATCCTATTGCAACAAAACTACAGGCTTTTATCTCACAACTCCAAAAAGATAGGCATTTTGGCCAGATTGGAAAGGAATGGATTGAGAAACTCAATTGAGATGGAATTGCTCTGATTGATCAAATTGGAAATGTTAACCTTCGATTGGAAACTGAGAAAGATAATATCATATCTAATTGCAACACTTTGGCCGTAGAGAAGGAAAGATGTGATGAATGCATTTCCCTCCTGAAAATGATTATCCAAATGAAGGCAAAAGAGGCAGTTGAAGCCAAAATTTTGAAGAAAGGGACTAAGCCTCTATTTGAATGGCTTCAAAGTATACAATTTAAGTTGGAGATGATTCAAGAAGCTGAAGAAGGACTCAAAGAAACAGGGGAAAAAGTGAAGAAGACCCAAGACAAAGTATTTGAACTCATGCGAGGATTTCACACTAATTCACAAACCAGTGGGCAAGGGAAAGCTCTTATTGGAGTAGAAGTAATGAAGAACAACTTCACATACTTGAGTAATCTATCTGGAATGACTTCAAGTAGTCAAAATAGAGTGGTAGAGTTGCAAACACTTGGTGGATGTGTACACATGGCTATGGAAGAATTGCCAAATCAGTTAAATGTTGTGAAGGAATTGGATCGAGAGCATTCAAAGTGGCTCTTGAGATTCACTAATGTACATGTGCCTAGTCATGAGGAACTAGTTCCAGTTATAGTTGCTGCCAAGGCATATAGGGCGAAAGATGAAAAGGGGAAGAAGTCCAAGTGATTCAAATGATGCCTCCTTTTCACTTTCTTTTGCAATTTCTATCAATTTTGTAAATTTTGTAATGTGAGAAACTGGCATTTGCCATTTGTCCTTCTTAGAAGATGAACCGATTAAATTTCTATTGTAACAGTCATCTCTTAAACCCTATATGTATGAAGTTGAATGATGAATAGAGGGTTGGCAAATTTTTTGGTGTGAAATACTTCTTGTTGTAGAGACAATTGAGAGTATTTTATATTGATTATTTTCTGTTCCAGTTAGTGTTAGTTTAAGTTTGTATCTTTCTCTTATGGTTTGGATTGAAATGAGGAAGAAACAGAGTTTTACTTCCCTTGTTTGTAATACAACGAATGAACGTGATAAGTATTGTTATTGTTCGTTCTGAGAGGAATTTTAAGTGTTATCAATTTAGCAGTTAAAGTATAGATTTAAGTTCTTGTAGTTTAGCTCGTGGGAAAATTTTTGTGAATTCATTAGATGTGTGGATGCATAAAACCAAATAGATTATTAAAAACTTCTGTTCGCCTGAGTTAGATCTTGTCTAAGTCTAGCTTGGTTATACCTCTATTGTTCTCAGGTTAAGAACACACCCCCAATTAGATGATAGGAATAAACATAATTCACTAAAAATCTATCATAGGGAGTTGTACCTATTAATTCAGAGAAAAGCCCATTCATCTACATATGGCTTTTCAACTGTTGTAACCAAATATTGTTCAGAACTTTGGGTATTCAAGAGTCAAATCAAAAAGAATAAATCTATTTACCAACAAGGACAAGCACTCATTATTTCCCCGCATCCTAAGCAAGGTAAATGGATTATTGATTAGGCTACATCACATCATATGGCATCTTCTATGGATATGGTTTCTTCTACTGAGCCTTGTAATTATCTAGATATGTTGATGGTTAACAACACATACATGAAGGTTTGTGGGAAAGGTTGTATTCCTATGAGAGAGGGGACATTTAATGATGTTCTTTATGTACCATCCTTGATCACTTATCTCCTTTCAATCTACCAAATTACTCATGGGGATGAAGGTAAGATTGTTGAGTTTGATCCTGATTATGTCTACATTAGGGACATGGAGACTAGAGATATCATATCTATGGGAGTGCCTATTCATGCATCATGCTTGTATTCTTTTTTACATGTGTTGTTGATGATGATGATATTTATATGCACCTATCCCTTTACCAAGGGTGAATTTTGTAAGTGGGGATAAATTTGGTCACTTTAATCATTGTGTTCTTGAGGCAAGTGTTGATATTCCTACTCCTCCACCTCCTACTTATTTACATATCTCTTCTAGACTATTTAGCAAGATGATCATAGAGCTTTAGATCTTGTAGTGTGGGACAACTACTTGGATGGCATCTTAGATTTGTTTGTTAAGTCTCATATTTCATATTTGGAAGACATACTTGAGTGGGTTTCTCTACTCTTTAATGATAGCATCATGGTTGGAGATACTTCTTCAACTTCTTTAGAGACTAGAATTTATAACTCTTCAACTTCACTTGGTTTGTCACATCTCATATGTCAGCTTAATGGTGTAATGGAATCTGTTTGTTTGGAGAGGCCTATTTAGTCTTCAGAGATTCATACTTAGAGACATCCTTCCTCTTTCTTCCATTTTCACATGGTTTGGCTTCTTTATCCTTGTTATTTCTTCCTAAAAGAAGACATTTTGCTTGTAGGCATTGGATTCTATTTTGTTTGCACAAGTACACTTCATCAACATTGGAGCTTTTGCATTATGGGGGGATATCATGTATTCTATTATCTTTCCTATTGGGGTATTATTCTTTGTATATACATGATGTATATAGTTCTTGTGGGGTCTTAATCACTCTATCCATCCACACATCTTGTGTGTTTTTCATCTCTCTTTTTGGTGGAAGGTTTTTCTTATTTCTCTTCTTTACGAGAGATTGGTTTTCAAGTATTGCATTGCATATTTCACATGGGTACTTAACATGGCCTAGTAGTCAAGACCCATCTTGCATTCTTATTTGAAGTGTATTCCACTAAGTTGTAGTTAAGGCTAGGGTACTGGTGTAATTAAATATTCACTAGTTATAGTTTAATTAAGATTACTTATGATAATGCATTACACAATAGTATATCATTGAGACACCTAGAAGTATGTGCCTCTATTTACCACATATTGTTGGATAATTCTGTTGGAAAGTGAAGTCGACCAAGATAACTGAGAGGGGGGAAGGATGAATTAGTTATGAAATTAAACCAACTCTCAATATCCTAATTAATCTCATAACATGTAAACAATAGATGCAACAACCAAAAAAACATAACTATACACAATAACACTAGATCTATTAACTAGGATAACCCCTAATCAGAGGGAAACTTTGGTGGGGATGTTACCTACAAGATGATGTACTAATATAAAAGTTCCTTGTGAAAGGATGTACCTTGTTAGGAGTCGATGAAATACATTAATTACATATCGATCCCTATTAGGTGACTTTGAATCCCTATTGGGAGTTGTGCCAACCCTATAAGGAATTGTTTAGGAAGACAAAAGGACCCACTATCCAAATATCTTCAGTACTATTCTCATTGAATAATACTAATGTGCATCAACATTGTCCAATAATAACTTCTTTGACAAATATAGTTCCTTGTAATATCACCTTGCCTCAACTATACCAATCACTTCTCTGATCCAAAAGATATTCACATGTAAGTTGGCACAATACAATATCTCGCTAATTACACAATATCCACAGTAGATAATTTCAACCAAGGAAATCATCTTTCCTTTATACCACATCCTAGAATAAGTTATTGAGTTAGCCTTAAGGATTTTCCAATTTACAATAATAATATAGGACCAACTTAAGATATTACATTTACACGTTACATTACAATATTAAATCATTTCACAATTATAAGCAATCTATTGTCTCATAGTATTCATAACTTTTTACTCGTTACTCATATGAATGTACATGATTAACCACATCAACCTCAACATATATTTTACCTTGTGTCCAAGTTTTTCTTGACCAGATTCCATATTTGTTAGGAGATACAATCTAGACAATAGTACCCACTTTCCAAAAACCCTTCTTGAAAGTTGCCTTCACCAAAACCAGCATAACTCTATCCAGCCTTCGTATTTTTGTACGCGCTCTTAACTATAGCATCTATACACTCTGTAGAACATTATCCCAAGTACACATAAGTTGATCATCATTCCTTGAATCACATGAAGCCAAACTCTATTTGTTGTTATGCCAGTCTTCACAAAATAACTAGTATGTTGACATCAATAACAAACATTGTCATTAATGCAACACACAAGTTGTGAATCATGCCACTAGCACTTCTAGGACACCCCCCCCACCCATAGGAATACCATAATAATTCATGCTAACAATCCCTCCTTTTGGCATCAATAGCAACATAGATAAAAAACATCAAAGTTCCATGAATCCCAAATGTCTCTACTATAACTTCTCCCTCATTCACGTTGACCATGATTGTCAATTGTATTGTAACCATAATGCACAAGGAAGATGTTAACCCCGCCATACAATAACATCTTTTCAAATCCTCTTCATCAATCAAATCTCTCCTTAAAGAATATCTCTCCACCAAAGGATCCACTCCTATGAATCTTCTTCTCCCATTGACATTAGTCATTATACAATCATGTGTTATTCTCTCCAACATACATATCAAAGGATTTTTCATGTGTTCTCTCCCCCATTGATATTAATCAATATACAAGGATGTTTTTCATGCATTACTCTCCCCCATTGACATTAATGATAAAGGTATCATTATGTCAATTTTCTTCATAAGATCTGTAATAAGATCAAGTGTCCAAAGACAATATTAAATGCCCATTACCAAGACTCCTTAATGACTCATCTCAAACACAAATACTCCCCATAGAGGAAGCATCAAGAATCTAGTCTAGATTAAATAAATAATGCTCTATTACCATTAGACTGATGCAATCTCTGCATCAACTACTCAAAAGTATGTTGGGGCATAGCCCCAAGAATACTTTTCAAGTAATCAAATGTTTTCTTCATCAAAGGTTTTGTATCTACTTCTTTGTGCTAACATAATCCAATATAGTCTCTTTCTCTACAACTTTGTCTCTCAAAAAGTGATACTTAATAAGTATATGATTTGCCTTTGAGTGTTAAACTATATTCTTTGACATACTCGTTGTACTTGTGTTATTACAATGTATAATAACATGCTTTGTAAACTCAATCCCAATTTCTTGTAGCATTTTTTTCATCCAAATAATCTGATTACAACTATTTGTTGCTACTAAATATTCTAATTATGTCATACTTTGTGAAATACAACCTTGTTTCTTGCTTAGCCAAGAAACCAATCTTCCTCCCAAGAAAAATGCTCCACCACTAGTACTTTTTCTATCATCTTCACTTCCTTCCCAATTTGCATTAGTGTATGCACATAAAGTGAAATCATATCATAATCCATAATCAAGTGCACTCGTCAAATATCTAAAAATTATCTTTATTGTTGCATAATGTGACTCTTTAGGATTTGCCTAAAATATTGCCACAATTCCAACCGCATTAGTTATATGAGGTCTAGTGTGTGTCAAATATTGCAATCCACCAATCATAGATCTGTACTTTTTTTGTTTAAGGGCAGGGGTTTCATCTTTGCTAGATAACTTGTGTCTAATTACCATAGGCGTTCCAACAAGTTTACAATATTCCAAAGCAAATCTCCTCAACAAATCCTTTAGATACTTAGCTTGCAATATGAAAATGTCATGTTTGTTTTGAACAATCTGTAATCCCAAGAAATACTTCATCTCACCAATCATACTCATCTCAAACCTTTTCTTCATTTCTTCTGCAAATGCCTTATTTGGTTTATCATCTCCTCCAAAAATTATGTCATCCACAAATACATCAACAATTGGTAAGCTATTGTCAATATTTTTCAAATATAAGTTATTGATATCAATATTACCTTTTACAAATCCCAAACTTATTAGACACTTATCCAATCTCGCATATCAGGCTATAATTGCTTGTTTCAATCCATATAATGTTTTCTTTAATCTGCAAACCATGTCCTCTTTATCTGTCAAAGAAAAACCATTATGTTCTAGTACACCATTTAGAAAAAGTTGATTTGACATCCATTTGATAAACTATAAAATTCTTATTAGCTACACATGCCAAAAACATTCTTAGTATTTTTATTCTTGTAATAGGTGCAAATGTTTCCTCAAAAATAAATTCCTTCTTGTTGTGAATATCCTTTACATGTCAATCTTACTTTGTTTTTACAACCTTACCTTGTTCATTCATCTTTTTTTTAATACCCATTTAGTTTCAATAACATTCTTATTCTTAGGTCTAGGAACCAATTCCCATGTATTATTTTTCTCAATCTACTCTAGTTCTTCTTTCATAACTTTAATCCAAAAATCATCTTTACTAGCCTCAACAACATTTTTAGGTTCAACTTGAGAAATTAAAAATAGTTCTTCTTGTACCTCGTTTCTTGTCATAACTCTTTGTTGGAATACAAACACCAATGAGAGGTGGGGTGAACTAGTGGTTTAGAATACTTTTCAAAACTTGAAACTATTACAAGTTATAAAAATTTAACACATGAGCAAGATAGTTAATGAATAACAAAGTGACACAATATTTTAATGTGGAAAACCCTTTAGGGTAAAAAACCACTTTGAATCTAAAACTGTATTGACCTCTTGGGAAAATCTTTTAGATCTACAACTCTGGGAAGCACCAACACCCTGTTTTAGAAACACCAATTTCAAGGAACACCAATCTCTTACACCTGAAGCACCAACTTCATGAATACAAGAAGTGCCAACTTTCAAAATGAATATATGAGATAAAAAATCATAGGATAATCTCTATTACAACAAAAATCATGAATCACTAGTTTCAACTTCTTGTTGAAAACATAGTGTAGGATATACTTCTATTCTCCTCAAAACATCCAATATCCAAATATATTTTCTTTTTCCATTAAAAGATCTGATCAAACACTGATATGAGTGAATGAAGAAGCAATATAAAACCCTTTTTCTACCTCTAATAAAATTTTGTAATGAAAAACAAACCAAAAATACAAAAATAGAAACATAAAGCATTACCCTCTTCTTTGTTGTTAAAAATCTGCATGCAAACTATTCTGTCTACAAGGGATTCCACACCAATCTTGCATCTTCTATCAAAACCATTTATTCAATGTTTTAGAGGAATGTATCCTCTACCTATAAACCAAGAAAGTTGAAATTTTGGAGGTAGGTATATACCCAGAACTTCCATTAGACCAAAACCGCTCAAAACTATTAAAACTGTCAATAACAATTTGGTAACTATTTCCAATAAACAAACTTTTCCTCTTTCCACACAAGTGCTATGCAAAAACTAACAAAGACCCATTTTAGCTAACTCAAAGAAGTTTCTAAAAAGTTATGATAGTTGGGGTCTATCTGATAAAAAAGCTTGTTGAATTTCTCATAGACCAAAACTATTTTTTTAATAACCGTTTTCTAAACCAATGTGAACATTAAGTGTTAATTCTATAACACTTAAGTGTTTGTATTGAATATATTTTGAACAATATCAAAGGAAATCAAATAATTTAATTACATGATGTTAACCATACCATATGCTCATTATAACTCCATTATTGACATCAATGACAACAATCAAAGACCAAATACCAAGGGTTCAACATACTCCCCCTTTGGCATTGATGTCAATACCAACTTCATCCTGTATATCCATGTATATCTATACATGTATATCCATGTGTACTTGTATATCTTATATTTGTACATGTATATCCATATGTAATCATATATCATGTATTTGTATCTGTATATCCTTGTATCTATACCTGTCTATCAATGTGTACTTGTACCTATATATCCATCATGTAGACATCATCATCTTCATTTTTCTCCCACTTTGACATCAATGACAAAGGAGATATACCAAGGTTTCAATGTAATAAAAAGATAAGCAAAATATGCTCCCCCTGAAACCTATCACTCATTTATGAACTTATACAAGAGAAAAGAGGAATAAAACCCCCAATCTTGTTCTTAACCCTTAAAATATGGCTCTTGAGAGAGGTTTTGAAAATATGTCAACAAGCTGATCTGAAGAAGGAAAAAATTCTAATTCAACATTACCATTCAAGACATATTCCCTTATGAAATGATAATGAACATCAACGTGCTTGGTGCATGAATGCATAACCGAATTCTTAGAAATATTTATTGCACTCTAATTATCACAATATATAGGAATTGGTTTAAACACTATTACTTTCATATCTGATAAAGTTTGAACCATCCAAAGAACCTGTTGACAACAAGAACATGTAGCTATATATTCAGCCTCTACAATAGAAAGTGTAGTAGATTCTTTCTTCTTACTATGCCAACACACTAGCCCATTACTCAAAAAAAAGTTGCTCCTAAAGTACTTTTTCTTTCATTTAGACAACCTACCCAATCTGAGTTAGTATAAGCAACAAATATGAAATGATCATGTTTAGGATACCAAATCCCATAATCCAAAGTACCCTAAATATATCTGAAAATTCTTTTAACTGCTATAACATGAGATTCTTTAGGTGAAGATTGAAATCTTGCAACCAAGCATACAACATGCATGATATCAGGCCTTGAAGCTGTGAAATATAGTAAACTATCAATCATGGATCTATAAGTAATTTGATCAATATCAGGAGAATCATCATTTTTAGTAAGTTTGCATCCTGTTATCATTGGTGTTCCCGTAGGCTTACAATCTTCCATACAAAATTTCTTTAACATTTCTTTTGTATACTTAGTTTGGGATAAGAATATAGCATTTTCCAACTAAGAAATTTGCAACCTAAGAAAATAGGATAGTTCCCCAAGCATGAAAAATTCAAATTTAGATTGCATAAGCTTTGAAAAACCTTGGCTTAAAGCATCATCATTGGATCCAAATACTATATCATCAACATAAACAAGAATAATGAGAACATCATTACATGTACCATATATGTACAAATTTCTATCAACACCACCTCTTCTAAAGCCATTTTTGATAAGATACTGATCCAACCTAGAATACCAAGCCCTTAGAGCTTGTTTCAAACCATAGAGAGCCTTTTTTAGTCTGTAGACATGATTAGGGTAGTCTTTGTTTTCAAATCCTTCATGTTGATCCATATAAACTTCTTCATCAAGATAACCATTAAGAAATGCCATTTTAACATCCATTTGGTACATTTTAAAGCCCTTGAAAGCTAAATATGCAAGAGAGATTCTAATTGCTTCAATTCTAGCCACCGGTGCAAAAGTTTCATCAAAGTCCACAACTTCTATTTGTGCATAACCCTTACAAACCAATCTAGCCTTGTTCCTTTGTATCTTTCCATTTTAATCAAGTTTATTTCTAAAGATCCATTTAGCACCTATTGCATTTTTATCTCTAGGTCTAGGCACTAATTCTCAAGTTTGATTCTTTTCAATTTGACTTAGTTCTTCTTCTATAACATTAACCCAAAACTCATCCATACTAGCTTCTTTATATGATTTAGGTTCAATTTGAGATAACAAACAAAGATTAGAACATTCACTAGATGTAGTTCTTGTTCTCATTTGAATACCTGCATATTTATCCCCTATAATCTGTTCTTGAGGATGACACTTCTTCAATCTTGTTCCCATAGCCTTTGTACCTATGGGTTCTAGTGTTTCTATTTGATCTTTTATCTTTTCTTCACCTTCAACAACTTTATCACCTATTTCATTCAAGTTTTTATCATTGTCTTGTAGGAAAGTATTTTCCATTATTATTTCCTTTTTATCCTACACAACTTCGTGCATTTTCACATGTACAGTTTCAACAAGTTTATTCAACCTTTTATTAAAACTTTTGTAAGCTTTACTTTGAGAAGAATATCCTAAAAAGATTCCTTCATCACATCTTGAATCAAAGCTTCCTATTTTATCATTAGAATTCTTAATAAAGCATCTACTTCCAAAAATTCTAATATGCTTAACAGATGTAGGATGTCCATACCATAACTCATAAGGAGTGTACTTAGTTTTTACCCTTAGTTGTGCCCTGTCTAAAATATATACTATTGTTTGAAGTACTTCTTTCCAATACCTGTTTGGTACTTTAGATTCATCTAACACAGTCCTTGCCATTTCTTTCATTGTTGGTTCTTTCTCTCAACAACTCCATTTTATTGAGGTGTCCTGGATGTCGCATATTGTCTTTTGATTCCATGTTTTTCACAATAATCAACAAATTCATCTAAAGTAAACTCACCACCTTTATCTGATTGTGAGCATTTAATCTTCATGTTTGACTCATTTTCAACCATTTTCCTAAAAAAATTAAACTTGTCAAATGCCTCTGATTTATGCTTTAAGAATGTTACCGATGTCATTCTTGTATAATCATCTATAAAAAGCATGAAATACTTTTCACCACTTAATGACACTGTCCTTATAGGACCACATAAATCTGTATGTACTAATTGCTACATATTGTCTTTTGATGCCATGTTTTTCACAATAATCAACAAATTCATCTGAAGTAAACTCACCACCTTTATCTGATTGCAAGCATTTAATCTTTATGCAAACTCATTTTCAACCATTTTCCTAAAAAATTTAAACTTGTTAAATGCCTCTAATTTATGCTTTAAGAATGTTACCCATGTCATTCTTTTATATTCATCTATAAAAAGTATCAAATACTTTTCACCATTTAATGACACTATCCTTATAGGACCACTTAAATCAATATGTACTAATTGCAATGGTTTATTAGCAAAATATTCTTTTGAAGGAAAAGATGTCTTTATTTATTTACCATGTTGACACCCTTCACAAATAACATTCTTTGGCTTACTTATACATGGCATACCTCTTTCTTTTTGATGCTTACTAACTTTTACCAAGTTGTCAAAATTCAAGTGCCCAAGCCTTTTGTGCCATAACCAACTTTCGTTCACCTATCCCATAAGACAAACATATTCATGATTGTTATTATTTGTGATATCTTTTAAATTGTATACATTCCCTTTAGATCTTTTACCTAATGCAACCAACTATCCAGATTTTAACTTGATTTGGCAACCATGGTCATAAAAAAAAAGCTTCATATCCATGATCACAACTTTGACTAAAACTTAGAAGATTTTACTTTAATCCATCAACATAATACACATCATGAATGGATATTTTGTCACTAAGTAACAAAGAACTCAAACCTTTAATTTTCCTTGAAGAATCATCACAAAAACTACCATTGCCACCTTTGTAGTAAATCAATTTGTCAAACTTCGTTCTAGATCCTGTCATGTGTCTAGAACAACCACTATCAATTATCCAAAAGTCCTTTTCTTTAGAATGTAGAGTCATTTGAACAAACATAGACTTAAGTATTAATCTTAGACCTCCATATCTTATTCACTTTAGTATCAAATTATTTATCAACTTGTAGACTAGTATAAGATTGATCATTTTGAATTGACTTAGTTTTGCAATTACTCATAACATGACCAAAGAGATTAAATTTGTAACATCTTAGACTATTCATTTTATGAAAGGAACAACCAAAATGAAACTTTGAATACCTCCTTGAAATGTATCTGCAATTACTTATTCTATGTCCATATTGATGACACATGAAGCAATACCCATCAAAGAAAGAAGTGAACCTGTTTGAGTATCTTTTACCTATGAATGAAGTGCTTGATATAACCTGATTTTTATCATTAGAAATCTGATTAAAATCTGCATTTCTACCTGCATTTGAAGTGGTTATATTCTGATTTATATCCTTACTTTCATATTTAAATATCTCGAATAAAGATTTATCTTTCTTGTCACTATAACATTGTCCAAGTTCAAAACCAATTCCTATTAGATCATTGGTTCTCCTTTGTTTCCTTAACATATCATCCAAAGTAGCATTCTCATGTTTTTCTAACTTTCTTCTATATGATACTACTTCATTCATTAACCTTGTACATTCCCAATCTTTATAACTTAACTCTTTGTTAGTGACAAAGACAATTCTCTTTTGTTCCTCAACTTGTAATTTAAATTCTATAACTTGTTGATTTAATTCCTTTGTTTCATTTTCAAAGTTCTCTTTTTCTTTTAAGAATTGATTTTCCTGAACACTTACAATCCTTTTTAATTGAGTGCATAAAGAAAATCACATTCTAAATCAGCCTCAACAAGTTCAACATCATCATCACTATTTGATTCTTTACAAGTAGTTTCTATAGCCATGAATGAAACTTCATTTTCATCACATTCAAAACTACTAGATTCACTATTTGATACATTAGCAATGAAACTCTTCTTCTTCTTAAAGAACTTCTTTTTGTTATAGAATTTATTTTTACTTGATTTCTCTTTCTCATCATCTACTTCATCATGACTATTACAAGGATATTTAGATGCAAAGTGTCCTATTTTACCACAATTAAAGCATTTGAAAGGAAGTTTACCTTTGTATTTACTTGCTCCTTTATTTACTTTCCTTGATAAATGTGCTTCAAGAACATCAAGATCTTCTGATTCTAAAGAGACTTGCTTCACTTTCTTTTCCACCTTGAATGCTACTTCTTTGGTTGTGGATTCCTACTTGCCAAACTTTCTCATTCCATAAGCTACAAGTGCTCCATGAATATCTCCCATTGTATACTAGTTAATATCTCTAGTTTCTTCTATAGAACATATCTTAGAATCAAATTTATTAGGAAGACATCTCAAAACTTTCTTTACAACATCAATATCATCAATTTTTTCACCAAGTCCTCTTATGCCATTTACAATTTCATCTATCTGAAAGAGATAGTCTTCTACCTTTTCATCATTACCCATCTTAAGGTCTTCAAATCTTGATTTCAAATGTTATATCTTGGCTTCTTTAACTCTATCATTACCATGATATGTGTTTTTCAATTTTTCCCATACTTCTTTAAAAGAACTATAATGCATTACCTTAACAAAAACATCTTTAGATAAACTATTAAGTATAGAAAATTTAGCTTTCATATCAGTTTCATACTTCCTCTTTTCATCAAGATCTATAGGTAAAGTATTAGGAACTTTAAAACCATTAACAATTGAAGCCCAAACATCAACATTAATAGATAGCAAATATGTTTGTATCATTACTTGCCAAAAAGCATAATTTGATCCATCAAAAATAGGAACCTTTGAAGAACTATATTGAGCCATAAAAGATAAGTATTTCACTCAACCAAAATCTTGCTAAACATGGTATAGGGAACCTTTCTTTGATACCACTTGTTGGAATACAAATACCACTGAGAGGGGGGGGTGTGAATCAGTGGTTAAAAATACTTTTCAAAACTTGAAACAATTACAAGTTATAAAAATTTAACATATGAGCAAGATAGTCAATGACTAACAAAGTGACACAATATTTTAATGTGGAAAACCCATTAGGGTAAAAAAACACTTTGAATCTGAAACTTTATTGGCCTCTTGGGCAAATCTTTTAGAGCTACAACTTTGGGAAGCACCAACACCTTGTTTTAGAAACACCAATTTCAAGGAACACCAATCCCTTAAACTTGAAGCACCAACTTCATGAATATAAGAAGCACCAAATTCCAAAATGAACATATGAGATTAAAAAATAAGAGGATTTTCCCTGTTACAACACAAATTATGAATTGCCAGTTTCAACTTCTTGTTGAAAACATACTACAGGATATACTTCTATTCTCCTCAAAACATCCAATATCCAAATATGTTTTATTTTTCCTTTAAAAGATCTAATCAAATACTGATATGAGTGAATGAAGAAGCAATATGTAACCCTTCTTCTACCTCTAATAAACTTCTACAATGAAAATCAAATCACAAATACAAAAATAGAAACATAAAGCATTACCCTCTTCTTTGTTGTTAAAAATATGCCTGCAAATTGTTTGGTTTACAAGGAATTCCACACGGATCTTGCATCTTCTGTCAAAACCACCTATTGGATGTTTTAGAGGAATTTATCCTATACTTATAAACCAAGAAAGTCAAAATTTTGGAGGCATGTACATACCCCATACTTCCATTAGACCAAAACCACTCAAAACTACTAAAATTGTCATAACAATTTGGTAACTATTTCTAATAAATAGATTTTTCCTCTTTCTATACAAGTGTTATGCAAAAACTAACAAAGGCCCATTTTAGCTAACTAAAAGACATTTCCAAAAGGATATGATAGTTGGGGTCTATCTCATAAAAAAATATTGTTTACTTTCTCATAGACCAAATCTATTTTTTTATAACCGTTTTCTAAACCAATGTGAACAACAAGTGTTAATTGTATAACACTTAAGTGCTTGTCTTGAATATATTTTGAATAATATTAAAGGACATCAAATAATTTAATTACATGATGTTAAGCATACCATATGCTCATTATAACTCCATTATTGACATCAATGACAACAATCAAAGACCAAATACCAAGGGTTCAACAATCCTTTGTTTGTGCTTCCAATGACCTGTTCAACAAGGTGATTGTTGATCAAGTTTTTTTTAGGTTTCACCTCTTCAACTTTGACTTCAAATCTAGGTTCTTCTCTTTGTTCTTCTCTCCATGCCTCTCTCTGAATTTTATTCTACAAGTCAGTGTCAATCTCATAAAATAATTCATTTTCAACATTTTCTTTTTTAGGCCTTGGATTAGTCTCTTCATCATAATTTTTTTTTTAATTTAAATTTTTAAAATAGGGGTAAATGCTTTGACCTAGAGCTATGAACCAGTGAGGCCACAAACGGGGGACCTCATCCCCATGAGATTTGAACCTTGATGGCAAGGATAACAACTCAACAACTTAACCATAACAACATGCCACTATTGGCTCTTCATTAGAATTGTAATCAAGTATCATTTCTTGATTTCTAAACTTTTTCTCAACTCTCATATTTGCACTCTCAATAGTAGTCTTAGTTGTCTGATTAAAACATCTATATGCCTTAATTTTAAATGAATATCCAAGAAACATACCTTCATCACTTCTTGAATCAAACTTCCCAACACCACCATCTCCCTTAATTTAACAATTACATCCAAAGATTCTAAAATAATTAACAAAAGGTGTATGTCCAAACCAAAGTTCATAAGGTGCCTTACCAATGCCTTGTCTGATTTGTACTATTTTCATAGTGTACATTGTTGTATTTACCACTTCTCTCCAAAATATCTTAGATAAATTGTTATCAAACATCATTTTTCTTACTACTTCTACCACTATTTTGTTCCTTCTTTCTACTATTCCATTTTTTTCATGTGTCTTAGGGTCAAAAGTCATCTATTTATACCATTATCTTCACAAAAAATTTTAAACTCATTTGAGGCAAACTCTCCTGCTCTATCATATCCCAGACATCTAATCTTCAAACCAATTTCATTCTCAACTATACTTGCAAATATCTTGAATTTATTAAAAGCTTCATATTTCTCTCTAAGAAATGTTACACACATCATTCTAGTGAAATCATCAACAAGAATAATAAAATACCTTTTACCATAGAATGCTCTTATTTTTATAGGACTACTCAAATCTATGTGCACAATCTCCAACTTTGTTGATGTAGTGATTTTATTGCTTGGAAATGATTTTTTCTTATGTTTTTCTATTGCACATTCCTTACACATCATATTAGTAGATTTCACGATCTTAGGAAATTCTCTTACTGTAAATGTCAGACTGACCTTCACAATGTTATTAAAGTTTAGATGAAAAAACCTCTTATGCCACAACCAACTAACATCAACCTTAGCAACTAAACATGTCATCTTAGTAGGATTCAACTAAAATACATTACCTCTTGTCCTTGTACTAGTGCCAATTAATATGTCATATTTGTCTTTGATGATTCAAGTATTCTTTGTAAATTGCAACCGATATCCCTTGTTTACTAGTTGTTCAACACTCAAAAGATTATGTTTCAAAGCATCCACAAAGTAAACATCATTACTGCTAGTCATTCCATCAAGTGTAATAGATCCTTTTCCTTTTATATGGTGGGCTACATTATGTCCAACTCTAATAATTCCTCCATCATAGTTATTGAATTCAACAAAATTATTCATATCCTAGTCATGTGATGAGAACAACCACTATCAATAATCCAATCAGATTTCTTCTTTTCAACTTGTGATACTAAAGCTTTTTCTTCTCCAACTTCTTTTTTTTTAGGGCTTTCTTCCTTAATAGAAAAATATCCTATCTCATCGTTCTCATCATCATTTTCACTCAAGAATTCTTCTATTCTAGCATGGAATTTCTCATCATTTGTAAAAAGAAAATCCTTAGGAATTCCATACTTATAGGGATTCTTATATTTATTTACTCTCTTAGGACATTTAGAAGAATGATAACCAAGTTCATTACAAGTCCAACACTTAAAAGATTTGGTTATCTTTAGGACTGCTCTTCATAATCAGGGAAAGACCTTCCTCAATATTCTTATCTTCAACGTTTCTTTTGTTAAAAATAATAGTCCACCAAGATAACTGAGGGGTGGGGGGGAGAGGAGGATGAATCAATTATCCAAAAATTAAAACATTTATCTTCCTTAAACAAACTTAACTAT
Organism: Cupressus sempervirens; assembly: GCA_028749045.1. Classification (NCBI taxonomy): domain Eukaryota; kingdom Viridiplantae; phylum Streptophyta; class Pinopsida; order Cupressales; family Cupressaceae; genus Cupressus; species Cupressus sempervirens. The sequence continues at coordinate 670,720,872 of CM053783.1, read as the reverse complement.
TTGACCAAAGTAAATAGCAACCATAATAAGATGCACATAGACAATTACACCAAATATGTTAACTAGGTAAACCCTTGATCAGAGAGAAAATCCTAGTGGGAATGATGCCCACAAGATGATGTACTAGTCTAAATATTCCTTGTTAGAGGATGAACCCTATTAGGATTCTATTACAACATTTAGTACATAGAGTCCATGTTAGGAGACTTTGAATCCCTGTTAGGAAATTCCAACCCTATTAGGAGTTGTGCTAACCCTATTAGGAGTTGTAGTACAATGTATGCAAGAAGAGTCCACTGCCCAAACATGCAATTTTAACTACAAGGAGAGCTCACTGCTCAAACATGCAATTTTCTATTATGTTCTTCTTTCCTTTGTTCTATAAATCAAACCAATCACTATTAGACCTTTTAGACTAAGTCACAAACCTAAAATCCAAATATCAAACCTTGGATCACTCAGCAAAACCTTGACAATGAAGTTTCCTTCACTTTTGCACTACTCTGCTCAACTTTGCATTCCACTCTTACTGATGCTTATCATCAATAAAAACCATACCATATGATAAAGGAAAATGTCCTTCCTTTATACTGAGTCCAAAAAACAATTCCCTAAGTCAGCTATTAGACCTTCTCAATTAATCATTATAGGACCACAATAAGAACATGTTACACTTAGCGATAACATTAATCTTTCACCTTGCAACTTGAATATATTTTTGTACATGCAATATCATGATGAGCGATCTTACCATGGCATTACCAATATGTCTTCTCTATATCCTCAACCCTGATTCTCAAAATAACAATTCTGCTAGGAGATATAACAAGTTTACTAGAACATGCCTCTGTAAACTCTATCTTAGAGAAAACACTAGAAAAACTTACATAACTTCTTCCAAACTTATCAATTCTTCTTCCGACATTAATTACATATACTAGATACTCAGAAGTGTCTCCCATAACCTCGAATAGTTAGAATACTCAACTAGTCATCCATACCAACTTTACCTTTTTGTTGTTCTTCTATCAGATACCACATAAAATTGCTATGTTGACATCAATGACAAACTTAGTCATGAATGTAGCATATCATCATAGTAACATATCTACAATACTACCCCATAGGAATATTATCAAAATCCATGCTTGAAACATGTTTTGCTACTATTGGCATAACATCCACTTGTACTTTCACTCCTTGAACACTTAATGTATCAAAAGCAATTTCAATTATAGGTAGTTCTCCACTCTATCTCATCCACATTTATACTAACTATAATCTCCAAAGAAGAGTCTCTCTTGTAAAATTAGATGAGAAGGGAATAACTTGTTCTATCATTTGTGTTGTCTATCTGTATGCATGTGTCAAAGTCTTTAATATCTTCCATATAACTTCATCTTTAGATTTCTCTCCTCTACAAGTCTTAATTCCTACAAAAAAAAATTATATCCCGCCAAAGTAACTTCTTACAGATTCATCTTCTATCATTTTAGCATCTTGATAAAAGCATATCCAATTATGTAATCTAACCATCTGAACATGATTATCACCTTTTAATGTAATTTTCAAACCTTTCCAAATCTCATGAGCTAATCTTAAATATTTTACCTGAGGAAATTTGGTTTCAAGAGGAGATGATAATAGTGCTTCTCTAGAAAGAATATTGAACATGAATACATCTTTCTGAGTTTCCTCACAACCTTCAAGTTTGTATTCTTCAATCACGTCCTTTTGAATTTTAATAATCAACCAATAACCTAGACACATGCATAAAGAAATGTGTTTTCATCTTCTCCTTCCAACTATCATAGTTAACTCCATCAAACTTTGAACGAACTTTGTTGAAATGTTTCATAGATCTCCTTAAGTTGTTAATCCTCTCCTTCAATGACCCGATGCTCTACTACCAATTGTTAGATAGTCAAGTCCACCAAGATAGCTATGGGGGGGCAGGGCGGTGAATCAGTTATGCAATTAAAATAACTCTCAATATCCTTATTAATTTCAAAACATGTAAACAATAGGTGCAAAAACCACAAAATGATAACTATTGAAGTTGATGAAAGATCAACCCCACAACTTCCTATAATTGCTTGCATGCAAACATGTGTCATAGAAAGAGAGGAGAAAAAGCTATGGATGATAGAATTCCTAGATCCACAAATGAGACATTATTGATGAGCAAAAAGAAAAATTGTTATTAATCAAAAAGTGAATTAATTGGTTACAAAGAGATCAATCCTTATAAAGGGGATAAAAAACCTAATATGAATCTAACCTAGGTTGCATGATAATAATTAATCAAAGATCTAATTATTAGATACCTAAAGTTTAGCTTATGTAAAATATAGTTAATTAGAAAATATCTAATTACTCTAACACACCACCTTAAGATGAACTTAGAGAGTAGCTAAAAACCTAGAAACTACTACTAAAAGTAGATTTGGGTCTCGACCACAAAGCTTGATGAGATACCCAAGCACAACCAAATCTTTGAAAATAGGAAAAATGGAGAAAATCGTATTCTAGGAAGAGATGGAAAGCATGTTGAAAGAATTAGTGAAGGAATGAAGAAGCCTCCAAACTAGGGGATGTCCCAAAAGATAGGAGCAAAAGAATGATCATCTAGAACACCACTAGAGCATACATGAGTTGTAAACTGTGTCAAAAGTAACTGTTAATTTGAAGAACCCCTATTGAGATAGAACTTGACTAGGTAGAGAAGACTATAATCTACATGAGTGCTCTCAAAAGACACTATTCGAATCAGGAGGCACACAAAGGTAAACAACTGAACTCAAAGATACAAATGGCATGAAACACCAAAGCCTATAGAGATGATAAATCAAACATGGAAGGCTACAACAAAAGTAGGAATGAAAAAAAAGTGTCTATATAGTAAATGATCTATCTCACTAAAATGCATAGGTACCCAACCACTGCATCTAACTAGTACATAGGAAAAAATACTGAATACATAGCTCACTCCATCAAACCAAAGAAGCATAAGAACCAACAAAAGAACCCCAACCCCCCCCCCCCCCCCCAATGAAGGCAAGGGTGAGGTGATAGACAATTGGAAATATGAGCCAATAGAATTGCATGTCAAGGAACCATGATCAAGATGCATAAAAGAAAACATATGTGTGTAATGAGGTGATCAATCTCAAACACATAATTGGTTTAATGTCACAAAAAGAATACTCACTAAACAAAGGAAGATGGAAAACAAAGGCAAAACATCAAACTCTCATGACACTTTAATCAAAGTAATGCATGTACAATAATGCACAAGATATGGTGAATCCCAAGAATACAATAATATGTATGAGTGTCCTCAAATGACACTACTTGAATTATAAGAACATATAAGGCAAAAATAACTAAAACAAAAATACAGAAGGAATTGACACTTTATCGTAGTGTGTTTGCAAAAATGCATACAGATGATGTCTAAATAGACCAGAAGAGACATAAGGCTAATACAACAAATAATATAACTTATGAAAAATCATCTGAGGCAAAAAAATTAATTCCTGGACCTAAAACAACCAAGTTATCTACCAAAGTGCAAAAATGCACAAAACTAAATAGAATGTGCCTGGAGCAGAATCTGGAAAAATAACCAACATCATTGGAAAGAGCTTTGATACCGTGTAAAATTTCTATCATAGATCTAGCTAGGGATTGAAACCATAATTGTAGAATTAGAATAGAGAACATAAATTTCAGAAAATATCATCATATTCTATTATAAATTTTTGTATCACAAGCATTAAACTTGGTTTTATACAAATTAAACTATTGTGAACAAATGGTTACGATCAAATAATTGATATCACCACTCAAATCACTACTCAAATCATCATTGAAATCACTATGACTGATGGATTGAAATGAAAGGTAATGATCAATTAGACTTGACTTAACACTAACACCCCCCTTAATTCTAATTAAGGAGAATATAAAACTAATGAAAGGAAATAATAATGAAAATCTAGTGGGAATAAATTACCCCCTAAAAATCTACAAAGAGAAATTCATTAGTGATATGAAAAATATTATGGATATCTATTGAATCATAACCATTGAGGTGCTGAATGAGTAATCTTCTTTGCAACCATGATGATGATCAGGATCAATTTGCATGAGTACCCCCTATGACACTTCTCAAACAATGAACAAATGACAAACAAAGGCTAAACATATGTCAATAAAATAAAAGATATAATAGAAAATAATCTACATAGCTCCCTTAAACAAAATATAGATGACAAACATAGGCAAAACATTTATCATTTAAGGATACATTTGACACATGATTATGTACGAGTAACCTGAACGACACTAGTCAACCATGCAAGAATAAATTGTTGATTGAAAATATAGGTGTCAATCATCTATAAATTTGATCAACTATGGAAGCAAATGAAGCATTTGCACCAAGGGGCATGACAGATCCACAAAAGTAGTGCGTCACCTAGAGAGGAAAGAAAGGCAAGATCTATGCAAAGAGAACACAATATTGACCCATCTCTAATGTAGAATTTGGTCCAACCTTTGATGCCCTTACATTTCATTGCAAGCCTCTTCTTGTGGGCCTAAGAAAAAATGGTGGATTTTATTAAAAATAATCAAATGATACGAGAAAGACATATGCTAAAACTTTCATCCTAGAAAACTCAAGCTTCAATATTTGAAACAAAAAAATGCATTTATTTTCTTACCAACCTTAGCTCTGATACCATGTAGAAGTTGATGAAACATCAACTCCACAACTCTTGAAAAATCACCTACATGCAAACACCTATCACAGAAAGAGAGGAGCAAAAGCTATCATGGTTAGAATTCCCATACCCACAAATGGACATTCTTGATGAGCAAAAAAATAAATCTATTAATCAAAAAGTGAATGAATTGGTTACAAAGAGATCAATCCTTATAAAGGATATCAAAACCCTAACATGAATCTAACCTAGGTTACATGATAATAATTAATAAAATAGTTAATTATTAGATGTCTAAAGTTTAGATTAAGTAAAATAGAGTGAATTAAAAAAATCTAATTACTCCACCCCCCCCCCCCCCCCCCCCCCCCTCTTAAGATAAACCTAGGGAGTAGAAACTACTGTTCAAAGTAGATTTTGGTCTCGACAACAAAGACTAATGAGGTATCCAAGCACAACCAAGTCTTTGAAAAGAGGAGAAATAAAGAAAATCACATAGGAAAAACCTTACTCCAAGAAGAGATGGAAAAAATGTTGAAAGAACTAGTGAAGGGCTGAAGAAGCCTTCAAAATAGGGAATGTTCAAGAAGATTGGAACAAAAGAATGATCATGTATAACACCACTGAAGCTTATAGGACCTGCAAAATCTGTCAAAAGTAATAGCTAATATGAAGAATCTCCATTGAGATAGAACTTGACCAAGAAGGGAAGACTATAATATGCATGACTGCTCTTAGGAGACACTGCTAAAATCAGGAAGCACACAAAGGAAAACAATCAAACTCAAAGATACAGATGGCATGGAACACCAAAGCTTAAAGAGATGATCAATCAAACATGGAAGGTTGCAACCAAAGTAGGAACGAGAAGAAAAGTGTATGTATGGTAAATGATCCATCTCACTAAAATGCATAGGTACCTAACCATTGTGTCCATCTAGTACATACCAAAAAATTATTGAATATGTAGCTCACATTATCAAACCAAGGAATCATAAGAACCAAGAGAAGAACCCCTTAATGCAAACAAGAGTGAGGTGATAGGAAACTAGAAAAGTGGGCAAATAGAACTACATGTCAAGGAACCACGATCAAGATGTATAAAAGAATACACATGTGTGTAAAGAGGTGGTCAATCTTAGATACATCATGGGGCTAATATCACAAAAGGAATACTCACCGAACAAAGGAAGATCACAAACAAAGGCAAAACATCAACCCCCCATGACACTTTAATCAGAGTAATGCATGTACAATAAGGTGCAAGAAATGGTGAATCCCAAGAATATAGTGATTTGTATGAGTGTCCTCAGATGAAACTACTTGAATAAGAAATAAAAACAAGGCAAAAAAAAAAATGAAACAAAAATATAAAAGGAATGTAGCACTTTATCTTAGTGCATACAAATGATGTCTAAATAGACCATAAGAGACACAAGGCTGATACAACAGATGGTACAATCCATAATGAATCATCTAAAGCAACAAAATCGATCCTCAAACTTGAAACAACCAAGATATCTACTAGAGTAAAAAAATACACAAAACTAAATAAAATGTACTTGGAGTAGAATATCAAAAAAAAACTAGCTTCATTGGAAAGAGCTTTGATACCATGCAAAATTTCTACCATAGACCTAGCTAGGAATTGAAACCATAATTGCAAAATTAAAGCAAAGAACAAAAATTTCAGAAAATATCATCATATTACATTATAAATTGTTGCATTACAATAAGCATTGAGCATGCTTTTATACAAATTAAATTATTGTGAATAAATAATAAAGATCAAATAACTAAAATCGTCCCTCAAATCATCATTCAAATCACCACTGAAATCACTGTGACTAATAGATTGAAATAAAAGGTAATGATTAGTTAGACTTAACATAACACTAACACCCCACCTTGATTCTAACTGAGGAGAATATAAAACTAATGAAAGGAGATAAGAAGGAAAATCTAGGGGGAATAAAACTCCCCCTACAAATATACAAAGATAAATTCTTCAGTGACATGAAAAATATTGTGGACATCTGTCGAATCATAACCATTGAGGTGTTGAATGAAGAATCTTCTTTGAAACCGTGATGATGATCAAGATCAATCTACACGATTTTCCCCAATGACACTACTCAAATAATGAACAAATGGAAAATAAAGGCAAAACATCTATTAATCAAATCAAAGATAAAATAGACAATAATATGTGTAGCTCCCTAAAATAAAGTATAGATGGAAAATATAGGCAAAACATCTATCATTCAAGGATACGTTTGACACATAATTCTGTATGAGTGAACCTAACGACACTACACAACCATGCAAGAATAAGTTGCTGATTAAAAATACAAATGTCAATCATCTATAAATTTGATCAACAATGGAAGCAAAGGAAGCATTCACACCAAGGGGCATGATGGATTCACAAAAGAAGTGTGTCTCTTAGAGAGGAAAAAATCCAAGATCCATGCAAAGAGAGTGTGATCTTGACCCATTTCCAATGTAGAATCAGGTCTAACCTTTGATGCCCTTATATTTTAATAGAAGCCTCTTCTTGTGGGCCTAAGGAAAATCAATGGCTTTCATTCGAAATAATCAAATGACATGAGAAATACAGACAGTGTAAACTCCATCTTAGAAAAATTGATCTTCAATACATGCAAAAAAAAATGCATTTCTTTTCCTAGTAGTCTTAGCTCTGATACCTTGTAGAAGTTCATGAAAGATCAACCCCGTAGCTACCAAGGATCAGCTGCATGCAAATACCCATCACAAAAGAGAGGAGAAAATGTTATGGAGGTTGGAATTCCCAAATCCACAAGATGAGACATTCTTGATGACCAAAAAGAGAAATTTCTATTAATCAAATAGTGAATTAATTGGTTACAAAGATATTAATCTTTATAAAGGATATCAAAACCCTAACTGAATCTAACATAGGTTGCATGCTAATAATTAATAAAAGAATTTATTATTAGATACCTAAGGTTTAGATTAAGTAAAAAAGAGTTAATTAGAAAATATCTAATTACTCTAACAATAATCGTACACAATAACACTATATATGTTAACTAGGGAAACCCTTGATTAGAGGGAAAACCCCGGTGAGGATGGTACCCACAAGATGATGTACTAATATAAAATTTTGTTTTGAAAGGATGGACCCTATTAGGAGTCAATGCAATACATTCAATATGTATCAGACTCTATTAGGAGACCTTGAATCCTTGTTAGGAGATTACAACCCTGATAGGAGTTGTTTAAGAAGATAGAAGGACCTGCAATCTAAATAGATTTACTACTATTGTCACTAAATAATACAATTATACATCAACACTGTCCAACAATAACTTCTTTTCCAAAAAAAGTTCCTTGTAATCTCACTGTGCCTCAACCGCACCGATCACTTCTCCAATCCAAAAGATATTTGCATGTAAGTTCACACAATACAATGTCTCATTGATTACATAATATCCACATTGGAAGATTTTGACCAAGAAAATCATCTTTCCTTTATAAAAAGTCCTAGAATAAGTTATTGAGTTAGACTTAAGGCTTTCTCAATTTACAATAATGATATAGGACCAACTTAAGATATTACATTTACACGTTACATTACAATATTACTTTATTCACAATTACAAGCAATATGTTAGATCATAGTCTTCATAACTCTTTACTCACCACTCATTTGAATGTACATGATTAACCACAATAGCCTCAACATGTCTTCTACCTTTTTCTAAATTCTCTTGACTAGATTTCATTTCTATTAGGAGATACAATCCAAACAACAATACCCACTTTCTAGAAACTCTGTCTGAACCCCAAAACCATCATAACTTTGTCTATTCTTCATATTTTTGTACATGCTCTTAACTGTAGAATTTATACACTCTTTAGAACATTATCCCAAGTGCACATAAATTTTGAAAATAGTTATTTAATCATATATTGGCATTGATGTTACACAAATGTCACACTCTAACTGAGCACAACTAGTAGTAACTAAGCTCAGTTGGGCACTGAAGAAGACTTTAGTATCAGCTGAGTAGAATTCAAAAGGAACCTAGTTTAGAGAACCAGTGTTAACCAAGTAAGTCATTTAATGAAAGATATTAGTACTAATTAAGTCAGGTCAATTACCACAGGAGCTCAATGTATACTGAGTTAGGTCGGTTACCAAAGGAACTCATTGTTAACTAAGTGATTTAGTTTGGTATCAACCGACCTGTACCATAACACTTTTTGTTAATTAAAAGGTTAATTCAAGCTAACTTAGTGGATGTTAATTTTTTGTTTAAAAAGGGTATTCAAGCTGACTTGACATGAGATTTCATATGTATAAAAGGTCAAGTTATGGATTAAAGAATGTAGCTTTAAAGAAGAATACATGATGCAAATTAAGAAGGATATCTAATTGAGGATAGAGTATCCAAGGAGCCACAAAGAATATTTAGATCAAGGAGGATCCAGAGGATAAACCAAAACAGTGATCTAAATCTGTAAATCAGTTGTTCCATCAATCAGGTCAATCATTGTTACTCTCTAAAAATTGTAGCAGTGAAGAAATCTCTTAACATAGTTGACTTAACAATCATTTCTATAAATCCTCTAACAAGGTGGCATTTCTAGATTGAATTGTATTAAAACCTCTAACAAGGTCACTCCTAACACAGTGATTCAAATCCTTTAACAAGGTCACACTTAACCATGTGTTTTGTAACCTTTTAACAAGGTTAGCTCCTAATAGGGCTAACTTCAGAAAAGTGAAAAGTTGTAACTAGTTACATTGGTGGTTTTCCCAAATTGGGATTTCACATTAAATCTTGATGTATCATGTGTTCATATTATTTTCTTATTGCTTTATATTTTTGCAATATAAGTTACTAAAGGTTAATGCACTTTAATATCACAAGATTTCTTTGTTAACGAAGTTACAATATTTATCTGGTTCTAACTGAGCAATGCAAGATCTTGGCTTAGAAAGAAGTTTGCAAAGACATTCAAGAGACTTGAAATTATTTTTATGGTAACTAATTCACCCCTCCCCTCTCCAGTACCCCTCTTATATTTCCAACAATTGGTATAAGAGGTATTGGCGCTTGCAGGAAAGGTTTCAAAGACCTATACTAAAGATCAAGATATCTTATAGAAGAGAGATCCCTAAGCTTAACATAGATAACTTGCAGCTTGGTAGGAACTCATGAAGCTACATTTAGGAACCATTAGAGATATGGGTCTACACTTCTTAGAGAATCAATATGTGGCACCTCCAAAGCCTTTAACTATGGATCAGATGGTGGACGTGAAGAATCACAACAAAATGAAATTGATATTGCTTCCTCTCTCAATTACTCTGAATTTGATGAAGTTAAAGATTGTCCTACTGCCTGTGATTTATGGAAAAAGTTAGAAAAAATCTATGGAGGAGATGACAATGTGAAAAGAGCCAAAGCAAAGAGTCTAAGAAGCTAGTTTGATCAGATGAAGATGAAACAAGATGAAAACATTGCTAAATATAGTGAAAGAATTAAATCAAGTATGTATACAATCAGAGTTGCAAGAGGAAAAATAGATGATGCTAGAGTAATTGGAATGGTATTAAGAACTCTTCTTCCTATTTATGCAATTAGAGTTTCAGTTATTCTAGAAATGAAATGTGATCCCAAAAATGACATAACTTTGGATGCACTAGTGGGAAGATTAACAAATTTTGAGTTGGATAACTTTGATAACTATCTTCGTAGATCTTACAATATAGAATCATCATTCAAAGCCAAACAAACTCTTGGTAGAAAAGGAGGAAACTCAAAAGGCAAACAAATTGGCAGTGAAGAAGATGAAGATTCAAATGATAACCTTGAAGCTATTGAAGCCTTGCTTGTAAGAAGATTATCAAAAGGAAAAGGTAAGTATAATTGTAAAATACCTTTGATTTGTTTCTCTTGTGAAGAAGTTAGTCACATTGCTACAAGGTGTCCAAATAAAGAAAAAAAAGATGATAGAAAATTCAACAAGTTTAAAGGAAATAAATATTTCAAGAGCTACAAAGACAAAGGTAAGAAATCTTGTTATATTGCTAAAGATTCTGATAGTGATGATGAAGATGAAATGGTATACATTGCTATTAAAGATGAATTAGATGATGAGGATAATGAAAAGATTGCACTCATTTCTCAAGTTAGCAAGAATGACACATGGATAATAGATAGTGGTTGTTCTCATTACATGACTAGTGACAAGACTAAGTTTAAACACTTGGAACATTATGATGGTGGAAGTGTTAGATTTGGGAATAATGAACCATGCTATGTGAAAGAAAAAGGATACCTTGCATTAACTATTGGAATCAAATATGACAATGCTTGCTAGGTTGAAGGACTAAGACACAATCTTCTAAGTGTGGCACAATTGAACAACATTGGATAAAAGGTAGAATTCATGAATGAAAAAGCTAAATTGTTGGATGGTAAAGGAAACCTAGTTGAGGTAAGCAATTAGACTAAATGTAATTTTTCTATCTAGATCTTACTGAGAATTCATGCTTTTTGGCACAAGTTGAGGAAAGTTGGCTATGACATAAAAGAATGTGCCATGTAAAATTTAATAATCAGGTTACCATAAGTAAGAACAAAAGAGTAAGAGGTATTCGAAACCTAAAGAAACCTAAATTGGCCATATGCAAACAATGTCAAGTTGAAAAAATGGGCAAGACTAGCTTCAAAAGTAAAAATTACAATATAGAAGAAGTCTTGGAACTAGTTCATACAGATCTTTATGGACCAATAGGTACAAAAAGCTACACTACAGAATATATATATATATATATATATATATATATTGATGGTTATTCTAAGATGATGACACTAATGTACTTAAAAGAAACATTTGAAGCTTTTCAAAAGTTCAAATGGCATATAGCTAGAGTTGAAAAAAGAAGAAGGAAAGAATGTAAAATGCCTAAGATTAGACAAAGGAGGTGAATTCATCTCTAATGAATTCAATGAATTTTGCAATAAAGAGGAATTAGAAGACAAGCATCTACACCAAGTACACCTTAGTGGAATGGCATAGCAAAAAGAAGAAATAGATCGATCATGGATTGTGCAAGGACATTGATGATATAGAACAATATTGGAACCAAATACTAGAAAGAAGAAATCAACACAACAATTCATACCTTGAATCGAATTCAACTAAAGAAAGGTACATATCAAACACCTTATGAATTATGCTATGTCTATAAACCTAATGTTTGTTATTTCAAAGTATTTGGAAGCAAATGTTATATCTTGAAAAAAGACAAGGAAAGGAAAGTTTGATGAAAAAAGTGATGAAGCAATATTCTTAGGATACTCTAACAAGAGCAAAGCATAAAAATGTTTGAATCTTACTACTCATAAGGTTATAGAAAGTGTACATGTAAAAATTGATGAGTTTGCGTAAAAGAGTGAAGAATAAAGCAACAAGGAACTTGAAGATTACAGAAATGGTGTTTAGTATGAGCCAAAGATTCAAGAAAATATGAATGGGGAACAAAAGATAGCACCACCCCAACAGTCAACACCAACCAGGTCACCTAAGTCTGTAGTGCAACCCAAGTTGCAACCAGTGCAAACCGAGAAATAGTTAGTGCAATGAATGAAGAAATTGAGGCAATTGAAAGGAATAAAACTCGGACTCTTGTTCCTAGACCAAAGGATAAAAATGTAATTGGTACAAAGTGGGCTTTTAGAAACAAATTGAATGAAAATGGTGAAGTATCAAGGAATAAGGCAAGGCTAGTGTGCAAAGGATATGCTCAAGAAGAGGTATAGACTATGGAGAAACATTTTCTCATGTTGCTAGACTTGAAGGCATTAGAACACTATTCACATATGTTGTATACAAAGGATTCAAAGTGTATCAAATGGATGTAAAATCAACTTTCTTAAATGGAATTCTAGAGGAAGAAGTATACGTTGATCAACCAAAAGGTTTCATTGATCCAAATAAAAGAGACATGGTTTGCAAATTACACAAAGCTTTATGTAGTCTGAAACAAGCTCCCAAAGCATGGTATGAAAGGCCACATGGATATCTGGTAAGGATTGGTTTTCAAAGAAAAAATGATAATAGTAGTTTGTGTACTAAAGAAGGAACACATAACAAGATATTGTTTGCAGAAATATTGTGGATGATATCTTATTTATAGGTCATGATGACTTATGCAAATCATTCTCTAAAGAGATGAGGAAAGAATTTGAAATGTCAATGTTTGGAGAAATAAAAAATTTTGTTGGTTCAAAAGTTCATCAAATGAAGAATGACATCTTCACTACTCAATCAAAATACATCAAGGAGATATTGAAGACTTTTGGAAGTTGGAACACCTATGTCTATCAGACACAAACTATCCAAGAAGGATGATTCAAAAGAGGTAAATCAGATTACCTATAGATCCATGATTGGGAAAATTCAATATATGGTTCACACAAGGCTTGATATTGCACTAGCAGTTGGGATAGTTGCAAGATCTTCTGCAAATCCTAGAGAAAATCATATGATGGTAGTCAAAAGGATTATGAGACATCTAAAAGGCACTCAAGACTATGGTCTATGGTACAAGAAAGAAGGAAACTTTGAGTTAGAATCCTTTACTGATGCTGATTGGGATGGAAACATTGATGATAGGAAAAGCACCAATGGAGGAGCATTCTTTCTTAAAAAGAGCTTACTATCATGTATAAGCAAAAAATAGAATTGATCTTCCAATCTACAATAGAGAAAAAATATGTTGTTGCAGCAGTTAATTATTCCAACATAATCTGGTTCAAGCAACTGTTGTTAGGAATGAAGGAAGAAATCAAGGATCCAATGGTTATCTATTGTGATAACACAAGTGTAATTAACATATCCAAGAATCCATTAATGCACACCAAGACAAAACACATTGCAATCAAGTATCATTTTTTGAGAGAGTTAGCTAAGAGAAAGAGGTCAAATTAGAATATGTGAACACAAAGGAGCAAGTTGCTAACATATTCACCAAGCCATTACCTAAGGATGCTTTTTGTATCTCAAAGATAAGCTAGGGTTCATTCCCCTATCTAATGTTCACTAGAGTACATATTAGTGATGCATAAACCAAGATATATTGAAGATCTATCTAGTTGATGCAAGAATCTCAGAGCATATTGCAAATGAATCAGTACATCAAGTACATTAAAAATTCATTATATGAAGTCTTTGACATTTGATGTCAAAGAGGGAGAGATTAAAACATGTCATTTTCATATCAAAAGAATTGAGAGAGAGAATTTGATCAGACAGAGTCTAAAATAAGATGATAGAGGGAGAATCTTAGAGGGAGTTCTCATGAATGAAGAATCAAAATCAAACTAAGGACAATTTATCCAAAGATTTCTTTGCATAATAAAATGGTGTGTTTCCACCAATACCAAAGAGGGAGATTGTGGAAAACAATTATTCAATTTTATATATTGTCATTGATGTTACAAAAATGTCACACTCCAATTGAGCACAACTAGTAGTAACCGAGTTTAGTTGGGCATCAAAGAAAACTTTAGTATCAGTCGAGCAAAATTCAAAAGGAACCTAGTTTAGAGAACCAATATTAACCAAGTTAATTTAGTCAATGAAGGATTTCAGTAATGAACACGTCAAGTCGATTACCATAGGAGCTCAGTGTAACCAGTGGATCTTCACATCACATGATTGGTGATATGAATAAGTTCATTAAATTCAGGAATCATGATGGAGGTATTGTTATAGTTGGTTATAATGTAACCTATCACATCACTGGGATAAGATCCATTACTCTAGATGGAAAGACTAACATTAATGATGTTTACTTTGTTAATGGATTAAAGCATAAATTGTAAAGTATTAAACAGTTGGTAGATAAAGGTTATCTTTTGCAGTTTACAGAGAACACTTGCATTATCAAAAAAAAAATATGAAAAGCTAATTGGATCTGGAACAAGGTCAAAGGTAATGTATTTTAGTTGAATTCTACTGAAATAACATGTTTAGTTGTTAAAGTGTATAACAGTTGGCCATGACATAGGAGGTTTTTGTTGGAATTCTTTAGAATAATTGGGAGCGGGGGTCAATTAGTTATCCAAGGTCCAAATGCACAAATAATTTTTTTTATAGCTTAGTGAACCCATAAAACATTTATCATCATGCATGCATCCATAAAATTATGCAATCACTTAAAACTTGTAGGTCACTATCAAATCAATTTGTAGAAATATAAAGATGAAACATAACATATTCAATAACACACTTGACACAATGATTTACATGGAAATCCAATTTGGCAAAAACCATAGTAACATGCTACTCTTTCTCACTCTTTTGAAGTGATGCCCCGTGAAAGGCCAACCATGTTAAAGGTTATAATGCTCACTGTTAAACATGACTCGATTAAAGGATTTCAATAACTCTGTTAGGAGTGAACCTTGTTAGAGGGCTTTAGACCATTCACTTAGAATGTCACCTGGTTAAAGGATTTACAAATGATTGTTGGGTCAACCTTAATTGTAAGGATTTACCCAAGACTGATATAATTATTAGAGAGTAATAGTAAGGCTTGATTTGATAACAACTTACAACTCAATTTGCAGATTACAGATATCTATTTCAGTCCTTCATTCTACTTGACTTTCACACACTTCAGCTCTAATATCTTGTTCACCCTTTAAACATCCATACCACTAAGCCTTCTTGCTTAACTTGCCAATTCAGACTCTTCACTTAGGTCACTGAATGAAGCAATACCCTAGACTCCTTGTCTTCCTTAGGTTCTCACACATTACAACCTTTGCTTTTGACCAACCATCCCTATAAATAGAGAATTAAGATATTTTGTCATTCATTCTCCATCATCCAATTTAGGGTTAGGACATATTAGGTAGGATTCAATGAATCTACCCCTTATTTCATTTCATCCCTTTCTAGAAACTTCTCCTTCAATCCTCTTTGAATTCACCTCAAAATTCATTACCATGAATTCTGTGCCACCATCTCATCAATCTTATCTTCCACCTGGTTCACACAATCCAAAAAAACAAATGTGTCAGCTTAAATCCATCAAATTCACAATCTTTCAAATAATGCTAACACTCAACATTAACTTGCTTCTAATGCTCAACACAAATTGCGCTGCTTGGTGTCCTCTGTAAAATCACTCAACACAAACTAAAGTTTATTGCTGCTTAGCATCAACTAAACTTTACTCAACATCAACTATTTTACTCAGCACACATTGAAATAGACTTTTACTCGGCTCCAACTAATTTTTTGCTCAGTTTGTACTGACTTTGCTCGACACTACTATCCATTCGGTCAAGCTTGGTAGACAAACTTTGTTTAACTTGTTCTTCTGAACTTGCTTAGTGTAACCAACCTTTGCAACCTTAAGTAGATTATCAATGCACTATGATATCACCATCTTAGCTAATTTTTGTACTCCTTTTCATACTCCTTTTCATATCATAATTCAACCTTTCCTCTAGGTGCTATTGTTACATCATTTGGTCAAATCCTCTTCATCAATCAAATAAGTGATAGTACTTAAATCATATAAGAAGTTGTCTTACCAACAAATAGAAAGTTTGACATCAGTGACAAAACAATGATTGAAACATATTTATCATACTTGTATCGATCTATTTTCAACAATCTCTCTCATTGGCATTAATGGCAAACCAAACTGACTCGGTTTAAACAGTAAGACCAACACAATACCAAAAAGAAAATAATTCCTTGTATTGACATCTCTCCCTTTATCAACAACTTTCATCTTCTGAATAGGTTACAATTTTTTTTTAATGTTATAATCAATTGACAATCAACTCTTTTTTATGAATCTCTTTGAATTACTTTTATATCTCCCTCTACATCATCTTCCTCTTACTAGGTAGATGTAATCAATAGATACACTTTCTTTCTCAGTAGTTAAAATTTCTCCCTCATACTGTGTGTTAGGATTTCTCCCTTATCTTGTATATATCTCCCTCTTCAACAACAATGCCAAAGACTTTTCATCTTAATATGCAGATATGAACTTCTTTAGTTTCTCCCTTTGTCACCTTGCTTGTGACTAATTTGTAGTTTTAGTTCTTTGATTATTTTAGGTAGCTCCTAAAGTAAGACCCACTGCATCAATATAACATAGGGATATAAGCTTGTTTGATGCAAGGCATTCCTCTTGTTTCTTAGATAGCTTTTGATAGGGGTATCACCCTTAGTTTACCTCTTAGATACTCATGAGCATCCTTAGGTAATACTTTTGTGAAGATATCAGCAATTTGCTCTTTTGTGTTAACATATTCCATCTTCACCTCTTAATCTTGAACTAATTCTCTCAAGTAATGATACTTGATTGCAGTGTGCTTAGTCTTTGTGTGTATCACAGGATTCTTTACTATATTTATAGCACTTGTATTATCACAATAAAATATCACTAGTTCAGTAATCTCTTCCTTCATACCTTTGAGTAGCTATTTGATCCATACAATGTTTGTATAATTTATAGAAACAACAACATATTCAACTTCAGTAATAGGTTGTGAAGTGCAATTTTTTTTCTTACTAGTCTATGTAACCGGTCTCTTGCCTAGGAAAAATGCTTCTCCATTAGTTCTCTTTCTATCATCAACATTTCCAGCCCAATTAGCATCAGTATAGGTTCTCAATTCAAATTTCTCATTTTTCTTATAGTATAGACCATATTCCTTTGTTCCTTTTAGATATCTCATCATTCTCTTTATAACCATCAAATGACTCCCTGGGATTAGTAGAGAATCTTGCAACTATCCCTATAGATAATGTAATATCAGGTTTGCTATGTACTACATATTGTAATTTTCGAATCATAGACCTGTATAATGTTTGATTCACCTCATCTAAATCATCATTCTTTGACAATTTATGTCTTATCACCATAGGTGTACTTACTGGCTTAGAATCCTCTAATCCAAAAGTTTTCAATATCTCCTTTACATACTTTGACTATGTGATGTATATACCATATTTCATCTAATGTTCTTGCAAATCCACAAAGAACTTGATCTCTCCAAACACAAAAATCTCAAATTCTTGCTTCATTTTATTTGTAAAAGCCTTACATAAAGCATCTTGATCTCCAAATATGATATCATCAAGAAAAAATTTAGATAACAAAATACTTTTGCCTTTCTTTGTCTTCAAGTATAGATTATTGCTATCATTAGTCCTCTCAAATCTAGTCTTCACAAGATAATTATGAAGTCTCTCATACCATGCTTTCAGTGTTTGCTTCAAACCATATAAAGCTTTGTGTAATCTACATACCATGTTTTTATTATTAACATCAACAAATCCTTCTAGTTGTTCTATGTAAACTTCTTCCTCTTATATGACATTCAAAAATGTAGATTTAACATCCATTTGATAAACTTTGAAACCTTTGTATGCAGAATAAGCAAGTGGGGTTCTTACTCTTTCCAATCTAGCAATAGGGGCAAATGTTTCTCCATAGTCAATTCCTTCTTCTTGTGCATAACCTTTGCAAACTAATCTTTCCTTGTTCCTTGTGACTTCATCATTTTCATCTAACTTGTTTCTATATACCCACTTGGTGCCTATGAAATTTTGTCTTCTGGTCTAGGAACTAGAGTCCATGTCTTGTTTTTCTCAATTTGTTCAATCTCTTCTTGCATAGCTTTAGTCTAGTACACATAATCTTCTAAGGCATCTCTCATTGTTTTTGGTTCTTCCATACTCAAGAAACATGTATCATTTCTCAACTTGTTCCTTGTCATTGGTCTAGTATCTTTATCTCCAATGATTTGTGCAACATGATGATGTCTCTTGACATATTTAGACAATCTTGGTTCAACTCTAGTTTCTTCATTTGGTCTTTCAACTTCTTAGTCATTATGTTCATCTTTGTCAAGTAGTTTAACATTTATTTTATATATACTAATATTAGAATCAGAATGTGCCTCAACTTTATTTTGTAACTCGACATCTAAATGTAGCTCGATTCCTAAATGCAACTCAACATTCATAGTATGTGACTCGATAGTCACTAAAACTTGCTATTGGTTTGTAACTTTATTTTCAACATCTTCTTCAGCAAGCATACCTTCATAAAAGTATACAAATTATTTGTATTCTTTTGGTACCTTCATGGGTTCAACTTCATACACTTTTGTATATTCATCAAATTGCACATTTGCACTTTCCACAACTTTGTTAGTGTTAATATTTAAACACTTATAAGCTTTACTTCTTGTGGAATGACCTAGGAATATACCTTCTTCACTTTTTGCATCTAGTTTACTATTCTTGAAATCTTTGAGAATAAAACATTTGCTTCTAAATACCTTAAAATATTTTACATTGGGTGAGTATCCATACCATAGTTCAAAAGGTGTTGAATGAGTACATTTCTTGACTTTTACACAATTCAAGGTATAGACAGTTGTATATACAGCTCCTCTCCAGTATTTCAAAGCAACATTTTTCTCCATCACAAGTGTCCTAGCATAGTCTATTACATACCTATTCCTCCTTTCAACAATTCCATTTTGTGGAGGGGTTCTAGGAGAAGATGTCGGTCTTTTGATTCCTTTGCCATTATAGAACATCTCAAACTCATTTTATGTAAATTCTCCTCCTCTCTTAGATCTCAAACATTTTAGACATTTACTTGTTTCCTTCTTAACTATTGCTAAGTACCACTTAAACATTTGGAAAACATCATATTACTGTTTCAAAAACATAACTATCATCATTCTAGAATAATCATCAACAAACAACATAATGTACTTATCTCCTTTGTAGCTTTACACTTCAATTGGTCCGTACAAGATAGTATGAACAATCTCTAGTATTCCTTTAGAGGTATGAGTTTTACTCTTAAAACTTGACTTTATCATTTTGCCAAACTGACATTGTTTGCACATTATATTATTAGGCTTCTTCAACTTATGCAAACCTCTAACTTTTCTCATGTTACTAATACTGACCAAGTTATCAAAATTAACATGACATAACCTCTTGTGCCATAGCCACACATCATCAAATTTTACAACTAGATAAGTAACATCCTCTATATCAAGGTAGAATAGATTACTCCTAGTTTGATCACCCTTTCCAATCAGTTTTCCATCACTATCATATATCTTAGCAATCTTATTTTCAAACTTAACCTTACATCCTAAATTATTCAGTTGTGATGCTTAACAAATTATAGTTAAGTCCTTCGACATAGTAAGCATTGTCACAAAAAAATATTTTCTATAAGTTTGATAGAATCTTTTCCTTTTATCAAACATGGTGCATCATTACCAAATCTTACACTATTTCCATCATAATAATTCAAGGTAATGAACTTACTTTTATCTCCAGTCATGTGATGTGAACACCTACTGTCAATGATCCATCCATCATTCTTGTTCAGACAAGACACAACTGTAGTTGCCTCATCTTCATTAGATTCATCCTTCATTGCAACATAGACCACTTCATCATCATATTCATCATATTGATCTATTATTTCCTCTTCAGTAATGTAGCAAAACTTCTTACCTTTGTCTTTTTAATCTTTCTTGTCTTCATCTCTTCTAATTTTGTACTTGTCACCACCTCTACAGTTCTTCTTCTCTAGACATCTAGTAGCAATATGACCAACCTCATTGCAATTGAAACAAATGATAGGTAGTTTACCTTTAAACTTGCCTTTAGCTCTATGAAATCTCCTTGCCAATAGTGCTTCAAGTTGATCTACATCCTTCTCATTTGTATCACTGTCACTAGACACATATTTTGTTTTTTTCTTCTTCACATTAGGTTCCTTGAATGACAACTTAACTTTGAAAGCAGATTCAATATTTTCAAGTTTGTAATTATCAAAGTTAGATAGCTCAAAAGCAGTGAGTCTACCTACTAGATTTTCAAGAGTTAAAACATTCCCTAATATACATCTTAGTTCTTGTATTGTAGAAACTATAATAGTATATATAGACAGTATTATTCTTAAAACTTTGCTTAGTATAGTATCATCATCTATTATACCAGTAAATCCTCTTATTGCATTAACAACATCTTTTATCCTTGAGCAATATTTTCACGTTCTTGCATTCTCATATCATCAAACTTTATTTTGAGACTCTTAGATTTGGCTCTTAGAAC
Source organism: Cupressus sempervirens (assembly GCA_028749045.1). Classification (NCBI taxonomy): domain Eukaryota; kingdom Viridiplantae; phylum Streptophyta; class Pinopsida; order Cupressales; family Cupressaceae; genus Cupressus; species Cupressus sempervirens. The sequence continues at coordinate 670,699,948 of CM053783.1, read as the reverse complement.
ATTCTTGTCTCCTCCATAGATGGTGTGTAAAGCATCCCACATTTTCTTTACACTATCAAGACTTTTGATATCATCAAACTCAACATAGCTTAGGGTAAAGGCAATCTCTAACATTGCCTAGTTGTGTTCTTTCTTCTTTTTGAGATCCTTATCAGTTAGGGCACTAGTAGGATCAACATGCTCAGTAGTAATTATAGATTGTGCATGATCTCCAAGTCCTTGAAGGTGTAGCTTTATCAAAATTTTCCATGTAAGAAAGTTATCTCTATCAAGCTTGGGTACTTCTCTTTTTGACATCTTGATCTTTGTGCTTCTAATACCTTCAAACTAGTCCACTTAAGCAGATGGCTCTGATACCAATTGTTGGAATTCTTTAGAATAATTGAGAGGGGGGGGTGTGAATCAATTATCCAAGGTCCAAATGTAGAAATAAAACTTTTCATAGCTTAGTGAACCCATAAAACATTTATCATTATGCATGCATCCATAAGATTATGCAATCTTAAAACTTCTAGGTTATTGTCAAATCAATTTGTAGAAATGTAAACATGAAACATAATAGATCCAATAACACACTTGACATAATGATTTACTTGGAAACCAAATTCAAGAAAAACCACCAGTAACATGCTACTCTTTCTCACTCTTTTGAAGTGATGCCCTGTGAAAGGCCAATCCTATTAAAGGTTATAATGCACACTATTAAATGTGACCTGGTAAAAGGATTTCAATCACCCTGTTAGGAGTGAGCCTTGTTAGAGGACTTTAGACCATTCACTTGGAATGTCACCTGGTTAAAGGATTTACAAATGATTTTTAGGTCAACCTTAATTGTAAGGATTTACCCTAGACTGATACAATTATTAGAGACTAATAGTAAGTCTTGATTTGATAACAACTTACAACTCCATTTACATATTATATATCTCTATTTTTGTCCTCCATTCTACTTTGCTTTCACACACTTCAACTTTGAGAGCTTGTTCACCCTTCAAGCATCCATACCATTAAGCCTTGTTGCTTAACTTTCCAATGTAGACTCTTCACTTAGGTCACTAAATGAAGCAATACCTTAGATTCCTTGTCTTCCTTAGGTCCTCACACATTACAACATTTGCTTCTGACTAGCGATCCCTATAAATAGAGAATTAATATATTTTTCCATTCATTCTCCATTGTCCAATTTAGGATTAGGATAGATTAGGTAGGATTTAATGAATTTGCCCCTTATTTCATTTCATCTCTTTCTAGAAACTTCTCCTTCAATCTTCTTTGAATTCACCTCAAAATAGTTTATCATAAATTCTATGCCACCAGCTCATCATCTTATCTTCCACCTAGTTCACACAATCCAAAAAAATAAACTTTTTGGCTCAAATCCATCAAATTCATGATCTGTCAAATAATGTTGACACTCGACATTAACTTTATTTTGATGCTTAGCACAAATTGCATTGCTCGACATCCTCTATAAAAACACTCAAGATGAACTAAAGTTTACTAGTGCTTGACATCAACTAAACTTTACTTGGCATCAACTATTTTACTTGGCATACACTAAAATAGACTTTTACTCAACTCCAACTAATTTTCTGCTCGGCTTGCACTAATTTTTTTTGGCACCTACTACCCATTTAGTCAAGCTTTGTAGACAAACTTTGTTTAACTTGTTCTTCTGAACTTGCTTAGTGTAACCAACCTTTGCAACCTTAAGTAGATTAGCAATGCTCTATGATATAATTGTCTTAGTTATTCTTGTACTCCTTTTCATATCATAACTCAACCTTTCCTCTAGGTGCTATTGTTACATCATTTGATCAAATCCTCTTCAAAAATCAAATAAGTGATAGTACTTAAATCATATAAGCAATTGTCTTACCAATAAATAGCAAGTTTGACATCAGTGACTAAACAATGATTGAAACATATTTATCATACTTGTATCAATCTGTTCTCAATAGTTTTGTCATATAAAATTTGATAACATTGTAAAGGTTAGTAGAAATTTTTTAGTTAGAGATCTTCCTAAGATAATAGAGCTTACTAATGTTATTTGCAAAGAATGTATCTTGGCTAAGAAAAAGAAGGTATCACTTCCTAGCAATAAGTTCACTACTACAGAGAAGTTGGAGATTATTCAGACTGATTTGAGTGGTCCCTCAAGGACAAAAGTATTCTATGGAGAACGGTATTTCATGATTTTTGTTGATGATTTCACTAGAATGATGTTGGTAGCACTTCTTAAAGAAAATTCTAAAGCACTTGAGAAATTTAAGATATTCAAGAATAGAGTTGAGAATGAATCTAGTGTTAAAATAAAATGTTTGAGATCTGATAAAGGAGGAGAGTTTACCTCTAGAGAGTTTAACATGTTTTTTAAAGAGAATGAAACATGGGAATTAGTCCCAAGACCTAAAGACAAGAATGTTATTGGAACCAAATGGATATTCAGAAACAAGATGAATGAGCAAGGCGAAGTTTTAAGAAACAAGGCTAGAATTGTGTGGAAAGGATATTCACAACAAGAAGGAATAGACTATGAGGAGATTTATGCTTCTAGAGCTAGAATGGAAGCAGTAAGAATGTTCTTGACATATACAGAAAACAAGAAATTCAAAGTATATCAAATGGATGTAAAATCAACCTTCCTAAATGGAGAAATTGAAGAAGAGGTATACATTGAGTAGCCTGAGGGTTTTCCTCTCACAGAAGAAATATCTATATGGTTTGAGGTAATCACCTAGAACCTGGTATGCAAGGTTGGACAACAATTTGGAAAACTTGGATTTTCTAAAGGTACAACATATAGAACTTGTATTTGAAATAAATAGAGAATAATTTGTTGATAATAGTAATATTTGTTGATGACATAATATTTGGAGGTAATGATGAAGCAAGTGATAAGTTTTCTGAAGAAATGAAGAATGAGTTTGAGACAAGCATGATAGGAGAAATGAAGTTTTTCCTTGGTTTGCAAATTGTTCAAAACAATGATGGAATTTTTATTTCACAAGCCAAGCCTTTGAAAGACTTGTTGAAGAGATTTGGCTTGGAAAAGGTGTAAGCCTATTGGTAGACCAATGATAATTGGTCAAAAGTTATTTAGCAAAGACGAGACACCTATAGTTGAGAAGAAGTACAAATCCATGATTGTAGGTTTGTAATAATTGACACACACGAGACCATATATAGAAAATGCATTTGGGATTGTAGCTAGATTTCAAGTTGGTCCTAAGGACTATCACTATGCAGTGGTAAAAAGGGTATTCAAATATTTGAAGGGGATATCTGATTATGAAAATGGTATGAAAGATCAAGTGATTTCACTTTATGTGCATATATTGATGCGGATTAGGCAAGCAGTATGGATGATAGAAAGAGCACTAGTGATGGAGCATTCTTTCTTGGAGGAAGATTGGTTTCTTGGCTAAGAAAGAAACACAATTGTATCTTGCAAAGTACAGCTAAGGTGGAGTATGTGGTAGCAACAAATAATTGTAATCAAGTGATGTGGATGAAGCAGATGCCGAAAGATATTAAGATAGAATTTTAAGAACTTGTTATCATAAATTGTGATAACACAAGTATAGTGAGTATGTCTAAGAATCCTATATTGCATTCTAAGACTAAGCATATATCCATTAAGTATCATGTTTTGAGAGAGAAAGCAATAGAAAAGGAAAATAGATTGGAGTATGTTAGTATTAAAGATCAGATTGTAGATATCTTTATTAAGCCCTTACCTAAAGATACATTTGAGTACTTGAGAGGTATGCTTGGGGTTATGCCCCTTACTACTTTAGAGTAGACGATGCAACGATTACATCAGTCTAGTGGTACATAGCACTATTATTATATTGGACTAAATGTTGATGCTTTTTGTATGGAGGAGTATTTGTTACGAGCCAAGTCATTGAAAACTCTTGGTATTTGGTCTTGAATAGTGCCTTTGGACACTCGAGCGGGTTGAAGACTTAGAGTAGTAAATTGACATAATGAGGCCTTTATCATTGATGTCAATGGGGGTGAAGAGTGAATTAAAAAAATATCATCTCCTAAGTGTGTATGGGGAAGAAGAGTGCATCTCCTAAGTGTGTATGGGAGAGAAGAGTGCATGAAAATCTCTACTTTATTAGGGAGATTTAAAAAGATTCATGTAAGAAAGGAGGAATGTCTCTACGAGTGAGATATGCAACATGAAGAATTATGATGAATGGTGAGTTGTTTAATGTGAACAAATGTTGCCAATACTAAAGAAGATGTAGAACAAAGTATTGTTCTAGAGGATTTCAGATTTGATTGATGAAGAGGATTTGAAAAGATGAGTTTAGTAGCAACAACAATGTGTTGTTTGGTATTCTTGAAACTTAGATGTTTTTCATCTATGTTGCCATCAATGCCAAAGGGGGAGATTTCTAGCATGAATGTTGATGGTATTTCTTTGGGGGAGTATCCTAAGCATTGGAGGGTATTGACATGTTGCATTCATGACTGTGTTTGTCATTGATGTCAAACATAAATCATACCTGTACGAACATAGTTTTGATGTACAAGTGAAGCACATTTAAGGACATGTTGTACCTCATGTCTTGATGATGAGGTTAAATGTGCAGAGTCTAAGTCGAAGATGTATGGAAGTTATAAGTGATGTACAAAGAGAAATGTAGAGATAGAGTGCATGGAAAGTAGTTTCTAATGATCCTATTATATCTTCTAGTAGAGACATAATTTGGTGATGCACAATCTGCCAGTGATTGAAGATAGTCTGATGGTGACATCAGTGAGTGCACAAGCCCTAGTGTCACATATGTGTAGTTTTGTATATACTATGAGCCAATAGTGCTATTATAATTGCAAATTAAATAATTATCTTATTATAATTAATTTGGAAAGCTTCAAGGCTGACTCAAGTAATTATTTGAAGATAGGGTATAAAGGAAAAATGTTAGATTGTGGTGACTGATCAGGAAAGTACTGTACATACTTCATAAATTCTTTGGGCCCTATTTTATCAGGATTTTGGGCTAACATGTAATTATTAATTATAACCCTAAAGTGGTTAAAATACTTGTATAAAAGGGTTTAGGGTTAGGGATTGTTTCATAAGTTGTGATGCGAAATTGGTTCTTGCGGTGATATTGAGCTGTAATGGATTATGGATTGTAATCAGGTTGTAACACTAGATCATAAAAATATTGGACTTGTTGTTTCGTGGACATAGCCTAGGGATTGGGAGAACCACATTATATCTTGGTGCTTTGTGTTCTTTTCTGTGTGATCTATTATTGGCTATATTTGCATGTAATTGTTATTTTCATCCGTGGTTTAATCCTAACAAATAAGAATTGGAATATATGTTCCATGTGAAGTGTGAAAAGGAGCAGATTGTTTGGTGAACACAAGTAAGCAATTCAAAAAATTATTGGATGTGAGATTTGTGATCTGGTTACAAGATCAAAAGGAGTAGAGGTCCACTTGATAGGATAGATAAAGAGGAAGGAAGTGTAATTCAATTATATTATTCTACAAGGAATAATATAGAGATCATTTGGATAGTGGGTTCATTAGTCTTGCCCTTGAAGCTATTTGGACGGTGGGTTTATCTACCTTCCACAACTCTTAACAGGATTGATATGTACTGAATGTTGTTATAGCCTCCCAATAGGGTCCATCCTCTAACAAAGAATATTTATATTAGTACATCATCTTGTGGGTATCATCCCCACCAGGGTTTTCCCTCTGATCAAGGGTTTCCCTAGTTAGCATATTTGGTGTTATTGTGCATGAGTAGTTGGTTGTGGTTTATGATTATATTGTTCACTAGTTAAGTTTGATTAAGGTTGATAATTATGATAATGGTTTGATAATTGTTTCACCCCCACCTCTCAATTATATTGGTGGACTATATCTTATAACAAGAGTATCCATGGAGCGACAAATAATATTCTAATCAAGGAGGATCTAAAGGATAAACTAGAACAATGATTTGAATCTGCAAATCAATCGCTTCATCCATCAGGTCAATCATTGTTACTCTCTAAAAATTATAGCAATGAAGAAATCTCTTAACAAAGTTGACTTAACAATAATTTTTTAAAATCCTTTGACAAGGTGGCATTTCTAGATTAAAGTATCTAAAGACCTCTAACAAGGCCAATTCCTATCAGGGTGATTCAAATCCTTTAACAGGGTAACACTTAACTATGTATTTTGTAACCTTTAACTGGGCTGGCTCCTAATAGAGCTCCTTCAAAAAAGTGAAAATTTTTAACTAGTTGCATTAGTGGTTTTCCCAAATTGGGTTTCCACATTAAATCTTGGTGACTCACGTGTTCATGTTTTGCAATATTTATCTAGTTCTAACCAAGCAGTGCAAGATCTTGGCTTACTAAGAAGTTTGTAAATACATTCAAGGGACTTGGAATTATTTTTGTGGTAAGTTATTCACCCCTCTCCTCTCAGTTACTTCTCTTATATTTCCAACAATAGATTGATCCACATTCCTCGAACTATGTAAAGCCAAAATTTGTCTTCTATTCTGCTAGTCTTCAAAAAATAACTAGTATGTTGACATCAATGAAAAAATCCATCATCAATGCAACACACAAACTATGAATCATGTCTCCAGCACTACTAGGATATCCCCCCATCAGAATACCATCGACATTCATACTAAAAAAACTCCACTCTAGGCGGTGATTGTTGTTATCTTAATCCAGCTTTAGTGTACATATCACATTATCATCCTCGTAATTTCACATACTTCACTACATAATGGAGGATGTTCCACCTTTGGTAGACATGTGATTCCACCTTGTGTAGGTGATAGGTTATCTTCTCCTTATCATTGTTTCTTATCATCATTCATATATAAGGAGGCCTATTGTAATGCCTCTTGTGTTAGCAGTTTGTACCTTTTCTATTTTGATTTGAGAGATATTTCATACTCATATTATGTGTACCTTGAGATGACCTTAGAGTCGAATGTTATACTTTGATTTTAATACCATAGATGCTTTACTGCTATGCTATTTATTTTATTATATTTGCATGTTGATGCCATTTAGAGATGACAGTAGGTCTATGATGATATCTAATTATATGGTATTTGGACATATTGTCTGATTATGTTATGTGATGGATTTTATGCTATGGTGATTTACTTCATTCTTGCTTTAGTATGCTATATGTGAACATGAGTAATGTAAATGGATTAATTAGGTATTTAATGCATTATTGCTTTGGCTATGATATTATATGCAATTACACTTGATCGTGTATTTTAGTGTGCAGGAATTATATCCTTGGTAGTGGTCTGTGGAGTTAGTGATTCAACTATTCATATTTTACCAATGTCATCACTGTATGGTCAACATATCCTTATTTTAATTTTTTTAATTAGACCTTTTGGTGATTATTAAATTTGAACTCATCTGCATTATGTGATTAGACAAGTGAGGATATCTGTGCATTTAGAGGTTCACATTGTCATGAAAGTTAAGGGATTTTCTGTGATTTTGGGTTTTAAATCTTATTGAATTTAATTTTTGGTAGCTTTTCCTTAGGTGAATTTCTATTACAAGGAATAATCTATTTCATTTGGGTTGATTCGAAGTCTAGCTAGCCAAACTTGCTATTTTCCCTAATCGACTATTCACTAAAAAAGTGAATAAGTATTGAAAAAGGGATTTATTTTCTCACTTCTCATTTTTAAAATTTAGAAATTGGAGAACTTTTCTGAAATCCTCTTTCTGAAGAATTGGTTTTCTATTTGTTGTGAGAGTTGTGAGCATTGGATCTTCACAAGGTCAGTCTCATTGGATCTAGCTCGAGGAGACCTTGCTTTGCCATCACTTTTGGTAGTATCGGTGGGTTATTTATTTTATTAGGCTAATTTTAGTTTCTGCCCCTTTTGCTATTAGGTAGGGCTTTCCTATTTTCTTATTTGTGCTTTGTTCTAACTTCTATTTTTGGTAGCAGTTTGTTAGGAGGCTGAGAATCAATATTCCCCTCTATTTTTGTTTACTGGTTCTGCCCCATTGGTCAGGTATGAACATTTTCCCTATTTTTGGGATGAGGGTTTGGGGTTTCTCACCGTTATACTAGCCATTTTTGCATATAGTGTCTGAACCCAAATTTTATTAAATTTTTGAAGGTTTTGTGTCCAAAGACTGAATGGGTTTTAATTTCAAAGTTTCCAATTTTTGGGATTTTCACCTCATTTTACGTGCCACCCTATTTTCTCAAGTTTTCTTGGCATGAGTTGGTCATGGACTTGGATCATTTGTTTGGATGTTAGTCAAGCCTTTATTGCACTTTTTTGTTGCATTGGGATGCATGCCACATCTATCCTTCTGAGTCTATTTTTGGTTGAGTGACTTTTTGCATTGTGTTCTCATCCAATCCTTGTATTATGATCTTCTTGATGGTGGTGCACCACACATGAGTACGTGTGTGTACAATTCTTAAGTGACTTGCAAGGCCTGATCTTTCATGGTACTTTTAGAAGTTATGATCATTGAGGTTGGGTTGGGAATTTTCATACAGGTCTATGGGAACTCATTGTTGGATGAGCATGGGTAGGGTAGGGTAGCATATGGAGGGGGCTCCTATCTTGCAGCTTGGCAATCATGGCGGCATAGGTTGGTAGAGGGGGCTTTAATTAAGTGATAACTAAATAAAACAATGGGTTTAATAAAACTTAAGATAATGAAAAATGTTATGTGCTAGAGCCTTCCATTGAGGGAGTTGAATCTACACGATCTGAGCTTGGACTTGTCGATGCCAAGCGACTCTCCATGATGTCAGCCCCTACTTAGCAGCCCACTGAGTGTCTGACCAGGACCTATAGTTTATGCATTATCTATATTCTTTGTTTTAGTCATCATACTATTTGGCATGTGTGTTAGCCATGGACGTTGTGCTTTATGTGTGTTTGTGGTTGGATCATTATCTCCATCAACATGATGGGAGTGGACCTGTGGGTTCCATGTGGTTGGGAGGCGTAGCTACCTATATCACTGTTGGGGACCAATATACAAAGATAGTCTACTACTCCAGTGCAATCATTGCTGGATATTTTCACTTGCTACTTTGAGTTTCAGAGTATGCTTTCTTGTGATTTATGCTTTCATTAGAATGGTTGTATATCATGTTTAGGTGATGTTAATTTATTAACACATTTCTTCTCTATGATGATTATCATATGATGGATGATGTTATCTATTTTGTAGGATTATCTTGTGCTTTACTTCTAGCATGTCAGATTTTCTTATTCTTATATTATAGCATGTTTTAGTAGTGTCATCCTTATAAGATAGTACTGACGATCTAATTGGTAGTTTGGGATGTTACGCGTGGGGGATGGCTAGGGCCCATGATGGTCTTATGATGATATTATGGTTGGAAGGAACCATGTACTTAGTTTGGTTGTTCAGTTCAATGCGATGTTGTTTTAGTTTATTATGATGTTGCTTTAGTACACTGCAATGTTTTCTTCTGTACTTTCCCTTCACTGCTTGTTAGATGGTTAGATGTAGTTTTCATCTTTTAGTATTGTGTTCAAGTGTTTATGCCTCAAATTGTGGATCCGATACTCTGGTGTGGAGGTTCTAAACTCTATTTTAGTCTTTTTGTCCTTGGAGCATTTTATGCATCTTTTGGGTGACCATGTGTCAACATGAGGAAATACTATAAAGTGTCGCATGCCCAAAAGAGATCTATTGTATCATCCCTAATTGTATCACATGTCTCTTAGAGAAATATAATGTGATACATTCTAGTATTGAACCCCCTTTGAAGAAGTGTCACATGATACTCGTAAAGTATCGCATGTCCTTTAGAGGAGTGTCACCCAAACCTTGAAAGTATTGCCCCCTTTTTTGAGAAAGGTCTTACAATACTAGAAAGTATTGCCTGGTATTTGCAAAAACCTATCCATGCGGACATTGGACACTTTTTAGTTTGACCCAAACTTTTTGGGAAGTGTTTTGGCTACCCTCTTGGGTGCTCTTCAATCCTTTTCCATTGCATTTTGAATTTGGAGTGTTTTAATTCAAATTTAGTTATGCATCTTCTATAGTCAATCATTTTGGTCAATAGTGGCGTTTGGAGATCCATTGGTGTCAGGATGTTTGGTTAGTCTTCCATTTTGATCTTTGTGATCCTCATGTGTTGTATGTCATGTGTATCCATACTTGTTTTTTAAATTTTTTTATCTTGGCTTATATTTATCCTTTTTTCCAAGGATCTCCAGGCAAGGCATTACATTTGGTATTAGAACCCATGTTGCAACATTGGGATCTCTATGTTATGCTTCCACTATGGTTTTGTTTTCTATTATGTATTGTTATATTATGGTTGCTATTTTGATATCTTTTTAGTTCATGGTTTTGACTCATATGCTTATGACCTAGTTGTTCTGACATTGTCTTGTTGTTCCCATAGTGATGCCTCCTGCACATAGACCTAGTAGTTGGGGTGGTACCTATAGTGGTAACCGTGGAGAACACCAAGAAGAGGGACATCAAGAAGGAGATGCAGAACAAGGTAATAATGAACAAAATGGCATGGGTGCATTAATGTCAGTGCTTCAAGAGATTCTTTCTCAGTTGGGTCCTCATGTAGAGGAACACCAATAGGATCATAACCAAGAGGAGAGAACCCATCATGGGGATTCCCACCATTCAAAGTATAAAGAGGAGGAACATGAATGTGAACATTCCTGTACTCCACTAGGTGGTCGTAGGCACCGTCAGGGTGGTACGGATCACAACAATGAAGATTCCATCTGGTTGGATATCATGAAGTCTCTTCATCAATCCAAACTACCATTGTATGATGGTAAGGGAGGTGGCCTCAAGGCATAAACTTGGTTATTGGACATGGAGTGTTTCTTCACCATGTACCCATATGCAACCAATTTGAAGGCACATTGTGTGATTATGCAATTGAGGGACCACAAATCAGTATGGTGGAATATTGAGGGGCAGAAGCTCTTGATTAGTGTTCTGGATCTGACTTGGGAGATCTTTGAGGAGAGGTTCCGAGAGAGATTCCTATCCCCTTAATTCAGAGAGGCTCATGCTAATGAGTTCCATGCAATCTGACAAGGAAACATGAAAGTGATCAATACCAAATCTAGTTCTTTGAGCTTAGGCAGTACTCATTTTATAATCATGATGATTTACTCTTTTCTCATCATTTCATCTGAGGCCTTAAGGATGCCCTGATTGGAGGAGTTTGTATGCATCAGCCTAAGACTCTTGTTCTCACAATAGAGAAGGCACATATCATAGAGGAAAATCTGGCTAGAGGTTTCAATAGCAAATTTGGTTCTCAGAACCAAAGTGCTTGGAATTCAGGGTAGGATGCACAATTTACCCAGTCCTCTAATAAGGGCCAAGCCCAATCAGAACCCTCTCAGGGTAATTATCATAGTAAGGGTAAGAAGAGGTTTTGGGGAAAGGGTGGATAGTCTTTTGATACCTCAGGAAAGAAAGGAGATAACTAGAATCGAGACAAAAATCTCAGCAGGATCATCCTCCTCAAAATGTGTAGTAGAATTCTAGCAAGGGCAGTGCACCTTATCATAGTGCTACCCAGGGTGGTCACAAAATAGGTTCCAAATTTGGAGGAAACTATTATTCTTGTGGCTAGCCCAACCATAAATCTTTTGAGTGCTTCATTAAACCATTTTGAGGACCTGGTAAGGGCACAGTGAGATCTGAGCCTACAATAGAAGATGTTGGTAGGAATCACCGAGTATTTGCGACATTTGACAACTGCCAAGAAGATCATCAAGGTACAATAGTCGAGGCTACAGGTATGTTGCATGGTATTTCATCTTCAATTTTATTTGACTCAGGTGCTTCTAATTCTTTCATATCACCATCTCTTGTTCAACGATGTGGGCTAGTGGCAGTGCATCAGGTTGATAGGTGATAGGTTGAGTTGGCCATGGGTTCCAAGATGGTTGTGGATTTGTTAGTCGGAGGTTGTTTTCTAAATTTGGGAATCTTCACCACCACATTAGATCTTTGCATCCTACCGCTAGGATCGTATGATAATGTGTTGGGCATGGATTGGTTAGCCACCCATCAAGTGAATATTGATTACCATCATAAGATGGTACAGTGTGTTGATGACACAAGTGGAACTTTTGGGAGTTTAGAGACTAGTCTCACTTCAAATGATCTCAACTAATCAACTGAAGTGGAGTGTACAAAAGGGTTGTCAATTGTTTCTTATGTCTATCAGTGATCTTGAGGAAGCTGAGATCCATACAGTGACACTTGATGATCATCCACTCCTTCATGAGTATGCCGATGTGTTTCTTGATGAGATTCTAGGTATGCCACTGTAGTGTGACATTGATTTTTGGATTGATCTTGTACGAAGAGTGGAGCTAATTTCACGAGCTCCTTACCGTATGACTACTCAAAAGTTGAGTGATCTTAGATTATAGTTAGAGGAATTATTGTCCGAAGGCCATATTCATCCTAGTGTATCCCTATGGGGTACACCAGTCATCTTCATGAAGAAGAAGGATGGATCTTTGTAGAAGGCCATATTGACTACTAACAATTGAATAAGGTGACAATGAAGAATTGGTATCCTTTATCAAGGATAAATGACTTGTTCGATCAAATGAAGGGAGCACAAGTGTTCTCAAAGATTGATCTAAAGTTAGGATAGCATCAACTTCATATCTAGGAGGTTGATATTCATCGAACAACATTTCATACTCAGTATGGGCATTATGAGTTAACGGTTGTACCCTCTGGGTTAACTAATCACCATTAGTATTTATGAGTTTAATGAATGATGTATTTTGCACTTACCTTGATCAATGTGTCATTGTATTCTTAGATAACATATTGATTTATTCAAAGACTATGGAGGAGCATGATGTCCATTTATGTTAGGTATTGTAGTGCTTGAGAGACCATCAGTTGTATGGAAACTTGAGTAAATGTGAGTTCTTTTAGTCAAAGGTGAAGCATTTGGGATACATCATCACCAATGATGGAATTGTTTTGGATCTGGAGAACATTTGTGCTATCATGGATTGGTCAGTACCCACTAATGTCTCAGAAGTTTGTAGTTTCATGAGATTGGCAGGGTACTACCGTTGCTTCATGAAGGATTTCTCATGAATATATCATCCCATCACTTCTCTTCAGTGGAAAGGAAAGAAGTATGTTTGGTCAGAGTAGTGAGACAACATTTAATACTCTTAAGGAGTGTTTGACTAGTGCACTAGCCCTTGCAGTGCCTAATCCTGCAGGTAATTTCATGGTTTGCACAAATGCTTTGTTGGAAGGTGTGGGTGTGGTGTTGATGTAGGATGGTTGAGTGATTGATATGAGTTTAGAAAACTCAATGAACATAAGATTAACTACCCCACTCATCATTTGGAACTCACAACCATACTGCATGCTCTTGTTCGATGGAGACATTTCCTTTTGGGACACAGGTTTGAGTTGCATAGCAACCATAGGAGCTTGCAGTATATCTTTAGTCAGCCAAAACTGAATGCATGGCATCATCATTGGATGGAGTTCTTGTGCAAGTATGACTTTGATGTTCATTACATTAAAGGGAAGGAGAATGTCATCACAGATTCCTTGAGTAGGAGATGACATGAGGTATCAGTGATGTCATTGGGAGTGGATCTGTGAGGTCGTATCTTGAAGTCCTTGCCTAGTGACACTTAGTATCAAGAGGTGAGGGTAGAGATCGAGTCTGGACTTACCCTTGAAGCAAGATTTTCAAGTTATATGCTTGATTTTGATGGATTGCTATGACACTTGGGGCATATCTATGTACCCATTTTGAGAAATCTTTGTACCTTGGCTTTATCAAAAATGCATCATGTATTGTATTTCCACACATCCCAGTGTCAAGAAGATGCATTTTGATCTTAAATAGCTATACTTATGGGTAGGGATGATATGTGATGTTGCTAATTTTGTTGCTAGATGTCTTGAGTGCTAGAGAGTGAAGGCGGAGCATTAGCATTCAACAGGTCTTTTGCAACTATAAACCATTCCAAAGTGGAAATGAGATACAATATCTATTGATTTTATCAATGGGTTGCCTATGTCATCACAGAGACATGATTGTATTATGGTGATAGTGGACAAGTTGTCCAAGGTAGCACATTTTTCACCCATGAGAGAATCCTACACAACTTCTTCTATAGCACATGTTTTCTTGGAAGATATTGTTCATTTGCATGGGATTCCTCATTGGATTATTTTATATAGAGATCCAATGTTTACTTCTACGTTGTGGACATCTCTCCAACATGCTTTGGACACACAACTCAATTTCAGTCCATCTTATCACCAGAGATCGATGGTTAGACTGAGAGAGTGAATAAGGTTTTGGAGGATACGCTTCACATTTATGTTATGGACATATAGGTGAAGAGGAAGGACTATTTGTACCTTATTGAATTTTCATACAATAATGGGTATCATAGTTCTCTTTGCATGTCACTTGTTCAAGCCTTATATGGTAGATTGTGTTGTACCTCTTTGAGTTGGGATCGTTTAGAGGATCGAGTTCTTTTGGGTCCAAAGATGCTTCAGGATATGGAGCGGTAGGTTGTTCACATTAGAGAGCATTTGATTACTTCTTAGGATAGGTAGAAGAAGTATTTAGATTCCCATAGGTTGGATCATCACTTTTCTGTAGGTGACAGGGTGTTTTTGAGAGTGCAGCCAAGGAAGAGCCCCATCTGTTATGGGAAAGGCTCTAAGTTGGCGCTACATTTTGTCAAACCATTTGAGATCCTTGAGAGGATTGGTCCTATTGCTTATTGACTAGCTTTGCTACCTAACCTATCACACATCCATGATGTTTTTCATGTTTCTATTTTGAGGCAATATATTTTGGATGTGACCCATGTTCTTGATTGGGATGCTTTTTAGGTAGCAGATGGGCATCTTACTTTGGAGCCCATTCATATCCTATAGCACTAGAGGCTGACCTTGTGAGGTTGGGACATCGAGCAGGTAAGGGTCCAATAAGACTTGAGCGATGAGACCTTTGCAACTTGGGAAGATGCTACACAATTGAGGAGATCATACCCCTATCATTTTGCTGGCTTCTAGAAGTAAGCCTATGCTAGCGGGGGAGGAAATAGTACCTCTTGTGTTTGTAGTCTATACCTTGTCTATTTTGATTAGAGAGATATTTGATACTCTTATTATATGTACCTTGAGATGACCTGAGGGCCAAATGTTATACTTTGATTTCAGTACCATAGATGCTTTACTGCTATGCTGCTCAACTAATCATATTTGCATGTTGATGCCATTTTGAGATGGCAATAGGTCTATGATGATATTTGAATATCTGGTTTTTGGACATATTTTCTGATTATGTTATGTGATGGATTTTATGCTATGGTGATTTACTTCATTCTTGCTTCAATATGCTATATGCAAATGTGAGTGATGTAAATGGATTAATTAGGTATTTAATGGATTATTGCTTCAGCTATGATATTATATGCAATTATACTTGATCATGTGTTTTAGTGTGCAAGCATTATATCCCTAGTAGTGGCCTATGGAGTTAGTGATTCAACTATTCATATTTTACCAATGTCATCCTTGTATGGTCGATGTATCCTTATTTTAATTGTTTAAATTAAACCTTTTAGTGATAATTAAATCCGAACTCATCTACATTATGTGATTAGACTAGTGAGTGTGTCTATGGATTTAGGGGTTCACATTGTCGTGAAAGTTGTTAAGGGATCTTCTGTGATTTTGGGTTTTAAATCTTATTGAATTTAATTTCGAGCAGCTTTGCCTTAGGTGAATTCCTATTACAAGGAATAATTTGTTTTTGTTTGCATTGATTTGGAGTCTAGCTAGTCTAACTGGCTATTTTCCCTAATCGACTATTCACTCGAAAAGTGAATAAGTATTGAAAAAGGGATTTGTTTTCTCACTTTTCATTTTACAATTTAGAAATTGGAGAGCTTTTCTGAAATCCTCTTTCTAAATGATTGGTTTTCTATTCGTTGTGAGAGTTGTGAGCATAGGATCTTCACAAGGTCAATCTCGTTGGATCTGGCTTAGGGAGACCTTTCTTTGCCGTCACTTTTAGTAGTATCAGTAGGTTATTTATTTTATCAGGTTGATTTCAATTTCTATCCTTTTTGATATCATGTAGGGCTCTCACATTTTCTTGTTTTTGCTTTGTTTCAGCTTTTGTTTATGGTAGCAATTTGTTAGGAGGTTGACAACTAGTGTTCCCCTCTGTTTCTATTTGTTGGTCCTACCCGATTGGTCAGGTATGAACATTTTCCCTATTTTTGGGATGGGGGTTTGGGGTTTTACACCAATATGCTAGCCATTTTTGAATATGGTGTCCAAACCCAAATTTTATTGGATTTTTGAAGGTTTTGAGTCCAAAGACCAAATGGGTTTTAATTTTGAAATTTTCCAAAATTTGGGGTTTTTACCTCATTTTGTGTGTCACCCTATTTTCTCAGGTTTTCTTGACATGAGTTCGTCATGGACCTAGATCATCCATTTGGATGTTAGTTAGACCTTTATCACACTTTTATGTTGCATAAGGATGCATGTTGCATCCATCCTCCCGAGTCTATTTTCGATTGAGTGACTTTCTACACTGTGTTCTCATCTAGTCCTTATGTTATGATCTTTGTGATAGTGGTGTGCTACACATGAGTACAGGCTGGCTTGCGAGGCCAGATCTTCTATGGTACTTCTAGAAGTTATGATAATTGGGGGTTGGGTTGGGAATTTGCATGCCTACAGACACTCATTATTGGATGAGCATGGGTAGGGTAGGGTAGCATATGGAGGGGGCTTTTATCTTGCAACCTAGTGATCATGGTGCAATAGGTTGGTAGAGGGGGCTTTAATTAAGTGATAACTAAATAAAATAATGGGTGGTAACAAAACTTAAGATAATGAAAATCGTTCTATGCTAGAGCCTTCCATGATGTCAGCAACTACTTAGTAGCCCATTGAGTGTTTGACCAGGACCTTTAGTTTATGCATTGTCTATATTCTTGGTTTCAGTCATCATACTGTTTGTCATGTGTGTTAGCCATGGACATTGTGCTTTATGTGTGTTTGTGGTTGGATCATTATCTCCATCAGCACGATGAGAGTGGACCTACAGGTTTTTATGTGGTTGGGAGGCATAGCTACCTATACCACTGCTGGGGACTAGTGTACAAAGATGGTCTACTATCCTAGTGCGATCATTGCTGGATGTTTTCACTTGGTACTTTGGGTTTTAGAGTATGCTTTCTTGTGATTTATGCTTTCATTGGAATGCTTGTATATCATGTTTAGATGATGTTAGTTTATTGATGCATTTCTTCTCTATGATGATTAACATATGATAGATGATGTTATCTATTTTGTAGGATTATCTTATGCTTTACTTCTAGCATGTTAGATTTCCTTATTCTTATATTGTAGCACATTTTAGTAGTGACATCCTCATAAGATAGTACCGATGATCTCATCGGTAGATTGAGATGTTATGCGCAAGGGAGGCTAGGGCCCATGATGGTATTATAATGCTATTATGGTTGGGAGGAACCACGCATTTAGTTTGGTTGTTCAGTTCATTGTGATGTTGTTTCAATTTATTGTGATTTTGCTTTAGTACACTATGATGTTTCCTTCTGTACACTCCCTTCACTACTTGTTAGATGGTTAGATGCAGTTTCTGCCTTTTAGTATTGTGTTTGAGTATTTACGCCTCAAATTGTGGATTTGGTACTCCCCGATGTGGAGGTTCTAAACTCTATTTTACTCTTTAGCTTGTCCTTGGAGCATTTTATGCATTTCTTGGGTGACCATGTGTCAGAATGGGGCAATACTATAAAGTGTTGCATGCCCAAAAGAGATCTATCATGTGATCCTTGATTATATCACACGTCTCTTAGAGAAATGTCATGCAGTACTTTCTAGTATTGCACCCCCTTTGAAGAAGTGTTGTACGATACTTGTAAAGTATTGCATGCCCTTTAGAGGAGTGTCACCCAAACTCTAAAAGTATTGTCCCCTTCTTGAGAAAGACCATACGATACTAGAAAGTATTACACAAGGCTAATTTAAAGTATCACCTGGTATTTGCAAAGACTTGACCAGGCAGACATCAAGCACTTTTTGGTTTAAACCAAACTTTTTGGGAAGTGTTTTGGCTACCCTCTTAGGTGCTCTTCAATCCTTTGGCATTGCATTTTGAATTTAGAATGTTTTGATTTGAATTCAGTTGTGCATTTTCCATAGTAAGTCATTTTGGTTAGTAGTGGCATTTGGAGATCCGTTAGTGTTAGGATGTTTGGTTAGTCTTCCGTTGCGATCTTTCTGATTCTCGTATGTTTTATGTCATGTGCATCCATACTTGTTTATTTTAAAAAAAAATTATCTTGGCTTATATTTATCCTTGTTTCCAAGGATCTCCGGGTGGGGCATTACACCTATTATGTACATTTCAATTAAGCCCTTTATCAATAATATCATTATTGCATCTTAATTAAATTGTGATTTCAATCTCTTGTTGATCTTTGTCATTTATTAGATCCTAGGGGTGTTGTAGAGTCACCTAAAACTATAACACAAACATACATGGCTCTTCAGGTTTTGAGTATTCAAGATTCCTAAACTCTAAAAGGTTTTCAACTTCAAGGGTCAAGTGATTAGGGATTCCATTACCCATTTTGTATCAAGGCTCTACAATACATAAAACCTTTATCATAACATATGAGTGTTAGTGGTAGGCATAGTAGTATCCCCAATCCTTGAAATCATGTTGCCATAGTCCTTGACAGACAAGAATTTACTTTCAAAAGGCTAAAAGAGGTCCCTTTTAAATGATTAGTGGTCTTGATGCACCCAAAATCTAAAAGGTGTAAACCCCAAAATTACAAGACTTGGTATCTAATTTGATGGGTTTGTGCATTTAGTAGGGTTAGTCTGGTTTTCTTTCTTGAGGGTAATGCATTTTTTTAGTCTATGTTATTTCCTATAATAACTAGCTTACTTTCCTACACATATAGTAGGCTAGTTTAATTAAATTGAAATGGTTCTAACATTGACCTTCTTGTGTAGAAAAGGATATGACCAATGTAACTATGATAAAGTAAAAATATATAACCTACCATAATATGGTAAGGTCAGGTAACAACCATTTAGAGATAATCAACATAAATATTAGGCATATGGACCTAAAGGAGTCCTCGAGGCATAAGTAAAATTTTGATGGGAGAGTTTTGGATGCTTCATCCCTAGTTTATTTAGGGTTAATCGAGGTATAAATGTACCCTTTTTCAATGCAATTTTTTGATTTGATAATGGAATGTGAAAATAGTTATGACCCCAAGGAAAGGAGGGTGTATTATTGTTTTGATAAAAATTAGTGAGTTGGACAAGTAATGATTCTTTGTTTTTTTTGGTATAAGGTTGTCATTGATGTCAATACTCTATTGTGCTAATGTCAACATTTTCCTATTCAGTGGTAATATAGATTTTTCTTCCCATATTCTTTATATTGAAGATGTAATGGTGAAACTTTGATATGTTCTTTGACATCATTTGCAATTATTGAATGCAAGCTTTTGTGGTTTGAAATGCAATACAATTAATTTGGGTATGAGAGTGATAGTATTTTATCTATGAAATGTGTATATCATATTTATCTATACAAAAATTTCTGATGGTGCACTTATGAACAAGGGTTGATAGTACCATTTTCTTCATCATTCTAATGAGCACAAGATTTTGGACTTCAGAGACATGGATTCAAAAGTTCATGGTTTTTTATACTAGGATTGGATGAACTCGAGTGTTTACACTTAAATTACTTGTTTAGGTGAATCTAAAATATGTGTAACACATATGGTGCCATTTTTGGTCCTTGTTATGGTGTCTACTGATTCACTTCTCATTCTTCCTCACCATGAGAATGTTTAGTGCTAATCTAATCCAAATATTATTTGGTCCTTTATCTCGACAATGGTAAGAGACTTTGGGAATACAAATTTGATATAAATAAAGAATGAATCATTCATGGCAAGTGTGTAAAATATGTGTATACTTGTGCAAACTTTGTGTAAGTATGTTCTTATGCAATAAGGAATACATACATACATACATACATACATACATACATACATACATACATACATACATACATACATATATATATATATATATATATATATATATATATATATGATTTGAATATGAGGTGTGGTGAAGAACAATGTGGACTTCAATGTGTTAGCTACCAGAATAAGTAAGGTGAAGGCGACTACAAATATTCTAGTGGTGTTGTGGTTATATATTAGTGGTCACAAATGTTTTCTTTCTTATCCTTAATAGAGTATACTACCTTAATAAAAAATGATAATAGAGTATACTACCTTAACAAAATAGATACTATAGAATCCTAAAGTCCAAAAACTTAGAAAAGACATCAATTGTGAATTGAAAAAGACAGTTCCTGACATGTAAGCTAGTTTACTATTTTTGTGTTTCTTTACTATGAATATATTCAATCTTCATCACCCAAAAGTGATAGGAATGCTAGAAAAAATGATGCAAACTACCAGTGGCTAGTTAATGTAGGTGTTGGTTAAGTTCTACACATAATGCACCAAAGACAAAAAAAAATTCTAACCTTTTCTTTCCTAATTCACGAAAACACAATGATTTTTTCTCAATTTTTGTTGTTGTTTTCAACCACAAAATATGCAAATCATGAAGAACAAATTTTGAAAACTTCTGCAAAATCTGTAGTATTTTTGAGTTTTTGAAAGTTGGTCAATGTTACATCTTTTCTTGAGCTTAACCACATGTGTTAATGTAGAGTATCATGAATGGTTAACACGTGCACATTTATGCCAAATTTATTATCCTAAAGGCTTTATTTGACAATATTTTAAATTTTAAGTCTATAAAATATATGATAGGTGGTGAAAGATTCTTTGTCACTAGTGGAGCTAGAAAAATTGATGAATGAAAACCAAGGCTGAAACACCAGCCACTACTGTCAAGAATCATTACACACTAATAATGCACCACTAGAAAGCCACTTAAATCAACCTGAGTTGAATGAAGAACATAAACTAAAAATTTAAAGCTCTACTCATGGTTAACTTTCATTTCTCACACATCCCAATACTGATGCCTATAGGGATGCCTAAAGGAGCACATCCTTGACTTGGAGAGTGCAACAAGACTTGGACTATATGGAGTTGAGCTCCACACTAAAAAAATAAGGACCAAAATGCAGGTTGGCATGTTAAAATGCCATCCTACCAAAGACAAACAAAATAAATTAGATATAGAGGACATTTGACTAGTTCATGAAGACACCACCCACACTAAAAACCAAGCAAGACCAAGACTAAGGACAAAAAAAACCATGAAAATCATGTATCTGAGAGGGTGAGTATAAGAATTTATAAGTTTGAATGGATTTATAGCCAAGTGAGGGTCAAGTCCGAACACCATAGAAACACAAAAGTAAATTGAGACAAATAGCTCCACCATAGAGGAAAACAAAGAAAAATAAATAAATGACCAAGGATATACCAACATGAAAAAAGGGAAAACTAACTACTAGAGGAAAGGAAAACACACCACCAACCTAAGAGAATTAAGGAATAGTGTTTAGTGAACATCTCTACTCATACACTAAGTTTATTCTAGTACACATAAACTAATACAACCAAAACATAAATATGGATTGGATATGTTGACATAGACAAAAATCTTTAATGCCAAGAACATGAACAAAATTGACTTCACGTTATAACAATCTCCCCCTTTTTATTATTGATGAAAATATTTATCAATAATAAAGCATCTCCATGATATTGTTGATGGAAACATTCATCAATCAAAAAATATCTTTGTTCTTGATTTTTCTTTCCCTTTGATGATAATGAAAAGGGCCAAACACCCCTCTTGTAAATTTACTCTAGTCCTCCTGAGAGGAAGTTGTCAAGCTTAATGCATAAAATAATGAACTTGTAATTCATAAGACTAGTACACACACCTGTACATTTAGTGACAAACTAAGAAGGGGATGAACACCCAACTTACCTTTGAGATACTCAAAAATATCCTTGCACAAAGGTTTTTAGATATTCTTTATAATATCTATTTCTTTGTAAGAACATATTCAAGCTTCATTTCACCATCCAATCCCTTCTCTCTAAAAAATGATACTTGATAGATATATGTCTTGTTTTGAAATGTTGCACTAGATTATTTAAAATATTAATAACACTAGTACATTATTATACATAATTAAAATTGGCTCATCAAAAGTGATTCCTACATCCTTCAAAGTTTGTTTCATCCATAATACCTAAGTGCAACATGCAGATGCTGCAATGTATTATGATTCAATAGTTGATAAAGTTAAATGCTAAAATGGGGCAAAAAGTGATCACCTAAAAAGGGTGCTTACTTTTAAAGATGATACAAGGAGTAAAAGGAGAGAATCAACTACCAAAGTTCTATCCATTCAATTTAAAATACTTTAATTAAAGTTTGCAATATTTTTCTATATTATTTTTCTTATGTTCATTAAGAAACACTATGTAGTACATAATAGCTATATCTAACCAATTAATCCACTAACCATGGAGGGGTTCAAATTCATCTTTTTATGTGGTTAAGAGGACACTACTACAATCTTGATACTTTTGGTGGGTGATATGTAACTTGTATGGAATGTTATTGGTGAGATTGTTTAATTTGGAGATAAAAAGAGTTGTATAGATTAGAAGGTGGTCAAATAGGGTGTTTGAAAGATTCATGTGAATAATGTAACAAATGGATTTTCCTAACTAAATGAAAGATATCTTAATAACTGATGACTTCTAACAGTTATAAAGGTAACCGATTCCATTTCACATGACAATGACTTCATTTAACAATAACAATAAGTAATTATAATAATATTTAGAAAAACAACTATTAACCAATCTAACTATATTTTCATGTTCAACTGATATAACAAAAAACATATTCCTTGTAAACAATTTTACCATTCTTAACTGTAATCATATTCAGCTAAAAATAAAGCAACAACTATCTTTCTTAAATGTAATTATGCTTAACTAAAAATATACATATTCTTATGGAAATTTGTAGGATTTGAGCAAATAAGCCAATCAAATCCACAAAGCCTTCGAATCCCTGCATGCAAAAACCTGTCACAGAAGAAAAAGACAAGAAGAGGCAAAGGGTTTTGCTCTGAAAAATATGCTAATGTATTTTCAGAAATGGAAAAGATAATAGAATACAAAGGAGATCAATCCTTATAAAAGGAGATCAAAACCCTAAAAAGGGTAACCTAAAGCCTAAAAAAGCTAGGTTGCACAATATAATTAATAAAATATTAATTATATGCACCTACAAGATAGCTTAAGCAAACTAGAGTAATAGGAAACTTAATTAATTAAATCAAAGTGATTTAATTAATAAGTGCAAACAAATAATTACTCTAACACCCCCCCTTAAGCGAAGCTCAGGAGGTAAGCTAACCTAGCACAGCTATGAAAGTAGAATTGGGTCCCAGCAAAAAGGCCTGATCAGGTACCCGATTACAACAAAATCTCTATAAAGAGGAGAAATAGAGAAAACCACATGGGAAAAACCCTACTCCAAAAAGAGATAGCAAAGAATGTTCCAGAAGAAGGAACAAAGAGATCAGAAGAGAATCACTGAAGCATGAAGAACCGCAAAACTCTGTCAAAATGCTAATCTGTAGAACCTCCATGGAAATAGAAGGCATGAACCGAGCGTGTCTATATGGTAGATGATCCATCTTACCAAAATGCATAGGTAGCCAGCCATTGCAATCGCCTAGTATGTAGGATCAGGTACTAAATACATAGGTCACACCAACGAACCATCAACCAAAGAAGCATAGAACAACAATATAACCTCCCCTTAAGGTAGGTGAGGTGACAGGCAGCTGAAAAGGTGGGCCAAAAAAATCTCCTACAACACAGGAACCAGACACATCGAGAGTGAGGTACAGACACCAATAAAGGCACGTGTCATCGACACTGCATGAGGCAAAAGAGAGAGAGGGCCTATAAGCGGCAAACAACTATCCCCCCCATGGCACTTTATATAATAGTGCGAGTACAACGAATCACAATGATGAAAAGGATCCTGAAACGAAAGAGTGGCACTTTATCTCAGTGCGTTGCATAAAAATGCTTACAATGAATATAAAAAATGATCAAAAAAGACATAAGGCTGAAACAACAGAAGGTAGAGCCCAAAATGAAGCAACTGAAGCAACAAAATCGATCCCCGGACCTGAAACAATTAGGATATCCACCAGAATGCTAAAATGCAAAAGACTGAATAGGATGTGCCTGGAACAGAATTTGGAATAAGAACCAACATCACTGGAAAGATCACAGAAAGAGCTTTCTAGCGATATAAAGAAGTCCAAAATCGGAGATCGGAAGCTCAAGATACACCTCCCGGAGTGCAAAACAAAACATCCAGCTTTGACTACCAAAACAGGCAACCAAACTACATCAAAACTCAAAAAAACCTATACCAGCATCTCCGTCTTGGAACTAGCTTTCTGGCACATTTTTTGGATTAAAAAAATACGTCCGTATGCTCAAGTTACGGAGAAAAAACCAACAGGGCCTCTGAAAATGCATGAAAAATTATTTTTTAAAATAAAAAATAATAAAAAAACAAAAAAAATTCATTAAAAAAAAGCGCCGCCACTAGGTGGAGGCGGAGCTGAGGAAGGTAGCGGAGCCGCTGGTGGCCGCGGTGGTGGGTGGGCGGCGCCACTGGTGGCGGAGGCTACAGAGCGGCAGCGGTCGCCGGGAGCCGCTGCGGTCAGCGGACCGCTAACCGCTAGCGGTCTTGGTGACCGCAGGCAATTTTTTTTAACCACCACGGCAAAAAGTGCCACTTTTTAATTTTTTTTGCAATTTTTTGCGTCTCGGATTGCGTGCAGAGGCCGTACGGCCCTGTACGGCAAAATAATTTGCCTCCCAGATCAACGTTGTCCAAATCAGACAAATTTTATATCAAAACGAGGGTTTTGATGTCTTCTGAATCCATCCGTGAGGTCTATTTGGCCTCAAACTGCTCTGAAAATTAGTGACCCCCCTATTTTTTCAGAAAAAGCCTGAAAAAACACCAGATCTGATCCGCCAAACCCTTATTCTCCCTTTTTCTTGAAACACTGAACAAGCTACAGCAGATCTGGCTCTGATACCATGTAGGATTTGAGAAAATAAGCCAATCAAATCCACAAAGCCTTCAAATCCCTGCATGCAAAAACCTGTCACAGAAGAAAAAGAGAAGAAGAGGCAAAGGGTTTTGCTCTGAAAAATATGCTAATGTATTTTCAGAAATGGAAAAGATAATAGAATACAAAGGAGATCAATCATTATAAAAGGAGATCAAAACCCTAAAAAGGGTAACCTAAAGCCTAAAAAAGCTAGGTTGCACAATATAATTAATAAAATATTAATTATATGCACCTACAAGATAGCTTAAGCAAACTAGAGTAATAGGCAACTTAATTAATTAAATCAAAGTGATTTAATTAATAAGTGCAAACAAATAATTACTCTAACACAATCAACTATTCTAACTAAAATAAAATGACTATCTAACATCCATGCTATGTGGTTAACAAGTAAGTATCAAGAAGATTGAAAAATATAAAGTATTATCGAAGGATCCTTTATCTGGTTGTGCAAGCTTTGGCATTGGTGAGAGTAGAAGCATTGACATAGGCTTAACCTCTCAATCTCGGACCATACTTATCCCCACACATCCTAACATATTAGAATGACCCTCCTACCTCAGGATTAGGCTTGGGATGTTCTTCAGTCCAACCATCTGAGCTATCGAGTGGTTTGAGTGCCCAATCAGTTATACCTATATAACTAACATTATAGCTATCAAGTGATCACAGAATGGCACATATGCCTATAAACTACCTTGGCCAAGGATTTCTAATGGGTGCATGGACCTGATCACCACCACTCGACTTGACAATAGATTTTGTTATAGGGAAAAGCATGAGCTATTAAGTATTTCATTGCTTAGATATTCATATCTAATTTCAGTCTTGTTTCTTGTAGGTTAACTCCACCTCTTCACTATTTCATGGCTTCCTTGCTGATAAATCCTAGGTGCCTGAAAGATTATGATCATTCTATTTTATTTACACCTCTTCACCATTTCAAGGCTTCATTGCTTGTGAATCCTATGTGCCTATAAGATTATGAACATTCTATTTTTGTTTACACCTCTTCACCATTTTAGGGCTTCATTGCCAGTGAATCCTAGGTGTTAGAGAATTAAGAGCATTTTGTTCTTTATGTCATGGATCAAGACTGTATGGTTAATGATATTGATATTCGAATTATTGGTGATGGGTTATACAATCATTACAATACCCTACAACTATCATTTCAACTTCTTAATGATGGTTGTCATATTCAGTAATTAAATGATCAACAGAACTATATGGAAATCATAAGAGCCATCAACATGTAATCATGATATGATCTCAGTTCTATTGTTTGTCTTTCTTATACCTAGCTGACTATAATCAGACTTACAAATTAGAAAAGATGGAAGTATAATTCATGATGGAAAGACATTAGTAACCTGTTATGAATGCAATTGAGAATTGTCTAGAACTTGGCTTCCTGCTGTCCTCTAATCGGAACTCTTGCTCGGCTTAGTAAACCACC
This sequence comes from Cupressus sempervirens, assembly GCA_028749045.1. Taxonomy (NCBI): domain Eukaryota; kingdom Viridiplantae; phylum Streptophyta; class Pinopsida; order Cupressales; family Cupressaceae; genus Cupressus; species Cupressus sempervirens. Next base: position 670,673,163 of record CM053783.1, on the reverse strand, counting down.
TAATCTTGATTATAGTATGGTTTAGATATTTGCAGGGTCCGGTGGAAGTGAGAGATAATGGTGAAGACTTGGTGTAAGCAGGTTGATTATGTGGTAAACGTAGTAGAAGAATGGTGAGTCGGCCTGAAACAATCTGACTCCTAACATAGCTTGGAATGTATAGACTCAACTTAGAAAGTAAGATACGTAGTAGGAAAAAATAAGGATGATATCTGAGGTCTTGGTATGAATTCTCTTAAAGAACTACCGGTGGCTTCTAGGCTTCTATCGGTTTCAAGAAGTCCATTCAAATTCCAATCATTGATTCGATTTTGAAAAAGAAAGAGGGAAAAGAAATAAAGAAAAATTGAAAAGAGGAGTTGAAGAGATTATAATTTCATTTATTATAATATATTCTTATGTACGTTCACGTAAGTATATCGATGAGGTGACATCATTAGATTATGTTACTATAATCTACTGGTGCCATTTCATTTTTATATTTATGTGTTCATATGTAAGTATTTATTATAATGATATGATGAAAATTAATAAAAAAATCTCTTGAGGTATGTATTGTATTTTAAATTAGATTATTTATGTTTTTCCCATATTGTTTTTCTTAATAGCTCATGCAGGTCCCATAATGTAACCTATGGTCAAGTCATTGTATCCCTTCCAAGGAAGTCTAAGGTCATACCTACCGATCCTGATGACTGAATCAAGCGAACATCCCATTTCAATGATCTCGTTTAGCAATGTTTCCCCTCTCTTCAAGCTTCTCCTACAATCACCCATGAAAAAACTTTCACCAAAATAATAATTCCATAGTAATTTATAATAAAATATATTATTTGTTAATTTAAATCAAACAACTACTAATCACCTAATAACAGTTATAGGCTACCAACCATTTCATCAACAGTTAGTACAATGTATATAAATAACTAACTTATTTCACATGATCATAAAAAAAAAATTCGTTAAATCCAATAGTTATGAACAAATTTAAAATTAGGGCAAAATTTGGGATGTAACAAATAACTTATCATGTTCTATATGGAACAATATTTAATAATAGGGGGTAAATTAGAGTTGGTCCTAATGACTCATCTTTCTCTTTAAAATATTTTGACAGTTATGCCAAGTGAACCAATGCACTATTTACAAGTTATATATTTTAAAGGGCATTGAAAACACCAATATTTTTGTTTTGTTATTAGGTCCACTTAAATTCAAATTAACCTTGGCACAGATAGGAAGTTTTATACCAACCATAATTTGAAGAGTATTCAAGCATATTAAAATATGAGCCTAGTGAAACCTTTTCTTTATGGGGGGTGAAAAAATAAGAATTCATAGAACAAAGTTCTCCTTGAGAGGGAATTGGGGGCATAAATCAAACACAATTGAAAGAGAGCATTTTAAAGAAGACTAGTGACCTACAAATAATAGTTGCTAGGATAAGACGTAAGTCATATAAATATTTATCAATAACACCACCACTTTGTGACTATTAGAATGGTTGGTGGGAGTGGAAGACAATATCATATCAATAGTGTTGATGCATTGTAGTATAATGACATCAAAATGATTATCCTAATCATACTTCTTGATATGAGCCTTCCAAGTAGGGAATGTTAAACTCCCAAGATTGAATGTGGAACTTCATTAAAGGGATCAAGGGTGTAGCATCCTCATCCATCTACAATGAGCTAAGATTTTTCTCTTTAAGGACGAAATAGACATCCATATCATAAATATAGTCAAATATTTCTTGAGGGGATAAACAAGATCATAATTGTAAAGGGCTAAAAGAGAAAAAGAAATGAGCTAGGATAGGAGGGATATTATAGGCTAAAGGTGAGAGGGTTTCTTTTTTCCTCCTAGGAAGTCTTACATTAGGGTTAATGAAAATATCTTTGAAGGTTTAGAAGCTTGGAGAATATGGAAGGTGGTGGGATGAAGAGTAAGGAGGAGTATATTTTACGAAGATAAGGGAGACAAGTTTCTTCAAGAGGAAGAATGAAGAACTTCAAGAAGAAATGAGTTATTAATGGTGAAAAATGAATGGAACTAGCACAAGAGACAATTTTATTTAAAAGACACAATTTGGAGAGAAGGAATTCATAAATAAAATGACCTTTTAGATGAAAAATAAAACACACCATTCAAATTGTTGGGGTTATTAATTTGTTAGCCAAATTCAAAACCTAGGACAAACAATCTAATAGAGTTTAGAAAAGGTTGGGTTAATTCCATCTGTACGATTTTTTTAGATTGAACGAGTATGTGAGGCCATTTACTTGAGTTCTATTTACACTACACAAATTTAAAGGAACAAAAATGCCAAGTTGAAGAATGAGAACTCAAACTACATTGACTTTTTACATTTGATAATTCATTCCAAGCAAAAGTCTAGGTCCCATATTTGAACATAAGATATTTTCCAAAAGCTATCTATGGCCCATATTGAGTCATTATTAATATATAGGCAGGGAACTAATGTTTTCATTAGCCCCCCTTCAATTAATTTGTAGAGTCTCAAAAAATTAAATTCTAAAGTTTGTCAAAGCTTTTATTTTAAAATTAATTTATGTTGATGTATTCCTGATTTCTTATTGGTCCCTTGCAATTTTGCTGGGGTTTATGTTATTTTTTCAATTCCAAAAATAAGGAAAAATATGAGTAGATAACATTAATTACATCTAATAATTCTCATCCACGCCAGCTCTATCCACAGATGTACTGAAGTTGTCCCCATCAAATCTTCAGCATCCACATTTGCTATTGTACTATTTCCATTAATGGTCAATCATTGTGTGAGCATATATTACCAGTCACATTTACTATACCTCAAAATGAATAAATATTATTCTATTTGCAATCCAGTAAAATTGATACCACTTTTTTCTCAGCGTAAAAACCAACCATACAACTAGGGAAGTATGCTATCAATCTTTGGCATAGAGTTTTTCTCATATAAAATTATTTGTACAAACACATGCCACATGTCAATTGAGTGCACAGATGCCCACAAAACTTGGTTTCCAAATTTATTTCCAGGGTAAAAAAAGGCTTTTAAAACCAAAAACTTTATGGAACCATTAGAATAACATTAATTAAAATAATTCAAATTTAAATTTTTTAAAAGTTTTTATTTGTACGACTAAATCAACATGTGTATGTTATGAAGCAATTCATATCTTATATGGTTTCAAATATATTTATTAAGCTAAAATAATAACAAAAAGATTCCAATCTAAACTTCTTTATTTTAGCCTTTTATACTTTAGTTTTTAAAATAAATTTTGATCTTAGTCAAATAAAAAATTATTTGTTATTAAAATTTAAATTATGATAATATTTATATGTTTAATTTTTTAATTATATAAATTATTATTATATTTAAGATGTAATTTAGTAATTTAAAAAAAAATATTGTATTAAGTAATTAGCAATGCTATTATTTAACTTTTCAAAATATATAACTATAAATAAGTAATATTATTAATTTTGTATATATTATATAATTAATATATATACAAAATCATTTTATAGGATTTTTTTTACTATATAGTAGCATATAACATATGCAAATTATAATGTAAAAGATATAAAAATAAATTAAATATTTTAGATAGTTGTTTTTCATAATGCATATGTATGAGTTTTTATTTTACTTTAGCTATGTGCTATAAAATCTATAAATTTAATTTTACTTTTACTTTGTCTTTATGGTTCTCACACATTTTGCAATGACTTGCACAAATGTGTTAGCTTTGTTATAAATATTTGTTTTTTGTTTTCATTGGTTTATGAAAGTTGATAACTCCCTTTTGAACGTTTTTATGTTGAGCCACCATTTGAAGTGCATTTGTTAACCAATTATGACACTCACCATTACTCATTCTAATAATTTATTTCCTTCTATTTTCTCAATAGACAGGGACTCATGCTCTAACGGAACTCTTGTTTTGAATGAAGTTTATTATTGAATATGTATCTTTTGTCCAACATCCTAAAACCCTTCCTATTCCAGCACTTTAGGGCCCATTTGGTGAGCGGAATAGGAATACGTATTATACGTATTCCAAAATAGAACGTATTCTTGTTCTCCGTTTGGTTCAGCGAATATTTCCTGGGAATTTGCGGACCCGAAAATTTATGTTTTCTAAAATTAAAAAAAATGGAATAGGAATACGTATTCCAATACCACCTATTTTGGTGGAATTGCAAAACCCCATTTTTGGGCCAAAAATGGAATATGTATTCCAATCCCGTTTTGGTGCATCTAAACAAGGAATTCACAATTTTTGGAATACGTATTCCTATTCCGCTCACCAAACAGGCCCTTAATTATCATTTATTTTGAGTCCATATAAATAACTCTTGCTCAAAGAGACTCATTTCAAGTATAGCAAAATGACTCTTTGCCCCTTTGCACTCTACTAGTAAATCGATGACGTCGTGTAGGAGTTAGAGGAGATGACCTTATCTTCATCGTGGTTGTAGAGTTTAACCATAGAAAATAGATATTGGATTCAACGATACAATTGACTATTTTGTTGTCTTTCTAGAATACTATTGGCAGTAATTTGTTTCCTACACGGGCCCCGATTGGTTTGAGTTCCTTAGCTAGGATACAACCTTTCACATTCTCTAGCTTTATTTCATACCATGTTTTCATGTATGAAAGTTGATAGTTGTTATGATCTTGCACATGGCTTAGACGGAAATATTATTATAATCATCTGTATAGTTGGATGTATATATTGTCGACATGAATGCATTGCTCCAAGCATTTCTAACACATTGATGGATCGATTGGGAGTAGTTGATATTGACTAGTATCATTTTAATGAAGTTAGATACTTGGCTATTGGAAGTGCTTTAACTTTGGTCTATGTTGATGGTGATGCTCATAAATTATTCATGGACCTTCGAAATAATTCCAATGTCACCAAGTACTATTGTTTGTGACAAGGCAATAATATCTTCATAAGTTAGAATGATGCATTAAATACATATTGTTCTTTATCTTACTATATGAGTTTATTATGCATTTATTTTCTAATTCCATTACATGTTTGGAGACAAAGTATGGAGATTCGAGAAACATTTGTCTTATTTGTGAAAAATCAAACTATTGCAGTCACTGATTATTAATCTCCTATCACAGATGATTATTAAACTGCTGAAAATAAATTCCCAGCTAATATCGAAAAATAACACAACTGCAACTTCACTTAAAATACGAAAAGAAATGCGCAACAGAATCAACACAATATTTTCGGACAAATTGTCCCTGGAAAAACCCCTAAGGGAAAACCAGTTCTACAGATGAGAAATTATATTAAACTTCAGCAAATCAAGAGATACAAAATTCCTTGCCTCACACTGGCAGAACTCCGACAACCTCCTAATTTCTCCTGCTGATATTTCTCACTGCTATCCCTGCGCTAACACTGCGCCCTTGCTAACACTGCAAGACTGTTTGCTAACACTGCAAACTCCTTCTCCAAAACGCTTCTTCCTGTGCCCTTGCTAACACTGCAAGACTGTTTGCTAACACTACAAACAGCTTCACCAAAGCATCACCGCCTTGCCCTTGAACACTGCAAGACTATTTGCTAACACTGCAAACTGCTTCTCCAAAGCTTCCTTGCTAACATTGCAAGACTGTTTGCTAACACTGCAAACTGCTTCTTCAAAAGCTTCCTTGCTAACCCTGCAAAGCTTCTTCTCTATCTACCTTCCTCTCCAAATGCCCCCTAGACCCCTTTTTATACTACTCTCGTTGGTAAACCAACGACCGAGATTAAATCAAACCAACGGCTAAGATTAAGACAACTCAACAGCCAATAATAGAATTGGTTGCAAGGTGTCCAAAAGGGAATCTCTAAAATTAGTAAATAATAACCATTTACTGATTTTTGGCAAGTGGACAAAAAGCTGTCCAAACCACCCATAAATACAACCGCTATTCATAGATAAGGACGAACAGCTGTCCAAGCTACCCATAAATAGTGCTGCTATTTCCGGGTCAGAAATAACAGCTGTCCAACTAACAATAATTAACATTATTCATGCAAGTGTAATTTTCCTTTCCCAACTATGTTGAAAATGAGATGAAATTTAATGGTATTATAAATCTAATATGTTAGGTGTATTCACGTTGGCATGTTTTAATTTCTATACCCAACTAGATGTAACTATGGGCAACTATGTTATAGAAAAATGCATTTATAATTTATTCTAAAGGTTGGTCTTTGAATCAATTCTCTAGTCATACTTGTGGCTCAAGTAAGTTCTAACATATTAAATGATGAATGATTAATTTTGAAAATGATTGCTTGCAAGTTCTTTATGAGAGCTTTGAGATTAGATATTATCTCCTACTTATATCTGATATTGCGAGTATAATAAAATTAGATAAATAAATAAAACATATTATAAGACATTAATTTTTTTTAAAATTTTATTGTTATTATTATATGTAGAGCATTATTGATGTTTAAGAGATTATTAAATATATTTTCTTGTAGTCTTCCTTATTCTTTGAAACTTGTACATATGGTCTTTGTTATGTTATTGGTTTACAAGAAAATTCTCAATTAATGAAAAGTACAAGTTTAGTTGGTGAGATATAAAATAACTTTTATTTCAATGTTCTTTCTTACTGTTTATAGGAATTTAGTATTGTATTTTTTCTCTTACACGTGTGCTTAAGAAGTGTAATGGATTCTTGCTTGGGATGCAACATTGTTATTATCTATTGATGCATGGAAAGAGTAAGTTATTATCTATTTATTAATGTTTTTGTGAGCTTTGCATGTAATCAAGGCCGAGATGAATTTTGAAACAAAATTGTAAAATTCACAACATTTTGGGTATAACATCTTCAATATAGTGTTCTATTATTATTACACATCATGGTCTTGTAGAACAAGGTGAAGGTTATTTTACTCATTTGCAAATATCAGTCTATTCATGTCATTATTTAAATGCCCATTACCTTTCTTGATAATATCTCTAAGCTTGAATTTTGACATTGTTTAGAATTTGTGAAGATATAGGTATAAGAGACAAACCATTCAATTTAGGCATATAAGTTAAGTTTTTATGTGAATATTATTTGTGTTTAGACAATAAAACACTTTGATTGGTGCTCTTAAAAGATTTTAGGTTTGTGGTCATTCTAGAAGTATATGTGTAGTGTGTTGTCTTTGTAATTATTAAATTAATTTTTGAGGGGGTTGACCTAATGAGCACAATCCCTTAAAGTACAACAACAATTTTGAAAAGTGTTTTTAAATTTTGTCTTCAGTTATAGAGAATAATGTCTATCACATGAAGAAGAAAAAAAAAGATTCGTGTATCGTTCGACATTTTCACAATATATATTTCCTTAGAATTGACCTTCTAGAATAAGAACATTTTTCTTTAAACCAGGAAAAAGCTACAAGATGCCATGATCCAAAAATAAAAGTAAATTAGGTGTCAGAAGAAAATAAAGTTGAGTACATCACTAAATTACTTTTACATGTGTGGAACATATTAATGAATATATATTTTGATTTAGTTCCGTATACTCAACACTCTATTTATGCAAACATCATTTTTTAATCTCAAGAAGAATTATAAAATGTCATAATCCGAATTGAAATTTTCAACATAAAAAACCAAATTGAATGTCATATCAAACAATATTTATTCTTTAATTTAGACATACTCAATCTCATATTAAGCAATATTCATTCTTCAATCCAAATTGAATTCCTAGACATCCATAAATTAAAAAAAAACCTATCAAACAATATTTATTTATTATATAAATTTTGATGCATTGGATTACCATCCACCTCTAGGAAAAGGCTCTTCTAGCTTTGTAATAATACACTATCCAACATGGTATAATTACTAGTAATATGTTTTAATAACATATGAATGAATCCACAATTGTCTAAATCCTGGTAGGAAGTAGCCTAGGCAGATCTTATAAATGGATGCACAAGTTATTCTGCTACCTTATTTCCCACATGCCAAGCATTTTAGAGAATGAAAGGGTAGGCTAAAATTATTCCTAGAATGAATCTGCCGCTTGTCCACCGTGTCAAAACCCCACGAGAAGCTCCATTGGCAGAAGTGACTGCGCTGGTATCAGTGCTTGGGAAATTATTAATCGTACTAGTGGGTGCATTATTCCTTAAACCGTCTGAGGAAATAGATGCCGCAGGTCCCAGGGTCGAACCTCCGGAAGTACCGCTGGGAGCTACGTTTGGAGCCGAGAGAGGAGAAGGTACATTTAATGGCGGAACGACAGGATTAGCAGTCGGAGGTACGAAACTCAGCCCTGAAACTCATTTGAAAATAACAAACTATAAGCTGTACAGCAATTTTCAGGCAGATTTATTTGCTAAAAATCTCAAATATTTAACAAGCAGAAGTATTTTAACGCTTGACAGCGTCGTATATTGCTGTATGCTTATGGAGAAAAGAGCGTGCCTGGAATAGTAAGATGTGGCGTATGCGGCGCAGGTGCTGCAACAGAAATGCTTGGAGCCGGAGATACAGGATTCAGTGGAACGCCAATAGCTGCAAAAATTAACACAAATATTTTATAATTATTGTTTTCTGATCAGGTATTTGCAGATATTTGCCGTCTTCTTAATTACACATTACGTCATATGATTTAAAACATTGAAATGTTGTGTAATTATTTGTTTTTGCAGGAAATGTAATATTTTATAATTATTGTTTTCTGCACTGTTACAAATCAGAGAATATGATCGGATGAACTTTTTTTCAGATATTTGTATAATTTGCCGCCTTCTTGATTTCAAATTACAGAAAATGTTCCAAAACATGAAAATATTTTATAATTACTATTCTCTGCAGATATTAGCATACATTTTCCCTCTTCCTGACTACACATTACAGAATACGATCCAAAACATTGAAATATTGCATTTAAATAATTTTCTGCAGACATCAGCACACGTTTGCGCCGCTCTTCCTGATTACAAGTTACAGAAAATTATCCAAATTCATTGAAATAAACTATAATGATTGTTTTATACAGATATTAGCATACATCTGCTCTTTGACAGGTTACAAATTAAGCAGATTTCTACGATTCGTTTGAATTTTCTGGATAGACTTATAATTTGATTGTGCTAAAATATTAAAATAACAAAAAGTCTATACATAAAGTTACAAATTACAAAAATATTCAAAAGATTGAAATATTTTATAAGTTTCTGTAGCTATTAGCATACATTTGTCCTCTTACTGACTTCAAATTACTTAATATGATCAGAACATCGACATTAATCAATTCCACTGCACCAGAGATATTACCTATCCAAGATTTGTCTGAACTACTTCCTTACTGCAAATATTCTCCATTAAAATGCGTGAAAAGATCCAGAGACAAAGAAAATGAGTAATAATCAAAGATTTAAGCACCTAAATTTACATATCTAACCTGTGCATTGAGTTGCGAGGGATGAAATGTTGACATTGCAGGCCGCCGGAAGCTCCAGAGCCTTCTTTTGTTCCACAGGAACTCCCAGAGGATTTGCCGTGCTCAAAAACTGACAAAGGCAAGAGCCGGCATTGTTAACGATGACGGCGACGAAACCGTTACAGCAAGCGGAAGGTGCTGTATCGTTAGTGCCCGTTACGTAGCCCACGCATGGTAAGAGGCTTATGAAGGCACTCATGCAGCTCAGCTGTGCTGACGGCGTTTGTGATCTAACGGTCACCGTTACAGTCGCGAGCACCAACAGCACCGTCGCCGTTAATTTAGTAAACGGTTTCCGTTCGGATAGACGTCCCATTGCCGTTTGAGTTGTGGAAGTTAACGGTGTTTGTGAAAGGGGAAGGAAATCAAATTATGGAGTGGAAGGAGGGGATGTACGAGGGGATTTTATATAGTTGGGCGGAGAATATTACGAGTTTAGTAAGTGACCAAATTCTATGGCTTAAAATATTTATTGGAGTAGTAGAGAATAGTGGGGTTTGGTTACATAGTTAGAGATTAAGAGGAATCTTTTATGGGGGGTTCAATTTATATTATGAGTTGGTTTTCTAGCTAGCAATCAAGGGGTAAAGTCCGCATGAAGTAGTGAGCTAGCAATCAAGGGGTAAAATCCAAATGAAGTATTGAGCTGCTACTACTTGTTCCCAGCTTCGCCTTGTTGTTCTTGGTTATAGAGCATATTTTTAAGTTTTGGGGTTTATATGGTATTGTTAGAGGGAAAAAAGCTAGAATTAGGTTTAATGAATTGGGTAGGCAATACGTTTTATTTAATCTAAGGAAGAATATATAGAATTAGAAATTAAAAGGAATGGATGTATTTATTTGATTTTAAGAGTTGATAAATAGTTTATTGTTATGATCATAATTTTGGAAAGGTAATATATAATTATTAATTTAGGATGTTTTGAAAGTATAGAGGTAAAATATTAATTTTTAATTTTTTTTAAAAAAATATAAAAGATGATTTTATAAGCATAGAAATGTGTAAAAATGATTTAAATTGGATTCATGAATGTAGATTTTAATTTTATATGTATAAGTTTGTTGTGCACATAGAGATAATTAACATAAATATATTATTCATATTGATATATCTAATGTCGGATCTTATCCAATTGTTATAGCTTAATTATTGAATTATTCTACATTAATCATTAATAAAAAGCAATTAGGAAATGAAATTAGAATATGTTGTGTATTGAATTATTGTGTATTAAGTATTAAAAGAAAATGATTTGGAAATATGATGGGATTATATTGTTTATACTAATAAGAAACAAAACAAAGGTGTTCTCCCTCCCCAAAACTATAGTATGAGAGTGTTAAAAGAATAAACCAAAATAACTATTTACAACAAGGTCAAGAATATATCATTGACAACAAACTAATGACACTTCTAGGAACCCACATTAAGAGTGAGTAGACAAATCATCCACATCATGGGGAGGAGAATGAGAGATTTTTTCTTTGCATGTAGATAACCATCCAAGCAACACTTTTGGTGTGATCCCCACCGAAAAGGGAAGGTGGCAAAACCCTCTTTAGGAGATTGCTATGTGTTAAGTGTCTTTGATGGTCATGTTATATTATAGTTCGATAAGAACTAGTGCACCCTCTTACTAGAGTGTGTTAAGTCAAAGTCAATAATTTGTCACGATGTAATCATACACACACAAAGATTCATCGATAAATTTTCATCATACAATCACACACATGCACTTGGAGTCATGTACCTAAGCACTTCCCAAAGATTAAACCTACTAAGTCATGTAGATGTAAGTATATCCCACAGATTAAACGTAATGAGTCATGGTAATATTAGGTCAATGTGAACCAAACTTAACACAAGATTTAAATGCTCCTGATTGATATGTAACAATATTCTAATACTCCATCAAAATAGATCCAAAACAAAATGAACATTGGCATAAAATACAAAAATAATATTTTCTTTTGTAAAAATAATAAAATAAAATAAATACTATTAAATACTATTATATTTTAATATAATTATTATTAAAAACTGTTATATTCATTGTTGAAATGATGGTACTCTTGGTTATTTTGTAGAAGGTGCCTAATTGTTTAAATAGGATGAAATAAAATCATAGTTAAAAAATCCTAAAAATTCCTCAAAAGAAATCAAGATTTGTCCATTTTGTAGACACGGAGGGTGATGAACCTTGTTCCCAATAATATGAAATAGGGTTGGATTTAGTATTTAGTCTTAATGCATGAGTCAAATGCCTCAGCGTGATTGAATTACTCTTTCCTCTGTGTAAACTCCCTACCCATTACATAATTAGAGTTAAAGGAGTTCTTATGAGCTTATTCTAGTTACTAATGATATTATCCAAATTACAATTATATTAAACTAATCCCAAATTTGTAAATTGCACTTATATTAGAAACTACAATATTACATAAAAGACCATCTTTACTTTTAAATGACCATCGATAGTAATTAAATATAATGAATCCCTTAATTAATATAATATGTGCACACTCATATATTCATATCATAATTAATTTAATTATGTATACTTATATGCCATAAACTACCCTCACATAATTGGTAGTACATTGGTGTTTAGTATCAGTTGGTACAATGTATCTTTCTCGAGTAACATGTAATGATTGTTATTAATTCCCTATGTCTTGTTTGAAGAATGATGCAAGTGTTAGGATTATCTTTGCTTGTTTTTTAAAGCTTTTTCTTATTTTAACTCTTTTCAATGATCCTCTAGCCTATCCTCATCACTTTATATATAAATATAGTTTAAAGAAGGAGATGTACCCTTTTGTGGAGGTGGCTCAGTGCTTAAGATGAATGAAGATAGTTTATTTTATATTTGTCACTCTATAATCATCGTACTTAGATTAATACATTATTTAATATCTTTGGCACTTTGTATTAATGATTATTAAATAATGATTGTTAACTTTATTAACTTATTTTTTACTAAGTGAAAATAGGTTTTGAAGGGGCCCTGAAACGCTTTGCAACAAATATCAATAGATAAAAACCTTAAAATCTCAACAACAAAATAGAATTAGATAAAAAAAAATATTTTGTAATATGAGATAAACACTAACCAGATGAAAAGACAACACAAGAAAAAGGGCTAAGCCCACCAAAAACACCAACAACCTAATCCCAACCAAGATACATAGGGACATAAAAACACATAACTACCCAAGTACTTTAGCATCTTCACCATCAATGTTGTGATGTGGAGCCTAATCAGCCTTGGAGGTTTATTCAGTGCAATTTCCTCCCCATATTATTTCTACGGGGGTTTGGGGGTAGCACCCCAAAGATGGGGTCAAGGGGTAGTACCCCTGTGGAGTCCTGTCCGAAGCCAAAAATGCCCTTATATTGTAAAAGGAAATGATTTCTATTTTTCCCACTGGATGACTTATTCTAGGTAAGCAACAAATACTTGTATGAAAAGGCTTAGGTTTAGGGATTCCATAATGTAATGGTGATATTGTAGCTTCTTGCGATGGTATTGAGCTGTAAGGGATTATGGATTGTAATCAATGGATAATAATAATATTGGACTTGTTGGTGGACATGTTCCAGAGATTGGGCGAACCACATTAAATCTTGGTGTTTTGTGTTCTCTTCTATGCAACCTAGTATTTTATGATATTGGTTATATTTGCATGTAATTATTATTTCTATTTGAGGTTAATCTTAACAAGTGGTATTAAAACCAAACAATCATCATTTTTTTAAAGCTCAGACTGTCATCATTTTTTTTAGCCAGGCTATCGTCATTTTTTTTAGCGATCTTTTGCAAGAAGGTCTCACGTTTGAGTGGGGGCAATGGTAGACGAGAATTAGCTAAAGGTGGAGAAGTTTAATGGGTAGAACTTCCAGTTATGGAAAATGCAAATGGAAGACTATCTTTATCAGAAGGATTTATGGAAGTTGTTGGAAGGAAAATCCAAGAAACAAGGAACTATGTCAGATGAGGATAGGATTTTAGACAAAAAGGTACTTGAAAGCATTTGATTATGCTTGGCACCATCAATGACATTTAATATTACAAAAGCGAAGATGACAGGAGAGTTAATGCAAACACTAGTGAAACTATATGAAAAGCCCTCCACTTCAAATAAGGTATTTCTCATGAAGAGTTTATTTAGTCTGAAGATGACAGAAGGTGGATCTATTGTAAATCATTTAAATGAGTTTAATACTATTGCTAGTCAGTTATGTTTAATGGATATTAATTTTGATGAAGAAATTAGGGCTCTCTTAATTTTGTGTTCTTTGCTTGAAAGATGGAATGGCTTGGTAATGGCTATGAGTAATTATGTTTCTGGATCTAATACCCTAAAATTTGATGATATGATTGGTGTTATTCTGAGTGAGAATACTCATAGGAAAACCTCATGTGGATCTACATCAGGAAGTGCTTTGAATGCACAAAGTAGAGGCAACAAAATTGAGAGTGGAAATAATTCTAGAAATTGTGAGAAATCAAGAGGAAAATCAAAGGGGAAGAGGTCTCAATCTAGAGGACCAAGAGATTGTTGGTACTATGGTAAACCATGGCATAAGAAGAAATATTATTGGACTTGAAAGAACAATGAAGGAGATGAGCCAGAAGGGAACAAGGAGACAAATTTGGTAAGTAACAAATCTGAGGATGATGCTTTGCTTCTTTCTTTAGAAAGTGTTGATGATTCATGGGTTTTAAATTTTTGTGCTTCATTTCATGCTACACCTCATAGACGTTATTTTATTGATTATGTCCAAGGGGATTTTGGGCTTGTTTATTTAGGGGATAATGAACCCTGTCAGATTGTTGGAAAAGGAAAAGCTAAGATTAAGTTGTAGGATGAGAATCATTGGGCAATACATGAGGTAAGACATGTTCCAAGGCTGAGTAGGAATTTAATTTCAGCAGGGCAACTCGGTGATAAGGGTTGTGTAGTTACTTTTAATGATAAAAATTAGAAGGTTTCAAAAGGTTCCCTTGTAGTAGCAAAAGGTGTGAAAGTAGGCACCTTATATCTTTACACATGTCATATTGTTCCTTCTACTTTGATTGTTTCGGATAAAAATAAATGTTTAGGAACAATTTCTATAGTTGAGAAGTGAGAACAAATAGTTGTAGATTTTGATACAACGCTATGGCATCACATACTTGGGCACATAAGTGAGAAAGATATAAAATTACTTCATTCAAAGAAAGTTTTACCAAGTCTGAAATGTGTTAATATGGATTTCTTGTGAAAGTTGTGTGTATAGAAAACAAAAGAGAGTGAATTTTGTGAAGACTGGGAAGGAAAAGGAAAGTGAGAGATTAGAGCTTGTGCATATAGATGTATGCGGACCATCTCAGGTATCTTCCCTTGGTGGCTCTCATTATTATGTTACATTAATTAATTATGTAACTAGAAAAGTATGGGCTTATTTCCTTAGATAGAAATCTTATGTATTTCAAAATTTTAAGAAATGGAAATGCTTGGTTGAAAATGAGACTGGTAAGAAATTAGAATTGCTTAGAATTAATAATGATGGCGAGTATTTCAGTCATGAATTTGAAGATTATTTCTCCACTAATGGTATTCATAGATAGAAAACTATTCCAAGGACTCCATAGGAAAATAGACTGGCTGAACACATGAACATGACTATAATGGAGCATGCAAGGAGCATGAGGTTACATGTTGGGTTGCCCTTAAACATGTGGGAGGAGGCTATCAATACTACTGTATATTTGATTAATAGAGGTCACTCTACTCCTTTGGAATGTGGTATTCTAGAGGAAGCATGGACTAGTAAGAAAGTGAGTTATTCTTTTCTCAAAACCTTCGATTGTGAAGCATTTGCTCATATAGATTCTGAAAATAGAACCATGCTGGAAGCTAAGTCAAAGAAATGTGTATTTGTTGGATATAACATTGATGAATTTGGTTATAGGCTTTGGGATTTTGAAAATCATAAAACTGTAAGAAGTAGGGAAATCATATTCAATGAGAAAGTGGTGTACAAAGATCTATTACACTAACATGAGAAGAAAGAAGATGATTATATAGTGCTAGATGATACTCGAAAAGATGATGTTCTAGCAGTTCCTCATGATTCGCAACAACTACAACAACAAATACCACACACACTAGTGACTGTTAGATGATCAACAAGGCTAAGTAGACCTCTAGAAAGATTTTCTCCCTTTTCATATTCTATTTTACTTACTAATGCTGGTGAACCTAAATATTTTGATGAAGCTATGTAGGTGGATACAAAGATTCAATGGGAGTCTGCAATGGTAGAAGAAATAAACTCTTTGCTGAAAAATAAGACATGAGATTTATACCAGGCCCCTACAGATAAAAGGGCTTTACAAAATAAATAGGTTTATAGGTTGAAAGAAGATGATGGAGGTAAGAAATGATTTGAAGCCAGGTTAGTGGTAAAAGGATTTGCACAAAAAAGGGCATTGATTTTGATGAGATATTTTCTCCTATTGTTAAAATGACTTCTATTTGCACTGTTTTAAGTACTGTGGCTACTGAAGAATTGCATTTGGAGCGACTTAATGTTAAAAAAACCTTTCTTCATGGTGATTTGGATGAAGAGATATATATGGCACAACCACAGGGATTTGAGGTCAAAGGTAAGGAGAACTTAGTGTGTAGATTGAAGAAAAGTTTATATGGATTGAAGCAAATACCTCGGCAATGGTATCTAAAATTTGATAGGTTTATGCATGAGCATGGATATAGTAGGTGTCAATTAGATCATTGTGTTTATTTTAAGAGGTTGGATGATGACAACTACATTATTTTATGTTTATATGTTGATGATATGTTTGTAGCCGAGTCTATCATGGATCACGTTAAGGGGTTGAAATACCAGTTAGCACATGTATTTTCAACGAAGGATTTGGGGGAAGAAAAATAAATCCTTGCTATAAAGATTTGCAGAGATAGGAAGAATAAAAAATTGACACATTCTTAGGCTGATTATATTGTGAAGGTGTTGCAATGTTTCTCTATGGAGAATGCTAAAGCTGTCAGCACATCTTTACCTGGTCATTTGAAGTTGACTAAGGAGATGTATCTAAAAGACACAAGAAGAGGGGGATAAGATGTCTAAGGTACCTTATGCTTTGGCTATAGGAAGCTTGATGTATGCTATGGTATGTACGTGTTAGGATAAACCACGGACAGAAATAAAAACTACATGCAAATATAACCAATAACAGAAAATAATAGAACACACAGAAATGAACACAAGGCACCAAGATTTAACGTGGTTCACCCAATCCCTGGGCTACGTCCACCAAACAGCAAGTCCGATCTTATTACAATCCAGTGATTACAACCTGATTACAATCCGTAATCCCTTACAACTCAATACCGCTGCAAGAACCAATTTCGTATCACCACACATAAAAAATACCCAACCCTAAGCCCTTTTTATACAAGTATTAAACCGCTTTAGGGTTATAACATGTCGGCCATAATATGTCGGCTACCATGTCGGCTACTTCCAAATTTTTTTTTTTCGGGGCGATGCCCCGAACCCCACTATTTATGAAGTATGTACAGCACTTTCCTGATCAGTCACCACAATCTAACAATCTCCCACTTGGGAACTGATCAGGCTCCACACTAAACAACAATCTCCCACTTGGAGACTGATCCTGTAGCAATACAACTACCGCATGGGGCTCCCACTGGATCAAACCACCCTGGACTCTGCTGTTCTTTTATTCACATTTAGTCTAAAAGACCAACTGAAGCTGAAGAGGAGTTCAGCTTCTCCCTTGTGACAACCTTTGTCAACATATCTGCTGGATTTTCATTGGTATGTATCTTCTCCAACTTTAACTGTCCATCCTCTAAAACTGACCGAATGAAATGGTACCGCAACTGTATGTGTTTGGTCTTAGAATGTAGAGCTGAATTCTTAGCAAGATGAATGGCACTCTGACTATCTGTGAACAAATAATTATCCTTCTGAGGATGTCCCAATTCTTCCAAGAAGAACTGAAGCCATATCATCTCTTTGGCTGCCTCTGTAGCAGCAACATACTCTGCCTCTGTAGTGGAGAGAGCATTAATCTTCTGTAGCCTAGAAACCCAGCTCACGGCTGCCCCACCAACAGTAAAGACATAACCTATAGTACTCCGCCTGGTATCAATATCCCCAGCCAAATCTGAGTCAACATAGCCCTGTAAATCAGTAGTAGAGCCCCCAAAGTGTAAACACTTATTGGATGTTCCTCTCAAATATCTGAGAATCCACTTGACAGCATTCCAATGCTCAAAACCTGGATGACTCATATACCTGCTAACGACTCCCACTGCATGTGCAATATCTGGCCTAGTGCATACCATAGCATACATCAAACTTCCTACAGCTGAAGCATAGGGTACCTTGGACATCTTATCCTCCTCTTCCTGTGTCTTGGGACACATCTCCTTAGTCAATTTCAAATGACCAGGTAAAGGTGTGCTGACAGCTTTAGCATTCTCCATAGAGAAACGTTGCAACACCTTCTCAACATAATCAGCTTGAGATAGCGTCAATGTTCTGTTCTTCCTATCTCTGCAAATCTTCATACCAAGGATGTGTTTTGCTGCCCCCAAATCCTTCATAGAAAATGCATGTGCTAACTGGCATTTTAGCCCCTTAATATGATGCATGTTAGACCCAACTATAAGCATATCATCAACATATAGACATAAAATAATGTAGCTATCATCATCTAACCTCTTAAAATAAACACAGTAATCTGAATGACACCTGTTATATCCATGCTCATGCATAAAACTGTCAAATTTCAGATACCATTGCCGAGGTGCTTTCTTCAGGCCATATAAACTTTTCTTCAATTTGCACACTAAGTTCTCCTTACCTTTGACCTCAAAACCCTGTGGCTGAGCCATATATATTTCTTCATCCAAATCACCATGAAGAAAGGCTGTTTTAACATCCATCTGCTCTAAATGAAAATCTTCAGTAGCCACAAGACTTAAAACAGTACGAATAGAAGTCATTTTAACAACAGGAGAAAATATCTCATCAAAATCAATTCCCTTTTTCTGTGCAAATCCTTTTACAACTAACCTGGCCTTAAATCTTTTCTTACCTCCTTCCTCTTCTTTCAACTTGTAAACCCATTTATTCTGTAAAGCCTTTTTACCTGCAGGCAACTTGCACAAATCCCATGTCTTATTTTTCAGCAAAGAGTCCATTTCATCTTTCATTGCAGACTCCCACTGAATCTTAGTATCCACCTGCACAGCTTCATCATAACTTTCAGGTTCACCAGCATCAGTAAGTAAAATAGAATACAAAGAGGGAGAAAACCTTTGTGGAGGTCTAATTGGCCTTGTTGACCGTCTAAAATTCACTGGTGTGTGTGGTATTTGTTGTTGCAGTTGTTGCACATCATGAGGAATGGCTGGAACATCAGCTTTTGGAGTATCATCCAGCACTACATAATCATCTTCTTTCTTCTCATGTTGCTGCAACAGATCTTTGTACAACACTTTTTCATTGAATATGACATCCCGGCTTCTTATAATTTTATGATTTTCAAAATCCCAAAGCCTATAGCCAAATTCATTAATGTCATATCCAACAAAGACACATTTCTTTGATTTTGCTTCTAGCTTGGTTCTATTTTCAGAGTCTATATGAGCAAAAGCTTCACAACCGAAGGTCTTGAGAAAAGAATAACTCACCTTCTTACCAGTCCATGCTTCCTCTGGAATACCACAGCCCAAAGGAGTAGAGGGACCTCTATTAATCAAATATACTGTAGTATTGACAGCCTCCGCCCACATGTGTAAGGGCAACCCAACATGCAACCTCATGCTCCTTGCGCGCTCCATTATAGTCCTGTTTATGCGTTCAGCCACTCCATTTTCCTGTGGAGTCCTTGGAACAGTTTTTTGTCTACGAATACCATTAGTGGAGCAATAATCTTCAAATTCATGACTGCAATACTCACCACCATTATCAGATCTGAGACATTTTAATTTCTTACCAGTCTCATTTTCAACCAAGCATTTCCATTTCTTAAAAGTTTGAAATACATCAGATTTCTATCTAAGAAAATAAACCCATACTTTTCTAGTTGTGTCATCAATAAATGTAACATAATAATGAGAGCCACCAAGGGAAGATACCTGAGCCGGTCCCCATACATCTGTATGCACAAGCTCTAATTTCTCCTTTTTGTTTTCCTTCCCTATCTTTACAAAACTCACTCTCTTTTGTTTTCCATACACAAAACTTTCATAGAAATCCATATTCACACATTTTAGACCTGGTAAAACTTTCCTTGAATGAAGTACTTTCATACCTTTCTCACTCATGTGCCCAAGTCTATTGTGCCACAACACTGTATCAGAATCTACAGCAGCTATTTGTTCTCCCTGCTCAACTGCAGTAATTGTTCCTGAATATTCATTTTTCTCTGAAACAATCAAAGTAGAAGGAACAATATGACCTGTACAAAGATATAAGGTGCCTACTTTCACACCTTTTGCTACTACAAGGGAACCTTTTGAAACCTTCCAATTTTTATCATTAAAAGTAATTACACAACCCTCATCACCGAGTTGCCCTGCTGAAATTAAATTCCTACTCAGCTTTGGAACATGTCTTACCTCATGTAGTAGCCAATGATTCCCATTCTGCAACTTAATCTTAATTTTTCCCTTTCCAACAATCTGACAGGGTTCATTATCCCCCAAATAAACAAGCCCAAAATCCCCTTGGACATAATCAATGAAATAACCTCTATGAGGTGTAGCATGAAAAGAAGCACCAAAATCTAAAACCCATGAATCATCAACACTCTCTAAAGACAGAAGCAAAGCATCCTCTTTGGATTTATTACTTACCACATTTGCCTCTTTGTCTCCATCTGATTTATCTCCTTCATTTTTCTTTCGAGTCCAGCAATCTTTCTTTTTGTGCCCTGGTTTCCCACAGTACCAACAATCATTTGGTCCTCTCGATTGAGACCTCCTCCCCTTTGACTTTCCTCTTGATTTCCCACGATTTCCAGAGTTACTTCCTCTTTCAGTCGTTCTGCCCCTGCTTTGTGCATTTAAAGCACTTCCTGATGTAGATCCACCTGAGGATTTTCTACGAGTTTCCTCACTTAAAATAACACCGATCACATCATCATATTTTAGGGTACTTGATCCAGGAACAGAATTACTCACCGCCATTACCAAGCCATTCCAGCTTTCAGGCAAAGAACACAAAATCAAGAGAGCCCTAATTTCTTCATCAAAATTGATACCCACAGAAGATAATTGACTAGTAATAGTATTAAACTCATTTAAATGATCTGCAACAGATCCACCTTCTGTCATTTTCATATTAAATAAACGCTTCATGAGAAATACCTTATTTGAAGTGGAGGGCTTTTCATACAGTGTCGCTAGGGTTTTCATCAAATCTTCTATCGTCTTTGCTTTTGTAATATTAAATGCCACCGATGGTGCCAAGCATAACCGAATGCTTCAGAGTGCCTTTCTGTCCAAAAGATCCCATTCAGCCTCTGACATAGTTCCCTGATTCTTGGCTTTTCCTTCCAATGGCTTCCATAAATCCTTCTGATATAAATAGTCTTCCATTTGCATCTTCCATAACTGGAAGTTCTGCCCATTAAACCTATCAACCCTTAGCTTACCATCATCTGCCATTGCTCCCACTCAACTGTGAGACTCCCACTTAACCGTGAGACTTTCCTGCAGAGGATAACTGAGAAACAACTAGGCTCTGATACCACTTGTTAGGATAAACCACGGACAGAAATAAAAACTACATGCAAATATAACCAATAACAAAAAATAATAGAACACACAGAAATGAACACAAGGCACCAAGATTTAACGTGGTTCACCCAATCCTTGGGCTACGTCCACCAAACAACAAGTCCGATCTTATTACAATCCAGTGATTACAACCTGATTACAATCCGTAATCCCTTATAGCTCAATACCGCCGCAAGAACCAATTTCGTATCACCACACATAAAAAATACCCAACCCTAAGCCCTTTTTATACAAGTATTAAACCGCTTTAGGGTTATAACATGTCGGCCATATGTCGGCCATAATATGTCGGCTACCATGTCGGCTACTTCCAAAATTTTTTTTTTTCGGGGCGATGCCCCGAACCCCACTATTTATGAAGTATGTACAATACTTTCCTGATCAGTCACCACAATCTAACAGTATGAGGCTAGATATTGCACATGCACTGGGAGTTGTTAGCAGGTATATGAGTCATCCAAGAATTGAGCATTGGAATGTAGTTAAATAGATTTTTAGATATTTGAGAGGTACATCCAGTAAGTGTTTACACTTTGGGGGCTCTACTACTGATTTATAGGGATATGTTGACTCCAATTTGGTAGGGGATTTGATTTCTTGATTGCAAAAGGTTAATGTTTTATCCACTATAGAGGCAGAGTATGTTGCTGCCATAGAGGCAACCTTAATTCTTCTTGGAAGAATTGGGACACCCTCAGAAGGATAATTATTTTTTATAGATAGTTAGAGTTCCATTCATCTTGAAAAGAATTCAGCTCTACATTCAAAGACAAAACACATACAGTTATGAAACCATTTTATTTGGTCAATTCTAGATGATGGACAGTTAAAGCTAGACAAGATACATACAGATGATAATCCAATAGATATGTTTACCAAGGTAGAAGTTGAACTCCTCTTTAGCTTCGATTGGCCTTCTTGACTGAACAAAATAAAAGAACAACTGAGCCTAGGGTGGTTTTATATTCTAGTAGGAGCTGCACATTTAGTAGTACTATGATTAGTCTCCAAGTGGGAGGTTATTGGAGTTTGATTAGTCTCAAAGTGGGAGATTGTTGTGATGTGGAGCCTAATCAGATTCAGAGGTTTATTCAAAGTGGTTTTCTCCCCATATGATTTCTATAGGGGTTTGGGGGTAGCGCCCCCAAGACGAGGTCAAGAGGCAGTGCCCTTGTGGAGTCCTAGGGTAGTGCCCTAGGTGCACTCCTTATCGTAGTATAGGACGGGGTCCCTGCGAGGGTTTTGGGGGCAAGGCCCTAGAAGCCAAAAATGCCCTTATATTGTAAAAGGTTTTAGCTACTATTTTTCCCATTGGATGACTTATTCTAGCCCTAATTTTGTAAGCGACAAAAGCTTGTATAAAAAGGCTTAGGATTAGGGATTTCATAATGTAATGGTGATATTATAGCTTCTTGCGATAGTATTAAGCTATAAGGGATTATAGATTGTAATCACTAGATAATAATAATGTTGGACTTGTTGTTGGTGGACATAGCCCAAGGATTGGGTGAACCACATTAAATCTTGGTGTCTTATGTTCTCTTCTATGTGACCTATTATTTTATGATATTGGTTATATTTGCATGTAATTGTTATTTCTATCTAAGGTTAATCCTAACACTCAAGTTCCAACTTCTCCATTTCCCTCACAACTTTCTTTAACTCTTTGACCTCATTAGTAGGGGAGGATTCCTTCTTTTTATGTGCTCTAGCTCTTCTACTAGGACCAACTTGAGAGTCTATAGGGGGGTCCTTATCATTTGCAACTTGAAAATGGCTCTATCCATATTGGGGTTCTCTAACTTACCAAGGAGGATCTTAATGTGATCATTTGATGCCTTCAAGATCTTATAGTTTTGATCAATAATACTTTTCAGGGCATAATCAAAGCTAGAGACTTTACCTTTCAATGCCAAAACCTTGTTCTCCAACCCTTTATAGTCAATAGTTAAATTCTATTTCCCAATCAAATTAACATTGTCCCCCACATTCAAGTTGACCTAATCCACCATATCCCTAGTAACAAAAACCACTTCCTAAATGTTGACCTTTCTTTCTAGTGCCTTGAGCTAAAGATGAATGTCCTTGAACTCATGGAATGACCATTTAATGGCTTTGTAGAAGTTCAACATCTCATTCCTGGTAGTAAGGATAACATCAATCCCACAATATATGTTGGAATCACTGAGAATGACCATATATGGATCAATCATTTGGTCTAGATTCTCATCACTTAACTCCTTAACATTGACAATAATATTGATTTTTTGCCTTGGGGACCCTAATCTTCAGGTTCTTCATATCCAAAGGCTTTCAATTCCTAGGATCCTTGGTCTAGGTGATATTATCATTAGGCATGTTGTCCATAATAGATTTAGTATTGTCAAAAATACAAACATTGCATGAAGAGGCAAGCTATCCCTAGTAGATTTCTCCAGACTTGTAGCAGAATCTTTAGGGAGGTCCTTCTTCTATTTTTGTGTGTCCCTAATTAAACAGTATCTATATGCATCTTTGCATCATTTTCATTGTAGTCATCCTTAGATAAGGCTTCCCCTTTTGTTTTTGATCACTTCTTCCCCACATACTTGCTTCTTTTGAGGAGTCTTCTTAGGGGTATTCCCTTTTCCTTTTTTCTTTGTACTCTTGCCCTCACCATCTTCAGACTCTGAATCCCCACTCATATACATATCAAATAAATTATCCTCATCAAAAGACTCAAAATATTTCATCTCCTCCCCTAGCTCTAGATTGTCTTGAATAGATGACCCAATATAATTAGGCTTAAGTTACTCATATATAAGGACCATCAACCCATTATGCGCTAAAGGGTTAGTGACTTTCTGAGAATGAAATGTTAGATAACTAAGAGGTGGGGGGGCGGGGGGGGGGGGGGGGGGGGTTGTGAATCATTTATCACCAATTATCCTACAAGCCTTTAAAATAATTTAGTACCAAAATAAACTTCATAAACTTTCACAATAATAACTCAGTAACTATAATCAACATCTCATATCAACTTTACTTCAAAGTGTTACCTCATTGTTCTTTACTTTATTCAGAATCATAGTATTACTTAGGTTATAATTGTAGACACCTAAAAACTTTTAGAAAATAAAGTATTTTTATTTTCTGAAAAAATCTTGATGACATCATCATTTATTAATTAATTAATTATTTGATTAATTAATTTATTTTTATGCCATTAAATCCCTTTATCTTAATTAAAAATATTTAATTAAGGAATCCCTCCCAAAAATGTTTAAATCTTATTTAAACATTATTTCCTTATTTATTAATTATTTAATAAATTGACTAAAAAACCCAAAATAAATAAAAAATTTATTTTTTGCCCAAAACTTGGCCAATTTCCTTAAGATCACTAACCTCTTCCAAAATCTTCTAATCCTTCTTTAATTTTGATTAAAGGCTAATCCCGTCATTTCCTACCCCTAATCCCAACTCAAAATATTTAATTAAGATTAAATATTAATCCTCATGTTTATTAAAAAAGTTTTAATAAATATCTCCTCAACCCAAACTCTTGAAATAAATAAAATTTTATTTATTTCCTAAAAATCTAATTTATCCTCATCCTAAGAAGTTCTAGACTCTTCTAGAAAGTCTTCATCCTCATCCTAGGAAGTTCTAGACTATTCTAGAAAGTCTTTATCCTCATCCAAAGTCTAGACTCTTCTAGAAGATATCTTTAAACCTAATCCTAATCCCCTCCTAACCTTGTCACATTCTCTAAACATGGGTTAAGACTTACTAACCCAAGCCAAAGTTAACAAATATCTCCTCCTTCACCCACCCTCATTAAATGCCATCCACTTGCCCATCCCTAAGCTAATCCTAAACCATCCTAATCCATCCTCTAATCATTTGCACAAGCCTAAGCAAGCTTAAAACCTTCCTAATCAAGTCCAAGTCGAAATTCCTCTCATCTCCCTCAAAATATCCCAACCATAAAACTTTATGAAGTCCACTAGGCCATAAATGACTCTTCCAAAGCCCTTTTATTGCTCTTACAAGCCATTATGAGGGTCTTTATGAAGATTTTATACCTTGAGCCTCCTTTGTTGACTCATCCTTCCCCTTTCCTCCATCTTCTCACCCTGTGACATGTGTCACTCCCTGATTGGCTGTAAGGAAGCACAATCCATGTGCTCTCCTCTCATGCAATCTGAGCCCTCCATGAGCTTTTCCCCATCCTTGCATCTTAGCCCTCAAACCCTCAAGCCTCTTGCCTATAAATTGGATCCTTCCCTTTTGCAAAACAACACAATCCATGAAGTAAAGTCATAATGCCATTTTAAGAAGCCATTTTACATCAAAACCATACACTCACACCCAAATTCCAACTCCATTTGAAGCCCTTTTTGAAGCATAAGCTTGAGCATACATCCTATCTATTTAGACAAAGCCACCCAACAAGAGAGCTTCTTATTGAGAGAGCCCATTAATGGCTCATATTCTCAATTGAGAGCTCATCTTAGTCTATCTTGAAGTTTATGAATTTTGTTTAGTTTGTAGAAGCTTTATTTAAATTTGGTTTCTATTAGCATACTAACATTGCTCATATACAATAATGAGTTGCAAAATTAAGCAAATAATATGAAAATCAACTTTGCAACACATAAAAAATCAAACATTTTTATACAAATATTTAATATCAAAACCCTATAAAGGGAAAAACTACTTGGGAATCAACAACCCAAAAATTTCACTCTTATGAAGTGAGCTCTGCTAGGAGATGACCTTGTTAAAAGTTTAAATACAAAATTTTAGTGTGACTTGGTTAGAGGATTTTAACCAAAGATCATATAGACCTTATCATTCCTTGTCATTACAAACATCACTAATCGATGTTACCATATAGGATTTCAAAGAATTGTTAGTGTTGGTGTAAATATGTACTTTACTATTTACACTTACTTAAGTTTACTTAGGTTAATGCATTATTTAATTATTTTGCATTATTTTATTATTTTTTATTTGTGATACACTTAGGAGTTTTCACACCTTTTGAGTTGTCATGTTGACAACATAGGAGTACGCAACTCTATTTGAGCACATGGTGTCTACAACACTGTTTTGCGTGTCCCACCCTTGTAGGCTTATCCTCTCATCATTACACTTACTTCCATGCTTAATGGAGGATAATCCATATCTGGTGGACATGTGCTTGGTTGTATGACACATCATGATGCTAACTTTTATGCATTCTAGAAGCTCTCCTGAGGCCTTTATATTTAGGCACTCCTAGTGTACTCTTGATGTAGTATCAAGTTATTGAATACATTGTTATTCTGATTATACTCTCTCCATTTTTGGTCTATAGTTGTGCTTGCGTTTGAGTTCTTAGTTCTTGGGTGAAATTTTCCCTTAGGAAAATTCTTACATGGTATCAGAGCAACTTGGAGATTTTCTCATCACAAGCCGTTCGAGACCTCTTGCTTGCTTCATCTCCTCAGCCAGAATCCAGAGTGCTGCAGAAATTGGGAGCGTCCAACACTAGATCTAACCTCGCCATTGCGTCCAGAACGCTGAACCGGTGAAAATCGACTATAAGCACGCCTACCTTGGCCCATAGTTGACTATGAGGCAATTTTTTTTTGCAAATCGGAACCCGGAGGCCCGATTTGCAGTATGGGTATGGTCATTTTCGCAGATTTATGAATTTATTTTCAGATCTGCATTTAATTTCTCTGTATTACCTATATTTTTGTCATATTTTCTTGCAATTTTTCAAATTTTTTTTTAGCTCTACGGGCTAGTATCAGAGGAAAATAGTTGTATAGTATCGGGCTGTGAGCTCCCGGCCTGCACAGCAAAGGGTATATTTTATTGCAAGGCTATATTATCAAATCATAGGATTTTATAATCCTGCAGTCGAACTGTATGGTCTACAAACGACGAGAACAGATTTCGGCTACGTTACCACCAGACGGCAGCCCGAGCCCTTCACCTAAGGGCCAACTCTTTGTTTTATATGCTGCAGCATTTGCATTTTATTTAGCGCATAGTGCTGCACCACAAAAAATGTGGGATCTTTTATAAGGGAAGCACATCCTTGTTTTGACTTCTGGCTCCGGCAACCCGCTGCAATCAGACTCCTGCTGCTCATAGACATTGTCCGACACCCGTAGAATTGTTTACCAGCATTGCTACTACGTTATTTTGGCATGGTGGACTATTGCAAATTTTGGCTTTGATCTTGCAAATCTACTGTACCTGTTCAAACTCTTGCAGTGCTTGTAGATCTCGTCGCCCCATCTTCTGGCCAGTTTGCAGTCGACGGCGGCCCGCGTGATCTACCTTAATCTGGTGGCGATAGAAGGTTTTTGGTCAAAAAAGACTATTTTTGGCTGTAGTGCCTATTTTGCGGTGGCATTTTTCAAACACACTGCAACTATTTTAAAAAAATCCCCTGCCCAGCTCAGACACGCGGACCTATAACAGTCTGCCACATGACATTTTTTTACTTGCCCACGTAGGCAGTGACACATAAGCCCAAGACTGCCACATCACCTGTGGAACCCAACAGTGCCACATCATTGTACAGATCACCACGTGCATGTCCGTACAATACGGACACCCAGTCATTCGCCACATCACCAAGGGCGCTGATTTTTATTGATGTCATCCTTTTACGGAGTTGAATTTGACTCTCGTCTAGATGTCATTCCAAGGTATTTTTGAACTTCTTTGACGACCATTTGACCGTCAAATTTAGACTCACAGTTTCTCCTCCATACCCCTCTCCGGATTGCTTTTTAGTTTGGCAGCCTGACTTTGCGAGCTCCTATCTCGGACATCCAGACTCCGATTTAGGTGTAATTTTTTTGAGATCAGGTAGAATTTTTTGAATTTTCCAGTGATGGTATTGTTTTCTAGTTTTTGTGCACAGATTTTGCAGAATTTGTATTTTTTGGCAATTGTACCTGCATAATCTTGCATTTTGCAACTTCAGAAGCTCCATACGGGCACATCTGGTCACCTTTTCAGATTCTATTTTTTTTTGAAAGTGCGTGTTTTTTTGTCTACTTTCCAGATCTGAAGTCAGATTCTAGGGTTGTGTGGACCAATTTTTCACTTTCAGAATTAGGCCTTCTTTGGCATTGTAAAGCTTTGGTTCTTTTTCAAAATTGTTGTAAAACTAAGCTACAGTGCTTAAGTGACAGATTTCAGCCTCATAAGGTAGTTGTAAAAGCAAAATTAGAAAATCCACTTAGTTCATTTTGACAAGTGGCCCATTGTAAATGCACTACTTATAAATTGCCAAAAGCATGTTTTTTGGGGGAGTCTTTTGATTGAGTGAAAAGGGGGGGTGTGCACTGTGTTCTTGTGTCTCTATTTTGTTTTCTTTCATTTTTGCATCATGGGTTTTAAATGTCCTCCTGTAACTTCACACAACTATTCTACATGGAAAGATATTGCATGGAGTAGATTAATGGAAAAAGGATATAGTTTGTATGTTGATGGTACAATTACCAAACCTACTGATGCTAAAGAACTCATTGATTGGAAAAGACAAGACCGAAAAGCTTTAGTTGTAATTAGGAGTTGTGTACATGGGGATCTTCTCTTTCACATTAAAAATTGTTTAGACTCTAAGGAAGCTTGGGATAAACTTGAACAGTTGTATGGTAAAGTGGATGAAGAAAAGGGATTTCAGATTGAAGATGATCTACTTCTCTTGGATCCTAAAAATTATGACACAATTCAAGATTACATCATCAAATTCAATGAGTATAGGGCACTTCTTAAAGATTGTGGAAATCCCATGAAGGATGATAGGTTGATACATCACATCCTGAAAAAGCTACCTACTGAGTACACTAATATAGTTTCAAGTTTTAATACTCACAAGTTGACCATGGGATCTGCTTACCAAAAGCCTTCCTTTGATGGATTTTCAGACATGTTGATTGTTGAACAATCTCACTTGGTGGATTTTGGACTTCTCAAGTTATCTAAGACCAAAGTCTTGGTGGCCAATGATGCTCAGAAATCTAGTCAAGGGGGAAAAAGCAACAAGAAGAAGAAGCAGTGGAAGCAGAAAACACAATCCGAGACACAACATGACTCCTCTCAACAAGGTGGTTCTTCTTCAAATAAGAAGGGAAGTAATGAAAAGAAGGACAAACTCTTTTGTGCATACTGCAAAAAGCCAAATCATAATGAGCATCATTGCAAAACAAAAAGAATCGATGAGTTAGAAAATCTACTCAAGAAGAATAAGATTCAAGTGCCAAGTACTTCTAAGGATTCTACTCCTAACTCTTCAAAGGGTAAAGGTCAAGCACTTGTGGAAAACTCAAATTCTTCTTCGGAATGGATACTTGACTCAGGTGCCTCTTACCACATGGGTTCTTCAAAGCAAGACTTTTCTTCATTGGAGCAGTCAAAGGTGCCACACATCTTCGTGGGAGATGATGCTAAGATGGAAGTTGAAGGAAAAGGACATATAGAAATGGAATATGGGGAATTCAAAGATGTTCTCTATGTTCCAAATGTAAGCTCTAATTTCCTATCAGTTTACCAAATCACTCACCTTGGAGATGGTCATAAGGTTGAGTGCCTTCCCGATTCAGTGATGGTGCATAGTGTCAAAGATGATTCATTGGTAGTAGTTGGGAAAGTCAATGATGACAAGAGGTTATACTCCTTCTCCCACTTTGTGCCTAAGAGTTCTTCCCAAGCCTTGTTTACTCACTCTAATTCAAACAACTTATGTCATGAGTGGTTTGGTCACCTTGACTTCCGCTCTCTTCAGCAACTTTGCTCAAAACATATTGTTATAGGTCTACCCAACATCAACTTTTCTAAGGGAGAATGTTCATCTTGTTCAGTGGATATGAATCTCAAGGAGAAGTATGATAAAGGGAAGTCTTCTTGAGGTCCAGTTGTTCTTCAGCTAGTTCACATGGTATTAGCAGGACTGTTTGCAGTGACTTCAATCAGCCAAGGCCGCTACATACTCACTTTTATTGATGACTTTTCAAGATTCACTTGGGTCTTCTTCCTTCATCATAAGAATGAAGTAGTTCATAAGCTTCGTGACTTCAAGGCTCATGTTGAAAACAAGTCAAGGAAAGCCATTAAAGTATTAAGAGTGGACAATGAGAACAGATATGTTGATAGAAGACTTAAGAACTTTTGTAAAATTGAGGGCATTGATCTTCAGACTCCTTCAACATTCAGTCCACACAAGAAAGATGTTGTAGCTATGAGGATTAGGACTCTCAAGACCATGGCAAGTTGCATGATAAAGGTCAAGTCTCTTGATCCTACACTTGAAGTTGAAGCCATTAGCAATGCTACTCATATACTTAACAGGTCTCCTCATCTAGCCTTAGATGGCAAGACTCCTTTTGAGGCATGGTGCGGAAAAAAACTATTTGTGAGTCACCTTAAAGCCTTCAGTTTTCCAACATGGGCAAACCTATCTTCCAGGAGTTGCAAGGCACTGTCACCTAGGCCTTGTACCTTTATCGGTTATGAAGACAATGTAAAGGCTTACAGACTTATGGATCCTGAGACTCATGAGATTTTTGTGGAGAAGGATGTTCACTTTTAGGAAAGTTCACCAAGTTTGTCCTCTACTCCTCTTTGCACTTCATACATAGTGGAAACTGATAGTGAGACCAATGATAGTGCTTCAATAGGTTCAAACATGTGGGT
Organism: Cupressus sempervirens; assembly: GCA_028749045.1. Lineage (NCBI taxonomy): Eukaryota > Viridiplantae > Streptophyta > Pinopsida > Cupressales > Cupressaceae > Cupressus > Cupressus sempervirens. The sequence goes on along the minus strand of CM053783.1, from coordinate 670,642,115 downwards.
TTCTATCGACAGTTGCAGTGAGAGGTCACATCAGTCCAGTCCACGTGCTCATATTGCCACAGTGAAAGGTCCATCACATCATGGTACATCTTGTCTTCCAGCTCCAACTTCACTTGACTTGGGAGATAGACTTGAGGACTTACATCTTCTCATTGATGATGATTCTTCTACAGTTGTTGTGAGGGCTCACTCTGACCCTCAAGTCCATTCTCTACATGATCAATCTTTCGAGGTTGGCGTGATTGTGGATCCTTATGAACAATAATTTGTAGACGTCTCTTTGTCAGTTGAGGAGACAGATGGTTTAGTGGAACAGGTTCAACAGACATCCTTGATAGATCTGCATTCATTCTTTTCAGCATAGTTGGAAGGGGTGAACTTCAACGTCAGCACAGGGATACTTGAACAGGTTTCAGGGCCACCATACATCTTCAAGACTGTACCTTTGGCATTGTTTCTTCCTAAAGGGAGGAACACTGTTCTACATTCTTGGACCAACTTCTTCATCGGAGTAGCTTTCACTTTTTGGCATTCTTCTTTTGGGGGGGAGAGTATTCTGTCTCTCTTCCTTCTCTCATTCTCTTATGTATATATTGGATGTATGTCGTAATGGGGGGGTCTTGATTACTCCATCCATCGATGCATCCTCTTTTATCTCTCTTTTTGGGGGAGGGTTTTTCCCATGAGGTTTTCCCTCTTTCCCTGCTTTATGGGAGATTTGCATTTCATTATGTACATGGGTACCTTACATGGCCTAGTAGCCAGGACCCATTATGCATCTTCATCCTAGATCGTAAGCTTAAGGGCATTCCCCTAACTTGCACTTAAGGGGGGGTGTTGGTGTAAATATGTACTTTACTATTTACACTTACTTAAGTTTACTTAGGTTAATGCATTATTTAATTATTTTGCATTATTTTATTATTATTTATTTGCGAGACACTTAGGAGTTTGCACACCTTTTGAGTTGTCATGTTGACAACACAGGAGTACACAACTCTATTTGAGCACATGGTGTCTACAACACTGTTTTGTGTGTCCCACCCTTGTAGGCTTATCCACTCATCACCGCACTTACTTCCATGCTTAATGGAGGATAATCCATATCTGGTGGACATGTGCTTGGTTGTATGACACATAATTATGCTAACTTCTATGCATTCTGGAAGCTCTCTTGAGGCCTTTATATTTAGGCACTCCTAGTGTACTCTTGATGTAGTATCAAGTTATTGAATACATTGTTATTCTGATCATACTCTCTCCATTTTTGGTCTATAATTGTGCTTGTGTTTGTGTTCTTAGTTCTTGGGTGAATTTTTCCCTTAGGCAAATTCTTACAGTTAGGTCCACTCAGTAAAGAGATTTTATCTTCTACAATGGTAAGAAAGTAACAATCAAATGATTTTCTTGGTTTAGCATTACCTTTCTTGTTGATATCTCTTCTTTGCTAGGTGTTTACCTTATGATTTGTTTTTGGATGACTCACACAATATCTCTTTTTCTTTAGCACTTCACTTGCTTGATCTATCCACCACTATTCCACTTGGTTCACCTTGTCTTTTTCTTCTTCTTCAATTCTCACACTTCATCAACAATATTAGATACCAAAAATGGTTTTGTTCATCTCCTTAAATAGTTAACTTCTACCTTCCAATTTCCACTTAATTACAATTGTAGATCTTTGATTAATTGCATCTAGTCATTAGGTCAATACTAGCTCACCTCAAAGTTTGTGCTCATTTTAAAAAATATTAAATCTTCTCCATATAATCATCTTTGAATTATTCCAGTCATTGATCTGATAAAAAACTTCATCCTTATCCTTTATGCTTTTGAAACATTCTCAATTTTCATCATTTTTCAACCTCAAATTAATCTTTTCTTTTGTTCTCCACTCACTAAACATTGTAAATTGACTTAGGTGATACATCACTTGGCTAACACTAGAATCAATTAGATAACATTGAACTTTAACTTTGCTTTTCCAGATGCTTGTTGACAACTGTAATCACTTAGTTAATACTATGTTCCTTCTTTCACTGACTCACCAGTTATGAGCTTAATCACAACACAACATGATTGCAAAAAAATCAAACCAACATTATACTATCATAGTTCAATTCATTCAAGTACCCATTTAATTCTAATACTTATCAACTCTATCATCATCGTACTTTTTTCAAATCCTCTTCATCTATCAAATCCTCTCCATCAATCAAATGATATGGTACTCTATCAATAACATAATGTTTAACCAAATAAGGCTTGACATCAATGACAATATAACAATTGGTATGACCCTTTTACATACAATAACTGCATTCTCATGTTGACATTATCAATTGAGGCTAACAATCTCCCCCTTTGGCATTGATGGAAACACATAAACATAAGATTTTACATTATGAAACATTACACATAAGATAATCAAATGTATGAATTGATAACAATAAAAAATTTCAGCTCTTTTGCTTTATACTAGTTTTATGCAATATATTTCAATTATCAAGTTCAATTGGTCTGTATCTTCAACAGATTCATCTCCATATTTTCTCCCCCATTGGGTATACTTCTCTTCAACAAAAACTCCATCAATATGTGACATGTCTCCTCTTTGACAATAATATTCATTCTTCTTCATAGTATATCACTTCCCTTTTTAGTCATTCTCTCCCCCTTTGACAACAATGCCAAAGGTAACTATAAGTTCCAATGTGAAAGTTGTAAAACCTTGTAGCTTGCATGTAATGTTTACATTAGGTTCATTATAATCACTTACACATCTTTAGGAAATATCCCTAAAGACTGAACTCTTGCATCAACTCCACAAAGATATATCTTATCATCCATGAATTGATACAACATGCATCTTCACTTAGCGAATCTTGAATTGGGGAAGCACCCCTAGTTTACCTATTAGATAATCAAAAGCATCCTTAGGAAAGGGCTTGGTAAATATGTCTACAATTTGTTCTTTGATTTTACATACTAAACATCACTTCTCTTGTACCTACTCTCTCAAGTAATGATACTTGATAGATATATGCTTTTTTTTGCATGCATCACTACATTCTTTGATATATTTAGTGTACTAGTATTATCATAGTAAATAGTATCAGGCTTAATCTCCCCATCTTGCATTCCTTCCAACAATTGCTTAATCCAAACAATATGAGAACAATTAATTGCAACATCAACATAATAAGCTTCAACAATAGATCATGAAATACAACTCTATTTTGCTTGCTCAACCATGTTATCAACCTTTCTCCTATGAAGAAAGTTCTACGACTTGTACTTTTTCTATCACCCACATTACTACCCCAACCAACATCAATTGTAAGCTTTAAGTTTAAAGTCACCGTATTTTTTGTACCACAATCCAAAATCTTCAATTCTTTTCAGATACCTAAATATCCTTTTCACAATAGTCATATGAGGTTCCTCAAGATGAGAAGAAAACCTTGCAATTATTACCATTGCATGTGCAATATCAGATGTGTTGTGTACAACATGTAACTTTCTAATCATTAATATTTATTGTGTCTCATTTACCTCAGCAGTAGTGCCCTCCTTAGATAGTTTGTATCTAGTCACCATAGGTGTACCAAATGGTCTTGACTCATCCATTCCAAATATTTTCAAAATTACCTTCACATACTTAGATTGGGTCACATACATACCAAATTTTTTTTTATGAACTTATGATCCAATGAAAAATTCTATCTCACTAAACATATACATTTTAAATTCCTTTCTCATTTTATCAAAAAATGATTTGCATAATATATCATTACTCCCAAATATAATATCATCCACAAAAAATTCAGTAATCAACATTAGGTTTTCAACTTCATGCTTCAGATATATATTATTGTTTTCACTTGTTCTGACAAATCCAATCTTAATCAGATATGTATTTAATCTCTTATACCAAGATCTCAATGCTCACTTTAGTTCATACAAATATTGTTTCAATTTGAAAACCAAGTGTCTCTGACCAGATTGAAAAAATCCTTCAGGTTGTTCTATGTAGACTTGCTCTTGAAGTATCCATACAAAAATACTGACTTAAGATCCTTTTGACACACTTTGAAATTCTTATTGGTAGCATAAGCCAATAAAGTTATGACTCCTTCCAATCTTGCAATAGGGGAAAGTGTCTCATCATAGTCAATTCATTTTTATTGGACATAACCTTTGCAAACTAATGTGGCCTTTTTTCTCACAACCTCACCATATTCATTTAGTTTATTTTTGAAATTTACATTTTTATAATCACATTCTTATTAATTGGTTTTAGCACTAGTGTCCATGTATTATTCTTTTCAATTTTATCAATCTCTTCATTCATAGAAGTAATTGAGTCTTCATTGGTAACTGCAGATTTTACAATTCTTGGTTCAAATTCAACAATTAAACATGTACCGTCCTTCAACTTACTTCTTGTCATATCTCCACCACTTTTATCTCCAATGATTTTTTTAGGTGAATGGTTCCTTCTCACATATTTTTCTAGCACATGTTTAGTTCTTTAATTTCCAATATTATCTTCACTTATTTGTGGCTCAACATCCTTCTCAAGTAGTTCTATCTATAACTCAGGTACTACAGGTTGATGCTCAATGGCTCTTTGTTCTTGTTTGATCATTATGCTAGTAACGTCTTCATAGAGATAGAAATTTTTTTTGTAATCACCTAGTTCCTTTTCAATTTCCTCATCATTCTTATCTTCAAACGCATCAAATCTTATATTTGCACTTTCCATCATTATGTTAGTAGCCTTGTTCAAAAATTTGTAGGCCTTGATATTAGAAGAATAACCAAGTAAAATACCTCCATTACCTTTAGATCCAAATTTACCATTCCTTTCATCTTTATGAATGTAGCATCCACTTCCAAATATCTTGAAATAGCTGACATTAGGTGTATGGCAAGTGAAATGAGAGTCATGGCATAGGAACCAACCTTGGTCCAAGATAAAGGCAAATGGAAGTTCTTGAAGAGCTCCCTTTTCCATAGTCTTCCTCCTTCCAAAACCCTATTTGTCTCTAAACTTAGAGAGTGGGTGAACACCCCACTAGTTTATCAAACTTAACTAAAAAGCTTCTTCAACTAACTCCTTTTGGCAAAAACATCAAGCCACTATCTCTTACAACTTTGTCCTTGCCAATTTTGCTAACTTTGACTAAGTGGAAAGATGGGTATAAACTCATAGGAAAACTCAAATTTCGAATTGGTGGAAGAATGCATTGGTTAAGGGGTCCCCTAGGCTAGCTAAGCACTAAAATTATCAAATTTAGGTCCCTAACATGTTATGCTAACATATGGGTGGATTATTTTCATAAAAATGTCATCTTTGGACCACTTATTGACTCTCTAGAATCCTTGTCAAGCTTGAATTCGAATTTCCCTTGATGGTGACCCATCCTATCCTTTCTCCAAGTGGATTTACTTAATCTTTGAAAGGAAATTAGGTTAAGGTTAAGTGCAACCATGACCAATACCCTAGTTGACATTTCATCAACACATAAATAATTACAAGTGCCAAGTGACACATTAAAATACATTACACATCACCATGACATGTCCCAAGTGTATTTATGAAATTAAATTTACCACAAAAATGCAAACTTGCATTTACAAAATAAAAAAATCACAAAAAGGCTTTGAATCTTCCAAAGATTCACCTTGGCTAAGCTGTGTCCACCTAAGTTTGGACCATGCTTCCCTAGTTAATTTTTCCATGGTTCAATTTTTTGCACACTAAACTAGAACATTAGTAGCCCAATGAAAAATCATATAAATTACATGTATATAGGTGCATGAATATTTCACATTATGTAATTCAAATTAACACACTCAATTATCATAATTAACTTTTGTTTCCTAACCATTTCATATAGAGCATTTTAAAACATTAAAATGTTAGAATCTGCATATCAACATTAATGCTTAATCCTATGATCAAATTAGTATTCTAAACCACATCATAATTTAATTCCTTACATAATAGTGAAATGAAGAATCTATACTATTAAATAATCCAACATAAAATTTAGGTCCTAATACATCTCATAAGTGAAATTCACCAAAATGTAGACATCACAATTAGTATCCTTTATAATTCAATTATATCTAGTGTGATTACTAACAATATCTCAGTATCATTATGAGATAATGCATCATAAGGTGTATGAATAAAAACATGAAGTTGCATCATATTCACAAGAGATTGAAACATATCACCATATCTCCATACCCTTACTAGCTCCTAATCTTATTTGTGTCATCTAGATCTATAATTAGGCACTAGGGAAGGGGCCTTACACAATCATCAAATGTATATACATACTAAAACATAATCAAACATGTAAAATAAATGTCTATAATGTATATATGTAGATCAATCATCAAATTTATATGAACTAGAAAATAATCACAGATGTTTCAAACATCGTTCTCAAGTCTACAATATGTAAAGCATCAAACATATGACAAAAAAATATCTATCCAGATCTCAGAAGATAATATCAAATATAAATAGTGTGCATATATATCTATAGATCAAATAAAATATAATGTGTATATATAATCTATGAATATCTCTCTAGATGAAACTAGACCAAATAATCTATAAAAAACTATGGATCACTAGGTGCATGAGTCTCATCGTGAATTCTCCTCACAACTTGGTCTTAAGACTAACTATCAAGATGCTTTGAAGGATGTGTTGACCCCTATGTATTAAAGAGAAAGTTATATCAATATATAATCAACAATAAAATAAATATTTACACCTTGTGCATTTAAGACATGTATGTGTGTCTATTGAAACATTAAAAAGTTACCTATCCATTACTAACATCATCTATCGAGTCTCAATGACGTACACAATTAGGAATCAAAGATGGAGTAACAAGAAGCATGTCCCCCTACAATACACATGTGCAAAAAATCAAATTAAAAAATGTATACTTACACATGGTATAGATGTAAATTATTTAGAAAAATAGAAAATTTAATTTAAATTTAATTTAAAAAAAAAAAAGATTTAGCTGTGTAGATGCTAGCATCTGATAATACTCAAACTACTTGGTATCGATCATGTTCGCCAATATATCTATATTTTTGTGGGCCTAATCTAGACCCACCTCTCTACAACATGACTTGCGATTGACACATATACCAATAATAATGACCCAAGTAGACTAACTAGATGAGATGACATAGAAGTAAAATCCTAATGCGTCAACAAGTCCATCCATCTGGTGGTTGACAACCTAAAATCAACATCATCAAGGACCATATATGAACTTTGAGCATGCCCTACACTGGTTAAAAGGTCTATTGTATATGTCTATCCCTCAATAGAAAAGGAGTGGTCAGTAGGTGGATCATGACATGCAGATCATGATGTGTACTACCACTATAACCACCACCTGAGTGATGCAAAGAATGTGGCTGAGGATGTGACCTACTACTACCCACACGAGCTTGAACATTCAATATCATTAAAGAAAGCTTCAGTTCTATGAATCGAATGGATCCTCAGCTAGACCAGTCAATATGTCTCATGCCAACACTCTCGTCAAATCCTCTAAGCTAGCTAGTGAAGGGTTGTATGCTACACTATATAGGTTTGCTGAAGATGAAGCATCAAAATATGATATAGAATATTGACAAGACATCAGGAAATGACCAACCTCATCACTCGATATGGATCTTACAATTGATGTAATATCCCCAATTCCTTGAATCACGCCCGCAACTAGGTCCTATGCATAGCCTCATTGGTTGAGGGACTCAATACATGGGAAATAGGAAGTCTCCTCTCTTCAATAATAGCCATGTGTGTAAGTGCCACATGACCTACTTGTTGATCAGCTAGTCTACCACACCCTTATCTTAAATGCCCCAGTAAATTAGTGTAGTTCACCACCTTATATAAGTGAATCTCGACTTAATTTTTTTATGTAAAATATTAGTGGAATCAGGTTGTTAGTTGGATAAGTTGGATAACAACCATGAGTAGCAAGGAAGTGGGGGTATATCAATGCATCCATATGTGGATCTATACACTTAATAGCTTGATACCCCTTCATAAACCTCTTTAGAGTATAACAAGGGAAATACTCCCTCTTTAGGACCTCTTTGCAAACTAAGACATGTACCTCCTATAAAGAAAGACCCAAAGAGACCTCGTGTCTTTTAGCCTCAAGGATTATTTGTATGATATGTGTAGCATATGGGGAAGCAACATGAATCTCATCTCAAATGTAAGTCAGGCTACATAAAACTCTAGCATGCAATACTGTATACACTAGAGCATGTAGCACTATTCAGGTATTTCTAAAGTCTTTGAATCTACTAATTAGTGTGATCATATATCTCCTAAGGTGGAATAGGATGTTGATGGGGTGGAATAGGAGCCTTCTAGGGGGGATAGGAGCCTATTGGGGGGTAGGTTTATGTGAGCGTGGGATAGGAGCATACTGGGGGGATAAGCTATTACAGGGGTGGGATAGGAGCTTGCTAGAGGGGGATATGCTATTGGGTGCTGGGATAGGATCCTACTACTAGGGGGATAGGGTTTCGTAGGGGTGGAATATGAAGATGTTGATCTACCATGTGTCAAGCTCCCTAGTATATGTGTATGTGTATGTGTGTACCTAGAATTCTAAAATGACATTTAAGAAACTAGATAATGTACATGAAATCCTAAACATAAAATGAGAATACACACAAATATAAGTCATATATGTATATATTGAAATTGTTTACAAATCTTGTGCTCATTCAAGAAACAACATGAGAATTTCAAGCTTATTCAAGCTCCTTTCGAGAAACCACACTAGAAACAACATTTGGAAGACCAAGATTCACAACTTAGAATCCACTTTTTACAATGAGACAAATAAAACCAATAGAAGACCAATATTCACAACTTAGAATTCCACAAAAATGTCCATCTTGGGATTTGAACCAAGGTCCCCACAATGAGAACTCATCACTTCACCCAACTAAGCTAAACCCCTTGGACTAAGTCATATATGTATGTAAAATGAACGTACACATATATAAGTCATAAACATGAAATGAACAAACAATTTTGGAGTGTTAGGTTTAAACATAAAATGAACATATGTCATGTTTAAATTAGGATATTTAAATGAACATACATATGTATAAAATTTATATTTAAACATGAAATGGACATGCATATAAGTCCTAAACATGAAATGAACATATGTGTGCATGTACATACATAAAATTGGACTAAGCTTGAAATGAACATACACATACCTAAGTCCTAAACATGAATTGAACATGTACACATATTATGTACATGTGTGCATAAAGGGGTCCTAATATGATGTCTAAAAGGGATAATTTAAAATTGAACATGTATCAAACTAGATAATAATAATGTAAGGGGTCCTAATAAGATGTCTTAAAATAGAATAGTTCCTAAAATAAAACCTTAATCCATCATAATTTTTTAAACATGTTCATCTAGATAGTTCATACATGCACGTGTAAAGGGGTCCCAATTTAGGACATTCATTAACCCAAGATAATCTATATAATTGAACATTGAAATCTATAAATGCAGAAAATATTGAAAGTGATCCTAAAATGATGGTTGAAGGGAAGAATATAAAATCAAACATCTAAAATCTATCTAGATCATTATTTTCTTATCTAATATAGATCACACAGTTTCTAGTTCAAGCTGACATATTTGGTAGGATCCTAGCTAGGACATCTTAAGAGGATTATCCTTTATAAGTTAATATATCATGTGGTAACTTCATGTGTGTGTTTATATAAGGGTCTACTTGCAATAAATTTTTATCCTAATTTAGGATTCATATTAAGGAGTACTAATGCATATACTCAAAATAGGTTAATAGTCTTAGGATATATTTGATATATTTTATGTGTGCGAAGTTAGGGTCCAAGAAAAATTTAAGGACAGGCTAAAAGGGTAGTAAGATATAGATAAATAAATGGGTTCTATGGGGTCATAATTGTTGATTAAGTAGTACGATGGGTGGACTACAATACATAGTAGGTCATATGGAGCCTCAAATATGTATAATACTTTCTAACATTTATGATTATCACAAATTTTGTATAGTTGTATATATATGGTCTTACATGACCATGCACCAAATTTTAACTATATAGGTCCCCCACATCTCACATATCTTCTATCATAATTTTCTATATGTTCTGGATCATTGCAAATGTACTAAGCACTTCCATAAATTCTGGTATGTATTTTCCAAATGGAAACATCCTCTTGTATTTATATGAGGAATAAACAAAGAGAAGAGACATGTCCCTTCATGGGACATATGTATTCATCAATATGATTAATATAATGGAAAACTTAATTATATTTGTATATATGTATGTGTGCATATATATATCATTGAGACTATATTGATTTCTCTTTGATCTCACATAATTATCCTACTAAAACTACCAAAACATCAACACTCGCTCTTAGCTAGGGAGGATAAACACATGACACATTTTAGACCATTGGTAGGTATGATAAATTTTATATATTTATTTTATTAGAAGATATCCACCATTATGATTTTACATCTGTGTATTGGTCTCCAAAATAACAATATATGATATTCATCAAATACTCTTTGAGTAATGACCTCTAGAATATTGAGATGCAAGATATCACACCATTTTGATATCACATTTGAGTATTGATCTCCAAAATAACAATATATTATATTCACTAGATACTCTTTGAGTAATGGCCTTCAAAAAGTTGAGATGCAAGATATTCACCTAGTACTATGAGTAATGGTCTCCTGAACGTCAAGTTGCATGATATTCACCAAGTACTCCATGTAATGGCATCTAAAACATCAATTTGCATAACATTCACCATGTACTTCAAAATATTATAAGGTATGTGCATGCACTTTCTCATAATGCATACCATATAAATATCCACCATGCAAAATATAATCTATCATGATCTTCATAGACATCATACGATATCCATTATAATAGAAAATTAAGTTATTGTAAGATCATCATCTTGCAATAACTTTTACAATTACAAGTCTTAATCATTTGGAATTCGTCACTTCCTTATGCTGTAAACAGGGGTTAGGCCCATTAAAATCACATAGTCATGATGTATATTCATGAATCACAGTCCTCTTGACTTCTATAATTTATTGATAATTGGAGAATCCATCACAACACGGTTTACTCTCTCTGAAGCAATATGATCAAGATCATTGAAGGTGGACTGAATCATATCTTGTATGTGCTACCTCTCTTTCAAGGTTGCCTCTAATAAAATGTTAGGTTCCCTCTAAATCTCAATCTCCCTTTTCCTACAATAACATTCTTGAAGGAAAAGATCAAGGCACATATCTCTTATAGTAATAAAAATTGAATGTTTAATAATAATTCTCAATAATATTGTTATTATATTTGAACTATATATGTACAAATTTATCCCTCTCTTTCTATATATATATATAATGATCACATTTATATTATACCATTCAATAAGAATAATTATCATATAATATTTATAATATTTAAAATACCTTATATATACCTTTATTTGATGCTTGTTAAATCCATGAAAATACTCTTCCTTTGACTTACAATAAATTCATATCCCATCAATGTCATATATCCTCTTGAATGATGAATTTGACTAATTTTACCCTATTATATGCCCTTAGTTCATGAAACAAAATTGACTTGTACAATAATTTCTCCTTCTTAATGCGGTGGCCCGCTTTCTAAACAAATGCACAAGATATAAATTTACTATGGTAAACCATGTTCCACTTTCCAATCATTCTTAATGAATTAGAATATTTATCCTCTTGAATCACCTTGTATATTTTACTTTCCATGTGGAGATGATTAAATGCATGGCTCAGTCTATTAAAAACATTAGTTGTCTGATCGTTTATACAATACAATTACCCTATCTTTATCAATTGTGGATAATTATTTCTCCACGTTTCTCATTATTTTTTGTGTATATTACGTGGTAAAGTTTATGTTCTAAATTTTTATTCATCTTCTTGTTCACCACATGAAATCATAGGAATAAATGAACTCTTCTAGATGGACATAATAAGATGACATATATAATATGCACATATCAACATGACTATATCTTTTGAAGCACAAACATATATCTTGTATGAATTTTCCCTAGGTTGGGAGCACCCCTTTGGTCTACATGCTATAATCCATAGTAGTGTTCAAAGGTGGATTTTCCAGGATCATCATGCTCTACAAAAGAACAATGAGCCTCCATAGAAAATGCTACAACTTTTAAGACTTAAATGTTACACACAAGAATACTCTTCTAGAATGAGAATCATAGAGAACAACAATACAATGTTGTAGGATAATCACTCCCACTCAAAGTAATCAATGCACTATCATACTATTGAAAAAGAAGATTGTTGAAGTATAGAAATGAGGAAGATTGATGAAACCTATCATGGAACAATCATTATTTTGTCACTGATGTCAAACCTACTACTTATTCGTAAGATAATTTCTAATTTGGTTTGAATGCAATCATTTGATTGATTGATGGAAAGGATTTGAAAAGAAAGGATACCAAGAGTACCTAGAGAAAGGTTGAGTTATATGTTGACTTTATAGTTAAATCATTTTTCTATTAGTGACTTAACACTTAGTCAATTGGTTACATTCCTACCAAGCACCATATGTAGAAAGAAGAGTCTCTCAAGCTTCATGGTGTCTACCAAACATCTGAGACAAAATACTATAAGTCATACTTTAACTGCTACCAAGAATTACAAGAAAAGTGTAGTGTAAGCCAAGCTTCACACAATCTACCAAGCTCTTTAGTGTAAGTGATGAAGGATGTAGTGTTAACTGAGCTCTATAGTGCTACTTAAGCTTGTAGTGTTAATGAAGTGAATGAAGACAGTGTTGATCGAGCCATGCAGTGTCAACCAAGTATTTCAATATCTACCATGTTCTTTAGTGTTCACTGAGTCACTAAGTGTTGACTAAGTTCCTACTACTCTAAGTGATCAATGTGAACCAACACCAATGTTATCAAAGTGACAAAGCTTGTCAAGTGTTGATAGTGTTGCTAAGTGTTTGAACATCACCTGAGTGGTCTTTAGAACCCGAGTTATAGTATTGAGACAACTTAGTGAAGATTGTTTGAATTAGGTATTGTAGCCAACTCTAGAAGGTAATTAATTGGATTGGTATATAAGTAATACATCTTATCATCTCTAATATATTGAAGAATAACAAGCAAGAAGTAGATGAGTGCAAATTAAGAAGGCTACAAGTAGTATAAGGAAAAAAAGAGTCTTATCTATCATAACAAGGTGATAATTGTATTTCAAAGGAATCTCATTTACCAAATTGAGTTATAGATCAAAGATTAGCTACTGATTCATCTTAACAAGTGCATCAGTACAATCCTCTAACAAGGTGGACTTAATAGTCCTTTCCAAATCTCCTAACAGAGTGCATACTTCATTATATGTTGTAAATCCTTTCACAAGAAAATATAGCACATAAATCAAACAAGTCTTGGAGTAATGGTAAATCAAAGTTCAATAGAAAATTTTATAGTTACAATAAACCAGGACATAGAGCAAGAGAATGCATAGAGAAACCTAAAAATTAGAGGAAATTGTTTTTGTTGCAACAAGCAAGGACAATAATCTTTAGAATGCAAGACCAAGAAATCAAACCCAACAGAAAAATTGTCAAAGCTATATTTGATTGGGATTACAACACATGGTATAGATGTCACTATTATGGTGACTAATGGCACATTGGAGAAAATTTCATAAAACATCACACAAGGAAGAGAGACACTACAAAGAGATGTTTTTGTATGTACAAAACTTGGACATCCTGCCAAGAACTGTATGAACTGAGGAAGAGTTGAAGATGAAAAGAAAGAAAAGGATCACAATATCAAAAGTCAAATGAGGCAGAAATGGGTAAATAAATCTCCTCAGAATGCAAGAAAAATTCATGAAAGTGTTGATACCCAAGTCAATGAGTTGGGTGACTCAACCATCTCAAACTAGTTACCTATGGAGATTATTGGAACTGTGATTCAGAATGAGATATCTCACATTAGTTTTAATCAACAAGCAGAAGATCCATATTATTATTTTAGATACACAAGGATCATAGAGCTATGAAGTAATATCCATGACCTTACCAAGCATAGTTAAGTTGCAAGACCTAACTGAGCTTGGATGCAGATTGTGAGGTCAAAGTTCTTACTGAGTTGAAGACCATGCCGAGTTGGAGACTTTTTTGAGTTAAAGGTATCTTCCAAGTATTGAAGACTTAACCAAGTTGCATAAACTTTCACTGAGATAACTTTTGTATGATGCATTAATGGTAACTTAAAAGATAAATTTTGGTTAAAAGATGAAATCAAAAGGTTTATTATTTCATCGTGAATTTTAGAGAAAATAATGCAGAGCATTCCTAAGCCCCTTGAGTGATTCAAAGTAATTTGGTGTCAAGATTTTCAAGGTGTTATCAATAAATTACTGAATGTAATCACATCTTCTTCTAGTAGCAAAGAAAAGAAAGGTTTAGAGATGTTAGTTCAAGGTGTTGATTGTAAAGCTCCAACATTCAAACTGAGTTTGATGATTACAAAGGAACTTGACCTAATTGGAGTGCAATCCTAAATCCCTCCTAAGATACTCATAATTCATGATATTTGATCATATTATAACTATTCTATCCAAAAATTAGGAACTCTAGAAATGAACCAGGCATACAATGAGTTGTGTGTGGATGAGATCTTGAAACTTGAACACAAGCATTTAAGAATGAAGAGTTTGACACATATCATGCATATGCCAAGATATTTTCAAGGGAAGTGGATTAGGTTTAGTCTAAGTTGAGTCCATGATATGCACTTGTGATTGGATCAACATATTTAGATCACCAAGAAAATGATTCATAGAATTACAGGGTTGCCTATGTTGAATATGGTGAAAAGCACCAAAACCCTAGGTCAGATCAAACTAGTGAAAAAGACTCTTGCTGAGTGAGATGGTATAGGCATGAAACTAAATGGTGTAACTAACATGGAAATTAAATTTGGCATACATGTTATTGTCCACAAGATCTACAACTCAAGTTGTCTAAACAAAGTTTTGTGTGAAGCTATTGACCTAGCTTTCAAAGTTGTGAAGAATAACTTATCTTTCAACCTTACCAAGCTACAACTCAATCAGTTGAGAAAAAAAATAGAGATCATCTGGTCATCAACGAATAATCCATGTAAGTTCGGATCATTTTTGACTTTCTTATTCTTTTATGTACAATTTTTTTTCCCTTCGCAAGGTACTGTGGCATGGAAGAAGGATGCACCAATTGTGTATTAAATTAATGAGTTCATAATAGAAATGGGTGATAATTTAAAAAGCATTATGGATTCATACTTTGAAACTTTTAAGGAGAAAATGCAAAGTAGATATAGGATTCCAAAGAAGCTAGTGAAAGACTATGAGCAGGATATCATTTTTCTAGTGGATTGTGACAAAGTGCATTTCTTGGTAATAGGGCTAAGAGTGGCATCGGTTAAGCCTCTTGGATATGAGGTTAACACATATAATACAAGGGATATAATTGAGGCTCTTATGAATGAGCCAGTGGACTCTAAGGCACTATACTTTGGTACCTATGAGGAAGCCAAGGCTAGGATTATATTGGAAATCAAACTTCCTCAAGCCAGGAAGAGAGGAAGAAAATAGGTGGAAAAGATTTTAAAAGAAACCAAGAAGTCTAGCTCTCCTCTTCTTCTAACATAAGGCAAAGGAGATTGCATTGAGGAAGAAGAAGAAGTAGAGGAACCTACAGAGGAAAAAAAAATCTGAAGAGGAGGAGCCTCGAAAAAAGAAATGAAAAGTTATCATAATAAGACCTGCAAAGCCCTCCCTTGCTATATTCACAAGGAGACTTGCTAAGTCCAAAAAGAAACTGAAGTTGTGGGATAAAGATGAAGAAGAGGAAGTAGTTTTCAAGAGGTATGCCCCTAACTTTCAAGAAATGCTACAAAGATTGCAAAATGGAGGAGATGTGGTAGATTTCAAATTCCTCAAATATGAAACAAGAACCAAGGAGGAGGGGAAACAAACTACAGAAGCCCTAATGGGTAAAATGGAAAAGTGGAAGTACTCACCAGAGGAACTAACCAGACAAGTTCCTGATGTCTTATTGAAGGTAGTAAGACATTAGAGAATAGACCTTGAGACAACTTATGCTAAGTCTAGATAATAAGGAAGTGAAGGAATCATTGAAGAAGAATGAACAAAAGCTAACCCAAAACTTCAATGCATTCTTGATCCTTTCAAAAGATATTGAATCTGTTGTGAAGTCTAACATAACTGTATGGAAGAACATCTATGATCTACACAAGCCTAGTGAAGAGGTTGTGCAAATAGATGATGAAATTGAAGATGATAAGGATGTTGAAGAGAAATAAGATGACAAGGAAATAGACCATATGAAAGGAGATAACACAGAGGATGAAGAGGATCGAGAATCATTAGGGGGAGATCTTCTTGAAATTTAGAATATTCAAGACTTAGATCCTAAAAAGATAGTAGTAGAGGTAATGGCCTCCCTCCCTCTCTCTTTGAGCAAAGCCTTAGTGCCACCTAGCTCAAAGAAGGTTGCTATCAAGTTAGCTGAAGTAAACGCTACTTCACTAAGAACCCAACTAACTATTGGAGAAATACTACTGAGTGAAATGATGAGTGAAGTTTGCATCACTTCATCTACTAAGCAATAGGCTCCAATTATCTTAGTATCATGCCTAACATAGTTAAAACAAGGTACTACAAGTATTCCTCCTTTTAGTGCTATTTCTCCTACAATTGATATTATTTCTACTATTGTCACTTCTACTATTGTTTCTATTGTGACAAGTGCAATGATAGTTGATGTTAATCCTCAACTGAGCACTAAAGTTTTGAAGAAAGGAAGAGAAATTGTTCCTTTGATTATTCAAAAAGAAAAGGGTAAAGAGGTAGAAGCCTCTACTAAATAAATTGATCTAGAGGAAGATATTGTAATACCAGATCATGGAAGATATTGTAATCCCTTGGTGAGCTATGGAAGAAAAGGACCAAACAAAAAAAGTTCAGAGAAGAGAAGCAAAAGAAAAATCAAGTACTTGAAGATATCAAGGGCATATTTATTGATGCACTGACATTGAGGTTGATGATAATCAACCAAATCTAGATCAACTTGTTGACATTGCTTATAAGTATAATGATGAAATAGATGGCCAAGAAAAACTTCTATAGAGGGTAGAAAGATAATTTTAAAATAATTTTTTTGAGAAAGTAGCTCAAAAGATTGTTATTGACCAAGTGGAGCTGTCCACTATTCTTTCAAATTTTGAAAATTCTGTAAATAATGTCATTTCTTTATTTATGAAATTAAGTGATACATCTAACTTCACTAAGGAAATAAAGGATAAGCTATCCAAGATAGATGTAGATATGAAGGAAAGTGCACATCAATTGTCACTTGATCCTTTTCAAGAAAGTAGCTCAAAAGATTGCTATTGACCAAGTGGAGCTGTCCACTATTCTTTCAAATTTTAAAAATTCTGTAAATAATGTCATTTCTTTATTTATGAAATTAAGTGATACATCTAACTTCACTAAGGAAATAAAGGATAAGCTATCCAAGATAGATGTAGATATGAAGGAAAGTGCATATCAATTGTCACTTGATCCTAGCTGCAGTTCTACACATTTTATAAAAATCAGCTATCTAATAGACCTTCAGGAAAAATTGTTGAGGGAAGAAGCTAGGATAAGGGCCATACTAGTAGAAATACAGGGCTTGATACTTCCCAACATGGATGCAATGCAAAAACATATTGCACATGCCAAAACATTGATCCATGACAACAATTTCTCTATAGCTGATCACATAATGGAAATATCAAGTGAGGTGCATATAGCTTTGCACACATTGCACAAATAAATGTCCATAATTTTGAAGGTACATAGTGATTTCCTTTCACATTTTGGTATTATCTTGTAATTTTGCAATTTTTGCATTTGTGTCAAAATCAAGGGGGAATATATATCATATATATAAAATCAAGGAGGAAATATATGTACAGTAAGAAAGTTGTACATACAAAGAAGAAAATATGTTTACAATTTTTTTTTTTGAAAAATACAAAATAGAGTTAGAGGTTACCGAGCAGCAACAATAGATAGCAGTCAAAACTAAGTTGCAGACCCATACATGATGATAGGGGGTGTTTTGACTTGTATTTTGAGTATTCAATATTTTGATATGATACGTTTTTTTTCACTAATGCCAAAGGGGGAGCTTGTTGACTTTATGGTCAAATCATTTGTCTATTAATGACTTAACACTTAGTTAGTTGGCTACATTGCTATTGAGCTCCATATGAAGAAATAAGAGTCTCCCAAGCTTCATAGTGTCTACCAAACATCTGAGATAAAATGTACTATAAGTCATGCTTCACAATTGCTATTGAGAATTACAACAAAAGTGTAGTGTAAGCCAAGCTTAATAGAGTCTACCGAGCTCTTTAGTGTAAGTGATGAAGGATGTAGTGTTAACTGAGCTTTGTAGTGCTACCCAAGCTTATCAGTGTCTACTAAGCTAGTAGTGTTAATGAAGTGAATGAAGATAGTATTGATTGAGCCATGAAGTGTCAACTGAGTATTTTAGTATCTATCGAGTTCTTTCGTGTTCATCGAGTCACTAAGTGTTGGCCAAGTTCTTGTTGCTTTGAGTGATCAATATGAACTAAAACCAATGTCAACTAAGTGTCAGAGCTAGTTGAGTGTTGATATTATTTCTGAGTGTTAGAACATCACCTGAGTAGTCTTCTGAACCCGAGTTATAATAGTGAGCTGACTTAGTGAATACTATTTGAATTAGGTATTCTAGCCAACTCTAGAAGGTAATTAATTAGATTGGTATATATTTAATACATCTTATCATATCCAATATATTGAAGAATAACAAGCAAGAAGCAAATGAGTGAGAATTAAGAAGGCTACAAGAAGTATAAGGAAAAGTAGAGTCTTATCTATCACATCAAGGTGATCATTGTATTTCAAAGGAATCTCACTCAACAAACTAAGTTGTAGATCATAGATCAACCATTGATTCATCCTAATAGGTGCATCAGTCAAATCCTCAAACAAGGTGGACTTAATAGTCCTTTCCAAATCTCCTAACAAAGTGCATACTTCATTCTATTTTTTAAACCCTTTCACAAGGTGGACATAATAGTCCTTATTGCTCCTAATAGGCCAGATCATCAAAAGTGATCAATTGTAAGATTTAATAGGCTAACTTTATATTGTAGTAATAAAACTTGTGTGTATCATCCCCACCCCAGTTTTACTTTCTATTTGGAAGGTTTCTAGGTTACCAAATATTGTGTCAAGTGTTATGAATGTTTTATTGCTTTCAATCATTCATGCATGTAATTAGATTAGAATATTTGGTGATTATTTAATTGGTGAATTAAAATATAAGTTTTATTGGTTCCTGATTCACCCCCACCCCCCCTCTTAGTCACCTAGTCTATACTACATTTCCAACCATGGTGTATAAAAGGAGCACTAATACCAACTAAGAGTTTGATGACATAGTGTATTGTTTATCTACTTAAGGCTACAATGAAAGGATACTTGAGAAAAGACAAGAAGAAGACTAAGTAAAGAAATGTATCTACCAAGCCTAATCGAGTAAATAGTGGAAGCCAAGAAATTTAGTTTAGGTTTAGCAAAAAGTTAGTTATGGCCAAGAAAAGTGAAATTTAGTATGTGTCAAGCAAGTGAGATTCAGTATCTGTTGAGAAAAGGAAGTTTAGTGTGTGTTGAGCACCAGTTAAACTTAGTTCATGCTAAGGAACCTACTGTTGACTAAGAATCAAAAAATAATTATTGTTGAGCAAACATGTTTTTGCAGAGTGATAGTATAAAGAGTTTGATCAAAGATTTGATGAATCTGAGTTGACAAAGTTGATTTCTTGAATTGTGGGAAGCATGTTGAAGATAAGTATGATGAGCTGGTGGCACAAAATTTAAGATAAACTATTTTGAGATGAATTTGAAGAGGATTGTAAGAGAAGTTTCTAGATGAAACAAAATAGAAAAGAGGGTAGATTCATTGAATCTAACCTAATTGTAAAATGGACAATTGTGTTGAAGTGACAAAAGATTGAAATTATCCATATAAGGAGATAACATGCCAGAAGGAAAATGTTAGAGTGAAAAATCAAGATAAACAAGGAGTCTTGAGGTGTTACTTCATTTGGTGGCCGAAGGAATGAACCTACAATTGGCATACTAAGCATGAAGGCTTAAGGAGGTGAAGGCTTGAAGGGTGAACAAGATATTAGAGACAAAGGGGAATGAATGTGAAGAAAAATGGAGAGTTGAATGAGAGATTTGTAATATGCAAGTGATTTGTTTTGTTATTAGATCAAGTCCCATTGTTACTTTCTAACAACTATATCAGTCTAGATAAATCCTTTGGATTAATGTTGACCTAATAGTCATAAGTAAATCCTTTAAAAAGGTAACATTCTAATGGAATATTCTAAATCCTCTAACAAGGCTCACTCCTAACATGGTGATTGAAGTCTTTTAATCAAGATCACATTTAATAGTGTGCGTTGTAACCTTTAACAAGGTTGGCTCCTCAGAGAGCTCACTTCAAAAGAGTAAAAATTGGTAGCAAGCTGCTAGTGGGTGTTCCCAAATTGGGTTTCTATGTAAAATCCCTGTGTCAAATTGTGTGATTGAATTTGTGGTATTTCATGTTTACATTTCTACAAAGTTCATTTGACCTAGGACAATAATATACTAAGGTTTGAGATATCAGATGATCTAATCAATGCATGCACACGTATTTGTTAAGTATTAAATAGATTTATCTATACATTTGGACCTTGGATAATTGATTCACCCCCCTCTCAGTTATTCTAAATTATTCCAACAATTGGTATCAGAGCATTTGGTGCTTGTGAAGTAAAATGTTTGAAGGTACTTGAAGCTGAAGATCAAAATGTATAGAAAGGAGGTGCCCAAGTTAAACAAGGAAAATTTTCCTACATGGAAAAGATTGATGAAGGTTCATCTAGGAGGACTTGGAGATTATGCACAGATAACTATCAACACTGAACATGTTGAAGTAGTTGGAGCCCTAATTGCTGAACAACTAAAATAAAAGAAAGAATACGCTCAAGCAATGTTGGAGATTACATCTTCCCTAACCTATTCAAAGTTCTAAGACATAAAGACATCTACTACCTCTAAAGGAATATGGGATGCCCTTTAGAAGATCTATGGAGGATACAAGAATGTGCTAAGAGCCAAAGTAGAAAGCTAAGAGGAAAATTTGATGAAATGAGAATGCTAGAAGGTGAGACTATAGTCTAGTATTGTGCAAGAATCAAAGATGTTGTAAATGAAATCAGAGGAGCAAATGAAATTATCAAAGATGAGATCGTAATCAACAAAGTGTTGAGAACCCTATTGCCTATCTATGCTATTAGATACTTTGCTATTCAAGAACTGAGGTGTACTCCTAGTAGTGATCTAACCCTTGAAGGACTAGTTGGTAGACTCACTGTTTTTGAAATTTTAAATTTTGATAATTTTGAATCTTATAATATTGATTCTACTTTCAAAGCTAAACTAACACTCAAAGAACCTAGAGGAAAGAAAAAGGTCAAGCATGTTGCTAGTGATAATAAAAAAAATGATGAAGATCTAGAAGAACTGGAAGCATTATTGGCTAGGAGATTTTATAGAGTCAAAGAAAAATACAAATGTAAGTTACCCATCATATGTTTTAATTGCAATGAAGTTGGTCATATTGTAGCAAGATGTCCTGAAAAGAAAAATAATAGAAATGATGACAAATCCAAAAGCATAAAAGATGAGAGTAACAAAGGCTATAAAGACAAGGGAAAGAAAGCTTGTTACATTGTTGAAGAAGAATCTAATGATGAATCCTATGATCATGATGATGAAGTAATCTATGTTGCTATGAAAGATGATTCAGATGAAGACGAGGCAATTTCATTAGTATCTTATGTAACCAAAAGTGAAATATGGATCATTGACAGTGGATGTTCTCATCATGTGACTGGTGAAAAAAGTAAGTGTTACCCATTTTTGCCTCCTGCCAAAATTTGAACTTTGAATGCAAACCCCACCCAATGGTCACCTTCTATTTTTTAATATTCTTTAAAGTTCCCTGAAATACAAAAAAATTAAATATTTAAAACATTATGGCATTTTCTTTTCTTCCTTAAATTTATTTCCATCAGCCTGCAACTTTTCGCACTGTCAGATCTCTGGCGATCTACAGTGGGTGCTTTCCCACATTATCAAAGCAAGTGATCTTTAAACATTGCAGGGAAGCCCCTTACCAATGCGTGGCAGTGGGTCTATGTTCTCTTGTGGGCCATAGGGTGGATAAGGTGGCTAGTGAGTTGGCGATTCTATTGGTGCCTGCTTTCTCGTATTCTGAGCTTCGTCAAACTTTTTGACAATGCGAGCAAGCACCCTGAAAACACGTGTCCATGTGACATCACAAAGGGTAGTTATGTAGTTTTAGAAAGTGTGTGTTACAAGAATCATTAGGTCTCCTAGGATCAATGGTTGGCACATGCCCGCAAGATGAAGTCGCGAGGAAATTAAACATTGTGGGCATGCCCCTTTGTGACATGTGGCATGGTGTGACATCATGGGCCCACTTTTCTCATAAGGTAATGATAGTTCATCTCTCGTGGTAGTTTTTAGGTGAGTCATAGTACAATGAAAACATCTCATTGGCCCATCCAACTGACCAGGTATGCAGTTCTGCAGAGCTTTGATCGCTGTAGATTCAAACGAAATCAAGGGCCGACGCTTCCCTGCAATATGGAGATGCAAGGATTTTAGGTAATGCAGGGAAGCACCTGAGGGACACATGTCTTTGTAGGCCCAAGGAGATACATTATGGCTAGGGTATTAATGGAAAGGCTAGCAGTTATGAGACATCGCAGTCAAGGTTTTGAGAAGGTGGCGCAGTTAGTAAAGAAGACGTGATCAACCGCGGGAGACTCTACGGAGTGGGAAAAGAAAAGAAGATCGTTGGTCCGCATGGCTCATCCTGGTGCTAGATTTAGATTGACCTACTAATCTTACTGATTCACAAGCTAGAAATAAGGGATATTGAGGTTTATTAAGTGATCTGATCCTTGTGAGCAATGCCAACCACTCTTGGATAAATGCTAAACTCAATGAATGCGGGAAAACACTCCACCATCTTTGATCCAATCCACCTATCTAGTCAGAAATATTTAATGGCATCCTTTCTATCTTCTCAGGGCCCTATTTCAACAAAGATCAAATATCATTGCATCTAGATCTGTACTCAGATCAAACTTTCTTCAAATTTGCATGATTTTTCTCAGTAGGACTTAATGGTAGTAGTTGTAGAGTAATGTCAGTTGGAAAATATCTCAGTTATACCTGAACTATAAAGGCAATTTTTGTAAATTTTGTAAGGGCCAACTCTTCTCTAACTTCTCTGATATTGCTCTGCAATTTCATGTGTAAATTCCCTTTGCCTCTAAACTGTATGGCATTCTGCCTTATCTCCTTCAGCCATTGATGTAAAGTGCAAGAACTATTTGCCTCTCATTGGTGTTTTGTAGAGATCTACAATCTACATGACTATATCTCTTCTGGCCTATGAATGATATATAAGTGAATCTTCTCTTTCCTTGTGTCATTCATTTGGGTTTTCTGATCTGCATTTGGTTGTTAGGTTAAAGCAAGTCTGAATGTGTATATTTTTTGGTGTCATGATGATTCAATAGTGCATGTATGGGCAGAGATTGGTTAAACACTCTGTTTTGGTGCATCACCCCCTTAGATTAGAATAGGTGGATTTTCTTTCATGCATTCCTTCTCCCTTTTCCTCTCTAAGAGTAGTTAGGTGCACCCTGATAGTAAAGGAAGCTGGCCTTCTCTGGAGACTCAACCTCACAGTTCAAGTCCCATAGCTTGGAGGTTGTTTCCATATTTCACAAGGTTGTCCTTAGGTAAAAACTTTGGACTTGGGTGAAAACTTTTGTGACAACAGCAAGTTCATTACCCTTGAGAATTATAAAGGAAATAGTGTTAGATTTGACAATGATGCACCTTGTCCAATGAAAGGTAAAGGATCAATAATCTTGATAAACAAGATCATGTGTGACAATGCTTACTATGTAGAAGGACTTAACTATAATTTTTTGAGTGTGTCATAATTGAATAGTTTAGGATGCAAAGTTGAATTTGAACACAAGAAAGATAAGATCTATGATGTTGATGGAGAACACAATAGATGCAGAGATCAGACTAGAGGTAATCTATTTTATCTTGACATGAATGAAGCTACTTGTCTTGTTGTACAATTTGATGATGTGTGGCTATGACACAAAATATTATGTCATGTAAATTTTGACAACTTGGTTGGTATCAATAAGATGAAAAGAGTCAGGGTTTTATCAAAACTGAAGAAATCTGATAATGTGATTTGCAAACAATGTTAGTTAGGAAAGATTACAAAGTCTAGTTTTAAAAGTAAGACTCATACTTCAAAAATAATTTTGGAATTAATTCATACTAACCTAGGTGGATCAACTGATGTGAAAAGATACAAAGGGGAAAAGTATTTTATTTTATTTGTTCATGATTAGTCTAGAATGATGACAATTATGTTTTTGTGAGAAAAATATGATGCTTTTCAAATGTATAAGTGGTATCTGGAAAAAGTTGAAAAGGAAATAGGTAAAAGCTTGAAATGTCTAAAATATGACAAAGGTAGAGAGTTTACATTGAATTAATTCAATAACTTCTACAATGACAGAGGAATCAAAAGACAAACCTCTGCACCTAAGACCCCTCCACAAAATGGGATACTTGAAAGGAGGAACAAATATGTGATGGATGGTAATAGAACATTGATGATGGAGAATAATGTTGCTTTGAAATACTAGAGAGAAGCTTTCAGCATAGATGTCTATACCTTAAACTAAGTACAAGTCAAGAAAGGTACAAATTTCACACCTTATGAATTATGGTATGGTTACTCACCCAATGTCAAATATTTTAAGGTATTTGGAAGCAAGTGTTACATTCTTAAGGATAACAAAAATGGTAAACTTGATGCAAAAAGTGAAGAAGTTATATTCCTCGGATACTCCATAAGAAGTATGTGTTTGGTATGTGTTTTCTAAATGATAATGTCCTCTTGTATTTATATGAGGAATAAACCAACAGAAGATATGATTAATATAATGAAAAAATTATTTTAGTTCATAAATATGTGTTTAAAGGAGTTGTAATTTAGGATGCTCATTAACCTCTAGGAGAATCTATGATCAAAGATTTAAATATATATAGAAATGTTGAAAGTGATGCACTAAAATGATGGCTTAAGGGGAGAATATAAAATCAATCTAGATTGTAATTTTCCAAACTACATAGGCACAATGATCTCAACTCTATATGTGCACATGGATATTTGAAGGGGTATTAATATGATGATTTAACTTAGGGATAATATAACATTGGACATGTATCAAGATAGACCATAATAATGTATGGGGTCCTAATATAGGATATTCATTAACCTAGGAGAATTTATAACTATTCACATTGAAATATATATGAAAATGTTGAAAACAATCCTAAAATGATGGATTAAGGGGAGTATATAAAAATTGAACATCAATCCATCACATGAATTTATAGACTACAAGTGTCATGGTCTCTAGTTCATATATGCATACATTTAAAGGGGTCCTTGGGACCTAGGGTTATGTTATTTGTTATTGTTCAATCAATATTTAAGTGGTAGTTAGAGGTGGATAAATAATTCCTTTTAAGGGGTTTTACTATGCGTAAGTTATTTAGATTTATAGGGATCCAATTTTTTGGGTTGTGCATGATATACATACATATCTATATGTACACAAAATGTGTGATATACATGCACATGTACATATATATGTGTGTGTATGTATGCATGCACTTATATATATTCATATGCATGCATGTATATATATATATATATATATATATATATATATATATATATATATATATATATATATATATATATATATATATATATGTATGTATGTATGTATGTATGTATGTATGTATGTATGTATGTATGTATGTATGTATGTATTATTATGTGTATCTATACATACATACATACATACATATATGTGTGTGTGTGTGTATGTACATTTATTATATATATATATATGTATGTATATGTGTATATATATATATGTATATGTGTATATATATATATGTGTATATATATGTATATGTATATGTATATATATATATGTATATACATATATATACACACACACATATACATTTATACATACATACATATATATGTGTATATATATGTATGTATGTATGTATAGATACATATGATACACAAACACACACACACATATATGCATATATGCATATGCAATATGTGTATACACACATACATACACACGTGCACACACATATATATGCATGTGTCCTAGCCCACAATAGAGTATATATACAATAAAAATACTTAAAAACATATAAATTTTAATATAAAACATTAGATAATGTTTAAAAAAAATAAAATTTCCTACCTGATTCAAAGGTAGCAAGTTAGATGCCACTAACCTCTTAGGTTCTTATTGAAACTCTTTCCTGGCATCATGATAATGTTATGTGGGGTTAAAAAACCCTAGTTGGGTCTTTTTTGTTTCGATCAAAAGTAGTATGATAGTTTTGATCAAAACTAATAAAATAAGTAATTTTGATTGAAATTAATTATTTTACTAATTTCAGTCAAAACTAGTTGTGTAGTTTTGATTGAAATTATTTGGCTGAAAAAATTACGTACGATTTTTTGGAGAGATTTGTTCCTCCAAAAAAGTGCAACCTGTTATGTGGGTCAACCCTTATCCATCATACATTGGGAAATCCCTCACAAGAAGACTCAATTAGTTATTGGGACTTGGTATAAAAGGAAAATGTTTTCCTTGGTTGTAAGTGTGTTGTGTCCTAATTTACGTATTGATGATAATGATATCAATTTGATAAGATTTGATGTAGGAGCATCCTGGGTGTAAGAGTAATATTGCATCAACCAAAAATATTTCATTTTAGTTGTTTGAATAAGGGTTGTCTTAATGCAGAGTTATTTTCTTTGGAGGCTTGCTACTTAGTCAAACAAGCTTGGAATGTCCTAATTTCAAAGGTGAATGTTCTTCTTGGATATATAAAACTACTAGTTGAAGCTCAGTGCCATATCATGTATATTCATAGATTTATCACAGATTTTTGGTGTGTAATTTTTGGTATAAAAACTTCATGCTCATTGTTGAAGGCCTAAATGTTCGTAGGTGAGGCCCAAAAACTTGATAGATGGGCTCTTGCATAGATCTAGGCCTATAGATCAAAAGCTAAGGATTCTAAAAAGTGGTTATAATAGCCAATTAGAGAAATGATATGAGAATTAGGGAAAATGTACTTGACCAAGTGTATATGTATTGTTAGGGTATGTCAGCCCAGGTATTAAGTATGAGTGTCTAGATCTTCCCAGGTGGCATAAAATTGCCTATTGAAGAAATGCCCAAACATTATCTAGGACAACTCTGGGTGATATTTTGTAGCTTTGTCTTTCAAATTACTGTAAGCCCATGTGGGTTAGTATATTATAATTTTGGATTTTGTAATTTTGCATTTACGGTGATAATAAGAAACCCATATTTTTTTCTCACAAATTGTTGTTACTTCTTTGTTCTTGTTAAGTGTTTAGCACCCTTCATCAAGCAGTATTAGAGCTAGAGTTCTTGAGTGTGTGGATAGATCACCGACTTTGAGGCAGTTCACACCAGGACCATGGTTTTGGCTGAGCATGTAGATAAATTGTCAATTGTAAGACAATTTATACTAGGGTTTTAGTGGAAGCACAAATATGCCTCTATGGAGACAGGGTAGTGGGAGAGTAGTAGATGTTACACTTGAGGGTTTTAGAGCCCTCTAGAGGAAATTGCAAGAATTACAAGAAAAAATGCATAGAGGAATAAATCTTAGTGTAGGTGATGATGAAAGTGATGATGAAAGGGAAGAAGAAGGAAACACTGATCAAGCAATAGAAGATGAAGTTTCTAACTCAAAGGAGGAAAATCTTTTCAAGGCTATTTATAAGATTGAAAAAAGACCTAAGTTTGATGTTCCCACATTTTTGGGAAATATTAACCCAGAGAAATTGATCGATTAGATCAATGAATTGGAAGAGTACTTTGAATATGAAGATATTGAAGATCTAGTTAGGGTCAAGTTTGTAAAGGAAAAATTAAAGGGTCATGCTAAGATTTGGTGGCAGGAGATCCAATTGGAGTGAAATAAATGAGGGGAAAAAAAAATCACCAAATGGGACTAAATGATAGCTAAAATGAAGTGATAGTTCATTCACATGGATTATGAGCTTGATTTGCTGAAGAAGATGCAAGGGTTGAAGGAAGTGGGAATATTTTTTCAAGAGTATACCAAGGAGTTCTACTGAGTTCTCATAAGAATCATCCATGTGGAAGCAAATAAGGAGAAAGTTGCCTATTATCTTAATGGGTTAAGGCCAAGCATTCAGGAGGAGTTGAGCCTAGTTTTGATGACTAGTATTGAGGATGCATACTAGTTTTCCCTAAGAGTAGAGGATAATTTGAGCAAAAAGTTTGATAACAAAAATAGTGGTAGAGGTCACAGTGAAGATCTAGAGGGTGATCTTGTAAAAGCCAAAATGATGATCAGAAAAATAAGGATGAGGCTAGGAGTAGTAGTTAGAACTAGAGGGGAAACAATTATAATTGTTTCCAAGATGAGAAAAATAGAGATGAAAGAGGAATATGAAGAGGGAAAGGATCTAGAAGAGGGGTTTTCCATGGAAAATATTTTCACTGCAAAGAAGAAGGGAATAAAGAATTTTAATGTTCCCAATGCTAAGGAATGATAAATCAAAGAACAAAAGTCTAGGCAAGAGTTTTGCATGTTGAGAAAGATGCTAAATCATCCCATTCTAAAGATGTTGAAAAAGGAGAAGTCCTAGTTAATCGAGTCTTGTTGAGTGGTGAGAATGAACTTGATCAAAGGAGGAGTTTGTTTTACACCAGGTGCAAATATGAAGATAAGTATTGTGATGTGATCATTGATGGTGGAATTACTAAAAATCTAGTATAAAAAAAGATGGTCTCAAAATTGAAGCTAAAGAGGCAAAAACACTTATGCTTGCACTGTATTGCTTGGGTGCAAGATGACCACAAGGTTTTGGCCAGTGAGAAATGTTCAGTGAATTTCAAGATTAGAAGCTACTAGGATGAGGCATTGTGTGATATTATACCTATGGAAATATGTCATATATTTGGGTAGGCCGTGGCATTTTGATAGGCATGTTGCACATGATGGATGAACAAGTACCTACACTTTGACAAAGGATGGAGTGAAACATAAGTTGAAGCCATTGAAGGATAAAGAAGAAAAGTTATGTAGTGTTGACAAAATATGTTTTGTTGATGGAAAGGAGTTTCTCCAAGGTATGAAGCATGAATATATGTGTTTTTTTGTAATCCTAAAAGATGGTAAAGAAGTAGAGGAGGTACTAGAAGAAGTTGCAATTTTTTTGGGAGAGTTTCCTAATATTGTGTCAGATAATGTACCTAATAAATTAGCCCTAATGAAGAAGATCAGTCACTAGATGGATTTGATTCCAAGAACCAATTTTACAAAAAAGGAAGCACATAGAATGACCCTAGTAGAAAGTGAAGATTTGAACATACAAGTGCATGAATTGTTGCAGAAGGGGTTGATTCAAGACAGTTTGGGTCCATGTGTTTTACTAGCAGTATTAGCACCAAAGAAGAATAGAGAATGAAGGATGTGAACAGATTCTCATGCTATTAACAAGATCACAATCAAGTATTGATTTCCATTACCAAGGATGGATGATATTATGGACTCTTTGAGTGTAGCTATGTATTTCAAAAAGATATATCTAAAGAGTGGATACCATCATATTTGCATCATAGAAGGCGATGAGTGGAAGACTACTTTCAAGACAAGGGAAGGATTGTATGAGTGGTTAGTCATGCCTTTTGGGCTAACCAATGCACACAACACTTTCATTCAGCTCATGAATGAAGTACTCAAGGAGTTTCTGGGTAAGTTTTTTATTGTTTACCTAGATGATATTCTGATCTTTAGTAAGAAATTGGAGGAGAATTTTATACATATTCAAAAGGTGTTTGATAAGCCGACGGAAGAAAAGTTGATGATAAACCTAAAGAAGTGTAGTTTTGTGAAGGAGTTGGTGTACCTTGGATTTGTAGTCTCAAAAAAAGCTCTGAAAATGGACCTAAAGTAAGTGAAAGCTATCTTTGAATGACCTACTCCTAAGAGTGCTACAAATATAATATATTTTTATGGATTGACTATTTTTTAGAAAATGTTCATAAGAGGTTTTAGCAGTATTTGTGGACCCTTGACTGAAACAATGAGGGGGTATGGGAAAGAATTTAAGTGACTATAGGAGTAGATAAGAGTTTTAATATGATGAAATAGAAAGTTATAGAGAACATGTTCTAGCCCTTCCAGATTTCAATAAGGTGTCTTAAGTAGATTGTGATGCTAGAGTTACTACAATATGAGCTATTTTGAGTCAAGAAGGTAGACATATTGCTTATTTTAGTGAGAAGTTGAATGATGCAAAAAGAAAATATTTTATTTATGAATAAGAATTTTATGCTATAGTTCAAGCATTGGAGAAGAAGACACACCATCTTCTTCCTAAGGAATTTGTTTTGTATATTGATCATCAAGCTTTACAATATTTGAATAGTCAGGAAAAATTAAACCAAAGGCATTTGAAGTGGGTTAATTTTTTGTAGAGTTATACATTTGTTTTGAAATATAGGAGTAGTAAGTCTAATAGAGTTGTAAATGCTCTTAGTAGAAGACAACTTTTGTTGACATAAATGCAAATTGAGAT
Organism: Cupressus sempervirens; assembly: GCA_028749045.1. Classification (NCBI taxonomy): domain Eukaryota; kingdom Viridiplantae; phylum Streptophyta; class Pinopsida; order Cupressales; family Cupressaceae; genus Cupressus; species Cupressus sempervirens. The sequence continues at coordinate 670,610,951 of CM053783.1, read as the reverse complement.
GGTTGGGTTTAAGGAACTTAGTAATTTGTACTCAAAGGATCTTGATTTTGGTAAAGCATGGAAGGCTTGTATAAAAAATGTTACACTTGACATGACAAAGTGGTTGGATTTCATAATAAAAAATAATATGATGTTCAAGGCAAGTCAATTTCACATTCCCAAAAGCTCTACGAGAGAGAATATCATCAAGGAGAAGCATAGTGGAGGATTGGGCTAGACATTTTGGGAGAGATAAAACAATTTCTTTGGTTGTTGAGAACTATTGTTGGCCACAATTGTTGTAAGATGTCAAGAATTTTGTACAGGATTGCAGAGTATGCAAGATGGCAAAAGGAGAAAAGTAGAATATGGGGTTATATCAGCTATTACCTGTACTAGAGAAGCCATTGGAGGATGCTAGCATGGAATTCAGTCTTGGATTACCAAGGATACAAAGAGGGCATGATTCCATATTTGTGGTGGTCAAAAGATTTTTTTTAAAAATGGCACATTTCATTCCCTGTAAGAAGACTAGTGTTGTTATTCATGTGGTAGAGTTTTTTTCAGAGAAGTGGTGAGACTACATGGTCTACCAAAGAGTATAGTTTCAGATTAAGATACCAAATTTTTTGGGTAATTTTGGCATACACTGTGGAAGAAATTGAAGATAGATTTGAAGTTTAGTTCATCACATCATCCATAGACTGATGGACAAATAGAGGTGGTCAATAAGAGTTTGAATTTTTTTTAGAGATTCTTGGTTGGCAAGAAGCCAAAAGGGTGGGATCTAATTTTACCATAGGAAAAATTTGCATATAATAATTCTATCAACAAGAGCACTAGTAAAACACCATTCCACATTGTATATGGGAGTAATCCCATAAATGCTTTTGAATTGAGACAATTGGATAAAGGAGAAATAAGTAGTGTTGAAGCAGAAGAATTTGTTGAACATTTGAAGAAGATCCATGAACACATAGTACAAGGCTAACACATTATAAAGATGAACACATAGTACAAGGCTAAGGTAGATGTGAAAAGGAGGTATAAATAATTTCATCTTGGAGATGAAGTCATGGTTCCTTTGAGAAAGGAGCATTTTCCAGTGGGTACATATAATAAAGAAGCACATTATAAAGGAGGTCAAGAAGCACATTATAAAGATGAACACATAGTACAAGGCTCAGGTAGATGTGAAAAGGAGGTATAAATAATTTAATCTTGGAGATGAAGTCATGGTTCCTTTGAGAAAGGAGCATTTTCCAGTGGGTATATATAATAAGTTGAAAATGAAGAAGTTTGGACCATGCAAGATAGTGAAAAGGCATAATTTTGGAAAGGCCTATAAAGTAGATTTGCCCACCAAATTAAATATTTCACAAGTATTTAACATTTCAGATTTAACAAAGTATTATGAAGGAGGTGATGGGGATAAAGTTGTAGAAGCGTAGTGGAGTATTCCAACAACTAGTTTGGCTACAAAGGAGATACTTTACAGTCATGTTGGAAAAAGTACAAGGAATACAACTTATAAAGAATAATTGGTCAAATATAAAGGGAGACCATTAGAAGAATTATCATACATAGTAAGAGAGGAGGTTAACCTTCTTGATTTTCCACTAAATACTTGAGATGTGACAAGTTCACTTCTCAAATTACCTCGGGTGTCTGATGCAAGAGCATTCTAGTTGTAAGAGAAATCTTGCATCAACCAAAAATATTTCATTTTAGTTGTTTGAATAAAGGTTCTCTTAATTTAGATTTTTTGTATGTGGAGGCTTTCTACTTAGTAATTCAAATGAGCTCATGATGTCCTAATTTCAGAGGTGGATGCTAATCTTGGATATATCATCTTACCAGTTGAGGATCAATGCCATATCATGTGTATTCATAGATTTATTATGAATTTTTGATGTGAAATTTTGGTATAAAAACTTTAGGCTCATTGTTGAAGGCCTAAATGTGCCTGGGTGAGGCCTAAAAACTCGAAAAATGGGTGCTTGCACAGATTCGAGCTTGTAGATTTAAAGTTAAAGATTATGAAAAGTGGTTATAACAACCACGAGCAATGGTTCAATGGTTATGGCCTTCTAAAGTTGAGCTGAACAAAACTTCCAAAATAAATGTCTAAAATGTATTTGGTTGACTATATATATATCATTAGAATCTATTGGTCCTACGTGTTAAGTTTGAGTGTCTAGAACCTTCCCGGTTGGCATGAAATTGCCTATTTAAAAAATGCTCAAACAATTTTCTAGGACAACTCTAGGTGATAGTTCACAACTTTATCTTGTATATTACTATAATGAAGACACCCACATGGGTTAGACTATTGTGATTTTAGATTATGTAATTATGCATTTGCAGCGATAATAAGAATGCCATATTTTGTTCTCACAAATTGTTGTTACTTCTTTGTTCCTGTTGTGTGTTTAAGGTATTAAGGGGAGCGCCCTTCATCAAGATTAGAAAAGAAGATGATGTTAATGAAGTATTTAGAAATTAGAAGGAAATGTATTGGCAAAGAAGTTTTTGTTTTCCTCAATTTACCCTTGGATATGTTATCTTGATAATTATTTTGTGAAAACTATTTTGAAGCAATTTGCTCCTAAAAAGGAATCATATGTAATTATTATATTATATTGGCTCCTAATAGAGTCAGATTATTTTACAAAGAATATTTGCATTAGTACATCATCTTATAGGCATCACTCCCACTAGGGCTTTCCCTCTAATCAAGGGTTTCCCTAGTTAACAAATCTTGTGTAACCATGCATGTTTCTTATCTTATGTCAACCATAGAAAGATAAGATCTACAAAAACTCTACCATAAGGGGATATATTTCTTGGATCACATAGATAGGGAATTCTCCCTAAATTTTCATTCATAGCAACCCCTTGCCAATGGATCTGGGGCTAGACATGAGCCGTACAATAAATTGAACCATCCACTTAAATATTTGTTCCCTAAATAAAAAAACATCAAGAGACTAAGATTCAATTAACTAATGAAAAGCATCTTCTCTAGGGATTTTGTTCAAACCGCTTATATTCCATGGTAACACTATCATTTGTGGGGTTGGGAGAAATGATAACCAATAGGTTTCACCAAGCATGACTCAACTAAGGTATCACCAATAAGTTCCACATTTTCTGAATTAATCTTCTGCCCACTTCGTACAAGTTTATCTGAAAAACAATTATTAAGAGACTTCTATTGTAGGATAATATTTGATGGGGCTTTGTTTCTTCTCTCTAAAACTAAGGCTACCTTAGTGGAATAAGGGGAGGATACCCCCTAGCTACACCCTTGAAATATGAGATTTTCTAGGTTCCTTGATGTTTTGTCCCAGAGAAATTATGTCCATCACCTTTAGTTTCACCTGTTGATCTATAAAGGGAGGAGCCAACTTCACTTCCACTAGAGTCTCCAAATGTGCCAAGGGTTATAGAGGGGCACCCAAAGGTGAATCAACTAAAATTCCTTATTCTTGAATCATATTATTTAGAACATTAAACCTATTTAGAGTAATGTTGAGTTGTCATTTTGCACGATGTTTAACAAAAATAATCCTTTCAAACTCCTCTCTTGAAAAGATAATTTGGGATCAACTCCAAAGTTTTGGGTGATCTTGTGACCTACTAGAATCCACTCAATCAAAGATAAATGTGTATGTTCATGAGGAGGCCTTTTCTGGTTCAACTGATTTTGGATGAGATGATTGATTTGTTGTTTTGAAAAGTAACCACAATAGAGATATATTTTTGGTATTTTCTATTTAATGATGAATGCAATTTATCAATTAAACTATATGAATTTCCTATTTTAACCAAGTGTTAGCAAAGCACATAACAAAGATAAGGTAACAAGAGATTAAAGCAAATAACTTGAAAGGCAAATTCCTAAGGGACATAAACCATGGTAACAACACATCTACAAGTTAAATAATTGAAAAGATTAAGTAGAAAGCCAATGAAAATAGGAGCAACACTTCCTCAATTCCATTGATGCAATCATCAATGGAAACTTAATAATAACTAAAAGATGTTTCACTTCTTATCAAATCACAAGGCCACAGAAAGTGTGGTCATGTGAGACAAGGAGCTATGTAGGAACAAAAGGTGATCTTTTCTCCAACTTGGTATGTTAGCAAAATTCATTAACACAGGAAAAACACAAGAACTAAAAGGTTTCACAATCATAATAACACAATAAAACCATTGGCTCTGTTATAATTTCTTTAGAATAACTGAGAAGGGGGGGGGGTTGAATCAGTTATTCAAGGTCCAAATGTCCTATTCAAACTTTTCACTAAGCATAGTGAAATATTTCAACCATCCATCCATTCAAGCTTTAACTTATCTAATTAGCAAGTTACTATAAATCAACATGCAAGTATAACACACAAGAAATCAACACATGACACAGTGATTTACATGGAAATCCAATTGGGAAAAAGCACCAGTAACATGCTACTCAATTTTCACTCTTTTGAAGTGATGCCATGTGAAAGGCCTACCCTCTTAAAGGCTTACAACACATTGTTAAATGTGACCTTGTAAGAGGATTTAACCACCTTTTTAGAAGTGGGCCTAGTTAGAGGACTTTAGAACATTCACTTGGAATGCTACCCTATTAAAGGATTTACAAATGGCTATTAGGCCAACCTAAGTCCATAGGATTTTTAGATCTAATACAATTTCTAGAGAGTATTAGAAAATATTGACTTGACTACAACATACAATTTATCTTGTAGATCTTAGATCACTTCTCAGGTCATACCCTTGCCTAGCCTTCAATCTCTGCAACTCTTAACAAATTGCCTTTTCTTTCAAGCTTTGTCTCCTTGATTCTCCATACTCAATGTACTAGTGCAATCATCTCTTCATGACCACTCATAGAACTAGAGCCTTTGTGCTCTTCCTTCTTCTAGATGTCTCCTTCTTGACACCCTTTCAACCACTTCACAGATTTGGCACTTTAGTAGCAATAATATCAACAAATCTCTGCTTCTTGGTTTATGACTTCTTAAATAGAAGTCTTGGAGTTCCTTTTCGTGCTCGATTCTTCCATTTTTCAATTTCAATTTGCATGGATTAGATAGGATTCATTGTATCTAACCCATGTTTTGTTTCCTCTAGAAACTTCTTGAATAATCCTTTAGAATTCATCCAAAAATGGTTTACATAAGATTATGTGCCAACAACTCATCATCCTTATCTTCCAACTCATTCAAAAAATTCAATGCAACCACTATGTTAGCTTAGATTTGGTGAATCTTCATCATTTGAAATAATGTAGCAGCTTGGTACTATTGAAATACTAGTGCTCGGCACATACTGTGTTACTCAACATCAACTATGTTTTTCCTGATGCTTGGCACCTGAAGATCACTCGGCACCAACTAAATTTTTTTTGATGCTCGACACCTTATCTTTACTAAGCACTTGAAGATCACTTAGCACATACTAAAAATGTCTGTTGCTCAGCTTCTACTAAGAATTTTCTTGGCTTCAACTAACTTGCTCAGCACCTACTAATGATCTTAGTTAAAGCTTTGCAATTAACCTTGTTACAACTTCTTCCTCCAATATATCTAAGTGTGACCAACCTCTGTATCTTTGAATATGTCATCAATATATTACTTAACCATTGTCTTAACTAATCCTTGCACTTCATTATAACATCATAACTCAACCTTTCCCTTAGGTGCTCTTGTTACATCTTGTTGATAAAATCCTCTTCATTAATCAACTAAGTGACAGTGCTTGGATCTTATAAGTAAATATCATCCCTACAAATAGAAGGTTTGACATCAATGGAAAAACAATGATTGAAAAAATTCTTTTACAACAATCTCCCTCCTTGATCTTCAATCAACAATAAGCTTTTCAATCAGATTTCCAACAATCTCCCTCTTTGGCATTGATGGCAAACCAAGTTGATCAACCATCAAACTAATCTATTACACCAAAAGCTTACTAGGTTAGAATAGTAACTCAAATGCCAAAAAGTAAATTGTAACATCACATCTCCTACAACTTATTCTAATTGATTCATTTCACTTCTCCCTCTTTACTATTGTATCCTTTATCTTTATCTTTCTCCCTTTGTATTATTCATCTTCTGTTGTTTTGATCAACCTCTGAAATCTCCCTCTACTTCTCTAATCCTTTATCTTCAATAGTTGTTGATCAGTTGTTCACTTCTCCCTCTTTGACAATAATTCCAAAGACATATTAGCATTTTAATATGCAGATGTAGCTATTACAAGCTCATTTAATGTCTTCCTCTATCACCTTGCTTGTAACTAATTTGAATTTTTAGCACTTCTACTAGTTTAGGCATGGATCCCAAAGTAAACATCCTCTACATCAATGTGTAAAATCTTCAACATTTAGCTTATTTGATGTAGTGCATTCTTGCTTTTTGGTTCAAGTAGCCTTAGCTAGGGTTATCACCCCTAAATTACATCTAAGATACTCAAAAACATCTTTAGGTAGTGCTTTTGTGAAGATATTAGCAATTTGTTCCTTAGAGCTGAGATATTCCATCTTCACTTGTTTGTCTTCCACCAATTCTCTTACATAGTGATACTTGATTGCAATATGCTTAGTTTTAGCATGCATTATTGGGTTCTTTGATATATTGATAGCACTTTTAGTATCACAATAAAGTGTAATAGGCTCAATTGCTTATTCTTGCATACCTTGCAACAAATGTTTGATCCACACAATATTGGTGCAGTTTATAGTAGTTACCACATATTCAGCTTCTGTAGTAGACTATGAGGTGCAACTTTGCTTTTTGCTTGTCCATGTAATCAACCTCTTTCCTAAGAAAAGTTCTCCTCCACTAGTGCATTTTATATCATCAATGTTACCTCCCCAATCTACATCAGTGTTAGCTTTTAGTTCAAACTTCTCATTCTTCTTCTAGTATAAACCAAAGTCATAAGTTCTTTTCAGGTATCTCAATATTCTCTTCACTACCATTAAATGATTTTCTCTTGGATTGGTAGAAAATCTTGCTACTATTCCAATAGCTAGTGCAATGTTTGGTCTACTATGCACAACATATTGTAGCTTTCCAATCATTGACCTATACAACATTTGATTTATTTCAATAGATTCATCATTCTTGGATAGTTTATGACCTATTGCCATTGGTGCGCTAACTGGTTTTGAGTCTTATAGCCCAAATTTTTTGAGTACTTCCTTGATGTATTTGGATTGGGTCACAAATATTCCTTGCTTCAATTGATGTACTTGTAATCTAACAAAGAATTTGATTTTTCCAAACATTGACATCTCAAATTCATGCTTCATTTGATCAGCAAAATCTTTGCATAAAACATCTTTTCCTCCAAATATTATGTCATCAACAAAGATTTTTGATATCAAAATGTCTTTACCTTCCTCAGCTTTGATGTACAAATTGTTGTTGTCATCTATTCTTTTAATCCTATCTTTACAAGATATTTGTGCAACCTTTCATACCATGCTCTAGGTGCTTGCTTTAATCCATAAAGTGCTTTGTGCAACTTGCAGACCATGTCCTTGTTCTTCTCATCAAAAAATCCCTCTGGTTGATCTATGTAGACTTCTTCTTCCAGTATACCATTCAAAAAAGAAAACTTCATGTCCATCTGGTAGACTTTGAAACCTTTATATGTAGCATATGCAAGTAATGTTCTTACTTGTTCCATTCTTACAACAGTGGAAAATGTCTCTCCATAATCCAGTTCTTCTTCTTGTGCATAACCTTTGCAAACAGATCTAGCTTTGTTTCTTGTTATTTCACCATTCTCATCAAGTTTGTTTCTAAACACCCATTTAGTACCAATCACATTCTTATCAGCTAGTCTAAGAACTAGAGACAAAGTTTTGTTCTTCTCAATCTGATCTATCTCTTCTTTCATGGCCATATACTAGCCATCATCTTGTAGTGCATCTTTGACTATTTTTGGTTCAACCTTGTTTAGTAGACATGATTTATTCCTCAGTCTATTCCTTGTCATTGGTATGGCATCCTTATCACCAATAATTTGATCTGTAGGGTGATGTCTTCTTACATACTTGGCTAATTTGGGTTCAGTCCTTCTTTCCATATTTGATCCTTCAGCTTCAGAGTCATTTTGTTCTTCTTCATCTAAAATTTCATCATTTATTTCTTACATACTATTTTTAGAATTAGAATGTGCATTTTCTACATTCTGTAGCTTAGCTTCTGAATGTAACTCGACATTCATTGGTTGAGACTCGACAGATACTAATGTTTGTCGCTGATTCCCAACTTGATTTGCATATTGTCTTCAATTGTCATTCCTTCATAGAAATATACAAAGGATCTATAATCCTCTTTTTTCTTTGACTCATCAACCTAAACTTCTGCATGCTCATCAAAATTTACATTTGCACTCTCCACAACTTTGTTATGTTAGTATTCAAACACTTATATGCCTTACTTCTGGTGGAGTATCCAAGAAATATGCCTTCATCACTTTTTGAATCAAACTTGTCATTTATAGTATCTTTTAGAATATAGCATTTACAACCAAACACTTTGAAATGTTTAACATTAGGTGAATGACCATACCACAATTCAAAGGGTGTCACATTTGTACCTTTCTTGACTTGAACTCTATTTAGTGTGTAGACTACAGTACTTACAGGTTCTCTTTAGTATTTTAGTGCAATATTTTTCTCCATCACTAAGGTTCTAGCACAGTCAATCACTAACCTATTTATCCTTTCAACAATACCATTATGTGGTGGAGTTCTTGGTGCTGATGTTTTCCTTTTGATACATTTGTCATTGCAAAATGTTTCAAACTCTCTTGATGTGAACTCACCTCCTCTGTCTAACCTTAGGCATTTCAGGTCCTTTCCTATTTCCTACTCAACTCTAGCCAAATACCACTTGAACATTTGGAATGCATCAATTTTTTTCTTTAAAAACATAGCAGTCATCATCCTAGAATAATCATCTACAAATAGCATTATGTATCTATCTCCTAGGTAGTTTTGCACTTCTATTAGGCCACATAAATCTAAATGAACTAACTCTAGTACTTCTTTGGAAGTGTATGTTTTTGTTTTGAAACTAGACTTAGTCATTTTCCCTAGTTGACATTGTTTACACATTGTGTTTTTAGGTTTCTTCAACTTGGGCAATCCTTTAACTTTCTTTTTCTTGCTGATACTTATCAAATTATCAAAGTTAACATTAGACATCATTTTATGCCATAACCACACATCATCAAGTCTAACAACAAGACATGTTGCTTCTTCCATATCTAGGTAAAATAGATTACTCCAAGTTTGTTCACCTTTTCCTATCAAGTTTCCATTAGTATCATAAATCTTGGCAGTTTTGTTTCCAAATTCAACTTTGCAACCTACATTGCCTAATTTTGATATAGTCAACAAGTTTTAGTTCAATCCTTCAACATAGCATGCATTATCACATGAAATTTTTTCTGTAAGTTTGATAGAGCCTTTTCTTTTGATTTGACATGGAGCATCATTACAAAATCTAACACTATTTCCATCTTATTGAGTAAAGGTAATGAACTTACTTTTATCTCCTATCATGTGATGTGAGCATCCACTATCTATGATCCACTTTTCATTCTTGTTCACACAGGTAACTAATGATGTTGCTTCATATTCATCTTTGTCTGATTCATCCTTCATGGCTACATAGACTACTTCATCATCATTTTCATTAGAGTCTTCTTCAACAATGTAGCATCTCTTGCCTTTCTCCTTGTAATCTTTATTGTCATCTTCTCTTTTGTTCCTGAACTTATTTCCTTCTTTACAGTTTTTCTTCTACGGATATCTTGCAGCTATATGACCTACTTCATTGCAATTGAAACATATGATAGGGAGCTTACCTTTGAATTTTCCTTTACCTCTATGGAATCTCCTGGCTAGTAGTGCTTCTAACTATTTCACATCTTCCTCATCTGTGCTGCTATCACTGGATGCATATTTTCCTTTTCTTCTTCTCTTGCTTTATGTTTCCTCCTCAGTATCTTGTATTGTCATCTTGGCCTTGAAAGAAGATTCAAGGTTCTTAGGTCTGTAGTTGTCAAAATTGGATAGCTCAAATGTAGTAAGTCTTCCAACTATTCCTTCAAAGGTTAGTGTGTTCCCTTGTATACACCTCAACTCTTGGATGGATGAAACTCTTATAGCATAGATAGGGAGCAGAGTTTTTAAGTATTTGTTGATGAATGTTTCTTCTTCCAGTTGTCCACCTAGACTTCTTATTGCACTCACCACTTCTTTTATTCTCCTAGCATATTGAGTAGCATTTTCACCTTCCTCCATCTTCATGTCATCAAACTTCCCTCTTAGGCTTTCTCTTTTTGCTCTTTGGACATTCTGATCACCTCCATAGATATCTGACAAGGTTTTCCACATTTTGAATGTAGTGTTTCAATCTTTGATGTCATCATATTCAACATAGTTAAGTGCAGATGCAATTTCCAACATTGCTTGGTTATGCTCCTTTTTTTTTTTTTAAGCCATCTATAGTCAAGGGTCCTACTGGAGTTACAAGCTTTGTTCCAATTGAGGTTTGTGCATAGTCACCTATTGATCCAAGGTGCAATTTCATCAAACTTTGCCATGCAACAAAGTTGTCTTTGTTGAGCTTGGAAACTTCTCTTTTGGACATCTTGATCTTCCTGCTTCTAGTACCTTGAAACTAAATCAGTAGATGCCTCTGATACCAATTTTTAGAATTGCTTTAGAATAACTGAGGAGGGGGGGTGGGGTGGGGGGGTGAATTAGTTATTCAAGGTCCAAATATCCTATTCAAACTTTTCACTAAGCATACTGAAATATTTTGACCATTCATCCATCCAAGCTTTAACTTATCTAATCATCAAGGTACTATAAATCAACATGCAAGTATAACACACAAGAAATCAACACATGACACAATGATTTACGTGGAAACCCAATTTGGAAAAAATATCAGTAACATGATACTCAATTTTCACCCTTTTGAAGTGATACCCTGTGGAAGGCCTGCCTTGTTAAAGGCTTACAACACACTATTAAATGTGACCTTGTAAGAGGATTTAACCACCATGTTAGAAGTGGGCTTGGTTAGAGGACTTTAGAACATTCACTTAGAATGCCACCCTATTAAAGGATTTATAAATGGCTGTTAGGCCAATCTAAGTCCATAGGATTTTTAGATCTAATACAATTGCTAGAGATTATTAAAAAATCTTGACCTAACTACAACATACAACTTATCTTGCAGATCTCAGATCACTTCTCAACTCATACCCTTGCCTGGCCTTCAATCTCTGCAACTCTTAACAACTTGCCTTTTCTTTCAAGCTTTGTCTCCTTAAGCATCCATACTCAATGTACTAGTGCAATCATCTCTTCATGACCACTTACAGAAGTAGAGCCTTTGTGCTTTTCCTTCTTGTAGATGTCTCCTTCTTGACACCCTTTCAACCACTTCGCAGATTTGGCACTTCAGTAGCAATAGTATCAACAACTCTCTACTTCTTGGTTTATGACTTATTAAATATAAGTCTTGGAGTTCTTTTTCCTGCTCAATTCTTCCATTTTTCAATTTCAATTCGCATGGATTAGGTAGGATTCATTGTATCTAAACCATGTTCTATTTCTTCTAGAAACTTCTTGAATAATCCTTTATAATTCATCAAAAAATAGTTTACATAAGATTTTGTGCCAACAACTCATCATCCTTATCTTCCAACTAGTTCACAAAATTCAATGCAACCACGCTTAGATTTGGAAAATTTTCATCATTTGAAATAATGCAACAGCTAGACACTTTTGAGATACTAGTGCTCGACACATACTGTGTTACTCGGCATCAACTATGTTTTTCTTGATGCTCGACACCTGAAGATCACTCGGCACCAACTGAAATTTTTTTGATGCTTGACACCTGATCTTTACTCGACACTTTAAGATCACTGGAAAATACTAAAAATGTCTATTACTCAGCTTCTACTAAGAATTTTCTCGACTTCAACTAACTTGCTCGGCACCTACTAATGATCTTAGTTAAAGCTTTGCAGCGAACCTTGTTACAACTTCTTCCTCCAATACATCTAAGTGTGACCAACCTCTATATCTTTGAGTATGTAATCAATACATTACTTAACCATTGTCTTAACTAATCCTTGCACTTCATTACAACATCATATATCAACCTTTCCCTTAAGTATCTTTGTTACATCTTGTTGATCAAATCCTCTTCATCAATCAACTAAGTGATAGTGCTTAGATCTTATAAGTAAATATCATCCCTAAAAATAGTAGGTTTTACATCAATGGAAAAACAATGACTGAAAACATTCTCTTATAAAAATCTCCCTCTTTGATCTTCAATCAAAAATGAGCTTTTCAATCAGATTTCTAACAGGCTCCATTATTATTCATGAACATGCATTCACAAAAATAAGACACTCTAGCAAGAATAACTACACTCAAAATGAGAGCACCAATAACATATATTGTTGCATCAAAATAACAACCTAGAGTAGATATTACATCCATATATTTATAAGAAATCATCTCCTCCCTTCGTGTTAGGAGAGAGAGTTCTTAAAATGCAACTCATACTGAAAAAACTAATAAAGCAAATCTAATTATATACAAACTGACTCTCCAAATGGTGCTAAGTAGGTCTCCAACCTTGTTTATATCAATTAATAGGTGCATGAGCCTTTACATGAGACAAAATAATGAAAGAAGAAGAAAATTAGAAGAAGGAAGCCATGAGATGATTTGGGAGTCTCTAGAAGCTCTAAAAATGGAAGCTTGGCCTTCTCTGAATGTTTGTAGGAGTTGAACTACTGTCAAAATATTTTTCTGGTGCATATAGTGCTCATAAAATAACAATTGGTGGTTAACTATCAGTGCACTACTACTTCTTCAAAATTGTTGGCACACTACTGAGAATTGCACACCTGTGCACCTCTATGAATAACACACCTACGCACCTGTGCACCTTGATGACAAGTTCCAAAAATTGCAAAAAATTTTCCTAGTGTCAAAATTGAATTTCCAATATTTGGGTTTTCTTCCCCTTTATATGACAATGATGTCTAGATGTATGCTCTTGAACTTTTATATTATTTCAATTAATTGGGAAGCTTCCAAAAAATTCAAATCTCCATACTTATCCCTTACTAATTGCCTATAATTGCTGACCTCTATTTGGGTTGCCTCAAAATCCTCACATTTAGTTACCAAAACCAACAATATCTCTCCAATCTTGAATTCTTTCCTAATATCTTCATCTAACAAAGCATCTTTGAAGGTTCCTCAGAACTTTTTGAGCACTGATTGCACCATGTTGAACATGGTCTTTGAATTATCTTCAAAAATCTTAAGGCAATCAGGGTTATATTACCAGATAAATAAAGTGCAAGAAGCACTTGAGAGGAAGAAAAAGCAAGAGATACTCAGAAATGAGTGTAAATAAAGGCAAGCTCTTATTGAGATTAAGGACATCTTTTTAGATGCATTTAGCTTGCAAGTACCTGATGAAACCAAGCCAATAATGGAGCAATTAGCCAGTATAGTGGACCAGGTACAAAATAAGGACCTTGATACTAATGCCAAAGTGTTAGAATGGTCTAAAGAGAAGTTCCAAATGAAATTAAATGAATGTATATCAAGTGAGATAGCACTATCTCAGGTGGAGCTGGCAAAGAAGGTTGAAAAGGTAAAAGCAGTACTTGAGAACATATTCTCATTGTACTCCAAACTGTATGATCCATCAATTTTCACACAAGAGACCAACCAAAAGATAATGAGCTTGGAGAGGAACCTAAAAGTATCATGCATGTAGCTACCCAAGGATCCAACTTAGAGTGAGAAGCATTTTGCTACTACGCTTCACACACAGAAGGAATTAGCTATGTTAATAGCAGATGAGGTGAACATAAAAGACAAATTGATACAACTACAATCTGCTATCACCCCTCACATGGAAGTTTAGTAGAAGGAACTGGCCTATGTTGAGAATGTTTTAAAGAAAGACCCCAATCTTTCTACATTGGAAGGTCTAGTTTACCTTCTAGCAGAGATAGCCATCCAACTTAAATCATTGGAGATTGCACTAGACAATTGAGATGTTTCTCTGAAGATTGTTATAGAGGCAAATAAATCCTTTTTGGCAAAGTATTCAAGTAATTTTTAGCACCCTTTTACATAAGTATCAAAAAGGGGAAGATTGTAAAACAAAGGGTGAGATAAGGAGATAAATTTTGAGAAATAATAACACCAAAAGGATACAATAACTACAAGGAAAAATGTGTGAAAGGGGGAGAAAAAATAGAGTAGATAGAATAGGTCAGATACAGAAAAATGATAAGGTAAAGCACAATCAACATGAGACAAATCTAGCATGAGAAGTTGTGGATACAACAAAGGCACATTAGCTCACAGGAAGATACAAATTTTGAGGTATCTTCACAAAAATTTTGAACAATTTTGAAGTTTTGTACATATGTTGAACAAGATGTATATTATACTCACAAAGATCAGATTTATAATTTTAAGTTAAGTATTTTGGACACTCATGTCAAAAGAGGAGATTGTTGGTCTTGGATTGGTTTTAACAATTGAGTGTCAACACACTGAAGAAATTTCTAAGTTGATGCTGAGTATAATATAGATGTCAAGCTACAGTATGTGCCGCACCAAAAATTCAATAGGTGCTAAGTTACAATAGATGTCAAATAGATAGATAATGCCAAGCAAGTTTCAAGTGCCGAGTCACAATTGATGCTGAGCCAGTCTATGTGCTGAGTAAAGTATAGGTGCCAAGCAAGATAGAATTCCTATATGTGTTGAGCATCAGTAATTAGTTAGTGTTGAGTAACACAAAATCAACATAAGAGTTTGTACCTGCACAAACTCAAATGTAAACTATTTTTGAGCTAACATATGATGAATCTCAAAGGATCTAAAAGATAAGATCGAATCTTTTTAATTCCCTATGAAATTAACATGCAACCAATCAGAAAAATAGAAAGAATTGAGCAGGAAAGATGGATGAATCTCAATCATAGATTCATACCTAACCCTAAGTCTTGAAACTTTTTTAAGGAGGTCGAAACCCCATAATTCAACATTGTATAGAATGCACGAGAGAATGCTAGTGAAGTTTGAAGGGAAATGAAAGGGCTGAGAAGACTTAGAAGAAGGACAACATTGAAGAATCAGTTGATGAGAACAAAGCATCAACACATTGAACAGAGTCATATCAGATCAAGAAGGATCAGATCAAATTGGACAGAACAAGGATCTAAAATTAGCAATTAAGGATTTTAAGTTATCAGATCATCACATTCTACTTTCTAGCCATTGTATTAGAAGAATAAAAATCCTATGAATATAGGTTGGTTTAACAACCATATGTAAATCCTTTAACAGGGTGACATTCCAAGTGAGTGTTTGTAAATCCTTCAGATAGGTCACTCTTAACAGGGTGTTGGAGCCTTTAATAGGGCAGGCCTTTCATAGGGCAGACCATTGTTGATGGAAAAACTTTGTAACCTTAACTAGTTACATATTGCTAGAGTGATAAGTTGTGGTTTCATCCTCACCCCAGTTTTACCTTCTCATTTTGGAGGGTCTCTAGGTGATAAAATCTTGTGTTATCTATTTTCAATCATGTCTTTACTTTCATGTAATTAGATGTGTTACATGCATGTGATTGATTTTAGTTAGCAGTTTTATAGCTTATAATATTGGTACTTCTGATTCCCCCCCCCCCCCAAGAAGTATACTTCCCACTTGTAAACTTCAATAATTGGTATCAGAGCTAAGTTCTCACAAGGAGAATCCTTACAACTTGGAGAAAAAGATCTATAAATGGAAGTCTACAAACTTGGGAATATTATAGAGAATCAAGAAATTGTGATACATCTCATTCTACATTCTCTGGAAGGAGCTAGGGAAGAATTGAGGAAATACTTAAAGAGAAGAAGAGAGACTGCCATAGCTGAGAATGATACATAGTACAAAGAGATTGACACCTCAAAAGTATTTGAAAATGGAGATTCCAAGGAGTTTGATGTAGCAATAGTAGACATGATGGAGAATAATACAGCTCTAGCAAAAGAGATCAGGACTCTCAAGATTGAACAAGAATCACAAGCCATGATGCTTTGTGAAGTGACTGAATAGAAGAAAAGAGCCATTGAAGATAAGGCTATGATAGAAGATGACAAGAGAAACCTTGCCAACAGATTGGAGGAAAAGTCAATTGAGATTGCAAGAATTTCCAACATGCAACTAGATACCCTAAGCCAGATGATGAATGCACATTATGAGCTGAATGTTAAGGACATTGAGATCTCCATACTGAAGATGCAAAATGAACAACTACAAAATGAATTGAGAAGAGAGAAGGAAATTGCAGAAAGCTTCAAAAAACCTAATGAAGCCATCAATTATTTTAATAGCTACTGAAATTACCAAGATCCAGTAATGACACTTCAAGACTAGGATACACCAGCACTAAAAAAGGAGAGTCATCTAAGACTATAGAAGAAAGAAGTGACAAAGGTAAGAATACTAAACCTGCTTGTCATTTTTGTGGTAAAAAGGGACATATGTCTAATGTGTGTAGGAGCAAGAATGCTAATCAGCATGACAAACCTAAGAATATGGGTCATTGTCACAAGTGCAATAAGGAAGGTCATCAAGCACATGACTATAGGAGTAGAACCATCAGAACACCAAGATTTGAAGGTCACTACTAAAATTGCAAGAAGTATGGACATAAAGCCTTTGAATTCATATCAAAGCCTATGTGGACACTAAACCAACTAGAAAAGACTAAAAGTCATGAACATCACTATAATTGGGATTATAACACTAGGTAGAGCTGTCACTACTGTCAAGATTATGGACACATCCTTGAAAATTGCATAAGAACACATTTTAGTGGAAGCTATAGTAGATGGTTGATCCAAACTACATGCTTCAGTTGTTTGAAGATTGGACACATCAGCAGAAATTGCCCAACAAGGTCAAAGGCACCCAACTCAGAGTTCAACAAAGGAAAAGAAAAAATTGATGTTGAGCATGTTAGACGAGAAATGAATAAAAAAAGGAAAAGAAAAGATGGAAGCAACACATCCAATGTAGAGATCACTTCACCAAAAATGTCAAGTGATCACACTACATCCAACTAAGCAAAAGAAGGTATGTGGAATTGATTTACAATGCTTTATCATACATTAGTTCCCAGACAAGTAAGTACTGAAAAGGATAGATCAACATGAATAAAGATTTAAAGTTAAAAATTCAAATTTTCATAGTGTTTTTGAGTAAGGAAAGTTTCCTTCAAATGCCAAGTAAAATTCTAGCATATGTCGAGTGTTGGAAATTAGTGGAAGCCAAGTAAACCAGAATTGCTTAAAAAGTCAAGTGGACAGCTATACAAGCACTAAGCATTAAATGCTATGAAATGAAGAGTATAAGGTTGAGTTTTTGATCATTTTTCATTATCATGATCATAGAGAAAAAGATAAAAGAGATTAGAAAGGTTTTCCAAGTAGAGATTCAAGCATTTGAGCAGATTCCAACATAGATTTAGCACCATTTCATCGATTTCAAGGTATTTACACTTGTGCTGAGCTATGTAGTTTCATTATTTCTATGTGTTAAAATCATAGATTGTAGAAATGGCCTCTAGCTCTAGGAAACCACAAGATAAAGAGTTGTTTGAGGTTTAGTTAGTGAGTAATGAAGTCAAGCAACTTGACTTTAGACCAATCCCTCATGTTGCATACAAAAATGACCCTATCAGAGCTTTATCCATGATTCTACCTAAAGTGTTGATGGTGCAAGATGTGCAAAGATGTCACAATTGCAAGATTGGTGCAATAGTTGATATTGAAAATCAGGGAGGCATATGAAAAATTGTGTGAGAATAGAGTTTTGAAGGAAGAATTTCAAAATCTTGAGAGGGAGGGCTTAAATCGTGCCCTAGATTTTCCTATAGTATTCAAGACAGAATTGATTAGAATTATGTTGAGTCAAATTCATGATGAAAGCCTTTGGTTGGAGGACAGACCCATAAAAATATCCAAAAGATTATACATAGGGTGACTAGGGATCCAACCCTAGAATGGCCTAAAACCCTAAGGAGTGACTCTAAAGAAGCTATAGAGAAGAACACTAGTGCAAAATGGAACAAGAGAGGGATGAACATTGAAACCATCAAGGATCCTCTTGTTGAATTTGTAGTTAGAGTCATATCCCACAAATTTTACCAATCAAGCCAATTCAACAGTGTTCCCTCTATTATAGTAGATGTTGGGTACAAACTTGTCAAAAAGGATCATACTTATGATCTAGTTGAACTGCAACTACAAAAAATTATGGAAAATTTGAGAGTGATAAGAAGAACAAAGGGAGCCCGATGCAAATTTGGAGCAATTTTGATTTGTTTATTCTTTTATGTACAGAATGAATTCCCTTCTTTTGGAAAGATAAGTTGGAAAACAAACAAGTAAATAGTAGTCCAAGTCAATGAATACATGGAACAAATGGGGGAAAATTTTGAGACCATAATGACCAACTACTTTGAAAACTTCAAGAAGTCTATGAAATAGAGACTCAGGATACCTATTTCATTAGTTGAGCAGTACATTAATGACATATGTTTTCTAGTGGAGTAGTAATACCAAGGGTAAGATGGCTAATGCCATTTGGATATGAAATCAACATTGATGAGGCATCTGTAGCAATCATTGCTCTACTTGCAGAGGAATTAGATAAAAGTGCCCAACCCTTTGGCACTTATGATGTTGTAAGATCCAAGGTGGATATGGAATTAAAGACTGCCTCAACCTTCAAGAAAAAGGATAGACTGATGAAGAAACTAAAAGCTAGATTTGGAGAAGGGGCTATAGAAGTAGAGGAAGAAGGAGATGAAGAAGAACAAGGCTAGGAGCCACTTGCATTAACCCAATGAATGGGTGAAGATGCTAAAGAAGCAGAAGGTTCCAAGGAGAAGCAAACCAAGGAAGCACCTAAGGCAAAGGTAAAGAAGAGAAAGACACAAAAATAGCCTATAACTTAGCCTAGAGGAAAGAAAATAGCTATACCTAGCCCAACAAAACCCACCACAAGGGCAAACACAAGAGCTACAACAAAGGTGGCTAAGGAATAGGAAAAGAAGAAGGCCATAGAGCAAGGAGGACCAGCCCAAAAAAATAAAAGAAGAAATTATGTGGCACCTCTTGAATCAGATGAGGAGAGAACTGAATCAGATGACAACAACCAATTCAGAGTAGTAAGTCACACCACTAAATATAATTTAGAGAATATTTTTGACAATATTAGAGATAATGTAGATTTATTAGGCTTAAAAGGCATTGAGTTTAATAAGTTAAGTACAGAAGAACAAAATATAGTGGAAGAATCAATTTACACTATGATGGCCAAGTTCAAGAATACTCCACTTGAACTTTACAATACAATGCCTAAGGAGTTATGTTCAATTATAGAGAACAAATGGCATTATTGCCTGAATATGGAAAAGGAAATAAGAGAGTCAACATTGGCTTATGTTATGCCTAAACTTACTAAAGGGAAAATAAGTAAGGCAAATAAGAAGTGCGGGATAAAATTTGCATCCAAGCATAGAGCCTTCAGTATACTTCAAAATAAAATTAAGGATGTTGTGAAGAAGTCCACTCTAATGTGGAAAGTAATCTATGGCCTCACAACTGTAAAGGAAGGACAAGAAAATCCCTTTGAAGGGAGAAATAATGGAGAAGAAGAAAAGGATGATAATGATAAGGAATAAGAAGGAGAAAAGGATAATGAAGATGTTACAGTGGAGAAGGACACACAAAAGAGTGAAATGGCAACTGTTGAATAGTAGGACATAGATGTAAACTATTTTTGAGCCAACATATGATGAATCTAAAAGGATCTAAAAGATAAGATCGAATCTTTTTAATTCCCTATGAAATCAACATGTAACTAATTAGAAAAATGGAAAGAATTGAGCAAGAAAGATGGATGAATCTCAATTGTAGATTCATACCTAACCCTAAGTCTTGGAACTTTCTTAAGGAGGTCAAAACCCCATAATTCAGTGTTGTGTGGAATGCATGAGAGAAAACTAGTGAAGTTTGAAGGGAATTGAAAGAGGTGAGAAGACTTAGAAGAAGGACAACATTGAAGAATCAGTTGATGAGAACAAAGCATCAACACATTGAACAAAGTTATATTAGATCAGATTGGATACAATAAGGATCTGAAATCAACAATTAAGGATTGTAAGTTATGGGCTCATCACATTCTAATTAGGAGAATGAAAATCCTATGAAGATAGGTTGGTTTAACAACCATGTTGTAAATCCTTTAATAGAGTGAAATTCCAAGTGAGTCTTTGTAAATCCTTTAGGCAAGTCACTTTTAACAAGGTGTTAGATTCTTAACAGGGTAGACCATTATTGATGGTCAAACTTTGTAACCTTAACTAGTTACATATTGCTGCAGTAATAAGTTGTGGGTGTCATCCCCGCCTAGTTTTACCTTCTCATTTTGGAGGGTTTTTGGCTGATCAAATCTTGTGTTATCTATTTTCATGCATGTCTTTACTTTCATGTAGATTAGATGTGTTACGTGCATGTGATTGATTTTAGTTAAAAGTTTTATAGCTTATAATATTGGTACTTTTGATTCATCCCTCCCTCTCAGAAGTATTCTTCCCACTTGTAAATTTCAATAGTTGTGATCATCACTTTTTTCTTATCTACCATTGGCCTTCCCAACATGACCTCCTTTATTTAGTAATCCTTAGGAGTTAGTTCCTCATTGTTAGCATTCAAAGGAGGGATAGCTATATGTGCAAACAAGTCCAGATCTTGGTTCTACATTATGAAGGATAGTACTTGTGCATCACCCATAGGTGGCTTAGGCTTCTTGATGGATTTAATTAGCTTTCTCATTCCCTCATCAATAGTTGAATCAAGATACTTCTTTTGCCAAAACATAACCTACCTGTTTAGCCATGCTGGTGTAGTGCCCATTGGAGACATGTACTTGATTGAAGAGGTGGTTTCCACTATAGGCCCTTTTCCCTTATTAGTCCTCTCTAGATTCTTTTCCCATTGAGAAATATCAACAATTTAAGTCTCTATATTTTCTTGGGTTAAGGTCCTAGCCTCTCTATCACGAGGAGTTTGTTGAGGCTCTTTAGGTATTCTCCCCTCCTCTGATACTTCATTGGCTAGTAGTTTATGGGGCTCGACTTCCTCCATTACTCATTCTTTTATTTCTATAGCCTAAGGAAGTGGTGTTACTAAGCCTTCATCCATAAATTTTAAGTCCTGAGATGGTGGTGGTGGCATATCTAGAGGTCCTTGAGGTAGAGGCAACATTTGACTCTAGTCCTCTCCTACTCCTAGGGGTATTCCTTATCTTTTCTCCCACCATCTCAGTACCTACTAGCAAGAAGTAAAAATTGGAGAGATTAAAGACATCTATTTCTTACCCCTCCATATCATCTATCCATTTCTATTATTCATCCTCTGCTGCTAAGACGTGAATAGACTCGTTTTGAGCAGATGAAGGGGTCAAGGTTGAGCTTCTTCTTCTTTCTTCTTTTGTTTCCCATACTGAGTGAGTCCTTTGACTCAAGGGGACATATTCAATTTTCTCACCCTCTTCTTCTTTAGCTTTAGCTTCTAGGATTTTTTCAAGGACCTGTAGGGGTGGAGTGTTCTTCTTTTTCAATCTTCTCCTTCGTGTCCCCACCATAGTCGATTTAATCCTTTCTCTTTTTAGAGTGACGGGGGAGTCTTCTTCCTCTGGTGAAGCTACTGGATGTATCCTATGTTCTTATATTTTCCCTTCTTTTACCTATTCATCATATACCTAATCTTCTTGCACTTGTTCTTCATGTGGGGGTGCTTGTGGTTCTTGGTTGGGCTCTTGTTCAGGATCTTGAGCTTCAGGATGAGCTTATGGCTCTTGTAAAATGATCCCTTATACAAATATCATTGTCATTTATTCTATTCATCCAATGATCTTCTAATGCATTTTCATGTACAAATTTCTTCCCTGCTAGATGTTGCACCATTCTAATGTTGTTGAAGTAAGGGTAAGGGGAGTTATACTCTTCTAGGGGATATTGATCCCACTCATAATAAAGTGTGTAAATATCTTGCTTCTGCTTAATTTCAAAAGCACCAATTGTCATTTGCCACACCCATGTCTTTTTGTGTTTTTTTTCTCACTCTGTCATATGTAGATGTGAATTGTCGAGCAATCTCCAACAAAATGAGCCTATCCAATGGATATCTTGGGAGCTTCTTTGGGTTCTCCAACGTATCGGCTACCCTTAGGTACATGAATGTTTTGACTTAGATGTAGTACATGCCAATTTCTATGATCCTAGCTACTACTTCTACTAACATCCTTTTTGCATAATTACCTTTAATAAACCTAATGATTGCAAAGATGAAACTATCATTCACCACCTTGTATTCCACACTCTTCTCTGAGAGTTTCTTCTTCACCAGTTATGGATACACAACATAGGGCCAAGCATTAGCATCTTGCATGATCCAATTTTTGTAAAGTCCAAGGTAGTCCATGGTCCTTACTACCAGTAAGTACACTATGTATGATGTCATTTAGAATCTTGTATCAGCTTTCATGGCTATGAGTTGCTCATGAAAATTATCATTGAGGATAGTAGCCTAGTCTATTGGAATTTTTGTCATCCTCATGGTATCAATAAAATGGACCATCCATGTGTGAAGATGTCTCATAACTATTTGTCCCATAACCCTTCTCAAAAGGACAATTGTGTACCCAATATCATCTTTCATGTATCCTCGAGTCATGTCCACTTTGCTGACTTTGTGGCCTACTGGTGTTTAGTTTATTAGGAAGGAAGATTGAATTGTTCCTTTGGCTTCCTTTTCATTCTCCCAATACAATCTTTTTGTTTGGTTATAGGTTATCTTCACATATTGATTGATTCTTGGGAATGGAACACTTTCTTGGTATTCCTAGGTCAGACATCCAAGACTATCTCCCCTGTAACACTCTTGAGGACCTTCTTTTCTATCACATAGTTCTCTGTGAGATCCATTATGATTTCTGAAGATTACATGGATGTGGGATGTGATGTTGTGTTTACAAGACCTGATCTAATCATATCTGACACCCTTATAGACCATTCTTCCAGGTTATTGCAAATGGTGAGGAATGCATCCCAATCAATGTGGTGAAGTCTAGTATCTCTGATCTTGGCATGTCCATCTTTGAAATGAGATTTTCTAGGTGCACCTTGGTATTTGAAAATAATGGGTTTGAGAGCTATCTTTTTTTCCATTTAAGAAGATGATGATACCATTTTATCTACATAAGAGAGCACCTTGGTAAGGTGTGCACATGCATAGTGGAAAGTTCTCATAGTGGGGGGGTGGGGGTACTTAGTTTTTAATGTTTTCGTAAGTTTTGTGCACAAGGGTACACACATGTGCACCTTGATGGGGTGCAGATTTGCACACCCTAATATGCAATTAAGTATTGGAAAGCATAAAAGGTGTGCATGTGCACACTTTGAG
This sequence comes from Cupressus sempervirens, assembly GCA_028749045.1. Lineage (NCBI taxonomy): Eukaryota > Viridiplantae > Streptophyta > Pinopsida > Cupressales > Cupressaceae > Cupressus > Cupressus sempervirens. The sequence continues at coordinate 670,587,339 of CM053783.1, read as the reverse complement.
GAGTTGTGCACATGCACACCTTTTTTGTTAGGTGTATTGGTTTTAGCAAAGAAGGTGCACACATGCACACCTTGAGGAGGTGCTCAACTACACAACTTCTTAGTGACTTAGGTTTTAGTTAGGTTTTTAGGGCTGAAAGAAGCTGTGCACATGCACACCTTGAGGAGGTGCACATGTGTGCACCTTCTAGTTTCTTTTCAAACCTTGGTCTTTATGTATATGGTTTCATGTCATTGGAAGTGCACATCTATAGGTGTGAGGTTGCAGAAGCCAAGAGAGCATAGGAGAACAAAGAAATGGAGGGGGATCCAGGGTTTATATAGACCCAAGCCTCAGGTGTGCACCCTTGTAGGTGCCCCGCCTTTGGAGGTGTGCACATGTGCAAGTGTGCATCTCCAAAGGGAGATGAGTGCACACTTGTGCATTGTGCACACTTATGCACCTCTATAAGGTGTGCATGTGTGCTAGTGCACTTTTTTGCACTAAAAACACATAAATTTTATTTTCTATCCAAATGTGACACTTCAGACTCTCCCAGTCAAAGATTGAGGCTTGACTTGGACTCCAGAGGGAGTCTAAAATTGACCTAGGCTTCAAACTAGGGGTCTGGGAGACAAAAAATTACTAGGGGGTCCCCATTTCTAGGAGAAATGGGGTGTGCATTGTGAAACCACAACACAAAGCCCCAACAAAAAGGAAGAAGTGACAAAGACATTTCTTCATCAGTAAGTATTCTTCTAACATGTGTCAAATGAAAATTGAATCCCAAAAATTTCAAATAGATTTCAAGTTCCTTGATAGTCAAAACTATAGAATCTCAAATCTTCAAGATCAATGTGTGTACAATGTATTCATTTATTTTGACATTTCAAAATGTAGTCCATCATGAGCTTCTAGCAACTTGGAGACAATCTTTCACTCCATCGGTCCATTTATCAAGAGTCCTCATAAATGTTGTGTATCAATCATTGTCTGACTAGATGAGAGAATCTATTTTGAAGTCTCTTGATAGGTTATCAATTTTGTATTTTAGGTCCTTAGTAATCCTTTTTCTGCTTTACAGAGCTCGCACATTTCCATTTGATTCTTCCATGAAGTAGTTTGTATAAATAGTGGATAGCCATTTTGTCGTGCATATCCCTATTGTGTGATTGCCTTTTTGGATCCTTTAGACTCTTTATTTCTTAATACCATCCTTTTTATTCTTTTTTCTATACCCTGACCATGCTTAGACTATGTGGCCAAGGCATTGGTGTCATTTCTCATATTCTTTTTAGTTTGATAACCTCTGCGTTCCTCTTTTATGAACTTTTTAGGAAACTCTTGTGCCAAATAGTGACCTTAGTAGTTCTTTGAAAAATACTTTTTATTTGAACTAGTAACTTTGAACTATCCCTTTCTACTATCAACCTTGATTTGAAAATGTTAAGATAGTCAATCTTTAAATTTGTAAAGTGTTGAGAACCATTGATCTACAATTCTGATTTCAAGACTGTAAGTCTTTTGCAATTGCAAGTAACATCTCTTTTTCAGTTGGTACAAGAAATAAGATTATCAAAATGCTTTGACAAAGAAATACCTCTTCCCAAAAGTCAAAACCACAAGAAGTGATCTATGAAACGTGTCAAGAAAGAATCTTGATTGCACCTAACCCCCAGACAGATAGGAAAAGACATACATGACTTTGAAAGAAAACACACAACTAAAAGCAAACACACTTGCAATTTATTCAAAATTTTAAATTTGAAATATTTTTTGCTTTTAAGCCTAAAAGTAATGTTTCAAGAACTGGCCATTGAATGGTAATGGGACCAATTCCCCTTGTAAGGAACTTAGCCTAAAAGTATTTTCTTCCAAAATCTCCAGAATTTGATAAGGGCCAATCCACAAGCATTGAAACTTAGTATGACTACCCGACTTTTCTTTTGCCTTGTCCCATAGGAGAATACGATTGGATATTCTAAAAGATTTGATTATGGCCTACTTCTTGAACCACCATTTGATGATAGCTTGATTTTTCACCATATACTCCAAAGTTTTTGTTCATTTCTCATCGAATTCCAAAACATTCATTAATCTGATTTGAACTCTATCAATGTACTCAATGCATCCCTTCATAAATTTGAATACTAGAACCTTGACGTTAAGTGGGAATGTCTCAAAAGCATTTTTTTATCCTGACTCTGTCCATCCATAATGCATATTTCAGCTAAGTGTGCCAATCTTTAGGGTTTTCCTCTAGCAATTTCTTTATCACTATAACCAAGTTCTTATTGGTGGACTCAACCACACCATTATCTTGGTGATAGTAATTAGAGGAGAAATTGATTATGACCTAATTTTCTAATGCCCATTGAGTAAGGAAGATTGACGAAAAAGATGACCCATCATCACATACAAGGAAGAATGACATACCAAACCTTGTGACAATGTGTTCTTCCAAGAAATATATAACCACTTTTGCTGTGCAATTTTGAAAAGTTTCAACTTCTGTCCAACGTGTGCAATTGTCTATAGCTATGAGGACAAACATATGTCCTGTAGATGATGGTGGGTTTATTGGACCAATAAATTCCACCCCCACTTAGCAAAAGGGTGTACCTCAAACACTATTTGTAGTGGCATAGCTAGACGTCTCTCTTTATTGGCACATGTTTGACAAATGTGGCAAGAATGTATATGTTCAAATGTATCCTTGAAGATGGTAGGCCAAAAGTAACCTGATCTTAAAATCAAGTGAGTTGTAGGTTCTATTGATACATGTCACGTGTTCTATCATAAAACTATTCCAAAATTTCTTTCACTTCTTCACGTCCCAAGCATTTCAAATAATTCCCCTCATAATTTCTTTTGTAAAGTTTTCTATCTTGCAACAATATAATATTCACATTTTATCTTGAGTCCTTTGCAATGGGAACTATTCATCCAATTGGGGTATTGATTTTGTAAAAAATAGTAAACAATATCTTAATACCAAACATCAGTGATTATTCCTTGATCAATATCCACTTGAAACACTATGATCTTTTATTGATTATCAGTGTTGATTTCATCATCAAATCTGATTTAGTTATCATTATTGATCTCATTGTCAACTATCGTCTTGGTCAATCCTTGTCCTCTTACCAAATTCATTTGTTGAATCTCCAAATCAAACTCTTGCAATATAGCCATATATTTTCCTCATCTCTTGTCTAATTCATTCTACATCAACAATGTTTTAGCCGTAGGATCAAGCACAATTGCATACCTTGCTCCTGAGTATATAATGGTAAAATTTATTAACTACCTTTATCAATGTGAAATATTGTTTGTCCAGATTAGAATAGTTCAACTCAACATTCTTTAGTGGGTAACTCTTGAATGCGATAGGTCTCTCATCCTCTTTGTCTTTCTTTTGAGTGAGAATCCTAACGCATGAATGTTCTAAAGAAAATGAATAGATTTTGACTTATAAGAACTGGGGCAGTAGAGATTGCTACTTTGATGTCTTCAAAAGATTTATTTGTTTCAAGAACCCCTTCAGTCTTTGCGCCTTTCTTGAGAAAGTCATTAAGAGGATGTACTATTTCAGAAAATCTACAAATGAACCTATGTATAAAATTAATTTTGCTAAAGAAAGATTTCAGCTCTTTATGACTATGATGAAGTGACAGATTAAGAATCACTTCTATTGTTTCAAGATCAATAGATGTCCCAACTTCAAAAATAATATGACTGAGAAGATTTCCTTTTGTGATCTTGAATGAACACTTTTTGGGATTTAGTGATGTCATACCTTCAACATCAGTTGAACACTTTTTTCAAGTCTACAATATGAGTAGTTCTATCCTTAGAAAGACAATGAGGTCATACATGTAGATAACAATGCACTTGTTTATCATCCCTTTGAATGCTTTTTCCATTGTTCTTTGGAATGTGGCTCCCACATTGATCAATTCAAAAGGCCTCCTTCAATATACAAAGGTTCCCCATTTTGTTGTAAATGTAGTCTTCAACCTATCTTCTTTATCTATCGTTACTTGGTTATTTCCAAAATATCCATCTAGAAAAGACATCATTTTAGACCCATTCACAATTTGCAATACTTCATCAAGCAAGGGAAAAGGGTAATTATCCTTCTAGGAAGCCAAGTTCAAATTGTGAAAATCCACACAAAGGAAAATTTCTCCAACCTTTTTCCTTACTAGAACCAAGTTAGCAATCCGTCTAGAATATCAGATTGGGAAGATAATTTTAGCATCAAGTAAGTTTTGTACTTCTTTCATTATCAATGGCTCCATTATGGGATTCACCGGTCTCTATCTTTGACAAAAGGGTTTGGCATCAGGCTTTAATGGAATGTCATGAGTGATGATCTTAGGATCATAGATCTTGAGTTCTTCATAACTCCATGCTATAATGTCTTTGTATTCTGTAAGCAACTGAAGCATACTCTCTTGTTCTTAAGGGTTACATGTCTTTCCAATTCTCACCATCTTTGGATCTTCTTCCTTACCCAAATTATATGAATCACATTCTTCAATCCATTTTTCCTCAACATTTCTTTTACTACATATTGATTCATCTCAATTGAAGATGCATTCCAACTCTACCATCCCCTTAGGAAATGTATTAGTCTTCAAATTTATAATCCCATCCTTATCCTCTAGTTCATTGCCTTTGGTTTGTCATCAGGAGTATCATCAATCTCTTTTCCTTTAAAAAATCCATTGCATGTAATGAAGTCAAGACTATGATGGTCATCTTGGAAGACTTAAAAGTTCATAATGTTGTCTGGAATAGGGGTAGAAGAAAAGAGCTGGGTTTCAATTCTGCAGAAGTTTGCAGATTGAGATCATGCTCTTTTAGAAATGGTTTTAGGCTAGGGCACCTGATCCAAAATTTAAAAAATGAGCACCTAATTTTTTTAAAATTGGGTATGCATTTTTTATTTTCAAAAAATGGGTTTTTTAAAACATAAAAAAATTGTATTTTTTAGAAATAGGTACCCATTTTTGAAAAGTAAAAAATGGGTACCCATTTCTAAAAGTTTTAATTTTTTGGGGGGTGGAGATTTTATATGCCAATTTGATTTTTTCAAAATAGGTACCCATTTTTTGAATTTCAAATAATGGGTGCTTATTTCTTACAACATTAGGAGGGATTTTTTTTCTCCTACCTTGGATTTTGGTTCAGGATAGGCTTGCTTAGACAAAGCCTTTGCCTTGACTTAACAAGATTTGGCTAAGGTGTTGAACTGACAAATTCATGCCTTGCCATAATTTTTAGAGGGTCTTCCTGATCAAATTTTTTATGAAACAAAAACTCATTAGAGCTCTCACTATCTTGATTTCAGAAATATAAATTTTATAGTGCTATGATTTTATTTACTATTTTTACATTATTTTTTAACGAAAGGTGGTACCTAAATGTAAAATAGTCAAGTTCACAAAAACTTTAATAACTTTTTTATTTTATAATTTTTCTTAAATTAATTTATATATCATCAATACACATACAATTATTATGAGGTTAAAAAAAGAATTTTTGAAAAAAGTAAAATTTTGAATAAATTATGGTGTCCGTAGATGAGAGGTTTTGAAATTTACCTTTGTAGCCAATTAATAATTAATAATACAAGAATTACTAAATAAAAAATTAAGGAAAAATATTGTCATTGATCTTAGGTGTATTAGGTAACTATCTTTAAAAGGATTTATGAAAATTCATTTATCTTTGTCAAATTATGGTGTATGTACACGAGTGTGGTATGGTCCTAAAATAGACATTTTGAAAAAGTGGTTTTTAAAGATTCATACCAAAAACAAAATCTATCATATGGGGTACACAAATAAGTTACATATTCAAAAACTAGATTCTAAACACTAGAAAATTTTAGTTTTGAAGTTTTCTTATATTCTATCTCTAAATGCCTCAAATTTTGACATCAATTGACAAAAAATATAAAAAATAGGAAAACACTTCCACTTTTTGCCCAAAAGTGAGACCCAACTTCTTACACTTACCCATAGATGGGGCAACAACCAATTCAAATGAAAATCTCTTTAGCTTTGTTCTTTCAACAGACTACAACACACTTGTTGAAATAGCAAGGGCATCAAATACCATGTTCTTCTTCCTTGGAATGGACCTTATGGTCAAGGCCTTAGAATCTTCCAACAAGTCCCAAACTCTTTTCTAGTACGCAAGTAGTCTCCTATCATTGCAAGAGTAGCTTGATTTCACTTGTCTAATGACAAACTAAGAGTCTCCTTCAATTACGAGAGCTTTGATCTCTTTCTCTTATGTGAAGAGAAGTCTACAAGTCAAGGCTTCATACTTTGCAACATTGTTAGTACATCTAAATTGTAAGACATATGTTGCATAAAAAGACCTACCTTTGGGATTAATTAATTTAATGCCTACGCCAGATCCTAATTTTCATTTAGAGCCATCAAACCTATTTGCATTTAGAGCCATCAAACTTAAGTGTCCAAATTGGTTTCTCTTTGGGCTTCCTGGACTTGTATTTATTTGTACATAGCTTTTCCTTTACTTGAGTTTTAAAAGATTATTTCTTTGGGACCCATTGCAATCTTTCACGTGGTAAACTTGGTGAGTTACCACAATTTTTCTTTGATATAGGGGTCATTTGTTTCTCTTGCTGACTTTGAAATATCCCCAATTAATTCAGTGATATTATCAATTTGGGGTTTTGGATGAACAACCACCGATGTCCAACCTTGTCATTTTACAAAATGTCTTCTCCTCTAGACTTTGATCATCCTAGGTGAAGGATTAGATAAACCCCTACCATATGAAGAAGTGTCACTATATGACACATTAGAATATTCTTTTTCTTCTTCATCAATCCACACAAATTCAAGTGTGTGCATAAAACTTGAACTTTCCTTTTGTACCTCATTTGGATTTTGACCATTATTTTTATTACATTATCAGAGTGAGTACCCTAGCAACTACTTCTTGACAATGTGAGCATTCAAATTCTAAATGACTAACTTTGTGTAACTAGAAAAATCCTAGAAGAAGCAAAATGTTTGGGTCTTCTTCCTTGCTTAAGCATTGTAAGTTTACAACCATATTGTCTACAAACTGAGTTACAATTTCTTCTTTTGGGGTAGGGATCCCAAACTCTTTATTCAGATGGTCGGGTCTCTTAATTGGATTTATGTCAAATGACATCACTTTCTATGGGCTTAACTCAGTTTGGAAAACTGCTATCTCATTTGGTGTATTATATTTTGTGATCACTGTCTTTAACTTTGGGTCAACATCAATCTTGATTTGATTATTTAGTCCCTTCCAAGGTAGCCATAATTGGGTAAAATCAATTGAAAACCATCCTCTTAAGCACTTTGTCCATTCTCTACTTAGCAATAATATGTAAGTTTCAAGGATTTCAACCACATGTATACCTATAATGTCCTGAATTTAGGGGTCTACAGTTAACTATATTCTAACATCTTTCAATACCCTAATAACTTTTACTTCTGTCATGTTGACTTGTGTCACTATCTGATTTGAGGGTTGAGGAGTGATTCCGAACCTTTGAGCTATCAAAAGTGGCATGAAATTGCAAGAAACTCCTGAATCTATAAGATAATTTTGTAGGTTCTTTCCAAAAAAATTGAGACTAAGCAAAAAGGGAGGCACTTTAGCCTTGTCTTTATACATGGTAGGCATTGCCTTAGAAGTATTGATTTTTTGTAATGTTGTCTTTTGAGGGACTGTGTTTGTATTAGGCATTGCCTTTACATGATCAAGAGTCCTCATCAATGTTTCCCTTTGATTAGGATAATTTTGTAGAATATCAAACATGGACATATTAGCCTTGGTTCTCTTTAGATCTTCCACTATGTTGTATTTTTTAGTTGCCCATATAGGATTATTTAGGATTGTATGCATGTTCCCTTGATTTTGATTTTTTTGCCTAACATAGGGTGCTTGGGTAGGTACTGTAGACACCTAAAAACCTTTAGAAAATAAAGTATTTTTATTTTCTGAAAAATTCCTAATGACATCATCATTTATTAATTATTTAATTTATTTATTTATTTTTATGCCATTAAATCCTTTTATCTTAATTAAAAATATGTAATTAAGGAATCCATCCCAAAAATGTTTAAATCTTATTTAAGCATTATTTCCTTATTTATTAATTATTTAATTAATAAATTGACCAAAAAACCCAAAATAAATAAAAAATTTATTTTTTGCCCAAAACTTGGCCAATTTCCTTAAGACCACTAACCTCTTCCAAAATCTTCTAATCCTTCTTTAATTTTGATTAAAGGCTAATCCCATCATTTCCTACCCCTAATCCCAACTCAAAATATTTAATTAAGATTAAATATTAATCCTCATGTTTATTAATTTTTTTTAATAAATATCTTCTCAACCCAAACCCTTGAAATAAATAAAACTTTATTTATTTCCTAAAAATCTAATTCATCCTCATCTTAAGAAGTTCTAGACTCTTCTAGAAAGTCTTCATCCTCATCCTAGGAAGTTCTAGACTATTCTAGAAAGTCTTTATCCTCATCCAAAGTCTAGACTCTTCTAGAAGATGTATTTAAATCTAATCCTAATCCCCTCCTAACCTTGTCACATTCTCTAAACATGGGTTAAGACTTACTAACCCAAGCCAAAGTTAACAAATATCTCCTCCTTCACCCACCCTCATTAAATGCGATCCACTTGCCTATCCCTAAGCTAATCCTAAACCATCCTAATCCATCCTCTAATCATTTGCACAATCCTAAGCAAGATTAAAACCTTCCTAATCAAGCCCAAGTCGAAATTCCTCTCATCTCCTTCAAAATATCCCAACCATAAAACTTTATGAAGCCCACTAGGCCATAAATGACTCTTCCAAGCCCTTTTATTGCTCTTACAAGCCATTATGAGGGTCTTTATGAAGATTTTATCCCTTGAGCCTCCTTTGTTGACTCATCCTTCCCCTTTCCTCCATCCTCTCACCCTGTGACATGTGTCACTCCCTGATTGGCTGTAAGGAAGCACAATCCATGTGCTCTCCTCTCATGCAATCTGAGCCCTCCATGAGCTTTTCCCCATCCTTGCATCTTATCCCTCAAACCCTCAAGCCTCTTGCCTATAAATTGGATCCTTCCCCTTTGCAAAACAACACAATCCATGAAGTAAAGTCATAATTCCATTTTAAGAAGCCATTTTACATCAAAACCATACACTCACACCCAAATTCCAACTCCATTTGAAGCCCTTTTTGAAGCATAAAGCTTGAGCATACATCCTATCTATTTAGACAAAGCTACTCAACAAGAGAGATTCTCATTGAAAGAGCCCATTAATGGCTCATATTCTCAATTGAGAGCTCATCTTAGTCTATCTTGAAGTTTATGAATTTTGTTTAATTTGTAGAAGCTTTATTTAAATTTGGTTTTTATTAGCATACTAACATTGCTCATATACAGGTACTAGATTGTTATTAGCTCTTGGATTAGGTGGTATTGGATGCAAGGCAGGAGGAATCCCATCATTCATAGGCTCCATTTGATTATGTAAATTGTAAGTATTCTAATTTTCATTTTGAAAAGCTAACATCTCTTCTAGATGAGGATCTGATTCTTGAATGAACAAAAAAGTGAATTCTTCACTAGTTGATTGTTCCATTTTAGGATTTTGTGGATAATCATAAGATTCTAACATCATAGTCTTGTACTACATAGAAGACTCACCATTATTGGCTTGCAAATTCTAGTTCACTTCTTGATTTGCATTGAAATATGATTTGCAAAACAACACAATTCATGAAGTAAAGTCATAATTCCATTTTAAGAAGCCATTTTACATCAAAACCATACACTCACACCCAAATTCCAACTCCATTTGAAGCCCTTTTTGAAGCATAAAGCTTGAGCATACATCCTATCTATTTAGACAAAGCTACTCAACAAGAGAGCTTCTCATTGAGAGAGCCCATTAATGGCTCATATTCTCAATTGAGAGCTCATCTTAGTCTATCTTGAAGTTTATAAATTTTGTTTAGTTTGTAGAAGCTTTATTTAAATTTGGTTTCTATTAGCATACTAACATTGCTCGTATACATTTTGGCATTGCATAATGGCATCCACCATTGCTAATCCTCCATCCAGTGACTCATGTACCCCACCTCCTAACTCCATCTTGGGTGCCTATATCCCCAAGCACGCTTCCAAAAATCCTCCATCACGCTCGCATCTACCATCTATCCGCCATATGCTCTTTTCACACGCATCCCAACATGTGCCAATGTTGCTCTTGCAAGCATCCCCATCTCATGCTCCTTTCCAACCTTTTCATCCCTCCATCTCCTACCATCAATCCCATCTAATCCAATCTATTGCATAAATCACACATCCGGTGTACCAACAACTAGCAACAAAATTGAACATTCCAACAGCCAGTGAAAAATCCCAAAAAAGCCAAAATAGCTAAAGAAAGCCAAAATCATTCCAGCTAAGTCCAAAGTCAAAAAGTCAAAAAAAATAAAGAAAAATAAAGCGTCCACTGGTGAAAACTTGGCAATTCAAGCGCCTTGGACAAGTACCATGATGAAAACTTGGCAAACAAGCATCTTGTGTAATCTCGCCATCCCCAGCTTAGCCTATCATCCTCATGCTTTTGGTCATCTCTTGACATCCAACTCCATCTTCCAATCTATCCACCTATCCTCCACCCTCCATCTTCCATCTCACACCATCCACTGATCTTCTGCAGCTTCAGCCAATCATCCCAGCTATCATCCATCTCCCTAGCACCTTTCACTTTTCCATCCTAGCTTGAATCCTATCACATCCATCGTAAGACCTCCTTCCACATGTAGTCTTCTGACTGGGGGCACTATATTCCTTGGAGATCTTGTCTTGTCCATCCTCCCTTGTCATTAGTATCCCACTCTAGGCTATCCTCATGCAAATCCAATGTCATCCTCTCATTAGCCATTCACTCTAGCGCCATCTACCCATTCAGCTACCACCAACCTTAGCATTGTCCCCATCATCATCATTGGATGCATCTTGTCAAATCCATATCTTTTGTTATCACCCCACCCTTAGCTTTTGCATCTTGCACAACATCGAACCATCTCGCTATCCCATCATCCTGAGCTTTTGCCTACTTGTAACTATCTTGGTTAGCTTCGGCTTGTAAATATCTTGGTCCGTCAGCTTGTACATCCTCTTTAGCTTAGTACCATTGTATCTATCCAGCTTTTTTGTTAGTTCCTCCTTGATCAACATCTTGCACACATCGCACATCTTGGTTAGTTATTCCAATGCATCCTTTAGCTAGATCTCCTATCACCAAAGTGTTATCCTTCTTAGTTCAGCTTGCCAGATGCATCACTCACCCAGATCCATCGGCTTAGGTGCTCTCCGATAGATCCTTGTAGGATATAGTTGTCCTCATGTTTGATCTTGGACTGTTAGTACCTCGTCCTACCCATCTCGTTGGCAAATGGTTCTCTTTTGGATTTTCACTTTCTTTTAATTTGGAATCTTCCCTTTTGGGTCTTGAAGTATCTTTTCCAAGCAATCTTTTTGTTCCCTCCTCAAGGTTTCCACAATCTTCCATATCATGGTATGCTATGAATGGGGCACTCTGAGTGTACGGTTTTGATCAAATCTTTTGTTTGTTTCTTTTTTGCTTGTGGGTTACCTAGTGTCAGTTTCACATTGTTTCCTCCGAGTTTCATGTGTGATGCTGGGGCAATCCTTGTGTGTTTATTTCGAGTTAGTCTGTCAATCATCTGGATGGTTGGTGACATGGCCTTGATGTTCTTGGTAACCTTGGCAATTAACCAACAGTCCTATAGCAAATCTAGTGCTCAACTACATGGTGGTACTTCTCTTTGAAGTATCCCCCTGCTCAAAAAAGCTTCAATGGTTTCCCTTCATCTCCATTATTCCCCATCCATATCCAGCATCCGTCTCTTCTACCCCAGCTTATGCATTAGTATCTCTTTGAATCACTCCTCACCTTTAGCTTTAGGGATCCACAATCCTAGTCTTAGGGATCCACCAATCCAAATCAATCCACCAAGCCTCATCTTTCGAGATCCACAATCCTAGTCCTAGGGATCTCCAGAACCCATCTTCCACCAATCTGACTCTTTGAAATCCTATTGCATTAGCTTTTTAATCCCCTCATCCATCTCCCCATCCTGGATTCCTTTTATAGTGCTCCGTTCCTTCATCCTCTGCAATCCCTGAGATCTTAAGCTTGCTTCCTCTTGTGCCTCTGATTCTGCCTTTATCATTCTCCCATAGTGAGAGTTTGAGCTAACTAAACCTCTTCTCTTAAACCAATTTGATTCTTCTTGCTCATCTCAAATTCTTGTACTTTTCAAGAAGTCGTCGAGCCTTGCTTTCTCTCCCCCCTGCCTTCTTGAGGGGGCATCTTGCAGTCCATTCTCTCCTCTTCTGCTCTAGCCTTGGGCATCTTATTTTCTTATCTTTGATGCCATGCCACTTGCGGCATCACATCAAAGAGGGGCAAAATGTAGACACCTGAAAACCTTTAGAAAATAAAGTATTTTTATTTTCTAAAAAATTCTTGATGACATCATCATTTATTAATTAATTAATTAATTTATTTTTATGTCATTAAATCCCTTTATCTTAATTAAAAATATTTAATTAAGGAATCCCTCCCAAAAATGTTTAAATCTTATTTAAACATTATTTCCTTATTTATTAATTATTTAATTAATAAATTGACCAAAAAATCCAAAATAAATAAAAAAATTATTTTTTGCCCAAAACTTGGCCAATTTCTTTAAGACCACTAACCTCTTCCAAAATCTTCTAATCCTTCTTTAATTTTGATTAAAGGCTAATCCCATCATTTCCTACCCCTAATCCCAACTCAAAATATTTAATTAAGATTAAATATTGATCCTCATGTTTATTAAAAAAGTTTTAATAAATATCTCCTCAACCCAAACCCTTGAAATAAATAAAACTTTATTTATTTCCTAAAAATCTAATTTATCCTCATCTTAAGAAGTTCTAGACTTTTCTAGAAAGTCTTCATCCTCATCCTAGGAAGTTCTAGACTATTCTAGAAAGTCTTTATCCTCATCCAAAGTCTAGACTCTTCTAGAAGATGTCTTTAAACCTAATCTTAATCCCCTCCTAACCTTGCCACATTCTCTAAACATGGGTTAAGACTTACTAACCCAAGCCAAAGTTAACAAATATCTCCTCCTTCACCCACCCTCATTAAATGCCATCCACTTGCCTATCCCTAACCTAATCCTAAACCATCCTAATCCATCCTCTAATCATTTGCACAATCCTAAGCAAGCTTAACACCTTCCTAATCAAGCCCATGTTGAAATTCCTCTCATCTCCTTCAAAATATCCCAACCATAAAACTTTATGAAGCCCACTAGGCCATAAATGACTCTTCCAAGCCCTTTTATTGCTCTTACAAGCCATTATGAGGGTCTTTATGAAGATTTTATCCCTTGAGCCTCCTTTGTTGACTCATCCTTCCCCTTTCCTCCATCCTCTCACCCTGTGACATGTGTCACTCCCTGATTGGCTGTAAGGAAGCACAATCCATGTGCTCTCCTCTCATGCAATCTGAGCCCTCCATGATCTTTTTCCCATCCTTGCATCTTATCCCTCAAACCCTCAAGCCTCTTGCCTATAAATTGGATCCTTCCCCTTTGCAAAACAACACAATCCATGAAGTAAAGTCATAATTCCATTTTAAGAAGCCATTTTACATCAAAACCATACACTCACACCCAAATTCCAACTCCATTTGAAGCCCTTTTTGAAGCATAAAGCTTGAGCATACATCCTATCTATTTAGACAAAGCTACTCAACAAGAGAGATTCTCATTGAAAGAGCCCATTAATGGCTCATATTCTCAATTGAGAGCTCATCTTAGTCTATCTTGAAGTTTATGAATTTTGTTTAATTTGTAGAAGCTTTATTTAAATTTGGTTTTTATTAGCATACTAACATTGCTCATATACAGGTACTAGATTGTTATTAGCTCTTGGATTAGGTGGTATTGGATGCAAGGCAGGAGGAATCCCATCATTCATAGGCTCCATTTGATTATGTAAATTGTAAGTATTCTAATTTTCATTTTGAAAAGCTAACATCTCTTCTAGATGAGGATCTGATTCTTGAATGAACAAAAAAGTGAATTCTTCACTAGTTGATTGTTCCATTTTAGGATTTTGTGGATAATCATAAGATTCTAACATCATAGTCTTGTACTACATAGAAGACTCACCATTATTGGCTTGCAAATTCTAGTTCACTTCTTGATTTGCATTGAAATATGAGTCACCATCATTAGGTACATTTTGATTACTATCATAGTCATTGATGTCCACAAACTGAGCATTGTTGTTATTATCAGTAGGGATGCTTCCATTATTTGGACAAGTATTCCATTGTTGATTCTGCATTTAGAAGGCTCTGTTGTGATCTAAGGGATTGTAATTGTTCCCTATGCTGTTATTTTATGCATTGTTATTTCTATTGAAATTCTTGTTGTAATTATGACCATAGTTGATGTAAGGAGATGCATTCATTCTCTAAAAAAAAATTATTTTGCCCTTCTGACAACCTCAGATAGGTTAATTCTTTGGTGATTTGAGACATAGTTTTATTCATTTGACCAATCTCAGATGTGATGTTATTTTCTAGTTCAGTAGATGTTGATGCCTTTTTCTTAAAGAAAGAAAATTTTGGAGATTCATATCTTAGATAAGTTATGGATGAAATTGGTATAGCTAGTGCCTATTATAGTGGTACTAGGTTCATTGGAATGAATTGACTAGGCATCACTAGTGTTCCAACTAGATATGTTGGTATCATTATAGGTTCTTGAGCTAGAACCATCAATCCCTCTCCATTAGGATTGGCTTGCTTGGTAAAGGTAATTGCATCGTCGAAGACTTTTTCTAATGTGTTGATGTTTGCAACAGGTAGCTTTTGTAGAAAGATAATAGTGAAATGGTCCACAATATTAAGATAAATCTATATTGCTACCTCAACTAGTATTATATAGGGTGTTTCCAACTTGTAGTGAGCCATATGAAAGCAATGGCCGAAACATAAAATGGTCTCTATTGGATCCCTTTTGATATGAACTAATGATGTATCACAGCTAGGTTGATGAATGTTTTGAATTGCTCAAGGAACAATTTTTCAAAGGTGACCCAATTCTAGATACATCCTAGTGGCAACTTCAAATACCAGTTAAAGGAAAATTCTCCTACTGAGTATGGGAATAAATAGAGGACATTATTCTCTTGTTAAATTTTCTTTCAATTGCATATTTGTTTAAAGACTTTGATATGATCCTTAGTTTTTTGTGTTTCTCTATAGATGAACCTTGGATAGAATTTCTTAGGATTCTTAGGAAGATCATTAAGTGCACCTTGCAAGTTAATTGGTGAATCTACTATGTTTGCAAAAATGGTCATTGATGGAGGATTTTTTGGAATGATGGGTGGACGTTGGTTCAAAGGTGGAACTAGAGATGATGAAATTTGGAATGGAAGTGGTAGAATTTTTGGCAATCCTTTTTCACTACGAGGCTTATGAAAATGACTGAGTTCTAAGAATTCTAGTCCACTATCTAAAGATCGTAAAGCTTGCTAAAATGGAGATGGTGGATCAAGATCTTCCAACTTGCATCAATCCTGGAAAAAAAACATTTCTATAGAAGTGCACTCTCTCATAACAACATACCTATGAACCTGTGTACCTTTTGACAATTTTAGATGGAAAATATTTTGAACTTCCGAAAAAAGTAGAATTTCAAAATAGCAAGTTGTCTTTCTCTTTCGAATGGTTTGGGGCCCTCCTTCTAGTGCCACTTCTATTGAGCTATCATTTTCTATGATGATTAATGTAAAGAATCCTTTCAAACTCCTCTCTTGAAAAGATAATTAGGGATCAAATCCAATGTTTTGGGAAATCTTGCAACCTACTAGAATCTACTTAATTGAAGATAAATGTGTATGTTCATGAGGAGGCCTTTGTTGGTTTGACCAATTTTTGATGAGATGTTTGATCTTCTATTTTTAAAAGTAACCACAAAAGAGATATATTATATTTTCTATTTTATGATGAATGCAATTCATCAATGCAACTATATGAATTCCTATTTTAAGCGTGTTAGCAAAGAAAATAACAATGATAAAGTAATGAAAGATTAAGAAAAATAACTTGAAAGAGAAATTCCTAACAGACATAGACCATAGTAACAACACATCTACAAGTTAATCATCAAAAAAATTGAGTAGGCAACCAATGAAAATAGGAGTAGCACTTCCTCAATTCCACTAATGCAGTCATCAATAGCAACTTAATAATAACTGAAAGATGTTTCATTTCTCATCAAATCGCAAGGATACATAAAGTGCACTCATGTGAGACAAGAAGATATTTAGGAATAATAGGTGATCTTTTCTCTAACTTGGTATGTTAGCAGAATTCATTAACACAAGGAAAACACCAAAACTAAAAGGTTGTACAATCATAAAAACACAATAAAACCATTTGCTCCATTATTATTCATGAGCATGCATTCACAAAAACAACACACTTTGGTAAGAATAATTACACTCAGAATGAGAGCACTAATAGCATATATTATTACATCAAAATAACCACCTCAAGTACATATTACATCCATGTATTTATAAGAAATCATCTCCCCCCTTTGTGTTAGGAGAGAGAGTTCTTAAAATGTAACTCATGATAAAAAACTAATTTAAAAAATCTAATTATATACAAACTGACTCTCTAAATGGTGCTAAGTAGATCTCCACCCTTGTTTATATCAATTAATGGGTGCATTAGCCTTTACAAGACACAAAATAATGAAAGAAGAAGTAGAATAGAAGAAGGAATCCATGAGATGATTGAGTAGTCTCTGGAAGCTCTAAAAATGGAATCCTTGCCTTCTTTGGATGTTTCTAGTAGTTTGATTGTCATTAAAATGTGTCTCCAGTGCATGGAATGCTCTTAATATAGAAACTAGTAGTTAATTGTCGATGCACTACTACTTCAAAATTGGCAGTACACCTCTAAGAATTATGCACTTGTACACATGTGCACCTCTATGAAGAACACATCTGCACACCTTGATAATAGGTTCCAAAAAATGCAAAAAAATTCCCTAGTGTCAAAATTGAATTTGACATCTGGGCTTTCTTCCCCTTTATACCAAAATGATGTTTGGATGGTTGCTCTTGAATTTTTCTATTATTTCCATTATTTTGGAAGCTTATAGAAAATCCAAAGATCCATACTTATCCTTTACTAATTGCTGGTAATTTCTGACCTTTATCTAGGTTGCCGCAAAATCCTCAAGTTTGGTGTCCGACTCCAACAATACCTCTTCAGTCTTGAATGCTTGCTTGATATCTTCATCTGACAAAGCATCTTTAAAAGTTCCTCAAAATTGTTGGACCACACATTTTTGAAGGTTCTTTAGAATTGTTGGACCACTAATTGCACTAAGTTAAGCTTGGTCTTTGACTCATCTTCAAAAATCTCAAGGTAGGTAGTGTTATAGTACCTTTTTTCTTCAAAAATTTGCTCTTGAGTTGGGTCCCTTATCTTCTGAACATCTATATGCAGTCCTTCCATGACTTTATTTCCAAAAGATATTATTTTGATCCAATCATTGAGCTTATCAAGCTCCTCAGCAGTGAACAGTTCCATGAGTGTATGATACCTTTGACCTTTTATTGATTGGAGTTCCTGAAGGTCTTTTTCCTAGGTATGTACCTCATCCATCAATCTAAAATCTTGGTTCAATATGGACACCAAATTATCCACACTAGACTAAATATGGTGTAATAGGTATTTTCCCCTTCTCTGATACTTCATCAACTTATAGTTTCTGGTGCTCGGCTTCCTCCATTTCTTGTTCTTCTATTTCTATAGCCTGAGGAAGTAATGTTACTAAGCCTTTGTCCAAAAATGTTAAGTCTTGAGATTGTGGTTATGGCATACCTAGAGGTCCTTGAGGTAGAGGTAGAATTTAACTCCAATCCTCTCCTAAAAATTAAATCCTAGGGGTATCTCTTACCTTTTCTCCCACCATCTCAGTACCTACTAGCGTGAAGTAAACATCATAGAGATTAAGGAAATTCATTTATTACCTATCCATATCATCTATCTATTGTTGTTCACCCTCTGGTGTTGAAATCTAAATATGATCCTTTTGACAAGATGGAGGGGTCAAGATTGAGCTTCTTGTCCTTTCTTCTTATATTGCCCTTGTTGAGCAAGTCCTTTGACTCAAGAGGACATATTCAATTTTCTCACCCTCTTCTTCTTCAGCTTCAACTTCTGGGATTATTTTAGGGACTTGTAGGGGTGGAGTGTTATTCTTCTTCAATCTTCTCCTTCATGTCTCCACCATAGTCAATTTAATACTTTCTCTTTTTGGAGTGATGAGAGAGGCTTCTTCCTCTGGTGTATCTAATCAAGGCATCCTCTCTTCTTCTAGCTACCCTTCTTCTACCTGTTCATCCTATACCTAGTCTTCTTGTACATGTTCTTTGTGTGGGGATTCTTAAGCTTCTTGTTTGGGATCTTGAGCTTCAAGCTTAGCTTGTGGATCTTGTTCCTTGGTATACACTCTCTTGCTTTTGTTCTTTCCCTTATCCACCCTAAAGTATGCAACTTCCCTCTCATGTTGATGTACTATTTCCAACCTCACTAGGGATTGAGCAGGGAAGTTGAAATTGTAACTTTTGCACCTTTACCTTTCACCATGCATGATGTGAATTGAAGAGGAATAGCCTAAGGAACTGGATCAAGTTTGATTGGATTCTTGATCTAGAATGTTGTTAATTGAATTATGTTCTTGGCTCTATGATTGTTGTCTTTGTTTTTATCTCTTTCAATATATGTATTCATTATAGGCCTTTCATAAATCTTCCCTATTGTATAAAGGATCTAAGATATCTTTCATGTCTTTACTGATAGCTTTTAATAGGATCTTCATCTTGAGCATCTTCTCCACCAAATATAGAGTCATCCTATAATGATACCTTATATGGATATCATAGTCATCTACTATGTTCATCCAATGATATTCTAATGCATCTTCATGTACAAATTTCTTCCCTGCTAGATGTTGCACCATCCCAATGTTGTCAAATTAAGGGTGAGGGGATTTGTACTCTTCTAGGGGATATTGATCCAACTTAGAATCAAGTGTGGCAATATCTTGCAATATTCAACAAAATGAGCCTATCCAATGGATATCTTGGAGCTTCTTTGGGTTCTCTAATACACCAACAACCCTTAGGTAGGTGAATGTTTTGAATTGGATGTAGTGTACATTGATCTTTGTGATCATAGTAGTTGCTTCTATTAACATACTTTTTGTGTAATCACCTTCAATAAACCTGATGATTGCAAAGATGAAGTTATCATTCACCAACTTATATTCCACACTCTTCTATGAGATTTTCTTCTTCACCAATTGTGAAAACACCATGTATGATGTCATATAGAATCTTGGAGTGGCTTTCACAGTTATAAGTCACTCATGTGGATTATCACTGAGGATAGTATCTTAGTCTATTGGCATTTTCCCATCCTGATGGTATCAATAAAATGGACCATCCATGTGTGAAGATATCTCACTATTGGTAGTCCCATAACCCTGCTCAAAAGGAAAATTTCATACCCAATATCATCTTTCATATATCCCCAAGTCATGTCCACTTTGCTGACTCTACAACCTACTGGCATTCTATCTATTATGAACAAAGATTGAATTGTTTTTTTGGCTTCCTTTTCATTCTCTTGATACCATCTTTCTGCCCAGTTATAGGTTATCTTCACATATTGATCATCTCTTGGGGGATGGAATACTTTATCGATATTTCTAGGTCAGATGTCCAGGACTATCTCCCTTGTGACACTCTTGATGAACTTCTCTTTTGTTATGTAGTTCTTTGCGAGAGCCATTATAAGTGCTAAAGATTGCACAAATGTGGGATGTGATGTTGCACTTACGAGACCTGATCTAATCAAGATGGCAGTATTGCAAATCATTCTTTTAGATTTTTGTAAATTATGGGGAATGAATTCCAGTCAATGTGGCTAAGTTTAGTATCTCTAATCTTAGCATATTCATCTTGGAAACAAGATGTTCTAGGTGCACCTTGGTATTTGAAAACAATGGGTTTGGGAGACACCTTTTCTACCATTGAAGACGATGGTGACGCCACTTTATCTTCACAAGAGAGGAGACATTAGTCTAGAAAGCTAAACCAAAATTAAAACAAACCCTAATGGATCAAAACCTAGCATAAATCCACCCACAATAGATAGAAACAGTCAACCCCCCCCCCCCCCCCTAAAAAAAGAAAAAAAAAAGAATTTGTTATGCAAATTAGTGCACCCTTACAAGTGCACTAAGAGCACTAAATGGTCCCTAATTGACCATTTGTGCATAGTTGTGCATGAGCACACATTCCCACCTTAGTAAGGTTTGCACATACATAGTGACAAGTGCTCATAGTGGGGGGGACACTTAGTATTTTATGTTTTCTTAAGTTTTGTGCACAAGGGTGCACACATGGGCATGTTGATGGGATGCACATGTGTGCACCCTAATATGAACTTAAGTGCTAGAAAACACAAAAAGGTGGACATGTGTAGACCTTTCACCTTAGGTGTATTAGTTTTAGCAAAGAAGATGCACAAATGTAGACCTTGAGGAAGTGTGCAAGTGCACACATTCTTGGTGAATTAGGTCTTGTTCTTAGGTTTTAGTTAAGTTTTTAGGGGTGAAAGAAGTGCGCACATGTGCACCTTGAGGAGGTGTGTATGTGTGCACCTTCTAGTGTATTTGCTAAGCTTGGTCTTGGTGTATGTAGGTGTAGGTGATTGGAAGCACACATTTAGAGGTGTGAGAGTGTGGAAGTCAAGAGAGCACAAGAAAAGAATGAAGAAATGGAGGCAAGGTATGGGGTTTATATAGACCTAGACCTCAGGTAAACACCTTTGTAGGTGCACACTCTCATAGGTGCGCATCCTTTAGAGGTGTGCATGCACATGTGTGTATCTCCAAAGGGAGATGGGTGCACACTTGTGCACTATGTGCACTTGTGCACCTCTATAAGGTGTGCATGTGCACTAGTGCACACTTTTGCACTAAAAACACAAAAAATTTATTTTCTCTCCACATCTAACACTCCTGACTCTCCTAGTTAGGACTGATGGTTGACCTAGACTTGTCGAGGAGTCAAAAAATGACCCAAGCCCTAGACTAGGGGTCTGGGAGACAAAAATTTACTTGGGGGTCACTATTTCTAGGAGAAATGGGTTGTGTGTTGTGAAACCACAACAAGAAACATCATTTTTTCCATCCAACTAAGCTCTTTTCTTTCCTTTATTTCTATATCGACATTTATTTATAGTTTTAAAGAAACTATAATTTTTTATTTTATTTTATCGATAATCGACTGAAGCATAGAATATTTATTATTACCATTACAATTAATTATATTGTGTCAATCTCTATTAGGTTTAGACCCAAGACCTCCCGATGAGAGGTTCACAATTTACCGTTGTGTTGTAGGCTCTTGTTTAAACAATAATTTTATTTATTCTTTCATAATGTTTAAAAGTAAATAAATATTTTTTTCTAAATTTCTAAAATAAATAAATATATTAATGTTACTTTTTAAAATTTTCCAAGATATTTAAAATAATTAAAGTAATATACTTTTTAAATTTTAAAAAGTAACATTAACGTATTATTTCTACATGGTTTTGTACTTTTAAAACATGCAAGAAGAATTTTGTTTTTTTTAACATGCATATATACATTTTCACATGCATAAAAAATATATTTATTTACATACATATACATATACATATATGTATAAACTATAATATTTTACATACACATATAACCTTAGGATAGAGAATCATATATTTCAATTAAAGGGCATGCACCTTGTCAATACACACACACACACACATACATATATGTATGTATGTATGTATGTATGTATATGTATATATGTATAAAAAAATTAGGTTTTATTTCAAAGAGAAAATTTTATAATTCATATGAAGCCAAAATTTTAAAAAGCAACCCTAAAGTTGAGAAGTTTCTAAAATATAACTCCAAGCTTGATTTTCCTTTCCTAAAATCCTAAATAATAGGATGTCTTTTATTGACAACTATCTTATATTTACACATACAAAGATCAACCCCTCAAAGATGAAAACCTATTCAAAGTTATTTACTAGATTCTGAAATAAAAATTGATTACCTAAATTTCAATAAGGAAGACAATAGAAAATCATACATAAATACTCAAACATGAAGAAGACAATATATTTAATTAAAACTTCAAAGGTTCAAAACTCTACCTTAAAATCATGAAGCAATTTGATAAGACAAGAGAACAATTTTAAAAATTAAAACTCCAACTTTGAATTATTTTATCTCCAAAAATAAAAAAATTATTCCACCTATTAATAGAGGGAACCCCTAAACTGACAAACCCATCTAATCCAAGAAGATATCAAAACCTAAAGATTGAAATAAAGAAACCCTAATCCGAATTCAAACTCCTTTTCAAAATTAATAAAATATCTTAATTTAATTTTGAACTTCACTAAAGTTTACAGACTAAACTCTTGATTTGAGTTCAACTTTATTTTTATACAAACTTATCCATTCAAAAGAGCAAATAAATTGTATGATTTATATTTTAACTAAATTAATATTTTTAGCATAATTAAAATATGCAACTTGAAATTAAAATTGAATGTAAAAGTTCACTTAATTCAACTATGCATTTTAAATTTAATTTATAATTTTAATATTAATTTAATATTTAAAAAATTATAATTAAATCAATTAATAAATATGAGGATATTTAACTATAAAGTATCTAATTAGTATTTTTTTTTAAATTATAATTAAATCAATCAATATATATGGGTATTTAATTAATATATTATAGTTAAATATCCTCATATTAAAATCTTACACATTCTAAAAGGTTTAATTAATTAATCTTTATTATTAACCTTTGATTAATATTTTAATAAATATTTTGCTGACATCACACATTTACCTACATGTATGCATATTAAGAATTTGACCAAATCAAAATCCTAAAAAGATGCAACAAACATAAGCATGCTCAAACAAGGGTTCAAGAATTCATATTACCTTGAAGAATTTAAGTAATATGATTAATCAAATACTTGTCCATTATCTTAGGACAAATGATAACTTATATTTGAATGTCATTTCCTCTCTCTTATCATTGAGATAATCTAATTATAATAGACAATGGTGAGAATTGGTACATTGTATAGATCTCACAAGTGACTATAACTTTGTCCCTTAATCATATCATGCGTTAAACAAAAATTATAGAACATATATTTCATCCATAGAAATGCAAGTATGAGGCCAATCACATTTGTCCATGCATGTGTGCACGTGTTGTATGTGTGTGGGAAAAATTCCTAAAGTAATATTTCTAAGCTCTATTCCTACTTTTAGATGCTTACTTTTGGTGTTTTAAAACTACTAGGTTGCTCTAAACCCAATTCCAGGATGCATAAGATAAAAAAAGCATAAGGACTAGCTAGATCCCATATTCAGCAAGATTAATCTTAGATCTGGACTAACTTCAACAAATCTCATAAGGGCTTTCTATACTTTAGGCTCTACAGGGCCAAGGTAGGTGCACCTTAGGGATGGAAATGACTAGTTATTTGATATTTTCTTCAGAACTCATTCACTCACACTCTTCTTTTTAGATTTATCCCCTACAATAGAAAATGGTCAACAATCTTCTTGGATTTGTAATTAATATCTTGATTACAGTAGCTAACTATAACTCAAAGGAAAGCTATTACAAATAAGTAATGACCAACAATTTGATTCTTTATTACAAAAAGTAAATATTGATTTTGATTTATATGTGCTTTGTATAACCAAATAATTGCATCAATTTGCATCACAACTTATGACCAGTGCCTTATCCATTTCTATATAGAGTGCCACCAGTAAATAATTGACTTGCAATTAGATTCATCAGTTGTTAACCGTAGACTCCATTCTTATTATAACCCTCTCATATGCCTAGAAACCCTATCAATTTATGGAAGCATTTACTTAATTCTTTGAATTGAAAGCAACAATAAATTGACATAGGACCTATCCTAGTTGCATTAAATTGCATGAACTTTGCTCATTTTCAATCCCAAAATAACAAGCATATGAAAATGGAGATAGAATTTAGAGACACGGATATTCAAAACTCTCTCTTTGTATTAATATTCTTTCAAAATAATACATCATTGGTTTAAACTCAAGAATAACTCAAGACATCACAGAACTATCATTCAAGATTTCTTTTGTATTCTCAAATTTCAAATTTGAAACAACACACCATTGACACAAAAATTGGACCAACTGCAAATTAGCATAAACACTAAAAATTACACAGACTTTGGACTTTCACTCCACATCTTGGAAATCCTTTTATGGGAAGGATTGCAACAAGCTTTAGATGGGAGGACAAATGTCAAAAATCTATTGGAAAGAAAATACAAAGATATTTCTATATTGTTACATTACAAACATTCTTTTTACTTTGAACACAAAATAGGATGCAATTGCGAAATTGGCAGGTGGCTCTTTCTGTAGGCATCTTTAGCACATTTATGTTTGTCTTTAGCTATCTGTCACTTTCCTTTCATTTTCTCTACTTTGTTTCTTCTACCATTCCATTATAATACTTCAACTTCTTCCTGTTGGGATAGCCTTGATTTTCCCAACTACTTTCCAAATGTATATCTCCCTTTTTGTGGGCCACTCAGTGCATTTAACTTCATCTAAGTCCTTTGTTGCCTTATTCCACTTGACATCTATTTTAGCCCTTGATTCTAATAAAAATTTATTCAAGTCTATTTCAGCATTGAATAATTAATCAATCAAGTTATTAAAAGGGATATTGCTATCATCTTCAAAAATTGATGTTGTGCCTACTTGAGTTAGCATTGTACTAAAAGAATTTGACCACTCTTGCCAGTCTTTCAATTTATTTTCATCATTGGAGGAATGCATGGCTCAATCCCTTGTGATAAGATTTTCATCTTATCTTGTATAATTTGTAACCTGCTAGTAAAGAAGCTTATTAGTTCTGTCACTATTTCTAGGCCTTCTTTTACTATGATGATTTTATTAGGCAAATTCGGCTTCTTCCCCATCAACATGATTAGCCTCTCTAAGAATTGTTCATATGGCCCCTACAAATTAAAAGTGGGTGATAGCCATGCAAGTGCTTCATTACAAACATGCTCAACATCTTGTAAAGAGATAAAAAGAGCATGAGCCTATTGAGATATGTTTCTCAGAGTTTCTACTTTGTGGTTTATCATGCTTTTTAGTATAGTTGTCCTTACCTCACCACATTGTTGTGGAGATGGAGCATCAATGTTCATCCTTCTGGGCTTTGCTTCTTCTTGTTCCACTTTTGTAGTTTGAGTGGAAATTTCCACTGTGACCATGGTTGGTTGTTCTTAAATTCTTGTACCCTATTTTTCTCTACATTAGTTAGCTTCTCTTTCAAATATTCAACTTTTGCCTCTAATCTTTGAGCCTTTGCTTCTAACTCCTCCATCCTTTATCTATAGACATGGCTCTTCCTGAGCTCTTCTTCATAGAGTTTCTTGACATTTATATATTCATGGAATGGTCTAGCCAATTTTGTCTCTATTCCCTCCACTTTGGCCTCATTCATGAATGAGAAGTGTTTCATTGCCTTGGAGATCTATGTACCTTAGGAACCCTGCATAGTCCAAACTATCATACATCCTTAATATGTGCTATGCACATCCATTAACTAAGGCTTATTATTTGCAATATCCATGCTCCACACTACTAGAGACTTGGAATCAAAATTAAATCCTAATCCCCTATGAAGTCCATCAGCTCCAAATGCTTCATAAGAGATAGCATTCTCTTGTCTTCTTATCTTGTCAAGCATGAAAGCTTGTTCCAGATCCTAGCCAGGTACTAGAAGCATACCACTTCTCTATGCTAGATCTCTAGCCTCTTCAAGAGTCATCACCTCACTCTCTAGATCATAGGCATGGATTTTTTCAACCAATTCTTGCTTCTCCTCATCTAGTTCTCCTGGATTCATTTTCAAAACCAGTTCAATCTATTTTATTTTGTAGATGAATCTTTCAAACTTAGTGGATTTGATGAATTCATCATCCTCTATAAATTTTTGATCGTGGATGATCCTGTCATCCAATCTTTTGTTTCTAATTCTAAGTTAGTTAGATAATTCTCTATTGCATTGACCCTATCTTGTATATAGCTCTACCTCAAATCAACAAAATATTGGTTTCTTCCAAGCAGGATTTGCAATGTCCTTTGTTTCATCTTTTCAGGTATATGGACTACCTTTTTCCTTTTTTTACCCTTGGTAACCCATGATGCTTCAACAAGCTCATTCTCTTCAATTTCCATAGTTACATCTAGCTTTGGGCTATTAGGATTTACCCTTTCCTCTTCTCTAATTGGCCCTTTAGGCATTTGTGCCATGATCTCAGCATGATCATTCACCATTTTCCTTATTCTCTGTGGAGAATATCCATATAGAAACCCTTGAAATTTGGGTCTGCTTTCTTCATCTCCCTTTCTACCCTTAAAACATCGTCAAACTTTGCTAACTTATCAGCAACCTCCCCTTTAGCTACAATGTTCAGAATCAAGTCCTCATGTGGTAATTCTTTGGTACTTGGCAACACATAATTCATAGTTTCTTTAAAGGTGTTTGTCATCCAATTGTTTGGGCCATACATTCTATAGGGAGAATTCAACAAATTAAAATGATAGAGGAAAGAATGGATTTGATCCAAGGAATCCATATCCAATTGAAAAGTCTCCTATTCTAGAGCATCTACACAAAAATGTTCCTTTATGCACTTTAGGCCCTAGGTATTATTTATTTACCATCATCAATAGCCACATGAATTTAATGATGGCTAGTCTAGGAGGGATATATTTGGGCAATATATAGGGAGGTTGAGGGCAACCATAGATTTTCATGAGGGAAAAAGTCCGGAACAAGAATATGTCTCTTCAATTGTGGTCTAACCTCTTACTCTCAAGTAGAAGGGATGGTCTTAGAAAACTTTTTAGTATCTTTAGAGCCCTAAAGGAACTAGGGTATAGCATTTTCATGATTACAGAGCTAAAATTATTAAAAAAATAAAATAGAATCGTAATAATGATAAGAAATATCTCATACCCATGTCCATAGCTGAACTGGTAGCTCTCTATTAGTATCAAAGGCATGATCAATAAAATTTGGGCTAATATATCCCACATTCTTGTATAAAATAAAATGTATCAACAACAAATAATGGTGGAATTTGAAATTCCCCATCTCTCCACTCTGTGCCAGCCCAATATTTTCTTTCATCTTCTCTAGAATATAATCTACATTATTATATTCTCCACCATGATATGATTCCTATACATCTCTAGCCACAATGTACTTTTCCCCATACACCATATCAAATCCATCTTTGCATACCACTTTGTGGACACCATACACTTCCTTTACAAAATAATTTTTGAACTTGCCCACTGGCATCTTCTTGTCCACTTTCTTAGGATAATCTCCCACCTTCTTGAGGTCCATCGGGATATGTTGCAACATATTTTTCCTAATGTAGGCCTTTGAATTTCTTTTGAACTTCCTTTGAAGTTCAATTAAATCTATATAATGGTGTCATTATGTCTATGGAATGATTTGGTGGCTAGATTATATGATTTAATTAGAGCTTTTACCAAATCAACATCTATAGATACTTTTGGAAAGATGAGCTTTGCTAGATTCTTTTTCTAGGGATTGAAAATAGGAATTTTATCCATCCTGTTATGATAGAAATGCCTGAAAAAATCATAACCATTAACACCAGAGCATCCCTGCAGAATGCATAAGGGTCTAAAAAATCATGGTCATTTGTAGAAATGACATTCAAGGATTCTGGAAACAACTTGATCCATTCATCTACAAACCTGTTGGTTTTCTCTCCCTGGTAGTTTTCCCTCCTTTGGAAGTATAAGTCTCTATAGCTTTCATATTTGTGGCTTGAATCTCCTCAACTTCTTTATCAAACATCTTGGCTGTAATTTAAAATCCTAAAACATTGCAATTAACATTGAAAACTATGAACCCTTCACAACAGTAACTTATTGTTGGCCTAGAGAATGTTTTTATGTTGTGCATACTTCATCAACCAAAGCTATGCATTGAATTCATGCATGCATGAGCTTTAAACATGGTGTTTTCTATCACCTCAATGGAGCATCGGCATAAGTATCCACCTTTACATTCTTTATACTTTCTTGAAATTTCTATGGTTGAGATTCATTTGTCATTTTTGAGCTCAAAAAAGGGGTAAAAGTGCTTTCATGTCCTATTTTAGGGTTCTTATGATCTTACAACTCACTTTAAAATATAAACCCTTCGTATCATCTTTAGCATGGAATTTGGCTTTTTTTATATAATGATCACTTTCTTATCCTTCAAATCTTCTACGATCTCATATCAATAGTTTGTCGTAACATCAGGGCATCAGCTAGAATGTCTTCTTCACAATTATGATCTTATGATTTACCATGTTTCATATCTTTGAAAAGGCCTCTTATTCTTACGATCTTATGAGCCACAACTTATTGTAAGATTAGAACACTAAATCCTATGTCTTCTTTTAGAGCTATGAACTTATGCTTAGTATTTTATAAACCTTTATGTAGCATCACAAACATGTATCTTAGCCCATACGATCTTATGATCATAGCCTTGCATAACACTGGATCTTGCCTTCTCTTGCTTTATGATCTCTCGATTGTAGTTAAATGAGCTTCTTCATAACTTTGGAATTTATCTCTTAACCAATACTTTTACCTCCTGATCATACACCTAATTTTAGTCTTTTTTCACTGTAGCTTTAGAAATCCTATCATTTACCTTGTTTTAAGTCTTACGACCATACGACCACAAATTTGCATAGCATTGGGCTTTGTTTTTTCTTTCCTTGTGATCTCTTGATTGCAATCAAATAACTCTTTTTATAACTTCATAACTTTTCCTTTGACTATTGTCTCCAACTCCTGACCATATGCTCACCTATATTTTGTGGCTTCAAAAACCTTTACTATTTGCTCTTGTGATCTAATGATCTACTGCTCTTTGTATCTTTGGAAGATTCAGTTGCCACATTCTCAAATTATTTATGGTAATGCACCTGGCCCCACTTTATCCATGTGTCATCATGTCACTTTTCCACTTTGGTTAAACACTATACAACTTTAGAATATCAAAAAGTGATAACCATTGATCTTGAAAGATTGGATGGCATCAAGAAAATGATGGTCCCTCATTAGAAATTGTGTCTGCAACTAATAAAAGCATGTCATTTGGATCCTATTCTGACACATTTCATTTTTTGGCCCACAACAAGATATAAACCCACCATCTCCATGTGGTATCCTATCGCTTCCCTGCTTTGCATCACTATATCACTTAACATTTCCTTGCTTATGATCTTACAATCCCCTCACTCTGTAGCTTCAAAAATCTTGTTAGGAACCTCTACACTTATATGATCTCCCATTTGTTGTAAGATTAGAACCCTTCAAAACCTCAACATCTTATGTTCTTATGATCTCATGATCCTCCTTCCTTCGTATGGTCAAGAGTTCCCTTTTGAGCCTTTATGCTCATACACCTTTCAGCTTTTTGTAACATCATATCACCTTCCATTTATCATGAGACACTTACGATGATATGATAATAAATTCAAAACATACACCTACAATGCTACAATTACAAAGGATATCATAACATTGGGAGACTTACCACTTTACCTTTACGATCATTCACTAGCCTTTACTTTATAACATCAGAAGAGGGAAAATTTAGGCTTATGACTGGACACTAAAACCCTGATTGTAAGATCATACTATAAGATGGAAAATATGAAAATGACATACAATCTCTCACTTGAATAGAAAACCTAGGGAAAAGGTTAAAATTGACAACATATGTAAGAAATTTCTCCATGACAAGGCATAGACATAATCTTTAGGATATCAAAATATCCTTCTTAGGGCAAAAATTTCAAACTAAGCTAGGGCAAAAATTAATAAGGCTAGGGAAAAAAATTATTAGGTTAGGGTTTTTGTTGATAAACTGACAACCATATAGAACAAACCCTAACAATACAACACATTTCAAGGTATTTTCACAATAAATCTCCAAAAATTTAGCACAGTGAAAATAAAGGCTATCACTTACCATGTTGAACACTAGTTTTCAAGAATTAACTATTAGTTTACTCTTTAAACTCTTTCTTTCTAAAAGAAAATATTTATGGTTACTCGAAAAGAAAGGATGTGCTAGTTGTTTATTTTTTAAACCATTACTTTATGAGGGTAATAAGATGATAACATAACTATCCCAATTTGTCCCCACATTTCAATTGAACTTTATCACACTTTCACCACCTAACTTAAGTTGGTTTCATTAACATCACACTTGAACCACTCAAGTTTTAGTAGAAAAGAACTTTTTTAAAAAAATTGTTTCTTTTAACAATGTCTTAGTTCAAGGAGTATAGATTTCAATAGTCTATAACTAATGTGCTCTTTTTTGTAAAATTATGAAGAATTTTTTTGTATCAACATTTCAGATTATACTCTATGATACATCATAATATGAGAGAGATGGAGAAGAGAATATTTTTTATTGTCACTTTGGATCCTACACTTTCTTCCTCCTTTTATCTTGTCAGATTTGCAATCAAAAATCAATTTTCATCCTTCAACTCTCTTATTATTTTTGTGGATCATTGATAGTGATCTAAAAGGTTAATGCAAAAATTTCTCTATACACTAGAATACAAAACCAAAAACACAGCTCATTAATGATCACAAACAATGGAAGAAATCCCATTACTACACCTCTAAATTGGTCCTACAAAACAACTCTTAACTTTTAAAAGAAAAATCAAAAAGCTCAGTCTTAAAATTCATGTTCCCTTTACCATCATATAGAAACTGCATAAATAACATATCACATCAAAGCTCTCAAGAGTTGTCTTTAATGAAATAAAGAAAAGTGTTCAATATAGCTTGATTTACCCACAATAAGTGTATCCATTGATAATTGATGTCTTCCTTGAATGTATTCAAAGCATTTCTAACAATCTCAAAAATATTAAGCAATGTGGTTATTAATCCAACTTGCATACCAAATTCCAAAGATAAAAATTGAACCAAATCAAGAATCAAGAACTGTCTTGATTTTTTGTGATTTAAAAGATTTAAGGTTCTTCTAATTTTTTTAGTATTGATAAGAAAAATTACTTGTTTCATAAATGTATTGCAACATTAGACTTTAATACATTATCAACTTAAATTTATTTGAGCATTATTTTAATATGAATCACTA
This sequence comes from Cupressus sempervirens, assembly GCA_028749045.1. Classification (NCBI taxonomy): domain Eukaryota; kingdom Viridiplantae; phylum Streptophyta; class Pinopsida; order Cupressales; family Cupressaceae; genus Cupressus; species Cupressus sempervirens. The sequence goes on along the minus strand of CM053783.1, from coordinate 670,555,786 downwards.
TGTTCACATTGAAAGTATGTATTTACAATTGAGGAAAACTAATTTAAAAGAAATATATCATTTAAGAGAAGATATAGAAAGCAACAAGCACCCTCATGATTTATATAGAGACAAAAGCCTTAAGTTCAAACAATTCTTGAAATCCTAATATTAATTTTGATTGAAAGAAATTTGATCACTTGTCATTTTAATAATAAATATTATATGATTATCCATCAATTAATGGTTTTATACCGGTGTTTTATTTTGGTAAAGTCTTGGCCAACTAAATGTAATTTTATTCCTAATCTACAAAGCTCTAGAGTAAATTTGATAATAGAGAAAGTTAAACTATGCTCAAAATTTAAATGATTTACTAATGACCAAAGGTTGATTAAATATGCCAAAGGCAACCACCTTAAATAGACAAAAGGATAGAAGTATAAAAGTAGCTCTATTCTATTTTTTGAAATGATTAAAGACAATGATCATTATATAAAAAAAAATATGATGAGAGCATATTAAATAATTAATGTTTTATGAACAACCCACATAGGTCAAAGAGATAAAAGTACTTGAAAGGTGCAATAAATATCATAGCTAAGTTCTCGCAACTATTTAAAAAAAAGCATTAAAATACATCACAACATATTTTTAGAATATTTAGAATAATTGAGAGAGGGGGTGAATTATGTTAGTCTAAAAATGGTTTTGACATTTGAGTGCCAACACACTTAACCACCTTTCACATTGAAGTCGAGTACACTATGTATGCCAAGCCACAGTATGTGTCGAGTCAGGAAATTCATCAGGTGCCGAGTGATCTTCAGATGCCAAGGAGTCTTCAGGTGCCGAGTGAAGATCAAGTGTCGAGTGAGTACAGGTGCTGAGCATGATCTAAGTACCGAGCATTATTCAGGTGCCAAGTCTTAAAGGATGCCGAGCAAGATAGGAACATATAGAGAAGCCGAGTTACAATAGGTCCTGACCATCAAGAAGCAGTAAGTGTTGAGGACTCAGAATCAGCATATGAGTTTGAGATCTCACATACTCATATGTAAACCATTCTTCTAGCCGACATAAGACAAATCTCGAAGGATCTAAGTGATAAGATCAAATCATTTATATTTCCTATGCAATCTTCATGCAGCCAATAAGAAAATTGGAGAAGGCATGCAACCAATAAGAGATGTGCAAGGAATAAGAAAAAATTAGAGATTAAATATGGATCATAAATCCATACCTAATCCTAAGTCTTTGAGTGTCTTTATAAGGAAGATGAAATCAGAGTGAAAATAGAGAACATGAAAAAGGTGAATAAGGAAGTCTAATATCAGAGAGAAGAGAATCAGATCACAAAGGATCAAGATCAGAGAGAGCAGATCAAGTGCCTGTATTCAGCAATCAAAGGATTGTAAGCCATCAGGTTTAAAATACCTAATATTGTTTAACCATTGTATTAGAAAGGAAATCCTATGATGATAGGTTAGCTTAGCAGCTATTTTATAGATCCTTTAACTAGGTGACTAAATCCTTTGACAGGGTAACACTTCATGTAAAGTGTTTGTAAATCCTTTAACCAAGTCACTATTGATACAGTGTGTAAAAGCCTTTGACAGGGCATGCCTTTAACAGGGCAAACCATCAGAAGTGGTTAAACATTATTACTACAGTGATTTTGTGGGTATCATCCCCACCCCAATTTTACCTTCTTATTTTTAAAGGGTTTCTGGGTTACCAAATCTTAAGTGTTATGTGGTGATGCATATTTGTTTCTTATGATTGCTTAATATTTATATGCATGCATGTTCATTTCAAAGATATGTTATTAAGGATTTGAAATAGATAAAAAGGCTAGTTCTTCTGATTTACCCCCCCTCTCAAAAGCATTCTTTCCAATAACATAATCCAACAATTGGTATCAGAGCACAATTTCTCTCAAAGAGAAGCCTAACATCTTGGAGGAAAAGTTCTAAGGATGGAAGTTTTCAAACTTGAAAGGATCATTGAAAACTAGGTGATAGATGTGCATCTCGCTCTACAAAAGGTAGAGGAAGCAAGAGTGGAATTAAGAAAATCTTTAAAAAGAAGAAAGGAGATAGTCATAGCTGAAAATGACATACACTACAAGGAAATTGATACCACACAATTGTTTGCCAATGGAGACACTAAAGAATTTGATGCAGCAATAATAGAACTGATGGAGAAAAACAAAGCTCAAGCAAATGAGATACGATCTCTCAAGATGGAACATGAATCACAGGCCATAATGTTATGTGAAATCACTGAACAAAAGAAAAGAGCAATTGAGGACAGAGTCATGATGGAAGATGACAAAAGAAATCTTACAAACAGACTGGAAGAAAAGAGTACTAAATTAACAAGGATCTCAAACATGTAGATGGATACACTTGCTCAAATGATGAACCTTCATCATGAACTTAATATGAAAGATATTGAGATCTCTACTCTGAGGATACAGAATGAATGATTACACAATGAACTGAATAGAGAAAAAGAGATAGCATAAAATCTCAACAAGTCAAGTGAAGCCATAAAGTACTTTGAACAGTTGCTGAAATGCCCAAGATCAACACATGATACGTCAAGACTTGGATACAACAGCACTGAAGTTGGTGAATCATCAAAGAGTGTTGAGCAAAGAAGTGACAAAGGTAAGGATTCTAAACCCACTTGTCATTACTATAATAAAAAGGGACATAGTACTAATATTTGTAGGAGTAGAAGAATCAATCAGCCAAACACACATAAAAGCAAGAGTTACTATTACAAGTGCAAAATGCAAGGACATATGACACAAGACTGTAGATCCAAAATCCCAAGAACACAAAGATTTGATGGACATTGTCATAACTGCAAGAAATAGGGACATAGGGCATTTGAATGGAGATCAAAGCCCATATGGACATCAAATCAACCAGCAAAAGGGAATAAAAGTCACTATCATTAAGATTATAACACCAGGTACAGTTGTCACTATTGTCAAGAATATGGACATACACCCCAGAATTGCATAAGAACACATTTCAAGGGAAACTATAAAAGATGGTTGAGCCAAACTACATGTTTCAATTGTTTGAAGACTAGTCATGCCAGCAAGAACTGTCCTACAAGGTCCAAAGCACCAAATAATGAAGCCAACAAAGGAAAAGAAAAGATAGATTTAATAAGAGGACAAATGAATAAGACTTGGAAGAAAAAAGATGAGTGCAGTACATCAAGCAAAGGGATCACTTCACCTAATGATTCAAGTGATCACACTTCATAAAACTAAGCATAAGGGAGATATATGAGACTAATATACAAAGATATATCATACATCAGTCCCAAGAAAAAGAAGCACTGAAAAGAATAATTAAGCATAAGATAAGATGCTAAGACTAAAATTCAAACAATGATGCTGAGTCGTCTTTGAATGTCGAGTAAAATTGCTTTGGATGCTGAGTTAATTAGCAAAGTTAGTACATGCCGAGTAAGCATAGCTACTGAGTGGATGCCGAGTTGAAAAACATTTGAAGCCGAGTGACAGGTGTAGGTACCAAAATGCATTAAATGCAAAAGTTTCTTTTGTCATTTAAAAGTAAAATTTGACTCATTCTTGAGCCATTCAAATGAAGAGCAATTATTTTGAGCATGTCTGAGTGATTTTCAATCTTTCAACCAATGATTTGCAGCAATTCAACATCTACCCAAGTGACCAAAGTATCTATCTAGGTACTTCCTTCAAGTGTCGAGTTTTACAGTTTGAAAAGTTTTGCTTTAAATTGTTGAAACCCTAGTTCAGATACAAATGGTGACAAGCTCAAAAATGACCCAAGAGAAAATAAGTCATGAAATTCAACTTGTCAGCAACGAAGTAAAGCAACCTAAGTTTAGACCAATACCAGAGGTTGCATACAAAAATGATCCCGCTAGTGCCCTAACTGCCATCCCTAAAAAAGTTGTTATGGTTCAAGATGTGTGAAAATGCTATAATTGTAAAATAGGACCCATAGGAGATTTGGAAATCTTTAATGCCTATGACAAACTCTGTGATAATGGTATTCTAAAAGATGAGTTTTCTATCATAGAAAAGAAGGGTTTAACCAAAGCCCTAGTTTTTCCAATAGTATTCAAAAATGAGTGGATACATATTATACTCAGCAGAATCCATAATGGATCGTTCTGGTTAGAACAAGGGCAAGTCAAGATTACCAAGAAGATGGTTCATAGGGTTACTGTCTTTCCAACCCTAGATCGGCCAAAAACCTTGAGAAGCAAAAAGAAGGAAACAATTGAGAAGAACATAGGTGCAAAATGGAACAATAGAGGCATGACTATAGACACCATAACTGATCCCCTTTTAGATTTTGCTGTAAGGATCATATCACATAAGTTTTACCAATCTAGTAGGTTAAATAGTGTACCCTACATAGCAGTAGATGTGGCACATAAACTTGTAAAGAAAGATCACACGTATGATCTTGCAGAGCTCTTGTTGCAAAAGATTAATGAAAATCTTGGAGCTATTAGAAAATCCAAAGGAGCACAGTGCAAATTTGGTTCAGTGTTGGTTTGCATGTTCTTCTATGTAATGAAGGAATTCCCTTCATTTGGCAAAGTCAACTGGAGTCAAAATAAAACCATTGTTGATCAAATTAATGACTTCATTGCACAAATGGGAGATAGCTTTGACAATCAAATGTCTATCTATTTTGAGGATTTCAAAAATGCAATGAAGAATAGAATGAGGATACCAGTCTCACTGGTAGAAAAGCATATAAATGACATATGTTTTCTTATTGATATTGATTACACCTACATTCAATTAGTCCTTCCAAGGACAAGATGTCTTAGACCATTAGGATATGAGCTTGATGTTGACCAAGCTTCTAAAGCCATCACAGCTTTACTTGCAGAGGAAATGGAAAAATATGCCAAGGCATTTGGGACATATGACACTGTAAAATCAAGAGTTGTTACAGAACTCAAGACAGCCTCAGTAGTAAAGAAAAAGGACAAGTTGGTAAAATAGATAAAGAAGAAATTTGGTGTTGAAGAATCAAGTGCAGCAGGTGAAGAAGAAGAGATTAGTGAAGGAGAAGAAGAAGGTCAGCTAGAACAAGAGCCACTTGAACTACCTCCAAGACAAGGAGAAGAAAAAGATGAGAGTGCCAAGGAAAAAAAAGCCAAGGAAGCACCCATCAGAGGTAGAGTCATTAAAAGGAAAACAAAGACCTCTCCTACTTCTCAGCCCTCACCAAAGAAAGTTTTCGTGCAAACACCAAAGAAGCCAACAACTAGAGCTACAACAAGAGCCTCTACCCAGAAGGCTAAAGAGGAAGCCACAAAGAAGAAAAACACAGAGGCACAGGAAGAGCCAAAGAAAAGGAAAAGATATGTGGCCCAACCTAATACTAATGAAGAAGATCAGACTGAAGAGGTAAGTCCTCCTAAATCTTCAATTGATATATTATGTAAGAAGATTAGGAATGGAGAAATAAATGAAATGAAAAAGATTGATTTCAATAAGTTCAGAAAAGAGGAACAAAATAGCATAGAAGAATCAGTCTATGCATTTATGGCACAATTCAAGTATACACCTCTTGAACTAGATGGACAATTGTCAAAGGAATTGTCTAAAATTATAGAAGACAAATGGTATTTCTACCTAATGATGGAGAAAGAGATGAGGGAATCAACCCTAGAAAACTTACTGCCTAATTTGACAAAACAACAGGTAACTCAAGCAGTCAAAAGGCATTACAAAAGGTTTACACCCAAATATAGGGAATTCTCCATCCTGCAAAATAAATTTGAAGAAGTTGTGCAGAGAACAACAAGAGTATGGAAAAACTTGTACAAAACATTTGAAGATGTTCTTGAAGAAATATGCAAAAAAGAAGTTGCTACCAAACCTAAAGAAAGAAGGAAGAGGAGAGAAGAGAAAACAAAAGAAGAGAAAAAGGTTGAAGAAGAAGAAAATAAGAAAGAAAGAGAGGAGGAAAGAAAAGATGAAGTCAAAGGAACTATTGACCAGCAAAATGTGCAAAGCACACATCTTTCACCTCCTAGCTCTCCTCACTCACCTATCACACCTGCAGAAATCATAAAGATTAAGGATGTTATTGATACTACATGTCAAAACATCAATCCATTAACTGTAGCGGATCTTACAAAAATCCTTGACAGAACAAATCTACAAGCACAATTGTGTACAAATCCCATATTGGTCAGTGTGGATAATCTTCAAAAGTCAGTAGAAAAACTCAAAGAGGTCGAGGTGCCATCACAACAACCACCTCAAATCATTCAAACTACTGGGATTACATTTCTACCACCTCCATCACCACCAAGATTAGTCACTCAAACTCATCAGGAGTCAAGAGCAACAATAGAGGTAATCATAGGGACAACAGTTAAGACAGTGAGTACACCTCTAGTAGTAGTAACACAACAAGAAGAAGACAAGCAAGAAGAAGAGGAGAAGGAAGAAACCCAAAATAAAGAGGAGTCTGCAATACAAACTTTGGTTGAATTACCAAAAACAGCAACTCCCACCAAACCCAGTCATGAGCAAAGTACTGAAAAGATAACTTTACATGTTAGTACACCAAGTTCAAGTTCTACAAGGGTAGTCAAGATCATACATTATGGTAATCCTGAGCTTGATGAAGAAATCAAAATACCTTATTATGATTCAAGCACTCTTAATGAGGAAAAGATGAATGAAATACAGAGTGCATTGGATAAAAGGAGGAGGCAAGAGGTAATGAGAAAAGACTACAAATACAAGTAGGTACTGAATGAAATAAAAGATATATTCATGGATGCTTTTAGTCTTCAACCTCCAAATGCAAACAGGCCAATACTTGAGCAATTATCTGATATAGTTGACCAAGTAAATAATGAAGACCCTGATACTAATGCAAAAACTATTGGAATAGTCAGAAAAGAAGTTTTTAGGCAAAGTCAACCAAAAAATAGCTAATAATATAATTTTGGGACAGGTTGACCTAGCCAAGAAATTGGAAAATGTAAAAAGTGTATTAGGGAACATATTTTCCCTTTACAACAAATTGTGTGATTTTTCCAGGTTCACACACGAAATAAATCAGAAAATTTTGAACCTTGAGAGTAAATTAAAACTCTCCAGCATGCAACTACCCTCATATCCTACACAGAGTGAAAAGAAATTTTCTCATACATTACACACTCAGAGGGAATTAGCTGCATTATCAGTAGAAGAGGCCACTATCAAAGAAAAGTTTATGTAAATTCAAGCCTCCATTACTCCTCACTTAGAAGTCTTGCACAAGGAGCAAATGAATGCAGAAATAGTCCTGAAGAAGGATCCTAATATTTCTACACATGAAGGATTAGTTGATCTCGCAGCAGAGCTTGCAATCCAACCAAATTCATTGGATATTGCTTTAAATAATTGGGATGCAGCTCTCCAAATACTCCTTGAGGTAAACAAGACATTTTTGGCCAAACATGGCATTACTATTTAGTTCCCTTTGACATAAGTATCAAAAAGGGGGAGATAATACTCTAAGGGGGAGATAATATGTTGAAGATATATTAAAGAGACATTAAGCATAATGGCACAAGACATTAGCATGATCAACTCAGGGGGAGTCACATTTTTTATTAAGTTACACATTTTTTATAAACCTCTGTATACATATCAAGTAGATTAGAAAGCGTACTCATAACATCAGGTAAATATTGTTTAGTTAAGTGTTTTTTACACTCATGTCAAAGTGGGAGATTGTTAGTCTAAAAATGGTTTTGACATTTGAGTGCCAACACACTTAACCACCTTTCACATTGAAGCCAAGTACACTATGTATGTCGAGCCACAACATGTGCCGAGTCAAGAAATTCATCAGGTGCCAAGTGATCTTCAGGTGCCGAGCAGTCTTCAGGTGCCAAGTGAAGATCAGGTGCCGAGCATGATCTAAGTATCGAGCATTATTCAGGTGCCTAGTCTTAAAGGATGCCAAGCAAGATAGGAACATATACAAAAGTTGCGTTATAGTAGGTGCCGAGCATCAGGAAGCAATAAGTGCCGAGCAACTCAGAATCAACATATAAGTTTGAGATCTCACATACTCATATGTAAACCATTCTTCTAGCCGACATAAGATAAATCTCGAAGGATCTAAGTGATAAGATCAAATCATTTATATTTCCTATGCAATCTTCATGCAGCCAATAAGAAAATTGGAGAAGGCATGCAACTAATAAGAGATGTGCAAGGAATAAGAAAAAATTTGAGATTAAATATGGATCATAGATCCATACCTAATCCTAAGTCTTCGAGTGTCTTTATAAGGAAGACGAAATCGGAGTGAAAATAGAGAACATGAAAAAGGTGTATAAGGAAGTCTAATATTAGAGAGAAGAGAATCAAATCACAAAGGATCAAGATCAGAGAGCAAATCAAGTGCCTGTATTCAGCAATCGAAGGATTGTAAGCCATCAGGTTTAAAATACCTAATACTATTTAACCATTGTATTAGAAAGGAAATCCTATGATGATAGGTTAGCTTAGCATCTATTTTATAGATCCTTTAACTAGGTGACTAAATCGTTTGACAGGGTGACACTTCATGTAAAGTGTTTGTAAATCCTTTAACCAAGTCACTATTGATATAGTGTAAAAGCCTTTGACAGGGCAGGCCTTTAATAGGGCAGACCATTAGAAGTGGTTAAACATTATTGTTGTAGTGATTTTGTGGGTATCATCCCCACCCCAGTTTTACCTTCTTATTTCTAGAGGGTTTCTAGGTTACCAAATCTTAAGTGTTATGTGGTGATGCATATTTTTTTCTTATGATTTCTTAATATTTATATGCATGCATGTTCATTTCAAAGATATGTTATTAAGGATTTGAGACAAATAAAAAGGCTAGTTCTTCTGATTCACCCGCCCTCTCAGAAGCATTCTTTCCAATAAGATAATCCAACAAATTAGTTATCCAAGGTGTAGATGTACCAATTGAACAATCAAGCACTTAAAAAACTTTAGATCTCATCTTTCCATTGCTCGGTCTCTACTATAAATTTTATGTAACATTAGCTAGTTGTCCATTGTTCTAAATATAACAGACTTGCGGAATGCAAACATTAATTAGTGAAACAACATAAAAACATCCACACAACTTTGACACTAGGATTTAACATGGTAATCCAATTTGGAAAAAAACACCAACAACATGTCACTAATTTTCACTTTTCTGAGGTGAGCTTTGTTAGGAGCCAACCCTGTTAAAGGTTACAAAATGCACTATTAAATGTGACCTTGTTAATGAATTTTATCACCATATGGAGTGGCCTTGTTAGAGGACTTTAGAAAATTCCATTAGAATGTCACCCTGTTATTGGATTTACATATGATTTTTAAGTCAACCTTGATTAAAGGATTTCAAATACTATTCACAATGTTTAGAAACTAACAATAGGTTTAGATCTATGTTTAGCTCTCATGTACGAATTCACTGCCTATCCTCCATTGTCATTTCAGTCTCTAATTTGCTTGGAAACCCTTCAACCAATCACCCTTCTTCCCAACTCGATTGAGCCTTCTGCTTAGATTCATCGATCAATAACATCATTCATTGCTTCAACTTTTCAAGCATTCACATATAGGCACACACACAGAAACTCTATAAGTTCTCTTGTGTACCTCCTTAATTATGATCTTTTGTTGCTTAAACATAACCATAGATCTTAGGGTTCATGATTTGATCCATCAAATACATTGTATCTATTCACCATATTTTATCTCTTCTTTTCTTGAAACTTCTCTTTGAATCCATCTCTTAGGTCATTGACTTAATCCTCTCCTATAATTAAATGATCCAACTCATTGATCCTTATCTTCAACATGCTTTCCATATCCCAACAAATCAACTTGGTTGGAAATTATGATTCCTCATAAACAATTAAAATATTGTTCCTTGGCCAACACTGTGTTAGAACACTAGTCATCATTGGGTTACTTAGTCACTATTTAACTTCTTTCTCAACACATGCACTGTCACTTGGTCAATACTGACACTCGGTGAACACTAACTTTTCTTGACACTTACTGTGGCTTGGTTGACATTAGCATCACTTGGCATGTACAATAAAATTTTTAGTCTTCTACTCTATTGCTCAGTCAAGCCTTTGATCTATCTTCGTTCACACTTTCAATACTTGAACATTCCTATCTTTCCTCACTTGAAACATGATTTAAATAATCATTCTAGCTTGTCAATGTCCAAATAATCAAAAGTCCATTTGTAGTGTTCTCATCATAACTCAACCTATCCTCTAGATGCTTTTGTTATGAACAACTTCTCAAACCCTCTTCATCAATCAAATAAATATGACATTTATATCAAATGGAAAACTATCTTATCAATAGATTTGACATCAATAACAATATAACAATTGTTCCAATTGTAGTTTCCAACAATCTCCCTCTTTGGCATTGATGCAAACACCTCCAAAAATATTTTTTAAATACTTCAAGTTACCATATGATCCAAATCTTGTACACTCTCGAGAAACACCCTCAATGTATCAGATTATTATTAATATCCTTAGTTTCATTTTGATTCATATCTCTAACAACACCTCAAGTATCAACCACAGTTAGAAGATATAGACAAAGATGTCTCATCAAGTTTGAGATGTTGACAAGGATATCCAAAGTGACATATATCCACACATCAAGGGATCTAGTTCAAAGCTAGGAACATATGACAAGGTAATAATATCATACCCTAAATAGAACCAACTCTTAAAGTGGTTAATTTAATCTCTAAAGGTTTTTGAAGTGACTTGAATAGTAAGGAAAGAGGGATCAAAACTAAAATAATAATAATACCTCATTAACACCCTTTTAGCTCTAAAAAAATTCAAGATCTGATTTGATGGTCTTGTACCCCTATCTCAAATGTAGATTTCTCAAACCCTCTTTACTCCCTTCACTCTACATACCTTCTTTGTCTTCTGGTTAGCTTTTGATTTAACATTGTCGTCTTTCCATATATTGGATGGTTTATAGAGAGATCTAAGAGTATATTTTGGCAGAGGTTTTGAACCTACCCTGACCTCTACTATTTTTGAAATTCCCCTATCTCAAATGTAGATTCCCTAAGCCCTCTGAACTTGACATGATTTCCTTTAGAGTACCTCAACCTATTATCCTCATTATTTGATCCTCTCCAAATATATCAAATGGCTTATGTTGATGCACGTGGCTATTTTTTGGCCCAATCTGGAAAGAGAGGTGTAATAAAAAGGGATTTTCTAGTTGAATGATAACTCATCCATGAAAAATATTCTTGCATCTACCCATTTGAAGCAACAATGTGGCATCAACCCTACCATACCTACCACCATTACTAATCTTCATTTCCAATTGGAAGGATTGAAATCAAAATCTCACTTTCACTACCTCACTAATGCTGGTCTATGTAGTCTTAATAAATTTTTTTATAATTTTATAAATTAATATATTTTTTAAAATTTAAAAAGTAACATTGATGTATTATTTTCACATGGTTGTGTACTTTTAAAGCATGCAAGAATAATTTACTTATTTTTTTAAATGCATATATAGATATAAAATTTTACTGGCACACATATATTCTTAAGATAAAGACTAGTATATTTCAATTAAAGGACACACACTTTGTCAATATATATCCATATACATATTTTATTAAAAATAAATAAAAATTTAATAAAATTAGGTTTTATTTCAAAAAGAAATTTCTATAATTCAGAAGAAGCCAAATTTTTAAAAGCAACCCTAAAGTCGAGAAGTTTCTAAAAATAAAACTCTAACCCTAATTTTTCTTTGCTAAAAACCTAAATAGTAGGATGTCTTTTCTTTAAAAATGTCTTATATTTACACATGCAAAAATCAAACCCTCAAAGATGAAAATCTACTCAAAGTTTTTTACAAGTTTCTCAAACAAAAATTGATTACCTATATTTCAATGAGGAAGATAATTGACAATTATACATAAATATTCAAACAATAAGAAGATAATATTTTCAATTAAAACTTCAAACATTCAAAACTCTACCTCAAAACCATAAAGAAATTTTAAAATAAAAGAGAACAAATTTTAAACTTAAAGCAACTTCAAATTTTTTTCCCCTCCAAAAATCAAAAAAATCTCACATATTAATAAAATGAACCCCTAAACCGATAAACCCATATAATGCAAGAAGATACCAAAACCTAAAGATTGAAAGAAACCCTAAGAAATCAAACTCCTTTTCAATATTAATAAGTGTCTTAATTTAATTTTCAACTTAACTTAAGTTTGAACAATTAATCTCTTGATTTGAGTTCAACTCTATTTTTATTAAAAAAACTTATGCATTCAAAAGAGCAAATAAATTGCATGATTTATATTTTAACTAAATTGATATTTTTAGCATAATTAAATATGCAACTTGGAATTACAAGTGAATGTCAGAGTTCACTTAATTCAATTATGTTTTTTTTATTCAATTTCTAATTTTAATATTTAATTAAATTAACTAATAAATATAGGTATTTAATTAATACTTTATAGTTAAATATCCTCATGGTAATGTCTTTCACATTTTAAAAGTTTTAATTCATTAATCTTTATTATTAACCTTCAATTAATACTTTTAATAAATCTTTTTTTGACATCACACATTTACCTACATGTATGCATACTAAAAATTGACCAAACTAAAATACCATAAAGATGGAACAAACATAAGCATGTTCAAAGAAGGGATCAAGAATTCACATTGCTTTGAAGAATTCAAGGTAGTCAATCTAATATATGTCCACTATTTTAGGACAAACGATAACTTAGACTTGAATGTTATCTTCTCTCTTACTATTGAGATAATATAATTATAACATATGATGGTGAGAATGGCACATCGCATAGATCTTGAAAGTGATTGTGACATTGTTCCTCAATCATATCATGTATAAAACAAAAATTGTAAAATGAAATCTGGTCACTTGACATTTCTATATAAAAGATTATATGATTATCCATCAATCAATGTGTTTACACGGGTGGGTTTTTTTACTAAAGTTCTTGGAAATTAAATGTAATTTTCTTCCTAATCTACAAAGCTCTACAGAAAATTTTATAATAGAGAGTTTTAAATTATGCTCAAATTTTAAATGATATGCTAATAACCAAAGGTTGGTTAGATATGCCAAAGGAAGACACCATAAATAAACAAAAGGTCGAAAGTATAAAGTAGCTCTGTTGTAGTTTGTATAACAATTAAATCCAATGATCATTACATAAAGAATAAAATGATGAGAGCATATTAAATAATTAATCTTTTATGAACATCCCACATAGGTCAAAGAGATAAAACTTGAAAGGTGTAGCAAATTATCATAGTTAAGTAAGATTGTAGAAATAACACTATTAGACACAAAGCATTAAAATGCATCACACCATACTTGGATGGATTAGCAATTACTGACATTTTCTATTGAAACTCGAAACCCATCTTTTCAAGGGTGTGGTTGCAATTATTGCATCATCATGAAATGAATACCCAACTCATAATTATTTTGGCCTAATTTGATGTCAATATCTAAAATAGGAACTTGAAGACCATCAAAATATGTTTCTCTCGCTTTAAGTTGCGATCATCTTCTTCTGTTGAGATACACTCACATAAAGAACCAATACAAAAAAGTATGACTTGAATAGGTGACCACCCTAGTCCAAGCTCTTTAGACAACAATATGACAAAATTGTGAGATATATGACAATAGAAAGAAAAAAATTAATGAAATTCAATAAAACACGATCCTAGGCCCTAAATACCTAAAATGGTTCTTATTTGATCAAGAGAATGCCTCAACATGGACTTTGGTTCTTGATAACCATTCTTAGGGTTGAGGACTACATTGTACACAAGTTCATAAGCTTCTTCTAGTACCATTGCAACTCAACTCCCAGCCTTAGTTTGTAATTGAGGAAATTGTAGTTTCTCAAACTCTGGAAGGGACCCTTCACTACTAGCTACAAAATTAAAGAAACTTTCTAGAGATTCATAAATTGAGGTGAGTGACATCTCCTCTATCTCTGTAAGTGGCTTGCTCATATCTTCATCTTTCGAGACTATCTCTGACTATGAACTCTTCTCTAAGTAATCTCATATATAAGAAACCTTTTTTGTCATACCACACCTGTCAAGAATGGCTACAACCTATTTATCTACAAGAATAATAATGCGATTTTCTATAGAAACTCCAAGGCCATGTAAAAATTTGATAGCAATCTCATGTGCCATCAATGGTCATCTAATAGCTAACATGCAATTGACAAGGAAAATTTTATGCAAAGATTCAACACTTTGCAAAATAAAACACCAATTTTGAAAACTTAACACAATGCAAAATACTTGCAATAGTAGTAAAATAAATGGTTCAAAATTTAAATTAACAACATACAATGATAATAATGAAATGCTCCCAAAAAAACTATAAAATATGGCTCAAAAACATAAAACAAATAGAGTGATACTATAGAAAAGATGCAACATCATAGGTATCTAACAATCTAACTATTAATCAAATTTCCAATTGTTAAACACCTATGGTGATGTAAATAGAATGAGGCATAATGAAGGTTTGTTATGTGTGCTTTGTAATTGGTGAAAAGATTTTAAGCTCAAGAATGATTCATAACTAACAATACCACAATTGTAAAGTAATTTTGAGTTCAACCTCTAAGATATAGTATCATACCATAAAATATATGTTATTTCCATGTGATGGTGTTCACGAGCTAAAAGGAAAATCATAGAGGAATCTCTTTGTCATCCTTTCTTTTAATAAAAAATTGATGGTAAATCCAAAAACAAGAGTTTCAAATCTTCAAGTAAGTCGAGATGACAATTAAGCTTCCACATGTTCTAGCAAAATATTAACTGGGAAGTTAATAGTGGAGAATACCTAAGTTGCCTTTTCAAAAGCCAATTTGGAGACAGATGAGGGAGGAAGCATATATAGATATATTCAAAGAAATGCAAGGAATATACAAAAATAAATCATTTGTAATATACTACTTTGCCATTGATCAAGATTCAAGATATTTGATATGTGATAGTTCAACATAAAATAGTAAACTTCATAGACAAAAGTATTCAAATTGAAATTTAGAAATAAGTTCAATAGAGAATAAGTTATAACCAATTTCTCGTGTTCAAGATTTTGACAAAATCAAAACTAACCAGATTGAAGATTTGATCAACTAATTAAATTCCAAATAATAAGTATTTGAAGAAAATCTACACTCTCATCATTAACTCCAACTGCTACAACTTCAAGATCATTTGAACCAAAAATAGTTCCAATAGTGCTATATACACCATGTGTCATGGTATTGTCATTATCTGTGAGTGTAATAAGATCATGAAGTTTTGATTTAAATTTTCACACTTAGTGATTAAATCCCTAATCTTGGCTACCCCTTCCTTGTATTGATCATTCTTATGTGACAAAAGGCACAAATTGGTGTAAACATAGACCAAGTCCTCACTTTTCTTTGAGCCTAGTCAATTGTGCCTTACTAAATGGATATAGGAGTATATACTCTAGTTCCTTTCAAAAACTTGGATAGTGCTCAAAAAACATACATATGAAAAGAAAATTAGAGATTGTTAAACACTAAATTATAGATGCATCAAGTGGTAGACATAAGGAAAAAAATCTTACTTGTGATAGGATCGTTATTGGATGAGGTTGTAGATTCTTGAAATGTTGACCATACATGTACCACCATACAATATCTCCCATTTATTTTGGTCCTTTATTGCATATACAAAATTCTTGAGTCCCAAAGAAAATAGTCTAAATTCTAGCCTCACTTTTTCTTCATTTCTTCAACTTGGAAGAGTCTTGTAAAATATTTATAACACCCATTATCAACCTCTTCATATGCATATGTTGTAACTCTATCTGGAATAGAAATTAATTCCTTACTATAGTACGTCTAAGATAAGGCATATGCAAGGAGGTGCAATGGGGTAGTCATCTTCTCCCAACAATGATGAATGTATTCTTCCACCTTATTGCATAAGGCTTTCCATATTGCAAGGTAAATATCCTATTTTTGTATGGACTCGACATAGCCTAGTGTAGGGGTTTCATGAGGCTTCCTCGGTGTATTCATTTTTTTATTGAGAAATATCATAGCCTTTAGGTTTTTCCAACCTCTCAACAAATTCATTTTCAACTTTCAACTCATTCATCAATATTTAATTCTTAGATTTCATATCTGCAATCTCTAGCTCCTTTCTTTCAATCTCATGATTTGCACTTAGTAACTAATTGATCATGTCAAACTTATTGTGGGTCAGCTTCTATGATTCTTTAATCCTTTCATTAATTATTTTAGTCATCTATATTTTGTTATCATCAACCATTGCTTTATCTTCTTCAACCTTTGCTTTATCTTCTTTGGCCTTTTTCTTTTGTTCAATCACTTCACATAGCCTTTCTGCTTGCATCTCATATTCTTTTTTAAATGTTCAGACTTCTTCATTCAAATTGTTCCTCTCCTTCAAATTTGATATTGTTGCATCATATTCACTAGAACTTCCTTCATAAAATAGTTCTTCAATAGTCTCTTCTTTGTATTAGTTGTCATTTTGTTGAATTTCCATCTCTTTCCTTCTTCTCAAGGATTTACTTAATGTCTCCTTTACAAACATAAAACCTATTTGATATAACCACATAAACCCTTATTTAAACATTTATCTCATATAAATATGACCATTCATATCAACATAATATTAGATCTACCTTCTAATTGCATGAATGTAAAATCATAAACACATAACACATTAACACACATATTTGGTAATGTGGAAACCCTCCAAGGTGAAGGTAAATTGCAGTGGGGATGACACCCATAAAGTCTTCACTACTATAGCAATAAAGTGTGTATTTTAAAGCTACAATGTTTGATCACTTTTGATGGTCTAACATGTGAGAGGTCTTCCTTGTTAAAGGCTAAAAGAACTACTACGTTATACCTTGGTCAAAGGATTTTTATATCACAACTAAGTGAGTACTCTATCAGGACATTATAAAAGCATGTTAAAGATACTCGGTTAAGACATTTAAACCCTAAAACACCTATTAAAATGTTTAGTACCAAATCCTTCAGTTGGCACATCAATGCTTGATATCAGATCTCCTCTATGCAATGTAATATCACGTTATTATGATTGATCTTCTTTTTCTCTGCTTAAAACTGTTCAGTACACTACTCGATCTCTTCTGACTTAAAACTCATATTTTCCTCCTAAACATTAAATGAAAATAAACTCTTCATTCATACATACTCACACATACACAAACTAGGTCATAGACCCTCCTTAAATAAATTCTTGGGTAAACCTTCTAGATCCAAATCAATGATATAGATTTATTTCCTTTTCTGCTTAGTCCTTACATTTTTCTAATTGGTGGATTGTTTCACATAGGGATTAATGATCTTTGATTTGAGGTGTAATCATCTCCTTGATTACCTCCTCAATCTTCAAAACAAGCTTCATCTCAAAAAAAATGATTTACATAAGATTTAGTGTCATTCTAAATAATTATGTTAAACTATGTTACATGACACTCACATGATACTGGTACTCAACATATTATATTTCATCATGTTGTCCCTTGGCCTTAACTGTGCTTAGCATGAACTGAATTAATCGACCATTGTATCACTCAGCATCAACTACTTTCCCTAACACACTCGACAATCATTAGATTACTTGGCTAACTCTAGCTTTCTTGGAAATAACTACTACTCAAAAAAAAAATTGAAATATATATATAAGATTTTACTACTTAGCTCAGCTTATATAGGATGACTCACTTACAATAATGACCAAATAACCTTTCCTTGTGAATTTAGCACTAATATACCACATGACTTAGGGATCAACACAAGCAAGCATAAATCCATTTACACCATTTGTCTGCATAGAAAAACTTTTTAAGGACTATCATCCTAAAAGTCCAATTGAGTCTTTCATAGGCTTTCATCATATCTAGTTTGATTATGGAGACTTGAGAGTTATTCTCTCTAATTGAATGCAGAACGTCATGTCCAACCACAAGCCCATCCCTTATTCCCTTACTTGGAACAAAGCAACCCTTTTTAGATGAAATTATTCTCAACAGAATAGGATACATTCACATGTAAATGAATTTGGTAAAGATTGTATATATGGTGTTGCATAGTGAAATTGGCCTAAAAATGGCAAATGTTTGAGGGTCACATTTCATAGGAATAATGGTTATATTTTTAGTATTAAAATTTCTAAACATAGTCATATTAATTTGAGATTCTTCAATTTCTCATAAGATATCCCAACCAATAACATTTCAATATTTTTCAAAGAAAGAGTTGTAAATCAATCAAGCCCTGAAGCCTTATCTGATGGTAACAAAAATACTACCTTATGAACTTCCTAAAGAGTAAATGGAGCCAAAAAAACCTCATTATCTTGGGGTGAAATAAGCAAAAATTATTCTTGCATCTCTCCTTTTGAAGCAACAATGTATCATCAACCCTACCATATCTACGACCATTACTAATCTTCATTGCCAATTAGTAGGTTTGAAATTGAAATCTCACCTTCACTACATTGCTCGTCCTAGCCTCTGTAGTCCTAAAAAATAAATATATTTCTTATATAATTTTATCAATTAATATATTTTTTAAAATTCAAAAAGCAACATTGATGTATCATCTTCACATGGTTGTGTACTTTTAAAACATGCAAGACTGTTGGTGTAAATAATTATTCACTATTTACACTTACTTAAGTTTACTTATGTTAATGCATCTTTTTATTATTTATTTATTAGTCACCTAGGAGTATGCATACTCTTGTGAGTTGTCATGTTGACAAAACAAAAGTTTACACCTCTTTTATGCACATGGTTTCTACAACACAGGAGTTAGCACACTAATTAAGCACATGGTGTCGACAACATCTCCACTTGAGATACACCTCATCATCCTTATCCTATCATCTAGAATGATGGATAAGACTTGTGCTTAGTTGTCATGCTTATCTTATCTCCTGGTTCTTTCTAGAGACATTCTAGATGCTTCTTGAGAGGCCTTTATATATAGGCACTCCTAGTGTGTTTACACATACAATATAGAACAATGTATGAGGACATACTCTGATATAGTGATCATACTCCTTTTTGGTCTATAGTTGTGCTTGTGTTCGAGTTCTAGGATCTTGGATGGATCTTGCCCTAAGGCAAATTCTTATGTGGTATCAGAGTTCTTGGAAATTTTCTCTTCACATTGTCGTTCGAGACCATCTTCTTGCTTTAGCACCTCAGCTCGAATCTGGCATATCACAAAAATTGGGAGCATTTAGAGCTAGATCTGACCTCGCCATTACATACGAAATGCTAATTCAATAAAAATTGGCTATAAATTCGTCTACCCTAGCCCAAAATTGATTGTGAGGCAAAAATTCTTTTGCAAATCAGCACCTTGAGGCCCCGATTTACAATTTTAGGTATGATCTTTCAGATCTATAATTAAATTAAATTTAGTTCTTAGTATTTTCATCAGTTATTTTCTTCCAATTTTTTTGAAATATTTTCATGGCCAGTCAGCCTTGTAGAGAATTTTTTTTTTGCATAGGTACCAGGCAGTCAAATCTTGGCCCTACACCCTATGCAAAGAATATTCCATAGAATATTTCTTTATTTTATAGTGGGCTTTATTGCAAATTTTGATCGGTAGTGACTAAGGTTTATAACCCAATAAGCAAAATCTCCTACAAATTGGTGAGTGACATATTCCACAAACCCACCGACTAGCCCAACCTCTCACCAATGGTCATGCCTTTGGTTACACAACCTACGGACTTACCCTTTATCAATTGCTGCATACTAACCCATGAGCAATGTGGGATATTTGATTGGGAATCCTGGCCACCATCTTTTCTTTTTCCAGCCCCACAAAATTTGAACTCCAGCTCTGACATTTTTGAAACTTGGTGGCAAGTGGTTTCCCCCTGCCAGCTATGATATATTTATGTCTCCTACTGATCTGCATTCCATCGGCCCCTACTGTTTTCCTCTCCAATGCCTGTGACAAATTTTTTGACTGAAGACTACAGTTTGAGTATTTTTGTGACTGCCAGTTGTACTTACATCCACCATGCAGACACTGTACTTTAGCCATGTCTGCACCTACCAACAAGATGCCACCTCAGCTACCCTATCCAAACTCTATAACACGTGGTGATTATTCATGGGGTACAACTCAACGACTGCTCATACATCATTCGTGATTTTTCATGGGGTACTAGCCTTATGCCTGCCACGTGGACTGATTGTACTATATGAACATGCCCAGTCAGCCAATCCTACACTGACGTCATCTACCACGTCACCCAAGTGGCCTTTTCTCTCTTATGACAACATTTCATAGTGGTAGATTTGACACTCATATGATCATCATTCCTAGGCATTTTATAACTATTGTGATGGTAGTTTGACCATCAAATTTAATCTCGAATTTTCTACCTAGACCAATCTTCAAATTCACTTTTGATTTGGCAGCCTAACTTTGAGAGGCCATAATTCAATCATCCAAACTCCAAATCAGCTTCAATTTTTTTTGAAATTAGGTAGAATTTCCTAAACTCTTCATTGGTGTTGTTCTTTTCTAGTTTGTGTGCAATGATTTGTCATAAGTTGCATCTTTTGGAAATTGTAACTATCCAATCCTACATTTTACAACTTGAAACACTCTGTACAGGCTCATCTAGTCACTTTTTTAGGTTCTATTTTTTTGAAAGTGCATTATTTTTTGTCTACTTTCTAGATCTACATTTAGATAATAGGGTTGTCTAGACAGAAATATCACTTTTAGCATTAGGGCCTTTTCTACATTGTATTGCTTTTCAGAATCATCGTACATCTAAGCTACAGTTCTTAGTGTAGACACCTAAATTTGATTACACTATTTTAGTAATCCTATTTAGTTATCTAAAAAGGCATTATTAATTAAATTTCTATTTAATTAATCCTTTGTCATCCCCTAGTTGATTAATTTAATTAATCATCTATAGTCCTAATTGATAAATCAAATAATCTATTATTTATCAATTAAATCCTATTCTTCTATCTAATTCCAAAAATCCCCATTTATTAAATAAATCTATTTGATAAATGAAATCCTCAAATTCAAAAACCCCTAACCTATCTCTAATCCTCCATTTAGCCTAATCCACCCCATCCACCCATACTAACCAAGCTTAGCCACTAACTCACCCACCCTCATTAATGCCATCCACTTGCACATCTCTAACATCCCTAATCTAATCCTAAACCCAAGCCTAATCCACCCCCTAATGTTGTCACATTCCCTAAACAAGTTTAAGACTTTCCTAATCCAAACCAAAGTCTCCCCTCAAAAAACCCAACCACTAAGTCATGAGTGCTCTTACAAAACATAAAAGACTCTTACAAGCCCACTCATGACTCTTACACCCATCTTCCACACTCTTCCCTCTTCCACACTCATTCCTCTTACATCCCTCTTACATACTCAACCCCACTCATCATGCCTTTAACCAACCCTTTACCCTACCCTCTCACACTCATCCTCCTTGTGACAAGTGTCACCTTCCCATTGGTGCTAAACAAGCACAATCCATGTGCTCCCCTTTGAGTGCATCTTAGCCCTCCTTAAGCCTTCATCCATCCTTGCATCTAATCCCTCCATCCCTCTACGCCTTAGCCTATAAATTGAATCCCATCCCAAGCCATTTCATCAACAATCTTTGAGCTAAAGTTACCATGCTATTTTGAGAACCAAAGCCATCAATCTTACCCTTATAATGCCAAATTGAGAGCTCACAAAGCTACCAATTTTCCATTACCCATCCCCATTGAAACATTTTTTGAGCATCTTGAGCATACATCCACAGCAAAAGGACACATCTACAGAATCCAGAAAGCATGGAGTGTTTTCTCTTGTGAGGTTTGCACTTCTTGTTTGCTTTCTTTGTCTAAGCATATATGTGAATTTAGTTTTTGGTTTGTGAATGTTTACTTTATTTGTTAATGTTCTTTGCATACTAAATCTTGTTCTACACTTAGTTCTAGATTTAGGCCTCAAAAGGTAGTTGTAATAGGTAAAATTAGAAGTCCATCTTGTACATTTTGACAAGTGCTCTATTGTACACACACCACTTCTAAAGCACCAAATCATTCATTAGGGGGGTTCTTTGATTCTTTGGGGGTTCATTGATTGATCTTATAGAGTCTTGTCATATATGTCAATTTGGTATTCGACCACAATTAACAAGGAACTACAAAAAATGGAGTACTTTGATACTTGATCATCTGAGAGACCATCAAGAATTGCTTCCTTATCTCTATTCATTGCCACCACATTTTAAATGGACACATCTTGTGCACCTTCATCGCTTTCTATATAATAGTATGAGTAAGGAATCTCTTGCTCCTCTTAGAATGGCAAGTTTTTCTCATGATATTTGCATGGCTATTGGGGAAGCATATGGAGATCCATGTCTTCCTCCATCTCTAGAGGGCATTCCACATCTAGCCACTCCAACTATGGTTTCTTCAACTCCATATGTGATCACACCTCTAGATACTCCTGTTGCTCCTATTGATCCTATCTCAGCCATAGATGCTTTGGATTCAGTGCAAAAGGACTGTTTATGTCTTCCTACTTTACCTCCATGCGATGACTTCCTTCCTACCATTGCAGGCCCATTCATGGAGCCTCACATTGAAGATGTGGGAAACATCCTTGATGATATTCATCTTCCCTTTGAGGAAAATACTTCATTTATTGCCATAATGATAGATTCATGTAATTCAGCATAGCAAGGTACACTTTTTCTTCTAGGTGATGACATCTTGACTAACATTTCAGGTTTGTTCGTACAGTCACACACAATAGATTTGGAGGACTTCTTTGATGATATACCACTTTCTTTGATGAGGATGATCCTTCTATAGTTGTTGTGAGGGCTCACTCTGACCCTCCTATCCATTCTCTACATGATCAGTCTTTATAGCCTGATGTGATTGTGGATACTTATGTATAGCATCTGCAGGAGGTCTCTTTGTCATTTGAGGAGACAAATTTTTTTTTGAAATAGGTTCTACATCAATCCTTGCTAGATCTGCACTTCTTCTTAGTGTTTTTGGATGGAGCCACCATCAATATCGACACAGGGACACTTGAACAAGTTTTAGAGACATATAATATCATCGAGATTCTTTCCATACATAGCAGAAGCATCTCACCCGTACCTCTACCACTATTTCTTCCAAAGGGGAGGAACATCATTTAGCAGTCATGGATCAATGTCTACATTGGAGCATTTCTCATTGGTTGGCACCTTACTTTTAGGAGGGGGACTACCTCGTCTCCTTCTTCTTCTCCTTTATGGGATGGGGGGACTTTTTCCTCTTAGGGGGTTTTTTCCTTCTCCTATTTCTCTATTGTATATACTCAATGTATGTCATAATGGGGGGGGTCTTGCTTACTCCATCCATTCATGCATCTTGTTTTTATATCTCTCTTTTTGAGGGAGGGTTTTTCCCATGAGGTTTTCCCTCTTTCTTCTCTTTATGAGAGATTGCATTTTCTTTATGTACATGGGTACCTAACATGGCCTAGTAGCCAGGACTCATTTTGCATTTCATCCTAGTATTTGTAAGCTTAAGTGCATTCCCCTAAGTTGCACTTAAGGGGGGGTGTTGGTGTAAATAATTATTCACTATTTACACTTACTTAAGTTTACTTAGGTTAATGCATCTTTTTATTATTTATTTATTAGTCACCTAGGAGTATGCATACTTTTGTGAGTTGTCATGCTAACAACACAAAAGTTCGCAACTCTTTTATGCACATGGTGTCAACAACACGAGAATTAGCACACTAATTAAGCACATGGTGTCTACAACATCTCCACTTGAGATACACCTCATCATCCTCATCTTATCATCTAGAATGATGGCTAGGACGTGTGCTTAGTTATCATGCTTATCTTATCTCCTGGCTCTTTCTAGAGACATTCGGGGTGCTTCCTGAGAGGACTTTATATATAGGCACTCCTAGTGTGTTTGCACGTACAATACAGAGCAATGTATGAGGACATACTCTAATATATTGATCATACTTCTTTTTGGTCTACAGTTGTGCTTGTTTTCGAGTTCTACGATCTTGGGTGAATCTTGCCCTAAGGAAAATTCTTACAAAGACTAATATACTTTTCTTTTTTTTAAATGCATATATAGATATAAAATTTTACATGCACTCATATATTCTTAAGATAGAGACTAGTATATTTTAATTAAAGGGCACACACTTTGTCAATATATATCCATATACATATTTTTATAAAAACTTTTCTTTTTAATAAAATTAGGTTTTGTTTCAAAGAGAGAATTCTATAATTCAGAAGAAACCAAAATTTTAAAACCAACCCTAAAGTCAAGAAGTTTCTAAAAATAAAAGTCTAAGCTTGATTTTCCTTCACTAAAAATCTAAATAATAGGATGTCTTTTCTTAGCAAATGTCACACATGCAAAGATCAAATCGTCAAAGATGAAAATCTACTCAGATTTTTTCACAAGTTTCTCAAACAAAAATTGATTACATATATTTCAATAAGGAAGACAATTGGCAATTATACACAAATATTCAAACATGAAGAAGATAATATTTTCAATTAAAACTTCAAAGGTTCAAAACTCTACCTCAAAACCATGAAAATTTTTGAAAATAAAAGAGAAAAAAAAATTAAACTTAAAGCATCTTCGAATTATTATTTTTCTCCAAAAAAAAATTTAAAAAATCTCACCTATTAATAAAGTGGACCTAAAGAAACCTTAAGAAATCAAACTCCTTTTCAAAATTAATAAGTGTCTTAATTTAATGTTCAACTTCACTAAAGTTTGAACAATTAAACTCTTGATTTGAGTTCCATTCTATTTTTATACAATACTTATGCATTCAAAAGAGCAAATAAATTGCATAATTTATATTTTAACTAAATTGGTATTTTTAGCATAATTAAATATGCAACTTGGAATTACAAGTGAATGTCAATGTTCGCTTAATTCAATTACGTGTTTTTTATTCAATTTCTAATTTTAATATTAATTAAATAAATAATAAATATAAACATTTAATTAATACTTTATAGTTAAATATCCTCATAGTAATATCTTTCACATTTTAAAATTTATAATTAAATAATCTTTATTATTAACCTTCAATTAATACTTTTGATAAAAAAAATTTGACATCATGCATTTACCTACATGTATGCATACTAAACATTGACCAAACCAAAATATTGAAAAGATGGAACAAACATAAGCATGCTCAAATAAGGGTTCAAGAATTCACATATTTGAAGAATTCATGTAAGGTAGTCAATCAAATACATGTCCACTATTTTAGGATAATTGATAACATAGACATGAATGTTGTCTTCTCTCTTACTATTTAGATAATCTAATAATAATATACAATGGTAATAATTGATACATCGTATAGATCTTGCAAGTGACTTGTACAATATTGTCTCTCAATCATATCATGTATTAAACAAAAATTGTAAAACATATACATCATCCATAAAAATGCAAGTATGAGACCAATTACATCCATATATGCATGTGCGCATATTGTGTGTGCGTACATCAAGCTCCTAAACTAATTGTTCTAAACTCTATTGCTACTTTTAGATACTTACCATGTTGGACAGTTGATTCTTTGCAAGAATTAATAATCAATTTACTCTTCAAACTGTTTGTTTCTAAAAGAAAATATGTATATAGTTATTGGGAAAGCAAGGATGTGCTTATTGTTTATTCTTGAAACCATGACTTTACGAAGGCAAGTAGATGATAACAAAACTATCCCAATGTGTCCCCACGTTTCAGTGGCACTTTATTACACTTGAAAGTTTGTCTTTACAATTGAGGAAAACTAATTTTATAATTTAAGAGAAGCAATAGAAAGTAGCGAGCACCATCACAACTTATATAAAGACAAAAGCCTTCAATTTAAACAATTCTTGAAATCCTAATTTTAATTTTGATTAAATGAAATATGATCACTTGACATTTCTATAGAAAATATTATATGAGTATCCATCAATTAATGTGTTTATACTGGTGGTTTGTTTTACTAAAAGTTCTTGGCCAATTAAATATAATTTTCTTCCTAATCTACAAAGGTTTAGAGTAAATTTGATAATAGAGAGAGTTAAATTATGCTTAAAATTGAAATGATTTACTAATGACCAAAGGTTGGTTAGATATGCAAAAGGTAGACACCTTAAATAAACAAAAGGTTTGAAGTATAAAAGTAGCTCTGTTGTAGTTTTTATGATAATCAAACCCAATGATCATTATACAAAGAATAAATTGATGAGAATTAATCTTTTATGGATGACCCACATAGCTCAAAGAGATAAAACTTGAAACATGCAGCAAATTATCATAGCTAAGTCAAACTATAGAATTAACACTATTAGAAACAAAGCATTAAAATACATCACACCATACTCGGATGGAGTAGCAATTACTGACATTTTCTATTGAAACTTGAAACTCATCTATTTAAAGGCACGGTTTCAATTATTATGTTATCATGAAATGAATACCCAAAGCATGATTCTTTTGGCCTAATTTGATGTCACTATCTGAAATAAGAACTTGAAGATCATTAAAAAAATATATCTCTTTCTCTAAGTTGTTATTTGTTGCCCCACTTTTCACCCTTTATCCATTTTGCAAAAGTGGAAATTTTTGCATCTTAGTTAGGTCTAGGTATGTTTGGGTCTAATTCTAATTTCCCTTAGGTGAAAAGAGTCTCCATCAAATTTTCCATCTTTCCCTTCTCCCACATTTTATGGTCGGGTGGGTTTTCCTTGATGTTGTGAGTCTATGGGTAGCTTAGTACCTAATTCAATGGGGATTTTTACAATTCGCAAAGTTAGTCATAAAGCTAGACTTGTTCATGGCTTATTATGTTTTTCCTGTGAAACAATGAAGTTTGCAAAAAATTGAGCATCACCTTCTCCTCGACGGGTTTTCAGCCCATGAAGGTGATTTCTTACAAAGATGGAGCTATAAAATGTGGGAGAAGGGAATAATTTGAAGCAAGTTAAAACATATGGTATCAATTTCAATGTTGAAGCATTGGAGGACGATGGACAAAATATGTATAGCAATACATATTTAACTAAGATAAGGAGCACTCCTATCAATTTAGAGCCTTATGAGGATGTTGAGGAAGATTTAGAGGTTATGATGGCCAAAATCATCAAGAGAACTAGGAAGTGGGTTGAATGGACAACCAAAAGGAGCCAAAGAAAAGGTATAGCCACTCAAGCCTCTCCAGCAACTACAACACCTTCTTCCTCCCAGAGTGCTACACCAGGTGTAACAATAGCTACCACTCAGGGACCAGCTCAACCTTTGGGTGTAGGTGATCAACCTCCAAACAAGAGTGTTCTCATAGCTAAGACTTGTCATGGTGGCTCCCTCCCAGTCATCGAAACCCAAGTTGGTGCTGAAGAGAAGATAGAGGAACCAAAGGATAGTGCTACCACTCTAATTCCACTCCCCAATGTTTCTCCAATTCCATCTCCTCATGTTTCTCTAGTTCCCTCTCCTCATCATAGCCTTGTTCCACTAGTAAGTGCTACACTGCTACAACCAAGTGGCTCCCCAATACAAATAGTAGATTTGGGAGATAGAAAGAGCAGTAGTAGTGAGTCTATTGAGTCTGATGAGGCAATGAAGAAAAATCCAGAGGTGTATAAAGGCCAAAGCTCTTCCAAGCTCATTTCTCAAGATCCAAAGAATTCCTTCTCTTCAACTGCGATGACAATCACTCTAGTTAAGAAGAAGATGTTTAGTATAGAATCACTTGGGATGGCCTCCAAAGTGATAGGCACTAATTCGTGGTTCGAGGATACTCTGGAAAGAAAGAGGAAAAGGAAAGATGAAAGCGCTTCATCCAAAGACATTGTATCCTTTGTAGTTCATTCTAGATATGCATTGACCAAGGTAAAGAAGTAGAAAACTTTGTTTATACTTGGGCAAGATCTAGAAATGGGGCACCTGACAATAGAGATAGCCAAGCCCAAAAAAGGAGGAAGTATTGAAGATATGACTATTGATGATTTTACTCTGCACTCAGTGGACCTTGGAGATGCCAGGAATGACACCAAGGTTGGCTTGTGGAATTCAACCAATGAGGTGATTGAGGGACAATTAGAAAGTCTAAAGTTGTCAAAGACTAGAATGAAGACTAATATAGAATAATTGAATGGGTTCATCAGATGGTTACTCCATTGGAAACTCTCTCTAGAGTATAAATAACCAAAAATCCTACTACTGCTGAGGTTCAAGCCCTCATCTCTCAACTTTAGGAAGATAGGCAGTTTGGCCAAATTGGCAAGGAATGGATTGGGAAGCTCAAATTAGAAGGAGCCACTATTATAGAACAAATTGGTAATGTTATCCTAAGATTGGATACAAAGAAGGATAACATATTATCAAATAGAAATACTCTGGCCAAAGAAAGGATGAAGTGTGATGACTGTGTCTCTCTTCTAAAGATGATCATTCAGATGAAGGCAAAGGAAGTTGTTGAAGCAAAAATCTTTCCAAAGGGAGACAAACCTCTATTTGAGTGGCTTTAGAGCATGCAGTTCAAGACAAAAATGATCCTATTAGCAGAAAAAGGACTTAAGGAAATAGAGGATAAAGTGAAGAAGACCCAAGATAGAGCATTTTAACTCATGAAGGGGCTACATATAGATTCACAAACTAGTGGCCAAGTAAAAGCACTCATTAGGATAAATGTCATGAAGGAGAACTTCTCCAAATTCTTGGATAGTCTATCTGGTGTGTCTTCCAGTAGTCAAAATAGAGTTGCAGAACTCCAGACAATTAGTAGATGCATACACATGGCCACGGAGGAGCTACCAAATCAATTGAATGTTGTGAAGGAGTTGGCCAGAGAAAATTCCAAATGACTCTTGAGATACACCAACATACATGTGCCTAAGCATGAAGAGCTAAACCCAATCATAGTTGTCGCTAAGGCCTATAGAGAAAAAGCCAAAAAAGGGAAGAAGTCAAAGTGATTCACATTCCCCCCCCCCCCCCCCTTTTTGCTTTCTTATGTAATTACTATAATACAAAAAACTAGTGTCTTGCCATTTGTCATTTTTGAGAAGATGAATCGATTAAACTTCTATTATAATGGTCATCTCAAAATCCTATATTAAATGGTCAGTGATTTTTTTGTGTGAAGTACTTGATGTTACAGAGTCAATTGAATGGTATTTTGTATCAACTATTTTCTGTTCTATTTATGTTAGTCATAGCTATATGTTTCCTCTTTAATTTGAGTTGAAGCAAGGAAAGAACAAAGTTTCATTCCCCTGTTTCAAGGCAGTGAACAGATGTGATAAGCAGTTTCATTGTATGTTCAAAGAGGAATCCCTAAAAAAATTTCCCTTTAACTAACTTCTTCTTCTTTGTAGTTTAGATTCTAATTGATTCAGTTCAGTATTAGTTGTTATGTTATTAAACCTGGTGAGTTCATAAGATGTGTGGATTCATAAATTTAATAAATTCTTCATAAGTCATTTTCTGCCTGAGTTAGATCCTATTTAGGTTTGTCTTGGTTTACCTCATCTAACATATGCAAATCATCAATACAAGAAACATACCAATAAATACATCCATCATAGGGTATATCATCTATCATAGTGATCCAAGAACATAATGAAGATAAATACCAACCAAGAATGCTCCAGCCACGGTGTCTATGGATGGATCTCAAATGATAAGAGTGGAAAAAAACTACCACTCGACCACGTGGAACCTAAGTGGTCCACTCCCACCGTGCTGAGGAGATAATCTCAAGTCCCAAACAGGTTAACCAAACCACAAAGCATAAAGCTCTATAAGTTCAGGAATCCTAAAAGTATACTAATTCAAAGGTTCCATCACACAAAATCGACATCTAATTCCCAGAGGCACACAATGACATGTAGGAAACCTACTCTACAAGCAAGAAAGTTTCATCCCATTTATCACGTACAAGTTACCTTGGCAGTTAGCTAAACTCCATGGGTCCATACTGATCTCATGCGGCCACTAGTATCCTCTCATACTGACGAGGCATACTACGAAATGCAAGGTCGCAACCATGCGTTCTCACTACTCTCATCCTAGCCTGTACAAGCACTCAAGGCATGGGCGAGAACATCAACAATTATCTTTTTAGGTTCATTTAATCCCCATTTAGTGTGTAAATGTTATCACTTATTAACCAAACTTACAATGAGTTACCCTGGCAGCCACTTAGGGCCTCGGCCCCCATTGTAAGCCACTTCCCGACACTACAAGTAGATAACCTACCCTAAGCTCATGGAATCATAAAATCACCACAGTTCTGTACAAGTGACTGTAAAGAAAATCCAAAAGCTAATCCATAAAAAGAATCATTAAATATCCACAATATAAGCATCAAATATCCATAATAAAAATCATCAAATCTCCAAGATAAGAATCATCAAATCTCCATGACCATTTGAAAAAGCATCCATAGAAAATCATGACCACAACAATTTTCTATTGACAACTGAAGGCATCACTGATAATCATAAGTATCCATTAGTTCTCAATAACCATAATATATCTCAAAATAAATCACCATATTTATTGGTTCTCAAAAAGAAACCAAGAATATCTCAAAATCATATTGATCGAAGACTCCAAAATGGTTGAGTCAAACATGTCACAACATGACATCATCAAGAAATAAATCAATATTTTAGTCCCATCATGGTGACTAGAAAGTAATCCAAGGATAACTGATCGATGACTCAAAAATGATTAGCTTAAGTGTCTCAGACACATACATCTCAGCTTCACACATGAAGACTGGTGAACAATAACAATCAGTAAATACAAATATTTCATAGAGCATACGATCACATAACCATGGTTGGGCTTATAAAGATCGAGACCAAATAAGATCAACATACCATCACATCTCATAACCCCCGAGCCTCTGGTAACAACCTAAGACTGGTCAACACTAGTCAACCCAAAACAAGAAGCACAGAGAATACACGATGCAAACACATGTTTTGGTTTACTAAATTCACATAGTTGAATAATGTGTAGGGGTTTCCAATTTTCTGTTTGCAAATATACTTTCAAGTGTATAGGATTTACCATTTGACCTACACGTCATCCCATTTGTTTTCCCGATAGCATTATCCTTCCATTATAATATTCTAAGAATAACTTAAGGATAAATATTCACCAAACTAATCATCATTGACCTTTAATTAAATTGTTCTCTATATTTAACCATGATCCATATTCTAATTGATTAACTCTCCTTTAATGTTACTTCAACTTTTCAACATAATCAAGGATCATTATTCATTTATAAGAGAATCAATTATCAATCTTTGAATAAGAAGAATATAACTTTATTAAAGTGATCAATTAAGATAGGAACACAATCCATGATCCATTTAACATTTTAATGGTTAAAACTCAATTAAGTATCTCTAACACTTAAGCCTCTTAATTATAATCATTATTAAATTGCCACTAATAACCGTTAAAATATCTAAGTCATTATTCAAGTTATTAGAACAAGACTTATCAACTTCAATATAGATAATCTAGAATCTCATTAAAAGGATTATATCAATTAAATCTCTATTACATAACTTAATTATTAATTAAATCTAATTAACTCTCATTGATAATCATAGCAACGTTCCAATTAATAACTAACTAGAAATCTGTAAGATAAAAGTCAACTATAATCCAATGCTCAAATGATCATATTAATAATTCAATAATAATAACTTGTTAATATTTAATAACAAGCTATATTCAAAATCTTAATAATAATTCTGTAATAACCACATTCGTCATTCTTATATGAATATTGATGTTTCCTTAATTAATTTGTATTATCCATAATCATTTAGATCATTACTCTATTATTTATTAATAATTTGCTAGACCCGACAAACATTAATAAATAATAAACTCAACAAGACTATAAATAATCGATCTAGAGAATCCCTCCATAAACTTCATTAGTTAATACTTTACTGACTCTTATCACCATTAAGGTGTATCGATGGGTTATTTCATAATTCAAACGTATTAACCAATAATATAATAATTCAATCTTATTCCAATATCATTTAGAGTCTCTAAATTAAATCAACATAATATAAATTATCATCAATTAAAAGTCAACCATTAGACTCCATTTTCTAATTGATCTAATAATATTTTGTCTATATAAACGTTGTTTGAAAAAATCCCTATCACAAACCAATAAGACTTATTGTAGATTTTAACATGAATAATCTCCAAATTCTTAATAGTATCATCTTCATTTAACAACTCTAAATTATTTAATATATACTAAATAGTATTTAATATACATTAAATAAATACCAAGAGACAACCATTCTCTAATCCCTTAATATTCAAATGAATTCTATATCTCCATTATTTCATTTTAAAACTTCTTATTAATCTTAATTAGACTAATTCTAATTAAGTAATTCTAATTAATTTAAAACCATATTATTTATTAATTTCTACAAATTTAATCAACATATTATATAATAATACATAATAATAATTATTATCAATTTATATAATAATTACTATTATATACTATTAATATATAATACTTAATAAATTGGTACCCACAGTACCGTACTTTGCGACTGTCATCACTACTGACAAAAATATCATCAAAATTTTTTTTTAAATGCATATAATGCTGACACCCCCTTTTAAGGGAAGCCGTGTGGACAGGCTATGGCCGCAGTCGCAGGTACGACTGCGCCAGTACTGTCGCCGCTCATATAAATAAAGGGGGGTGGGGAAGGTTAAAACCCCTGCCCTCCCAAAATATCATATATGTATATTATGTTAAAAATGCATAACATTTTTTTCCAAATACGTTTTCATGCGATTCGGTTTACAATAAAGTTTTGACTGCGATTTAAGTATTTGATTTGTTTATATATATATATATAAATGTGTGTGTGTGTGTGTGTGTGTGTGTGTGTGTGTGTTTTCAGATTTGAAAAGATAAATAAACATGTATACAACATATGCACAATTTTAAAGAACTTCCAAACTTAAGAATATTTATTCTCTAAATTTATCCAATAATTCATTCAATAGGTTTAATTATAAATTCTGAAATCATCATTTCTCAAATTTGATTCTAATTCAAACCCAAACCCTATTCAGATTTAATTTCTCCTTAATTGGATCTAGGGTTTTTCTATTATTTTCTTCTCAACCAATAAAATATCTAGATTCCAATTTAATTGTAGATTCAATCACAAGGAGTATTCAGACACATATAACAAACACAATGAATACAGGAAGAGAAATAGTGCAAAGAGAATATGTGAATATCACGAGTGCACCTGGACACTGATGCTAATCCACCATGCCTCAGAAGTTCATAGAAAATCCCTTCCTTCTCCATCATTCGCAATTCCTCCAAGATCCAAGCCAACCGAAAACTTCCAAGTGACTAGAAGTGCTAGAAGAAGCATATTGAAACATATGAGCATATGAGCTTCTCCAATGCATGTAAGCTTTGAAGCTTCCATTTTAGCTTGAAGCTTGTAGCTTCCATTAAGCTTGTTCAAACACACTAGGAGAGCCTATATTTAAAGGCCTCTAAGATGCATCTAGAGTATCTCTAGAAACAACTAGAAGATAAGCATGACAACCAAGCATGGGTCTTCTCCAACCTTTTAGATGAATCTTAAGGTTGTAAACACCATGTGCTCAAATAAAATGCTAACTCCTAAGTGTAAACAACTTAGTGCATTCTTAGAGTGCAAACCTCTGTGTTGTCTACATGACAACTCTCGAAAATTTGCCAACTCCTATGTGAGCAAACATTAAAATAATGCACATTAATTAATATAATATTTAATTTACTCTTTCCAATTTTATTTATTTATTTATTAAATCTAATGCACAAACTTTAATATCTCCACTTTTCAATCTTAATAGATTTATATTTTAAGCACATGAAATTTAGAATCTTCTAATAATTTTTAATATGTTTTCCACTTTTAAATTTTATTTTCCAAAACTTAATTGCTAAAATATTTATTAGCTTTAATAATAATATTATTTAGTCATTTATTTAAAAATGAGCTCCAAATATATTATTATTAAAATAAATATTGTCACATTCCAAATTTAAACTTTTAACTTTTTATTTTCAAATTTAATTATTTTATTTAATTAATTTTCCAATTAATTAAATAAAATCAAATATTAAAATATCATATTAATTTTTTATTAAATTAAACCATTAATTAAATCTTTTAATTAGGCTTAATTAATAGAAAATACTCCAAAGACTCACAAGGTAAAAATATGAAACCCATCATAGCCAAAATACATACAAAATCAAACCAAGGGTTAATATCGCGAATTACGTTATCCAACGTATTCCAAGGGTACTCAACTCAGGTACTTGTCTTAATTTTCCAATTAGAACAAATGGCTTGAAGGGTTGGGATTTGGACTTGAGAATTTATCTCCCCTCTCTTATCATTGAGATAGTGTGATAGGGTACGCTCATCCTGACAATTCAGGGAAGTCGATACCCGGTACCTGCAACCTGCATAAAAATCATGCATGTACAAGCAAAAATATACTAAACTAAACAGGCAATGGCAGGAAGTGGTGCATCATGTAGATCTCGACTAGCAGGTGACTACGACTCCCTTCCTTAACCACATCAGACACACCACACAAAAGCAAACACGCAAAGAAAACACACACACCATACACATGCAAGTATGGGGTAAGTATCCATAAGAAAACACATATGATAATAAATCATCTTACTAATCATCATTAATAACTGAAAGCAATGTAATAATCATCATCAATAATTGCGAACGCTAAAATAATCATCATACATACATGAAATGTAAAGTACCAAGTAATCTCATCATATTTCAATTGAATTCATAGCACAATATCTGATAGTCTTAAAACAATGCTACTAACCATCAACATAACACTAGCCCTAAAAGAGTTCAGCAACGATAACAAAATGTGAACTAGGAGCAGGCACTACATCCACCCCCCCTTGGGATTAGGCTTACTCCTGGAAGCCTACAAGAATGAGAAACTAAGATACTCACTATGTGGGTCCCATTGAACCCTTTTCCTTGGTAGGGAAATATGATTCCACTGAGAACACTACAATACATTTAGAGCAATATGATTCTGGTTTAATGGTAAATCGAAAACCATATCGATCCAACATCCATTCTTTTAACAACTACTGAAATAGATCCCCTAATACATTCTAAACAAGAGCAACTTAATGCTTGCAAAGATAAACAATGGCATACTACCTTAAAACATAGATAGAATGATACATGTTTTACAACTAGAATGAGTTTCAATTGTCAGTTTTGCCCATGTTTAGGTTTAAGTAAAATTTTCAATTTGAAAGCTAAGTGTTGAAGTATGAAAAATATGCAAGTAACAATTTAAGTTCTATTTCAGTCCACCTAGTTTCAAGTTTTCAGTTAGAAAGAGATACACATAATAGTTCAAAGTTTTCATTTTGTTCAACTAATTAACAACTAGTGACATTCCAATATACCCAGAGCTCCCAATGTTGAAACTCAGGCTCTAATACCAAATGTAATGCCCCGTCAAGGGATCTAAAGAATTTCACTAAGTTTACCAAACAATTTTTTTTTTTTAAACATGAAAGTAAAACCATTCATAACATTCATAGAAGCAATAGTGACAATTTGAATAAAAGTAAACATAACATACATAACAAGTTACATTCTTTAAAGATCCCTTAACGTTGAATCACATCTAAATTAACCATTCATCTAACATGTTCTTAACTATATACAAGTATCCTTTTTGTAATTACATTTTATTTTACTCAATCATCTGTTGTACACGTTACAAGGTATGAAAGAATAAACATCCATGTAAATAAAGTACATCATCATCCAATATTAATCCATGATGCAATTAAAGTAAATGAAACCACATGTCATACATGATACATCATCACAAAAGATATAAACATCCATCTTAAAAGACAACCATATATCACAAACATAAGTAACTAAGTGCACGGTTCCTTCCAACCGTCAATAGCATCATTAGACCATCGTGGATCCTAGCCATCCCTCCGTGCGTAACATTCCAAAGCACCAAAGAGATCATCGGTATTAACATAGTAGGAATGTCACTCCTAAAAATATCCTACTAACATGCAAAGTAAAGCATAAGATATCATCATTTAACATATGCAAATCATCAATACAAGAAACATACCAATAAATACATCCATCATAGGGTATACCATCTATCATATTGATCCAAGAACATAATGAAGATAAATACCAACCAAGAATGCTCCAGCCATGGTGTCTATGGACGGATCTCAAATGATAAGAGTGGAAAAATGCTACCACCCGACCACGTGGAACCTAAGTGGTCCACTCCCACCGTGCTGAGGAGATAATCTCAAGTCCCAAATAGGTTAACCAAACCACAAAGCATAAAGCTCTATAAGTCCAGGAATCCTAAAAGTATACTAACTCAAAAGTTCCATCACACAAAACTGACATCTAATTCTCAGAGACACACAATGACATGTAAGAAACCTAATTTGCAAGCAGAAAAGTGTCATCGCATTTATCATGTACAAATTATCCTGGCAGTTAGCTAAACTCCACGGGTCCATACTGATCTCATGCGGCCACTAGTATCCTCTCATACTGACGAGGCATACTACGAAATGCAAGGTCGCAACCATGCATTCTCACTACTCTCATCCTAGCCTATACAAGCACTCAAGGCATGGGTGAGAACATCAACAATTATCTTTTTAAGTTCATTTAATCCCCATTTATTGTGTAAATGTTATCACTTATTAACCAAACTTACAATGAGTTACCCTAGCAGCCACTTAGGGCCTCAGCCCCCATTGCAAGCCACTTCTCGACACTACAAGTAGATAACATACCCTAAGCTCATGGAATCATAAAATCACCACAGTCCTGTACAAGCGACTGTAAAGAAAATCCAAAAGATAATCCATAAAAAGAATCATTAAATATCCACAATATAAGCATCAAATATCCATAATAAAAATCATCAAATCTCCAAGATAAGAATCATCAAATCTCCATGAGCATCTGAAAAAGCATCCATAGAAAATCATCACCACAACAGTTCTCTATTGGCAACTGAAGGCATCACTGATAATTATAAGTATCCATAATTGGTTCTCAATAACCAAAATATATCTCAAAATAAATCATCATATCCATTGGTTCTCAAAAAGCAACCAAGAATATCTCAAAATCATACTGATCAAAGACTCCAAAATGGTTGAGTCAAACATGTCACAACATGACATCATCAAGAAATAAATCAATATTTTAGTCCCATCATGGCGACTAGAAAGTAATCCAAGGATAACTGATCGATGACTCAAAAATGATTAGCTTAAGTGTCTCAGACACATACATCTCAGCTTCACACATGAAGACTGGTGAACAATAACAATCAGTAAATACAAATATTTCATAGAGCATACGATCACATAACCATGGTTGGGCTTATAAAGATCGAGACCAAATAAGATCAACATACCATCACATCTCATAACCCCTGAGCCTCTGGTAACAACCTAAGACTGGTCAACACTAGTCAACCCAAAAACCCAAAACAAGAAGCACAGAGAATACACGATGCAAACACATGTTTTGGTTTACTAAATTCACATAGTTGAATAATGTGTAGGGGTTTCCAATTTTCTGTTTGCAAGTATACTTTTAAGTGTATTGGATTTACCATTTGACCTACACGTCATCCCATTTGTTTTCTCGATTGCATTATCCTTCCATTATAATATTCTAAGAATAACTTAAGGATAAATATTCACCAAAATAATCATCATTGACCTTTAATTAAATTGTTCTCTATATTTAACCATGATCCATATTCTAATTGATTAACTCTCCTTTAATGTTACTTCAACTTTTCAACATAATCAAGGATCATTATTCATTTATAAGAGAATCAATTATCAATCTTCGAATAAGAAGAATATAACTTTATTAAAGTGATCAATTAAGATACGAACACAATCCATGATCCACTTAACATTTTAATGGTTAAAACTCAATTAAGTATCTCTAACACTTAAGCCTCTTAATTATAATCATTATTAAATTGCCACTAATAACCGTTAAAATATCTAAGTCATTATTCAAGTTATTAGAATAAGACTTATCAACTTCGATATAGATAATCTAGAATCTCATTAAAAGGATTATATCAATTAAATCTCTATTACATAACTTAATTATTAATTAAATCTAATTAACTCTCATTGATAATCATAGCAACGTTCCAATTAATAACTAACTAGAATTCTGTAAGATAAAAGTCAACTATAATCCAA
Organism: Cupressus sempervirens; assembly: GCA_028749045.1. NCBI lineage: Eukaryota > Viridiplantae > Streptophyta > Pinopsida > Cupressales > Cupressaceae > Cupressus > Cupressus sempervirens. The sequence continues at coordinate 670,517,144 of CM053783.1, read as the reverse complement.
TGCTCAAATGATCATATTAATAATTCAATAATAATAACTTGTTAATATTTAATAACAAGCTATATTCAAAATCTTAATAATAATTCTGTAATAACCACATTCGTCATTCTTATATGAATACTGATGTTTCCTTAATTAATCTGTATTATCCATAATCATTTAGATCATTACTCTATTATTTATTAATAATTTGCTAGACCCAACAAACATTAATAAATAATAAACTCAACAAGACTATAAATAATCGATCTAGAGAATCCCTCCATAAACTTCATTAGTTAATACTTTACTGACTCTTATCACCATTAAGGTGTATTGATGGGTTATTTAATAATTCAAATGTATTAACCAATAATATAATAAATTAATCTTATTCCAATATCATTTAGAGTCTCTAAATTAAATCAACATAATATAAATTATCATCAATTAAAAGTCAACCATTAGACTCCATTTTCTAATTGATCTAATAATATTTTGTCTATATAAACATTGTTTGAAAAGATCCCTATCACAAACCAATAAGACTTATTGTAGATTTTAACATGAATAATCTCCAAATTCTTAACATTATCATCTTCATTTAACAACTCTAAATTATTTAATATATACTAAATAGTATTTAATATACATTAAATAAATACCGAGAGACAACCATTCTCTAATCCCTTAATATTCAAATGAATTCTATATCTCCATTATTTCATTTTAAAACTTCTTATTATCTTAATTAGACTAATTATAATTAATTTAAAACCATATTATTTATTAATTTCTACAAATTTAATCAACATATTATATAATAATACATAATAATTATTATTATCAATTTATATAATAATTACTATTATATACTATTAATATATAATACTTAATAAATTGGTACCTGCAGTACCGTACTCTGTGACTGTCATCGCTACTGACAAAAATATCATCAAAATTTTAAAAAAATGCATATAATGCTGACGCCCCCTTTTAAGGGAAGCCATGCGGACAGGTCGTGGCCGCAGTCGGCCCTGCGACTGCAGTCACAGGTACGACTATGCCAGTACTGCTGCCGCTCATATAAATAAAGGGGGGTGGGGAAGGTTAAAACCCCCGCCCTCCCAAAATATCATATATGTATATTATGTTAAAAATGCATAACATTTTTTTTCAAATACGTTTTCATGTGATTCGATTTACAATAAAGTTTCGACTGTGATTTAACTATTTGATTTGTCAATATATATATATATATATATATATATATATATATATATATATATATATATATATATATATATATATATATATATATATATATATATATATATATATATATATATTTGGATGTGTATATATCTATATATATATGTGTGTGCATATATCTATATGTGTGTGTGTGTGTGTGTGTGTGTGTGTGTGTGTGTGTATACACATGCAGAGTTTTATGCTACAGTATTAACATATATATGTGTATATATATATAAATGTGTGTGTGTGTGTGTGTGTGTGTGTGTGTTTTCAGATTTGAAAAGATAAATAAATATGTATAGAACATATGCAAAATTTTAAAGGACTTCCAAACTTAAGAATATTTGTTCTCTAAATTTATCCAATAATTCATCCAATAGGTTTAATTATAAATTCTGAAATCATCATTTCTCAAATTTGATTCTAATTCGAACCCAAACTCGATTCAAATTTAATTTCTCCTTAATTGGATCTAGGGTTTTTCTATTGTTTTCTTCTCAACCAATAAAATATCTAGATTCCAATTTAATTGTAGATTCAATCACAAAGAGTATTCAGACACATATAACAAACACAATGAAGACAGGAAGAGAAATAGTGCAAAGAGAATATGTGAATATCATGAGTGCACCTGGACACTGATGCTAATCTGCCATGCCTCAGAAGTCCATAGAAAATCTCTTCCTTCTCCATCATTTGCAATTCCTCCAAGATCCAAGCCAACCGAAAACCTCCAAGTGACTAGAAGTGCTAGAAGAAGCATGTTGAAACATATGAGCATATGAGCTTCTCCAATGCATGTAAGCTTTGAAGCTTCCATTTTAGCTTTTAGCTTCCATTAAGCTTGTCCAAACACATTAGGAGAGCCTCTATTTAAAGGCCTCTAAGATGCATCTATAGTATCTCTAGAAACAACTAGAAGATAAGCATGACAACCAAGCATGGGTCTTCTCCAACCTTCTAGATGAGTCTTAAGGTTGTAGACACCATGTGCTCAAATAAAATGCTAACTCCTAAGTGTAAACAACTTAGTGCATTCTTAGAGTGCAAACCCCTGTGTTGTCTACATGACAACTCCCGAGAATTTGCCAACTCCTCTGTGAGCAAACATTAAAATAATGCACATTAATTAATATAATATTTAATTTACTCTTTCCAATTTAATTTATTTATTTATTAAATCTCATGCACAAACTTTAATATCTCCACTTTTCAATCTTAATATATTTATATTTTAAGCACATGAAATTTAGAATCTTTTAATAATTTTTAATATATTTTCCACTTTTAAATTTCATTTTCTAAAACTTAATTGCTAAAATATTTATTAGCTTTAATAATAATATTATTTAGTCATTTATTTAAAAATGAGCTCCAAATATATTATTATTAAAATAAATATTGTCACATTCCAAATTTAAAATTTTAACTTTTTATTTTCAACTTTAATTATTTTATTTAATTAATTTCCCAATTAATTAAATAAAATAAATATTAAAATATTATATTAATTTTTCATTAAATTAAACCATTAATTAAATATTTTAATTAGGATTAATTAATAGAAAATACTCCAAAGACTCACAAGGTAAAAATATGAAACCCATCATAGCCAAAATACATACAAAATCAAACCAAGGGTTAATATCATGAATTATGTTATCCAACGTATTTGAAGGGTACTCAACTCAGGTACTTGTCCTAATTTTCCAATTAGAACAAATGGCTTAAAAGGTTGGGATTTGGACTTGAGAATTTATCTCCCCTCTCTTATCATTGAGATAGTGTGATAGGGTACGCTCATCCTGGCAATTCAGGGAAGTCGATACCCGGTACCTGCAACCTGCATAAAAACCATGCATGTAAAAGCACAATATACTAAACTAAACAGGCAATGGCAAGAAGTGGTGCATCGTGTAGATCTCGACTAGTAGGTGACTATGACTCCCTTCCCTAACCACATCAGACGCACCATACAAAAGCAAACACGCAAAGCAAACACACACACCATACACATGCAAGTATGGGGTAAGTATCCATAAGAAAACACATATGATAATAAATCATCTTACTAATCATCATTAATAACTGAAAGCAATGTAATAATCATCATCAATAATTGCGAACACTAAAAAAGTCATCATACATACATGAAATGTAAAGTAACAAGTAATCTCATCATATTTCAATTGAATTCATAGCACAATATCTGATAGTCTTAAAACAATGTTGCTAACCATCAACATAACACTAGCCCTAAAAGAGTTCAGCAATGATAACAAAATGCGAACCAGGGGCAGGCACTACAATTCAAATTGAAATTTAGAAATAATTTCAATAGATAATAAGTTATAACCAAATTTTCATGTTCAAGATAATGACAAAATCAAAACTAAACAGATTGAAGATTCGATCAACTAATCAAATTTTGAATCATAAGGATTTGAAGAAAATCTACATTCTCATCATCACCTCCAACTACTGCAACTTTAAGATCATTTGAACCAAAAACGGTTCCACTTGTGCTAGATGCATCATGTGTCATGGTATCGTCATCTTCATCTAATAAGCTCATGAAGCATTGCACTCAAATTCGCACACTAAGGGGTTACATCCCAAAGCTTGGCTACCCCTTCCTTATATTGATCATTCTTACATGACAAGAGGCACAAATTGGTGTGGACATAGACCAAGTCCTCAACTTTCTTGGAGCCCAACTGATTGCGCTTCACTGAATGGATATAGGAGCATATACTATAATTTCTTTCAACAGCCTAGATAGTGTTGACAAGACATACATATGAAAAGAAAATTAGAGATTGTTGAACACTAAATTCTAGAATGCAAGTGGTAGACATAAGAAAAAAAAAAACTTACTTGTCATAGGATATTGATTGGATAAAGGTAGATTATTAAAAGGTTTACCATACATGTACCACCATGTGATAGCTCCCATTTTATTTTGGTTCGTTATTGCATATGTAGAATGCTTGAGTCCCAAAGAAAATAGTCTAAATTATAGCCTCAACTTTTCATGCATTTCTTCATCTTGGAAGATTCTTGTAAAAGATTTATAACACCCATTAGCAACCTCTTCATCCACATATGTTGCAATTCTATCTGGCATAGCAAGTACTTCCTCTCTATAGTACCTCAAAGATAAGGCATATGCAAGGAGGTGCAATATGGCAAGCATCTTCTCTCAACAATGATGGATGATTGCTTCCACCTTATTGCATAAGGCTTCACATTTTGCAGGGTCAATCTCTTATTTTTTCTATGGACTCCACATAACCTAGTCCATGGATTTCATGAGGTGTCCTTGGTGCATTCATTTTTTCATTGATAAATCTCATAGCCTCTTTAGTTTTGTTCAACCTCTCAACAAATTCTTTTCCAACTTTCAACTCTTTCATCAACTTTCGTTCTCATATTTCATATTTGTAATCTCTAGCTTCTTTCTTTAAATCTCATGATTTGCACTTAGTAACTAATTGATCATGTCAAACTGATTGTGGGCTAGCTTATGTCATCAAAGCCATACATTTTAAGGATTTTCATCATAAAAAACCAATTGAATCTATAATAGGCTTTCATCGTATCGAGTTTTATTGGGAAGACTTATTCTCTCTAATTGAATGCAAAACTTCATGTGCAACTGGAATCCCTTCCCTTATTCCCTTACTTGGAACAAAGCCACCCTATTTGGATGAAATTATTCTCAAGTGAATAAGATGCATTCACATGTAAATAGATTTGGTAAAGATTGTATATATAATGTCACATAGTGAAATTGACCTAAAATTGGCATATGTTTAAGGGTCACATGCTTTAGGAATAATGGTTATATTTGTAGTATTAAAATTTCTAAGCATAGTCATATTACTTTAAGATTATTCCATTGCTAATAAGAGATCCCAACCAATAACATTCAAACATTTTTCAAAGAAAGAGTTGTAAATCAATCAAGCCCTGAAGCCTTATCTGGTGGTAATGAAAATACTACCTTGTGAACTTCCTAAAGAGTAAATGGAGCCAAAAAAAGCCTCATTATCTTTGGGTGAAATCAACAAAGGAATGGAATCCAAAAGTTATTGTTCATGGGGACTACTAGGTTGATTTGATGATGGCCAATCAAAGATATTTTAAAATAAATTAACCCCTTAAAACTAAATACCATGTGCACCAATAATTATATTACCTGTAGATGCATCTTTAATACTAAAAATCGTATTGAGAGTCCTTATCTATTTTGCAGAAGAATGAAAAAACTTTGTATTTCTATCACCCTTCTTCAACCGTATCTCTCTTGATTTATATCTCCAGTATTCCTCCTCTCTATCACATAACTCTTCTTATTCTTCTTGTAACTCATTTCTCCCAGAAAATGTAGAGGAATCCAACCAAAATTTTATAATATGTTCACTAATTTGTTCCAGCTCCTTTTGTATGGAATCATTTTGATGGAAAATATTTTTGAAAACTTTTGGGTTCTATTCCTTAATATTTATTTTAACAAATTATATTCTTTTTATGATAATCAAACATATTGGTCCCTTTTTGAGGATGAACCCTAACCCACCATTGCCTAAGCAAAGGGAGAAAGTAGGGATGTCTAAACCGCACTTTTTCAAATTTGAAGGAAGGCCTATGTTGAGGAATGGGAGACTGCTAAATTTTATCAACAAGTAACTGAATAGGAAAATGGTCAGAGCTTGAAAATGACAAAAAGTTGACAAGATTAAGAATCCTTGATTTTTCCATTCTTGATTAACAAGACACCTATCGAATATTTTAGCAATTTATAGGAAAATCATTCCCTCTATTGATTAATGGAAAAAATACCATTATCTAGAAAAGTATCTTGCAAATCACTATCGGTGATGAAGGAAGAAAAATCTTCCGTAACTTTTATTGTTGGCATAATACCACCCTTATTCTTTGTCATTAATTTAATCGATTAAAATTTCCCCCTAAAATGATTTTATGAGCACCAATTGAATCTGATTAGTAAGACATTCCTATAAAATATGTTTCTCATTAGTAGATGAAGGTGTTAGAATATATAGTCCACCAATATAACTGAGAGTGGGGGTGAGTGAATCGGTTATCTAACTAATGGGGTGGATGAATCAGCTATCTAACTAATATCACAAATATCAACCTTATTAAACTTTAACCATATGAGCAATATAATCAAAAACCACAACAAGATACTCATACAAAATAACACTAGATAGGGAAAACCTTGATCAAAGGGAAAACCCCGGTGTGGATGGTACCCACAAGATGATGTAATAATATAAATGTTCCTTGTTAGATGATGGACCATGTTAAGATTCCATGAATACATTTGGTAATATGAGTCCCTATTAAGAGATTCTAACCCTGTTAGGAGTTGTAGAAGACAGTTTGACCCACTTCCCAAATAGCTTCAAGGATAAGACCAATGAACCCACTATCCAAATGATCTTTGTATTATTCCTTTCAAAATAATAGAATTGTATTATACTTCCTTTCTCTTCTTTTTTCCTATCAACTGGACCTTCCTTTTGATCTTGTAACTAGATCATAAATCTCGCATCCAATAATCCCTTGAATCACTTACTCTCATTCCTCAATTATTCTTCTCCTTTTCGCACTTCCTTGATTACTTTGCATGCTATAATCTTATTCCATACTATTACAAACAAGGAAAACATATTTCCTTTATACCATATCTTCAATATAATTCCATGAGTCATCCTAGAGGCTTTCCTAAATAATTATAATAAGATAATTAATTACTTACAATTACAATAGCATTGTTGGCTCATGGTCTATACAAATCCTTACACGTGTGATACTAGGGCTTGCACACTTGTTGACATCATCAACACACCATCCTCTATCACTACCTGATTGCACATATTTTTACTGCATCTCAGGTGTAATTTAGAAAACAAACATTAGGAACTACTTTCTTAATACCCTGTATCTAAACTGCTCTCTGTAAATTAGGTAGAACTTTCTTACATCTTCGACTTAGACTCTGTGCACTTGACCATGTCATCAGGACATAGTGTAGAACATGTCTATGACTACACATTACTAGAAAATCAAACTATTTTTCGTACAACTAAGATCTTTGTCTGCTACTAAGTTAGTCTTTACAGAAACCATGCTATGTTGACATCAATGACAAACACAATCATGAATGCAAAATGTCAATACTCTCCAATGCTCAAGATACTCCCCCAATGTAGAATCATTGACATCATGCTAACAATCTCCCCCTTTAGCATTAATGGCAACATAGATGAAAAATATCTAAGTTCTAAGAATACCAAATAGAAATTTGTTGTTGTTGTAATCTTCTTAAATCCTCTTCATCAAACAAGTCTGAAATCCTCTGCATTCTAGGACCGATATCAGTTGTCCACATGTTAAATAATTCTCAACACAACATGTGCATACTTACATTTCCTTACATTTCTTTTGACAACAATTATTTACTTCACACTAAAAAATTCACAATACATCAGGTGCATATTCCTACTTCCTTATGTGAGTCTTTCTAAATCTCCCTAAAGAGATATCTTTAAATATAACTTAGGAGATGTTCTCCCCCATAATTTAGGAGATGTCTTTCATGCATATTGTCCTCCATTGGCATCAATGTCAAAGGCCTCAATGTTTCAACGTGGCATGTTACATGCCAATTGCTAATATGATGCTCCAAGTCTTCAACCATCTCAAGTGTCCAAAGATACTATTCAATACCAAGAGTCCTCGGTAACTCAGCTCATCACAAATACTCCCCCATATAGGAAGCATCAGCATTCAATCCAGTCTAACAATAGTGCTCTGTACAACTGGAATGATGCACTTACTACATCACCTACTCAGAAGTAGGAAGGTGTATAACCCCAAGCATACTCTCAAGTACTCAAATGTATCTTTAGGCAAAGGTTTCGTAAAGATATCTACAATCTGATCTTAAGTACTCACATACTCCAATCTGATTTCCTTTTTTGTTTCTTTCTCTCTCGACACATGATACTTATTAGACATATGCTTAGTCTTAGAATGAGATACATGATTCTTATACATACTCATTGTACTTGTGTTATCATAGTAAATGATAACAGGTTCTTCAAAATCAATTCTAATATCCTTCAATATTTTCTTCGTGCACATAACTTGATTATAGTCATTTATTGTTGCAACATACTTTGCCTCAGCAGTACTCTATGAAATACAATCTTTCTTCTTACTTAACCAAGAAACCAATCTTCCTCCAAGAAAGGATACTCCACCACTGGTGCTCTTTCTATCATCCTTATTGCCCATCCAATCTACATCAGTATATGCACATAGATTGCAATCACTTGATCTATCATACCAAATTCCATAGTTAGATGTTCCTTTCAAATATCTGAATATTCTCTTTACTGCTACAAAATGATACTCCTTAGGATTGACTTGAAATCTAGCTACAATCCCAACAGCATTGCTATATATGGTCTGGTGTGAGTCAAATATTGCAAACCTCCAATCATGGATATGTACTTCTTCTCTATTGCCAAGCATCTCATCTTTTTTGGATAACTTGTGACTAGTTATCATAGGTGTACCAACATGTTTAAAACTTTCCAATCCAAACCTTTTCAACAAATATTTCAAGTACTTAGCTTGTGAAATGAAAATACCATCCCCATTTTGCACAATCTACAATCCTAGGAAAAACTTCATTTCTCCTATCATGCTCATTTCAAACTCATTATTCATCTCTTCAACAAACTTATCACTTGCTTCATCATTACCTCCAAATATGATGGCATCAGAAAATATTATTATTATCAGCAAACCATTTTCAACTTCTTTCAAATACAAGTTGATGTTTGTCATACCTTTAGCAAATCCAAGCTTTGCCAAATAATTGTCCAACCTTGCATACCAGGTTCTAGGTGCTTGCTTTAAACCATATAGAACTTTATTTAGTCTGCACACCATGTCTTTGTCTTTTGATAAAGGAAAACCTTTAGGCTGCTCAATAAATACCTCTTCTTCAAGCTCTCCATTTTGGAAGGTTGATTTAACATCTATCTGATAAATCTTGAACTTCTTATATGTTGCATAAGCTAAGAACATCCTTATTGCTTCCATTCTAGCTACAGGTGCATATGTCTCCTTATATTCTATGCCTTCTTGCTATGAATATCCCTTGCATACAAGTCTAGCCTTGTTCTTCACAACTTTGCCTTGCTCATTCATCTTCTTTGATATACTTATGCTAGGAGTTGTGAACTCAACTCTTTCTTTTGCTCTAGGATTAGATCTTTGCTCTTCAATCTGACTCCCATTCCGTAAACCATTGTTAGTCTCAATAATAACTTCCACATTTTCACGGTTAGCCTTTGAATCAACAATAGTTACCAAAGCTATATCTTCTTCTACTTCCTCTTTCTTAACTAATTCAAGCTCATTATCTTTATTATCACAATCATTCAAGAATCTTTGCGTACTTGCTTTAAATTCTTCATCTTCATTAGAAAGTGAACTCTTTCTAGATTTTCTTACTCTCTTAGGACATCTAGATGCATAATGACCAAACTCTTTACATGTCCAACAAACAAAAATTTCCATACCTCCTGGCTCTCTTTTCATAAGCAAATCAATGCCTTCTTAGGTCTTCATGTCTTCTTTAGATCTAGATCTATCTTTACTTATGCCTCTATTTTTTTGTATGAAACAAAAGGATTCTGGATCTGGAAACTCAATGCTCAATTCTGTACACAATTTTGATATCTCACCAAGAATCTCCATCTTCTGGGTGTCTAAATTTCCTCTATCTGACTTAGGACTATCTTTTCTTAAATGACTCACCACTGATCTCCCAAATTTGTTAAGCTTTCTCTTCAAGGACATGATACTCTGATACCAATTGTTAGAATATATAGTCCACCAGTATAACTTAGAGGGCAGGTGAATCAATTATCCAGCTAATATCACAAATATCAACCTTATTAAACTTTCACCATATGAGCAATATATTTAGAAACCACAACAAGATATTCATACACAATAACACTAGATATGTTAACTAGGGAAACCCTTGATTAAAGGGAAAACCCTGGTGGGGATGGTATCCACAACATGATGTACTAATATAAATTTTCCTTGTTAGAAGATGGACCCTATTAGGATTCTATGAATACATTTAGTACATATGAATCCCTATTAGGAGAATTTGAATCCCTATTAGGAGAGCCCAACCCTGTTAGGAGTTTTGGAAGGCAACTAGACCCACTGCCCAAACAACTTCAAGGATAAGACCAATGAACCCACTATCCAAATGATCTATGTATTATTTGTTACAGAATAATAGAATTGTATTGTACTTCCTCTTATTTTGTTCTATCAGTTGGACCTCTGCTCCTTTTGATCTTGTAATCAGATCACAAATCTGGCATCCAATAATCCCTTGGATCACTTACTCGCATTCCTCAAGTACTTATCTCCTTTTTGTACTTCCTTAATCACTTCACATGCTCCAACCGTATTCAATACTATTACAAACAAGGAAAACATATTTCCTTTATATCATATATTCAATATAATTCCTTGAGTCGGTGTTGAGGCTTCCCCATTTAATTATAATAAGATAATTAATTAATTACAATTACAATAGCACTATTGGCTCTCAATCTATACAATCTTTACACGTGTGATACTAGGGCTTGCATACTTGCTGACATCATCAATAGACCGTCCTCTATCATTGCCTAACTGTGCATCTTTTTACTAAATTTTAGATGTAATATAGCAAACAAACATCATGAACTACTTTCCCAGTACTCTGTCTCTATATTGCTCTCTATAAATCAAGTACAAATTTTGTACGTCTTCGACTTAGACTCTATGCATTTGACCACATCATCAGGACATAGTGTAGAACATGTCCACGACTGTGCATTACTAGACAATCAAACCTCATACGACTGAGATCTATGTCTGCTAGTTAGTCAATCTTTATAGAAACCATGGTATGTTGACATCAATGACAAGCACAATCATGAATGCAACATGTCAGTACTCTCCAATGGTCAGGATACTCCCCCAATGTAGTATCACTAATATTCATGCTAACAAAAGGCTCGTATAGATTTAAAAACACAAATGAGATATCAAATTATTTGTAATTAATTAGTTTCCAACCAATCCTTTTATCAAGAAGCCCTCCTATCATAGTCTTTGGGTTCCAAAGTGATGTGATTCCTCATGAAGCACCCTAGCTTAGAGTATGCATAAATTACCATTGAGACCATTTGGAAACTATTTTTTCATACGAATCTACATAAATTTTAGTTTCTTGTAATAAAAATATATTTTTTTGTGAAGATTCAAGTTGGGACTTTATTCTACACCTTTTGTCAAAGGCATTAATGCCTCTAGCATTCCATGATATGAGCCTTATTGCTCTTGAGGACACTTAGTCCTCATAACTCTTTTTGATGATCTAATTGTTTCCTTAATCGTAGCTTCCATGCCTACGTCTATTTCTTCCTTGAACTTCATGCTCTTAGTTTTCCTACCTCTTCTATTTGGAGTCTTCTTATTCATATATTGAGAGAGAGGGATTGATGAAGAGATAATGTTTTGGAGAAATCAAAATTAGAATTTTGAGGGCTCTACATAACTACTTTATTACATGAATTCTCTAGTAATTCACTATCCTTCTCGAGAGGCTCATAATTCAGATTATGAGGTATAAAATTCTCATTCTTCAAGGAATAATCTTTGATATAAGATATCAAAATCTACAACCTCCATATCATCTTGCATATGAGATTCAAAAGAAGTTGGTATAAAAGTGCCCTCCTTTTGATGCTAATACATATTATTGTTCAAGGAATCTTGCAACGGGTCATGGTTACCTAGCATCCAATTGTCCAAGTCATTGTGATTGAAAATAAGTTTAGAGGTTTTTGACATATAATCATCCCTCATGAACTCTTCATACTTTCAACTGAGAAGTAAGGTATTTGTGTTGATCTTAAGATTGAAGGAGTTTAACCTTTATCGTATGCAATTTGCAATTCATTCCCATATGCAATATTTGTCTAAAAGACAGAATCCATATTTTGAAAAAAAAAAATCTACATTTACAAAGATCCATAGAGTGATCTTCACAAACCGATATAGTGTCAAGGTCTGGACCACTATAATTTGTGTTAGTCACCCAAAATGAGAAAATGGCATCTACCATTTTGGCATATTGTACCTTTACCTCCTATCTCCATAAGCCCCACTTAGAAGATATTGACAAAGATGCCAAGCAAGTATGATGACTCTCATCAATATACAAACTCTAACTAGCAAATGAGAATTTTCAAACGAAATGATGTCATGTTTCGCAAAAATGCCCATTTTGTTCGCCAAGATCTCTATGATAACCAGATCTCTATATTCTAATGGAAGGGTCAACAAAGATATCCAAAGAGGCATATATCCACACATCAGGGGATCTAGTTCAAAGTTAGGAACGTATGACAAGGTAATAATCCCATACCCTAAACAAAACCAACCCTTAAACTAGTTAATTGAATCTCTTAAACTTTTTGAAGTGAACTGAACAATTAGGAAAGAGGGATTAGATTTTATTTTATTTTAATACCTCATTAATACCCTTTTAGTTCTCCAAACCCAAGATCTGATTTGATGGTCTTGTACCCCCTCGCCATCAATCTTACAGATTAATGCCACAATATTGAGCAAGGAAATATGTGATTCTAAAAGATCTTTAGGCAATGCGACATCCAACTGCCCTTTCTTCCTTATGAGATTCTTGGATCTTGAAAGTTCATTCCCCTATCTTTGCTACAAGTTCTTGGAAAGCACATCAATTTTGCCTCCATTCTACACTTCCTTCACTCTCCATACCTTCATGGTCTTCTGGTTAGCTTGAGATTCAACATTGTGGTCTATCCCTATATTGAATGGTTTAAAGAGAGATCTAAGAGTATTTTTTGGCAAAGGTTTTGAACCTACCCTAGCCTCAACTATTTTTTAACTTTGCCCTATCTCAAATGTGGAATCCTCAAACCCTTTGAACTTCCTTCACTCTGCATACCTTCTTTGTCTTCTAGTTAGCTTGTGATTTAACATTGTGGTCTTTCCCTATATTGAACGGTTTAAAGAGAGATCTAGGAGTATATTTTGGCAAAGGTTTTGAACCTACCCTAGCCTCCACTATTTTTGAACTTTCCCCTATCTCAAATGTAGATTCCCCAAGCCCTCTAAACTTGACATGATTTCCTTTAGAGCACCTCAACCTATTATCCTCATTATTTGATTCCTCTCCACATATATTAAATGCCTTATGTTGACACACGTGACAATTTTTTTGGCCCAATCTAGAATGGGGGTTTACAAAAAAGGGTTTTGCTAGTTGAACAATAACTCATCCACAGAAAATATTCTTGCATCTATCCTTTTGAAGCAAATATGTGGTGTCAACCCTACCATATCTACCACCATTAATAATCTTCATTGCTAATTGGTAGGTTTGAAATCAAAATCTCACCTTCACTACCTCACTAATGCTAGCCTATGTAGTCCTAATAAATATTTTTTATAATTTTATAAATTAATATATTTTGTAAAAATTAAAAAGTAACATTGGTGTATTATTTTCACATGGTTGTGTACTTTTAAAACATGCAAGAATTATTTATTTAATTTTTTTAAATGCATATAGAGATATAAAATTTTACATGCACACATATATTCTTAAGATAAAGACTAGCATATTTCAATTAAAGGGCACACACTTTGTTAATATATATCCATATACATACATATTTTTATTTTTAAAAAAACTTTTTTTTATTTATAAAATTAGGTTTTCTTTCAAAGAGAAATTTCTATAATTCAAAAGAAGCCAAATTTTTAAAAGCAACCCTAAAGTTGAGAAGTTTCTAAAATAAAACTCAAAGCCTAATTTTCCTTCCCTAAAAACCTAAATTGTAGGATGTCTTTTCTTAACAAAAGTCTTAGATTCACACATGCAAAGATCAAACCCTCAAAGATGAAAATCTACTCAAAGTTTTTCACAAGTTTCTCAAACAAAAATTGATTACCTATATTTCCATAAGTAAGACAATCAACAATTATACATAAATATTCAAACATGAAGAAGATAATATTTTCAATTAAAACTTCTAAAGTTCAAATCTCTACCTCAAAACCATGAAACAATTTTAAAATAAAAGAGAACAAATTTTAAACTCAAAGCAGCATCAAATTATTATTTTCTTCTAAAAATCTAAAAAGTCTCACCAATTAATAAAGGGATCCCCTAAACTAATAAACCCATATAATCCAAGAAGATACCAAAACCTAAAGATAGGAAAAAAAACCCTAAGAAGTCAAACTACTTTTCAAAATTAATAAGTGTCTTGATTTGATGTTCAACCTAACTAAAGTTTGAACAATTAATCTCTTGATTTGAGTTCAACTCTATTTTTATACAAAACTTATGCATTTAAAAGAGCAAATAAATTGCATAATTTATATTTTAATTAAATTGATAGTTTTAGCATAATTAAACATGCAACTTGGAATTACAAGTGAATGTCAAAGTTTACTTAATTCAATTACATGTTTTTAGTTCAATTTCTAATTTTAATATTAATTAAAAAATTAATTAAATCAAATAATAAATATAAGTATTTCATTAATACTTTATAATTAAATATCCTCATAGTTATATCTTTCACATTTTAAAAGTTTTAATTCATTAATCTTTATTATTAACCTTCAATTAATACTTTTAATAAATCTTTTTTGACATCACGCATTTACCTTCATGTATGCATAGTAAAAATTGACCAAACCAAAATACCGAAAAAAAAATGGAACAACCATAAGCATGCTCAAACAAGGGTTCAAGAATTCACATTGCTTTGAAGAATTCAAGTTCGGTAATCAATCAAATACATGCCCAATATTTTAGGACAAATGATAACTTAGACTTGAATGTCATCTTCTCTCTTACTATTCAGATAATCTAATTATAACATACACTATTAAGATAATCTAATTATAACATACAATGGTGAGAATTGGTACATCGTATAGATCTCACAAGTGACTACGACATTGTCCCTCAATCATATCACGTATTAAACCAAAATTGTAAAACACGTCATTCATAAACATGCAAGTATGAGGCCAATTACATTTGTACATTCCTGTGCGCATATTGTGTGCGTACGTGAAGCTCTTAAACTATTCTAAACTCTATTGCTACTTTTAGATGCTTACAATGTTGAACACTTGATTCTTTGCAGGAATTAACAATCAGTTTACTCTTCAAACTGTTTCTTTCTAAAAGCAAAGATTTATAGTTATTGGAAAAGCAAGGATGTGCTAGTTGTTTATTCTTGAAACCATTACTTTACGAAGGTAATTAGATGATAACAGAAGTATCCCAATTTGTCCTGATAACAGAACTATCCCAATTTGTCCCCACATTTTAGTTGGGCTTTATCACACTTGAAAGTTTGCCTTTACAATTAAGGAAAGCTAATTTAAAAGAGATTTATAATTTACGAGAAGCAATAGAAAGCAGCAAGCACCGCCACAACTTATATAGAGACAAAAGCCTTAAATTTAAACAATTCTTGAAATCCTAATATTAATTTTGATTGAACGAAATCCGATCACTTGATATTTCTATATAAAAGATTATATGATTATCCATCAATCTATGTGTTTATAATGGTGGTTTGTTTTACTGAAGTGTTTGGCCTATTAAATGTAATTTTCTTCCTAATCTACAAAGCTCTAAAGTAAATTTGATAATAGAGAGTTAAATTATGCTCAAAATTTAAATGATTTACTAATGAGCAAAGGTTGGTTAGATATGCCAAAGGCAGACACCTTAAATAAACAAAAGGCCGAAGCATAAAAGTAGCTCTGTTGTAGTTCGTATAACAATTAAACCCAATGATCGTTATATAAAGAATAACGTGCTGAGAGCATATTAAATAATTAATCTTTTATGAATGACCCACATAGGTCAAAGAGATAAAACTTGAAAGGTGCAGCAAATTATCATAGCTAAGCTGGACTGTAGAAATATTACTATCAGAAACAAAGCATTAAAATACTTCACACCATACTTGGATGTATTGGCAATTACTGACATTTTCTATTGAAACTCGAAACCCATCTTTTCAAGGGTGTGGTTGCAATTATTACATCATCATGAAATGAATACCCAAAGCATGATTTTTTTGGCCTAATTTGATGACACTATCTGAAATTGGAACTTGAAGGTCATCAAAATCTATATCTCTTGCTCTAAGCTGTTATCCTCTGCTTCTGCTAAGATACACTCATGCGAAGAACTGGCACAAAACAAAATGACTTGAACAGGTGACCACCCTGGTCCAAGCTCTTTAGATAGCAATATGACAAAATTGTGAGAAATTTGACAACAGAAAAAAAAAATTTGAAATTCAATAAAACATGATCCTGGGCCTTAAATGCCTAAAATGGTTCTTATTTGATCAGGAGAATGCCTGAGCATGGCCTTTGGTTCTTGATAACCATTCTCAGGGTTGAGGACTGCATTGTACACAAGTTCATAAGCTTCTGCCAGTGCCCTTGCAACTCGGCTGCCAACCTCAGTTCGCAATTGAGGAACTTGCAGTTGCTCAAACTCTGGAAGGGACCCTTCACTACCAGCTACAAAATTAAAGAAACTTTTAAGAGATTCAGAAATTGAGGTGAGTGACATCTCCTCTATCTCTGCAAGTGGCTTGCTCATATCTTCCTCTTTCGAGACTATCTCTGACTGTGAACTCTTCTCTAAATAATCCCGTATATAAGAAACCTTTTTTGTCATACCACAGCTATCAAGAATTGCTACAACCTCTTTATCTACAAGAATACTAATGTGCTTTTCTATAGCAACTCCAAGGCCTTGTACAAACTTGGCAGCAATCTCATGTCCCATCAATGGTTGTCTAATAGCTGACAGGCAATTGACAAGGAAAATTTTACGCAAAGATTCAACACTCTGCAAAATAGAACGCCACTTTTGACAGCTTATCTCAATGCAAAACACTCGCAACAGTAGCAAAATATATGGTTCAAAATTCAAATACACAACATGCAGTGATAATCTTTGGAACTTACCAGTGAAGCAGGTGCTGAAACAGTGTTGCTTAGTATTGCTTCCATGGATGACGATGGCCTGTGGCTTAACTTATGTATTGAATCAAAACCAGAGCTATTTCTGCGGGATGATAGTGTCAGACCTTTAGATTTATAAGCTTCTGCAGCTTGCTCACACATCTGCCCAATTGCATTAAACCACGAGTTTTAGTTCTTTCAAACAAGAAAAGAATTGATAATTACTGAGATTATTAGGACATGCACTAAGAATATTCAGACAATTCATGTTAGGTAATGAGCATCACTTAACAACCACAGCAGCTAATCTCTTATCTACATACATTGGAAGTGACAACTTGAAGCACATATTTTAGCAGATAGTCTCACTTTACATAGTAAACCACCTAGGCTGAGGGGGTACCTTAGAAGAAAGGTAATCTATTCCACCCACACTCTCAAGGATCATCTCAACATTCAATTAATGCAGGACAAGGAGGCATAATGGTGTAGATATAGAATCTTGCCTGTTACCATGCCTCTATTGTCCACATCATTAGCATGCACAAATGTTTGCAAAACAAATAAGGCCAATTCTTCTATGTGTACATCATGAAAAGTCCATATTAGAAATTATTAAATGGAAAGGAATATGTTATGTGAAGTCTTAACTGAACCTTTTGGATAACAAAATTCTTGCACAACATAACCAATGCTGTAAAGATAATACCCATGCTCAAAAAGGCAATATTATCTTCACAGTATTGAGTTAGTTCTTGCGGACAAATCTAAGATAAGAAAGTTCGCTTGCATTCTATATTAAAATAGATTACACATGGGAATATAGAAGTGCTCGTTAGCTTCCAAATGTAATATAACTATTATCAAGAAAAGTATACATTAGAAAAATGTGAAATGTAATAAAACAATTTTCAAGAAAATATAAATTAAAAAATATCTGAGAACTCAAAGCTAGTACTAAAGTTATAGGCAGAAACAAAATATACAAAAACTTATTCTAAACAATGCAGGTGCTACCATGTTGATGACCCTGAGCTTGGCACAGGGATTAAGTACTATAACACCCTCCGAATTATGATACACAGCTTTTCTCACATGATTTGCACTTTGCTTGAAATGGCTCGAAACCAACTGAAGCATGCTATATATTGGTTCTGAATTACTAGCCTCTTGTTTTTCAAAAAACAAATCATCGTGGTCTTAACATTTTCAGTATATTCTATCCAATGCCCCTTATCAGGTAATTTTACAAATTAAGTAATATAAAGTATAAAATATGACATGTGAGATTGGTATCCCTAATTTTACAAGTCTATATACAACAGAGTCTGTGATATAGGAGTGCAGTCAAACAGAAACTACCAGAGGTGATCAGGTCAAAGGCAAATCCTGAAGTGGATGCAAACCTGCTGCTAAGAAGTTAGAAGTAGAACCATCGAAGTGTCACATGTATCTTTATTTAAGATACTTGTTTAAGTATCTGTAGTATGAATTCTTAATTATAAGTGGCTTATATAATTTAGCATCCTATATTTGGCACAGATTAATAAAGCAAGTGGAAAGAAATTTCTTTGAGTAGTATCACAATTGAATTACTACTAGAATATATTGGTAAAATGATCCTTATCTACAGAATCATGAGATCTTAGTTATTAAAAGTGCCATCACTAGAAACCCTGTTTAGCAGTACAATTGGAATCCTAATTATAGTTTGGATAAGAAAACATTTTTAGCATAGGCAAATAAAAATTCTAATTGAAGTTTGTGACTATGCAACAGTATTTTCTTACTGACTTATACAAACCAGTGAATTTTCAAGAACGCACCTGTATAACGGGATCCAACAAAGCAGATATGACTGGCTCAAAATCAAGCTTCTTTCCTGATGCTGGGACTAGCATGCTGTGGTAGGTATCAATCAACTCAAGCAATAATGAGACCCCTTCCCCAACAGCTGGGGGTGGAGAAAGATCGACTGCAACTAGAGAAGGGTATCTAAGCAGCTTGTCTCCCCGAGACTTCAGGATATCAAAAAATGTTCGTTGTGCAGCATCTTTAACATGCAATAATGTGGCAGAAAGAGCTGCTTCTTCCCCTAACAAGTCTGAGATCTGCAGATCTAGGATAAATGACGTAAGATAACTTTTAATTTTCTCTAAATCCCTTGAATTCTATCAATAAACAAAATGAAGAAAGAGCAGAATTACTCACAGTGTATGTGTAGAACTCCAAGATGTTGCTGAGTTTGTATGCCAATAAAAGACTAGGTTGGGACTGCAAAACTTGCTCGACTCTTACTTTGAATGGACGGCAAACCCCTTCAAAAATACGATCCAAAATAAAGGACATGTCTGTTTCTGGTTTGACATATATCCCATCCACATCTCTAGAAAAGCGACGAGCAGTAGGTCCAATGTTTACAGTCGCATCTGGACTAAAAAGTGCAAGTATAAGCTCTCTTTCAGATGCCAAGGCCTTCAAAATGAAAATGAGGATCATCTATCAGGTACATGGTCATATTAAAAAATTTAAAGAAAAAAACAATCTGGATAATTGACTGGAATCACTAACCTGGTGAAGCCAGCCCAGCATGTCACCAACATAGCGTAACGGATCATGTGCATGCACTTCAATAGGTCTTGGCATTCCACCAGGGCCTCCACGAGTAAGGGCACTAATGAAGCGTCTGAACAAAGCATTGTGCCGAGTATTTGCAACCTAGTTGCACAAACATTGTGATTGTACAAATCAAATTAAGATAAAGAAAACAAAAGCATTATTTTACAAATGATACATGGAATAATCTGATTGGTTTCATTTGGACTTGCTAACCTCTTCTGCACAGTACTTGAAGAGAACAGGCCTTTCTTTTAAGCAGCGAGTTGCTGTCTTTAACAAGTCAGTTACTTCAGGAGTATCATTATCCCCAAGGTTCCGGCATTCAGCTTGTACCCATCTGGAGTAAACATGAAAATGAATTAATCCAAAATCAAGAACAAAAGGGTGTAAAAAAAACTGAATGACATCCAAAACAAGGTGCAAGAAAAGTAAAACTTAATAATACCCATGTATCCTGTTTTATGAGCTTATCACTAAGAAGTTACAAATTTGCATATCAGTGCACCTAGAAACTTAGAATATTTATCATCAGGAGTTGATGAAAGTGTACTTCCAACTTGATTATTTCAAGTCAAAGTTCAATGAAGCTTAGCGTGGTAGATCATAATTCCCAGTGCCAGATATATTGAACTGGAGAAAGGCATTAGTCACAAGAATATTCATGGTTGAAAGAAGACAGTTATAACTGACTTACAAGGTGACTTTAAAAACTTCAGACTTCAAGAATCATCTTGAAAGAAATATCTGCAAAATCTAGCAAAGATCATGCTGTTTCTCCAGAAAAAAGTTCTGAACTATGAATTCTAAATTCTTCATACTCCATCATGGTAAAAATACAAAACACTATCTGTTGTGTGGTCTCTGATCTCATATCAAAAAATTGATGGTAAAATGACTATTAAACAAGAATGTACTGGAGAAGGAATGCCAACAGGCATAACTATAGCATCATTGTATACATAACAAGAATGACAGTGTTACATAATATCAGAAATAAGTAAAGTGGGAATATAAAGTTGTGTTATTCAAGGCTGAAAAACAATGCATGGAAAGTTTGAATGTAGATGCAGCTTAAATGAAATGTCTCCAACTTGATGTCAAAAGCATCTTTGTTTTAAAAGAGTGATCTGGATGACCTCAAGAATATTAAATTTTAAACATTAAATGAAAACAATGGTGTCTCCCAAAATTTGCAATCCATTAGTGTTGATGTGTGTTTTACTGTTTTATGATGCACCAAACAGTAGAATAAAAATACCGAGGTATCTTATCCTCTCTTGAACAAGGTCTCATGTAAGCTAAGATTGCGAGAAGGTCATAAAATGACTAAAAGTTTCTTTCAATGTCAAATCTTGACTATGGATAAGCTCAGTGGTTGATGTGATTTGTTGATGATCACAAGGGGCCTTACGTATATTTTCTCAGATTCAGTTTGAGTCATGTTGGAGGTGGGAGTTATCGAAAGGTTTTTCAATGAAGTACTTTTTTGAGGATTTTATAACATATGCAGAAATGAAAGCAAATAAGGGTTTAGAAGTTCTATCCTACTCCTAAGGGCAGTGATAATAAGTAGTACTTTGGTGAACAAATCCCTTAATTATTGAGCTCCAATTCACCAAGTTATACTTCAACTATACGTGAACTGGTACAATCTTCAAAGGTTATGCAAAAGATTCTCATACTATCACAAACGCCAACATGAAGAACAATATATGTGAATGATAGAAGTTGGCCATATGCATGAAAGGGGTTCAAACTAACTTTGCACAATGGTTTAGAGTCATTGAAACATCATAAGTATGAACCAAAGGAATTCTTCAAGACACCATCATATTTCCCAATGCAATCACAACACTTTATCTAAGAAACTTAATCTAAATGGGAATTTAAGAGAACAAGCAAGCACTAAAACACATCAAGTACTCATCAAACTTCAATGAAAACTTTATTGTCTCAATAGCCCATAGCAACAATCTAAAAAATCCTCCTTTTACATATGAGAAGTAAGGCCTTTTTATAGGTCCTCAAATACAATCGGTGGCTTGGATGACAACAATAACCAACAGCCTAGATAGTCCCAAATCAGCCCTACTTAGGGTTAAGGCAAAGAAAATAGAATCTATATTAATGCCAGATTGAATCCACTATTTTAGTGCGTAATAAATGCCCACTACACATGCTCACTCAAGAAGAGAGTGGGGTGCAATATACGACCACTACACACCCACTATGCATTATATGCATCTATCCTTGACTCCACTGCCTGAAGTTGTGAAATCAATTCAACATTGTCTCCAATTCTTATGTGTTGATGCTTGATGGCAATTCTTGCTCGAACTTCAGAACTGCCACTACCCTCTCTACCTTTCCTAAACTTCGCTCCCAATATGGTAATATGATTTGAGTGGTATGCATGGTATTTGAGAAGATGGAGAAGTTCTAAAAATCATCTCCCTCAAAAACATTCAGCTGAAAGAACTCCTCCAACTTGCCTTTCATGTTGTCCATCATATTTTCATTCTCTATCAAACTCTGTGACAACAAGAGAGAAATTGTATTGGAAACCCCTTTCCTAATGTTGTTTGCTACTTTTCTCCACTGAGCAGGTTCCTTGGTGAAGCTCTCAAATGTTTCCTTGGTCGTGAACAATGCATTGTACTGTCGAAGGAAGTCGTAGACATCCCCTTCATTGATAACTCCAACATCACTAAATGCCTACTTGTGGGCCTCCATTAGATTATGTATATCAAAGATCACCTCATCTTGATACATGTGCTCATCCTCCCATTGTTCATCCATGCAGTAGATCCTACATAGTATAGCTAATGCCCTACTATGGACTTGCACCAATTCTTTTGCATGCTTGAAATCTTCTTCCTGCATTCTTTCCACCCAAACCTTTGCACCCTGAGCAATTCACTTGATTCTATCAATATCATCTACTACTTTAGCTGAGACACCTACAAGTGGAACAAAAGACAAACCTTCCTCTCTAACTAGACGAGGCAAGTTATTTATGAATTAACACAAGGTCTTGATTTCCCTCTTCTACTTCTAGTACGCTTCTTCTAGCTTCTCCATCCTTTCTTTCAAAGCCCGAGTGAAATCATCAAATTCCTCTATTATTTGTTCACAGATGGCATGACCAATATTGATTTCTTTAACATGGTGCTCATCTAGAATGATTTGATCCTTCATCTTATCAACTATAGGAGTTGCAATTTGCAAAATCCTAGATCCTAATTCTCCCCTTACAACCTTAGTGAACCTTTCAAGCTTCCCCTTTTCCTCAAATTGGTTGACTCGGTCCAAAATTTCTTGTAATTCAGCTGCCGGTTCAACCTCTTTTTCTTGACTATTCTAAATCTGCTATTTTAACCATTCTCGGATAGGTATATTATGATCTCCCCTGTATGATTAGTTGATCTTTTCCTTGGACTGTTCAAGTGTTGATTTCTTCTTCGCCCCCTGGACTATCCACTATTACTTCACAAGCTGCAACCTCAACGATTGGAATCTTTATCGCAATTGTAGGAACTTCTTCCTCTTTTGGATTAGCCATAGCTTCCATCAATTCTGCCTCAAATATTGTAGCAAGACTTTCCTCTATAGTCATATCTTGATCTTTATCTTTTCCATAAGCAGATTTCTCATATGCATTTATGCTTAACCTATCTTGCACTAGCCTTGCCAAGTTTTCTTCTCACTCAAATCTCTTTATGCTTGTCTCCATTTTTTGTCTCTCAAAAACTTTTGTCACCTGTACACTCCAAGTGGGACTTGGTGAAGAGAGAACATTTTCGGACCTTTGCTTCTTTTGTTGAGACTCCTAAATATCTGGCCTACTCCTTGGCTGCCTTTCTTGAGCTACCTCTTTCCTTTTCCTATGTCCAGCACTTCTTGATGGAGCTTGTAGGGAGTAATTTCGCAATAAAGTAATCAAGTAGTTGTTAGGACTTGTACCAAGGGTTGTGTGGGTTCGTATTAGTAACCAACTTGAGCACTATATGTAAAACGTATATGGAATAGAATCGTATGGTAATTATGGGCAAGTACGGGTATGTAACTCTATTTGGTACAATTAATAAAAGACATATTCACCATCTTGTGCCTTGTTTCCATTACTTAGTTGGATGTGATAGTAGTACTGTGAATTCTATATGCATATGTTGTTGGTGACATTTCTACCATATTGGCATAAACATTTATGGCGTCGTTCCCTAAGTAGAACCCAAGGTATGACAGGTGAAAGAAAGATGGGCATATAATGGGCTGACCTTTCAACCAGCAAAAAGTAATAATAGACTGACATTGAGGAAGAGGAAGTAACCAGAGAAGATCAATTGACATAGGTCCTTGTGCAAGTGTGGGACTTAGCGATTGACAAGTACGTCAGGCGAGAGGTAGAGAAGGGCTCTCCCCACTGGTATGGTACATGTTGAACTCACGATGAAAAAGGTTGTGTACGATCTCCAAGGAAGTCTTCCATGATTGCTCGCCCACAAGTTGGTAGCACTGGAAGAACAAAGAGAGGCGTACCTAAGAGATCAATGAAGGCAGCAAACATTGCAACGATTCTACCAAAGTACCCACTGAGAGGAGTCCAGCGATACTAGCAACCATAGAACAAATCCTCAATGGAGGAACTGGGAGACACAAGGAACTCCAAAAGAAACCACTTCATATTTAATGTCCCTCCTTCCCAACAAGGATAGATGACATAGGAAGGATGCTTCATTAGAAATCAGCGAGGAAGACTTAAGGCGGGCATTAGCACATCAACAAGGAGAGAGGAGGCAAAGACTGCATGACCTTGCCCAACAAGTATGCAGGCCAGAGCGTAAAATCAAGCGAGGACGACGAACATAACCTAGAGGGGGAAGTAGCAAAATTATTGGAAAGTACAGTAAGGGGAATTGAAAGGCTAGCTATTTAGGAGCCACCAATCATAGGGTACACTGAACCAAAAACCCTGGGAAGGTGTGAATCCCACTTCCATCAAGGCGGAGGGGAAGAAGAGTGCGGGAATCAAGAAGTCCCACAACCTCCTGAGGGAGGAGAAGAATGTGAGAGGGATTTTGAGAAGTCAAGAAGAAGAAAATCTACAACAAACCAATAAAAGGAAAATGTCGAGCACACCAGATAAACAAAAACTTCCTATGTTTAAAGGCAAAGGATCAAAAGAGCCCAATAGGCATTGCAACACGTGTAACCATCTAGGAGGCAGGAGGACAAGATGATGAAGATTATTGGTCGAAGGCCTTTCCTGCCACCCTGCGGGGGGTAGCAATTGACTAGTACACAAATTTGGCCGATACAAAGAAGGCCACGTGGAATATTGAGGGAAAGCCTTTAAGGCATAATTTAAATTGTTAAGAGATGATGATGAGGTGGTAGCGGAAATATGTAACACTTTCCAAGGGAAAAAAGAAAGCGTGTGGGTATATCATAGGAGACTGAAGGAACTAATAAGGAAGTTGGAGAACAAACCAGCCGATAAATTGAAAAAAAAGGTGGTTCATTGAGGGATTGAGTCCCTCTATTCAGAAGAAAATGAAGGTGGTATATCCATCCACCTAATAAAAGGCTTGAGACAGAGCTATGGATATTGAGAGCGAAGATAAAATGTTGAGAAATAAGAAGAAAAATAGTAATGATAGTAATGAGGAAGAGAGCGAGAAATAATCAAAAGCCATCTAGTCCCTCTGCAAAGACATGATGCAAATATAGGAAACCAAGGGAGAGAAAGAAGTCAAAGGAGGCAAGGAAATTTGGTGTACAAAATGTCGGAGCGAAGGGCGCACAAGCAATTGCCCAAGGAATTTGTTTTGTGACATTTGTTAGGTAGTTGAACATTCCCTTAAAGAATGCATGTACAACTTAAAGGTGCAAAGCACACAAGCACTCACAGAACAATAATCTACACCTCCAACTACCCCTCCAAGGAACACAAATTCCAATGCCTCCCCAAGGGAGATATCACAACACAAGATGAAACAACACCAACACCAACACACCACGCATTCACATCCAATAAGCTATGTAGGTGGTGCGGACCAGGGAACCACTGAAGAGCGAGTAATGGCAATCATTTGCCTATAGGCCAAAAAACAAAAAAGTAACGACTAAAGGAGGCATGGATGGTGCTGGAGGAGAAACAATGCCATGAGAAGGTAAAACCTTCTACGCAATTTGCATCTAAAACCAACATAATTAGACAAAAGTTGCAAGCTATCGTACTTGTAAGGGTGGTTGACCTACTAGAAACCTTGTCACAGCTAAGGGTAGCAATCTCCAAGACAATAGAAGATAACATTAAAATTGAAGAGTAATTCCAAGAAAGGTGACAACAAAAAGGAACAAGCATTAGAAGGCAAAATGATTCCAAAATCAACACTATTCGTTGTAGGAATGGGAAGAACTCCTGTCGTGGTAGAGATTGAAATCATGGGCCATAGACTAACAAACACCATAGTGGATGGAGGATCCGAGGTGAACGTGCTCCTTGAAGAGATCGCAAAAGCATTCGGTAGACCGATACTCTGGCCGCCTACCTTCCACTTGGTGGGAGCGGATCAGCACAACATCAAACCTTTGGGTACACTGATGGGCCAAAAGTTAATTATAGGCACTTAGCCATTTTTCCTGGATTTTGTAGTTATTGCGCTAGAGAAGAAGGGTTATGACACCTTACTAAAAAGGGAATGGCTGGTGCTAGCCAAAGCCAACCATAATTGAAAGCGAAACACATTGTTCATTGAAAGTGAAGGAAGGAAATACACAATTGACTTACAAAACTAGGCAGTAAGTCGGGAATTGGCATCTGATTCGAAATCGGAAGGTAGGGGATGCAATGGAAAGGAAGAAAAAGAACTAGAAGAGCAAGGCATCTTAAGACTTGGAAACTATTCAAAGAATGAAACATATTCACTTAGTGGATTGTTTCATTGGCAAATGGCGGAATACGAGGTGTTTGAGCCAAGCTGTAATATGCAATAAATTGCCATAACATAGGAAGAGGAAACATACCCTAAGGAATATAAGGAGTACAAGGAAGGAACAATATTGATAGATGACACACTAGTACACCAGTTCAGAGAAGAGGAAAAGATAAGCTACGAGGAACCAAGGGTAGTATCACTTAACCTAGGAGATCAAAGGGAACCAAAACCTATTAAGGTGGGGAGTGGCTAGGACCCAACCCTTAAAGGAGCAGCACTTAAAATATTCATGGAATGTAAAGATCTCTTTGCATGGACATACAAGGATCTTAAAGGAGTCTTGCCAGAACTATGTGTACATAAGATAACATTAATGCCAGATGCTCGACCAATGCGAAAGCGGTCATACCATATGAACAAGAATTACAGGGCCAACATGCAGGAGATTGAAAATATGCTAGATGTTGGGATTATTTTCAAGGTACAAACTAGTGAGTGGGTATTCCCAATAGTCATCTCGTTGAAAAAAGAAGCAAATCAGATCCTTTTTTATGCTTGAACATTGTGACAATAAAAGATCAATTTCCTATACCCTTCACAAACACAATATTGGAGGAGGTAACAAGACACGAGATGTACTCATTCATGGATGGGTTCTTTGGCTATAACCAGATCCACATAGCAGAGGAAGATAAAACGAAAACTACTTTTATAGTGAAGGATGGGGTATATGCATATAATAGAATGTTGTTAGGATTATGTAACACCTCTACAACATTCCAAAGAATTATACATCATATATTTGATAGACTGGCAATGAGCAATTTAAGGGCATTTCCAAATGATTGATCGGAATTCAGTGGGAAGGAAACTCATCTACCAATATTACGAGAATGTAGGGAATGGTGCAAGAGGGCATCACTGGCTCTAAATCCCAAGAAATATTGATTTATGGTACCCCAAGGGAAACTGTTGGGGCATATTGTATGTAAAGAGGGACTAAAACCTAATACCGACAAAATCAAAGTCATTGTGGAGATGGAGAATCCTCAAAAGACATGACAAGAGTAAAATCATTCTTGGGCCACTAGGGCTATGACAGAAGATTCATCAAAGGGTTCACTGAAATTTTTATACCACTGGAAAAGCTTACTCATTCCTGGGCCACATGGGCTATTACAGAAGATTCATCAAAGGGTTCACTGAGATTTCTCTACCATTGGAAAAGCTTACATGGAAAGGGGAACCATTCATATGGGGAACCAAGTAGAATGATGCATTGAAAGAACTCAAGGTGAGGATGGTAGGAGCACCAATACTGGTATATTCCAATTAGAGCAAAAAATTCCACGTACACATGGATGCATCAAATTTTGCCATCAAGGCAACAATGGCCCAGGCAAGAGCGGAAGGGTTGGACCACCCGGTCTACTTTGCTAGTAGGTTGCTCTCAAAAGTGGAAAGAAACAATACAATTGAAAGGGAGGCATTGGGTATGGTATACTCTGTACGAAAATTCTACCACTACCTCCTTGCCACACCATTCACGTTTTTTGTAGATCACCATGCACTCCTCTATCTTGTCAACAAATCTACCTCCTTGCCACACCATTCACGTTTTTTGTAGATCACCACGCACTCCTCTATCTTGTCAGCAAATCAGTAATTCAAGGGAGGGTAAGTAGATGGCTTCTCCTACTTCAAGAATTTACGTTCAAATTTGTGGTACAACCAGGCAAAAGCCATGTCATGGCAAACCATCTTTCCAGAATAAGGTCGAGAGAGCCGGCAGGAGTAGATGAAGATTTTCCAGACACATCTTTTTCGGATAGCAATACTTTTGAGCTAGTACGAGCAAGTAGGGAGCTATCTATCCACAACATCTCCCCATAATGACGGCCAATGAAAGGAGGAAGGTAGCTTTGAAAAGTAAAACGTTTTAGTTCATCGAGGATCTTCTTTATAAGGTGGGGCCTCATAAAGTATTACAAAGATGTGTGATGGAAGACGAAATGTTGAGCATGCTACGAGAATCTCATGACAGATTGGCAAGACACCTAGGGCTAGATGCCACAACCAAGAAGGTGCTTCTGGTTGGTCTATGGTGGCCAACACTATATACAAATGCCAAGCAATGGGTGGCAAGGATGTGACACAGGCCAACGAAGGAGAAAACCAATGAAAAGGGACTTCGTGTCACTATTCCCTTCCCAACCATAGGAACTATTCGAAAGATTGGGAGTAGACTTTGTAGGACCATTAGCGAAAGATAGAGAGTAGACTTTGTAGGACCATTAAAAACATGTACAACCACACACTGTCGGTATATTGTAGTTGCCACAAAATACTTTACAAAATGGGTAGAGGCAAGGGCCCTTCCAAACAACACGACAATTAGTACAACCAAATTCTTCTACAAACAAATTGTTAAAAGATCCGAGATACAGATCTCAATTACAAGCGACAGAGGGGTGCATTTTGTGAACCAAGTGATACAGAATATGACTTAGCAATTTCGCATCTTCCACAACTTGTCCAGTCCGTACTACCCATGTGCGAATGGGCAGGCAAAATCCATAAATAAATTTTTCGTATCAATATTGTATAATACGTGGCATGGAGGATGGTGATTAGCAGCAATTCTATGGGCTTATCGAACTTCATACAAGGTAATGATTGGAAGCACGCCTTTCCAAATGATCCCTAATGCGTCACTCACCAAGTTGGATGCCAAGAGTCAAAAACTCATGCTTACTGGATACAAGAGTCTTCACAAAGCTTACTGCTTGATCGATGTTGAGACATCTCGTCTCATCTACAGTCGTGATATGAGCAGCGATCACCTTTCATGCCAGTTTCTCATGTTCCTAATCTAGCAGACCAGCCTATGAAGGCTCATGATTAGGGAGTTGGGCTTCCATTAGGTCCACCTAATGGGAAGGCTCTAGTAGCTCTTGCAGCTCCAGTTATACCACTGATCCGTATACAAACACCTTCAGCTTCTCTTGCAAGATCACCTCGCTTTGTAGATGCTTCACCTAAGTTTGATCCAGATTCTTCTGATGAGAAACCTAATCACCGAGCATCTCTTGGCACTAGTGTTGGTCGTTCTCCTCTCCAGCCTGAGTGGTGGTCTAAGACACTTGTTGATCTTTGTGATGATGAGCTCATTAATGAGAGAACTACTAGGAAAAAGAGCAAACCTACAAAGACTCTTTAACTTTGCTCTCATGGCCAACATTCATTGTGTGTTTGAACCTCAAACATATTCCAAGGCTAAAGGATTTCCAGAGTGGGAACAAGCCATGACATCTGAACACCAGAGCTTGCTAAAGAATAACAGTTGGGTCCTTTCTGATCTTCCATCAAGGAAGAAACCCATTGGCTACAAATGAGTTTACAAAATCAAATACAAATTGAATGGTACTTTGGATAAGTAGAAAGATTGTTTAGCTGTGAAGGGCTCTTCTCAGCGTCAGGGCATTAATTATGAGGAGACCTTTGCTCCTACTACAAAGATGAGCACCATCAAATTAGTCCTAGCCATGGGAGCAAAGTTTGGCTGGAAGGTCCATCAGATGGATGTCAAGAGTGCTTTCCTGAATGGTGATCTCTATGAAGAGTTTTATATGATGCAGCTTCTTGGTTTCAAGGTTGCTAGTAAATTTCATCAGGTTCTTAGATTGTTAAAAGCTCTCTATGGCTTGAAGTAAGCCCTTCGGGCATGTTACGTAAAAATTGATAAGTACCTCAATGATCAAGGCTTCAAGAGGAGTTCTTCAAACTCAAATTGGTAAACCAAGACTATTGACAATGAAATCATCCTTGTAGTCATTTATGTGGATGATTTGATATCATCACTGGTAGCACGGCATCTTTGATTCAGGAAATCAAACAGAATTTATGTCGGTCTTTTGATATGACTGACCTTGGGCTCATGCATTATTGCCTAGGTGTTGAGGTTTAGCAACAGTCTTTTGGTATATTCATCTCTCAGTCCACATATGTCAGGGCTCTGTTAGACAAATTTCATATGTAGGATTTCAAACTTACATCTACACCTATGGAGAAAGGTCTCAAGTTATCCGCAAAGTCTGATTCTCCTTCCAGTGATGATACTTCATACAAGCAACTAGTAGGCAGCCTCATCTACCTCTCTACTACTAGACCTGACATCAGCTTCGCAATCAGCTACATCTCCCGCTTTATGACAGCGCCTAAGGTTGTTCATTGGATGGCAGCAAAGTGTGTGCTTTGTTATGTGAAGGGCACTTTAGATTATGGACTTCTATACTCTCAAACTTCTACTCCTAGACTCAGTGGATTCACGAATTCAGATTGAGCAAGCTTTGTTGATGATAAAAAGTCAACTTCTGGATATGTGTGTAGTTGGGGATCCAATGCAGTCACATGGACCAATAAAAAGCACTAGGCAATTTCTCTCTCCTCTACAAAGGCTGAATACAAAAGGACTGTTAAAGCAGGATTTGAAGTTGTCCGGCTTTGTCAGATGCTTGGGAATATGCAGATGTCACCAGCAGGACTGACTACTCTATTTGTTGATAACAAAGGCGTTATCAAGTTAGCCCAAAATCCAATCTTCCATGAACGAACCAAGCATGTGGATGTTCACTGTCACTACATACAACAACTGGTTGATGACAGGACAATAGATTTGCAATATGTTGCTACCACATATCAGACTGCAGACATTCTCACCAAGCCTCTTGGTCCTGATAAACGTGCCCAATTCAGAGGACAGCTTGGTGTTATAGATAGATTACATTGAAAGAGGGTCTTCCGATAATAGATAATCGTCTATTATTAGTTCGTGGTAATCTATCGTATATATTTAGTTAGCTTTAGTTAGTTGTAGCTTTTTTAGCTTTCTTTCAGCTAGAATAGAATGTTTCTATTCTTTACGATCATTTCCTATTCTTTTGTATGTAATGACCTCTTGGTCTCTATTAATAACAAGCAAGTATTTTATCAATTTTATCAATTACTTCATAATAGTTTATGCACAAATAAATGATTCTTATCTCTTATGTGTACATTCACATTCTAGAATATAAAATATGCCCAACTGTCTAAAATCCATCTTGTAGGAAGGATCAAGGGTGTAAGAGGAGAGTAGTAAGGGGGTTATCTAAGTAGGCCACCCTAGAGTTGATCGTATAACTGGCTCCGAGTGCTAAGAGAGATCTGGCATTCACTCCACCCATGGGCTTAGAGTCAATATTGCTTTGAGCGGACCTATCATGTTCCTTCCTCCAAAACCTTACATGTTTGTATAATATTAGAGATATTATATGAATGAAAAGTGTTATTTCTCACCCTATTAATTGGAAATGTGTGTCTGTTTCTTGGGTTATTATGACTATAGGATTCTAATCTACGATCAAATTGTTTAAAGAGATATTTTACTTCAGACGATGAATCCTAACTGATTTGTTGCAATTATGATTCTAAGCAAAATTTGGAAGGGGTCATTATACGCTAATTTCAACCACAGAAGATAAAGCCTATAAGCATTGAAAATACAAACTATAACAATAATACCTTGTATCACCTTCTCCCTATCTGCATATACTTAAGCTAATGGCTTCAATAAAGATACCTTCAGCTAGCATCAAAACTCACTATGGTAACTCTTTAATTATTGGGTCCAGTCTCCTTTTTAAAATGTGCATTCTTTCAGTATATGCACTATCTAAGTAAATGTAAATACTAAAAATATATGGGGAAAGCATATTTTTATGCAAATTTTCATCACTCTATGATTCCTAATCTTTTATTCCACACATTAATTTGGTACTTATCATAAATATAAAAAAGAAGATAGTTTTACCTACAAAGTCGTTCATATGCACCTTCTTGGTAAACAGCCATCATATCCATTAACTCTAATCCTGCACGCTGTAAAACGAAAAAATTGCTCAGTTGGCTATTAGATAATATTCTTTACATTCCAAAACATATACATGTATCACTTAGCTAGCTGCGTTAATAATTAGAACAGATTAAAATATATGAATTTTTTTCATAAAGAAAATTTCAACCACGCTTCCATAAGAAAGGACAACTCTTCTCAAACCAGTAATTAGATTGTTGTATTGTGCATTAGATTGTCTACACATGAATCATTAGATTTCATGCA
Source organism: Cupressus sempervirens (assembly GCA_028749045.1). Taxonomy (NCBI): domain Eukaryota; kingdom Viridiplantae; phylum Streptophyta; class Pinopsida; order Cupressales; family Cupressaceae; genus Cupressus; species Cupressus sempervirens. The sequence goes on along the minus strand of CM053783.1, from coordinate 670,484,000 downwards.
ATATCTCATCTGCATGAGAATAGTTGTGCTTCATATAATACCGCATCTGCATATGAAGTCCATCTCACACAAGGCCGTCTCTATAGAAAACTTGTGTACATGGTTATTGAACTTCAGTTGACATTGACTCTTTCAGCCTTATGGATGCCAGGAAGTTGGAACCATAAAAATGAACTTATTTGTTGTAAGTTTTTGTTATTGGAATCTTGGTCTTTTTGGATTGCAGAATTTCCTGACCTAGAGAAGGTACAGGCCTGTCTACTCTAATAATGCTAGAGCACTATTTCTTGCAACCTATTTATCTTGTCGATAATTCTTATTCCAAGTAATACACTTGTTCTGTAAGCCAAAATCAAGAGAAGGCATAGTTCACCTCAACTTGGGAAAAGCTCAGTCCCCAAAATCAGAATCACCATGCTTGGAATTCATTTTTACTCTCAAATGCAAATAGAGACCATAAAGCTCAGCTTCCTCCAAAAATATATTTTTTGGGTTGTCTGTTTTCTGTTTGAACTTATATGACCTTAACATAAGGTGTCTACAAAAAGCGAAATTTCTCTGGATAAATTTGAACAAGAAATAATTTAGATCCCAAAAAGTTCTCAGTTATTTAAACTTTTGGCTTGTAATAATGGTGAGCACCATATTTTGCAGAAATTTTACAGTTTTACTCTGCAAGATGATAACAGTAGCCACAAAATTCATTTGCAAGATGATAACAGTAGCCACAAAATTCATTTGGACAAAGATTGACACGGTTGTAACATATTTCAGAGGTTAGTAAGCTAAAATTTATTAGAAACGAACTCGGTTGGGGCCCACTGATTTTGCCATGCTTCTCAAACACTTACTCTGGGTTAATCAAAAAAGGTAACACAAACTTTGCTTTTCCCCTTTCATTTGAGTAGTGTTAACCACTCAATATTTTTATGAACACCAAGATTAAAAGAAACATAAGTGATTGCAAATGCCCCCCACTCCGCCATATAACAACCCACAACCTATCTCAGCTTTGAAAAGTTAAAACAAACCAATTCAAGTACATGAGATTTAGCTTATCTTGAAGAAATATTAGGTGCTGTGTGACATTACTGATAATGCCACTGCTACTGCCTGTATTTTTGCACTAGGTTTCTCAAGTTATACGCCCATCGATAACCACAAGAAAATATATTTTGCTGCCCTAAAATCTACCCAGTTGACAACCAACCTAGAGTGTACCAAATAAAAAAACATCGACAATGACTACACCAGAAAATATATATACAGGCACTATTTGGTTCTTTCAAGACCAGGCCTTCAATATTACCTATTAGAATATTATTTTATATCCTCAATTCTTGCTATATTTAACTAGTTGTTCTAGAACCTTAGTTAAAGGTCATTTAGGCTTTGTTTTTTATTTTCTTAATCTGGTATATTTTTAGATGTCTTTGTTTAGGCAACTTTGCTTTTTAGTTCACACTTTATTAATTGAAAACTCTTTGTTTTAGTGTATTGTTAATACAATTCATTCTGTTCTTTTAGAGTTCCATGGTATCAAAATCAAAGTGAGTCTAGGTCGGACTCCCTTAGGGGAGAGCTCAGGATTTTAGAAGCCTTTTATTTTAAAATTTTAAGTGAAAATTTCTCAAATGTTTCAAAGAATTTTTTATTATTAGAATTATCTGGGCTTTCAATATTTGTTTTCCTATTTGGGGGTTTTCATTAGTTTTTATCCTAAAAAAAATTAGATGGTATTTCAATATTTCCCTTTAAAAAATTATCTGTTGGGTTTTAATAATTTTTCGTCAAAATTATTTGATAGGTTTATTCATCTTTCCCCTTATAAAAAAAATTTGGAGGGTTTAAAATTTTTCCCTCAAAAATTAACAGTTTGCTCATGTTTGATCTGGTCAAGGTTTCTGTAGTTCAAGAGGGCTCTTTAATTTCTGAAAAGCTTTTAACTTTTCTCCTCAAAAATGATGGTTGGTATAGCTAATCCATGTCTCATATTTTGTGCCAGCTATTTGTTTAGTTTTAATCACATTTTCACCTCAAAAATCTTTTATGGTTTCTATAATTCATAAAGTTTGTGTGGGATTTTCTGTCAGGGATTCCTATTTTCAGTTTTTATACCATTTTTTTCCATAAAAATCATGCTTTGTCAATTTCAAATCATGGTAGCTTGAAGTTTGTTTTCAAGCATCCTGCTCGGCTGCACTAGTTTTAAGTGGCAGCTATTCTCATTTTGTGTCTCTGTCTACGAGGATCCCAGTTCTGTTATCCAACATCAGATTGGATGTTTTGTGAATGATTTTTGGTTAGAGGTTTTGCAGATTTTGGGAGGGTTAATGACAAACTCATCTCAGTAGCAGAGTGAGTAGCATGCTCTTGTCTCTTGTTGCAAACCATTCTAAAGAAGAGGAAAGCCTTTTCTATTTTTTCCTAGGCTACTCTTGGTCATTGCCATTGTGCAGATCCAAAGAGGATCTTAGCCACAACAAAATGTTCTAGATACTTTATGACCACAATATATATAGAGTCTTCTATAGGGTAGTTGATAGAATGGTCATTAGGGAAGGGTATTTAAATATTTTTAGTTTCCTATATTCTTGCTATATTTAGCTCACTATTCTAAAACCTTAGTTAATGGTCATTTAGGCTTTATTTTTAGTTTTCTTAAACTGATCTGTTTTTAGACATTGTCTTTATTTAGACAACTTTTATTTTTAATCCAGACTTATAACTGTTAAATTTGATCAGATAAAGTGTGAATTTAATTTGACTATCTTAAAATGATATAAATTATATATCAGAAAAGCTTTCTCTAAAACTTTATACTTCCTTTAGAATATTTCCAAAGATCAGTTCCTTAGGAAAAAATCAGATATTAAGAGTTTTACCAAAATAGAGAGAACCTTAGAAGACTAAGATTTTATGTATTTGATGGTTCCTCTGATTTTTATTCTACATGGTTATATAAGTGTTGAATGGGGCATGCCCATGAGTGGACATGACCCCACGTGAAATCACGTCACTTCGGGACGGTACTTCACATGGAATCATGTCCCCATGGACATGGCTCCACAGCGTTGAACTTAATACAAACAAAAAAGATCGGCTGCCTGATAAATATCTACCTCAGTCAACTTTGAATAAATTCTAGTTTGCAACCCGTCAGTTTAATCAGATTAATATATGTTCAATGATATAATATAATATAATATAATATACATACATACATACATACATACATATATATGTATGTATGTATATATGTGTATATATGTATATATATGATTTCATTTAAAATATATATTAATTTCTTCAGCAAAATACAATTATCCAATTGTCAATATATGACAATACTTTTAAGTATCTAAGTATGAATTGTATAGTAATCAGTTATCCGACTGAAGCTATCAATCATCAACAATAGCATTTGTTAACTCTATTTATTTCAGGGCATACAGTATTGTTAATAAAATTCATTCTGTTTTTTGAAAGTTTCATTACCAAGCTCTTAATTCCCCTGTCCACAACTGATGATATTGTAATATGAGTTATAGGACTCAGTGCCCTTCATTTATAACACTTAAAAATAACATGTCCCATATTTGTTAGAACTTTACTGATACAATGGAAAGCAGCATGCTCCCTGGGTGAAAACAAGATGCAAGATACTGCCTGATATATGAAGATATAGAAAGAACAAGACTAGTTTTAATCTCCGTGTTTCTTTTCTAAGAGGCACAGTATTTTTAAAAGTGTCAATGCATCATATGAAATAAAAAGGGCCCAAGTTATTATGTTATTTTCTAAGATATGATCTTCTGGTGGTTGGATTGGGAATGAAGTGTGTTGGATCAATTGTTACATACAATGCTTCTATCACACAGTTCTTGATAAGATTCATGTGGACGGATTTCTAACCAATTTTTGGACCACATGTGCAGTTCATTGTTTGATACCTTAACACACATTGAAGCCTGTGTATATCCGTTGGATTTATTGCAGCATCAATCTCTATGAAAAGTTTGTGCAACATTTCTTTTGCATTTTCTTGTGAATGTCATTTGACGCAGGACATGGTAATTTACGAGGGAAAAAATCAACACTTTATTGTTTGGATTAGAGGCAGTAAAAGAGTAATGGTAATAATGCAAAAAGAAACAGGAAGTGCAATTTAACTAAGGAATAAATTTTCTAATGCAGCATGGCGTATGTCAATGAAGATTTGAATTCAAGAAGACCATGGAATAATTCAAGATGCAACAAGAGTTTTAGGTTATAAACCCTCATAATTGAAAAGGGAGAGCAGTCCTAACAAAGTATTTTTTATTATTGATAATTGATTTATTTGTTTCTGTTTTTTAGCAGTATATATCGATGAAGAGCCTGTCAATGTTCTGACAGCTGCAGGAGAAATTATTCATACCTGCAATGGTTGTGCAAATTCCTTGTTGATGATTACCCTGTTCTCAAGCTTTCTCAGTTTGGCTATGCTGCCCCATTCTTCTTTGGGTAAGGCTTGCAGTATTATTATTTATTCGTATTGATACATTTGATAGCTGTTGACTTCAAGCACACATTTTTGGAACAGCTATGGTTTTGTAGACAGCTTCCCTGCCTTTGTGTTCATCCTTTATGTCCGACTGTATGTATGATTGTATCAATTGCTTTGAACATGAATTGTCTATCATTTGTAAAATAGTTGGGAATATGATTGGGCAAGCCTCTCTATTGATTTCTGTATTCACTCAATACCAGTTACTGTTTACTTGCTATGTATTATCAAAGGCTTTACCGTAAATAAGATTGTGTGCAGAGTTGCCAGAAACTCCTCTGTCCTTCCTTAGGTGCTCGTATCCGTGTATCCAATTTGGAAACGTTTCTGATACTGCCTGGCTACATGTCAAATATTGTACCCATGTCTGCCTAAAAAAACTTGAGTTTCCAACCATGCCAAATACTATGTGATTCGACTATTTAAAAGATTTGACATAAATCTTCCCAAATTTGATTTTAAAAAAACTTAAGGCAATTTTTTTTTAAATGATTTAAAGAAAACCTACACAAAATGAGAAAGACAAATAAAATGTTTTTCTATTTGAGCAACCCATTTTTTGGGTTATCTTCTAATGCAACTCTACTATGTTTATGTATTGTGAAGCTTTAAATTAACTTATAAATATTTGTGTCAATATCGCTTTTGAAGTAATGAAAATCTCTTTAAATAACTTTAAAACTATGTTAATATATGTGTATGTTTTATTTATTACTGCTGTGTTGAGCCGTATCCATATTGGTGGTCTTAAAAAATGGCCGTATTTGTACCCAATACCATATCTGTATTTGTAACCGTATCCGTATCCATGCAACTTTGATCGTGTGTCTATAGATTATGAAACAGCACCTGTGTAACTGTTGTCGGGAGCTAATGTGCCTACGAGCAGTGACCCTTTGCCTTCCAGCTGTTTTCTTGTGTATGATGCAAGGTCTGTTGGTCTTCAGCAGAAAAGAAAACAATTCTCTTTGCAGTGTCTTAAATTCAGTGTTTTTCATGTATTGTGAAGGTGTTGCCCTATAATTTAAATTGGTCTATGAAGCCCTAGCAGTTGAAGATGTAGTTTCTATTTCTTAGTTTGTCATTATCATGAATTCGGGATTTCAGGATTTTGGGATTTGGTTAACTGTCAGGAAATAGGCTTCGGAAATGCTAGAGTCGAGGGAAAAGAATTTGTTCATCATTTTGTCTTGTCTATATGTGTCCGGATTTTGAGTCTAGTTTTCTCTCTTTCCTATCAAAAGAAAGCAGGATTTTGGGATTTGGTTAACTGTCAGGAAATAGGCTTCGGAAATGCTAGAGTCGAGGGAAAAGAATTTGTTCGTCATTTTGTCTTGTCTATATGTGTCCGGATTTTGAGTCTAGTTTTCTCTCTTTCCTATCAAAAGAAAGTAGCTGCGGAAGTTCAGGAAAATAAAAATGCAAGGCATGCCTATCATCCATTTAGTGGGAAATTCAGAGAATGCAAGGAAAACATCAGGTTCCGAAGGAAGAGAAAGAAATAATGAAGAATACACAAGTAGATGGCAATCAATGAAGATTGTTGCCAGAGTCCAGAGGCTAGTAGAAAACAAGAGGGAACAAAGCAAATAGTCTTGAAGATAGAAAGTGGAAATTTTAGATTTGTCTTCATGTCCATTGTCAGTATCTGAAGGAAAGAAAGCTAGAATGAGAAATTCTGGCTATAAAGGAGAAACAAAAAGAAATAATGTGATTGCTACACTTTTCTCCTTTTATCTGAAACTTCTATGTTTGAAACAAAAAAGTGCAGAAAATTAAGGAAAGGAGGAAAATAGTTGGATTCTGATAAATGAGAAGCCATATGTTTTAAGAGCAACGACAACCATTTTGAATCTGCTGATGTGTCACATTTTTTTAAAAAGTCTGATGGACATTAATGGCTCAATGAGACTAGCATTTATAGTGCATTCTGCCCCAAACATTAAAAGCATAATTTGACATCATTAGTTGTACATTTCAAAAGGATTTCGAAGATTTTATATGTGAGAAACAAGCTAAGCTAGGGTAGTCTGCATTGCAATGACAAACGGCAAAATTTAGTGAAAATAGTGCTATATTGCATCATATTTACTGTGAAAGCTGAATTCCAGATTAAAGAGGTATAATGGGTTTCAAATATTCTGGTTATGATCATTTGATTGGGTTGGAGAGTTCTTTGTCACAGATTGAAGACACAAAATTATCTAGGTTTGATCTGGATGATCTACACAGGAGAACTCACAGAGAACCCCGACATCCTATCACAGATAAATTAGCAGTTAGCAGATTGATAGAAGCAGCTGGTTTTCCTGTCGCAGTTCAGTGTCCTGAATTGATAATGGAGTGCATTAACCGTTTTGACTCAGATACCACAGAAATCAAGAAGGCAAATAATGAAGTGCTTATTACTCTTGATAAAGAAACCATTCAAAATTGTCAGGTTGCCAACCAGAGTGGTATATGTAGACTGGAACTTTAGCGCTTCTCAATCATCTTTAATGAGAAGAAGACATACTACAGGGACCTAATGTCCAAAGAATGGTTTCAAGTAAGGAGAAGAAAGCAATCAAAACTCCCCAAAACCATATATGGCACCAGTTTGAACGGCGATATAGCAGATATTCTGATGTTGTTGCAAAGGCTAAGGAGAAACGAAGAAACCCTAAATTTAGAGGAATGGACTTTCTTCTTTGTGCAAACAATATGTTTGAAGGCCAATTAAATGGACTGGGCAGGCATTATCAGTGACAGGTTATGTCAATTGTTCCTTTGTTTTCCTTTGAAAAACATATTCTATATGTCATCATATATTATTTATGCCCTAGCCTGTACAAAGTACTGGCCAAGCTTGAACCACGTGCAAGAATTTAATGACAATATTCAAATATATGAATTTTACCCTTGTCGGCAATTGCAATAAAGCTACACTGACTTCAGGAGGCTCAATGAAGCCTTCGTAATGAAAATCAGTCAGGAATTACAAGGGTGCCCTGAGCAACAAATCTCCCCAGAGGCAGTGGTGACAGTTTTGACATATGGGAGTTATTTTACTCAATTCCTGGCATTCACCCACATTCACGTGGGGGCTTTTGATGGATTCCCACACAAGCTGCCCACATACCCTGATGATAAGATGATCATCATTGAATTGTGCACACGGATAGTAGGTGCGCTTAGAAGCACAAAGTCAGCATTGCATTCCCTATTTTGCTTGGTGCACATTCATGCTCTTCTAATTCTAATGCTGTAAATGTGACAAAGGCTGCTACCAAGTATTCTTTTGAAAGCTTTAAATTTGTCAGACTCCACTTTGATGAAAGCAATTTTGTGAGAGAATCTGCAACTTGCTGCTGCTTATTGTCACGTACTTGCCTTGGAGGACTTTTGGGCAAATTGCACTGATGATTTTGAAATAAGGGGAAGATCTTGGTCCCAATTGACAGTGCAGCAAATTTGAGATTTGAAACTCTCTATTGATGTCAATGGTATTGATGAAGATGGATGGTTTTACATCCCAATTTTTGACCTAGCTTGAAATATAGACATTGAGGTTCGCATGAAGTCAGTTTAATTTGATATAATTTGGCAAAATGGTAAGTGAAAATGACATGCTAGTTATTCATTAATCGCAAATTCATGGAATTAAGACGAAAGGTTAACTAATATGATTATTTATAATTTATAATTTAATTACAGAGAAATTCCTTGCAGGGAGCTTGTCGAAGGGGTGGAAGCATTGTCAAAAAAGAATTAGGCAGGGCATCACCATCATTGGACAGACAGGTAGAGGACCAAGCAATTTGTAACAGAACTCATCTCTGGAACTGCATGAGTTGTTAATAATTAATTAAGTTTAAAATATAAACATATTCTTAAAAGATTTTAGATTATCTTTCATCGTATTATTTTTTTAATAATAGTTTATATATGTGCATTTGAATATAAAAATGTTTTGGCATCTTTATATGTTAATAAATTAATAGAATGATGTTTTAAAAAGTACTTATAAGATTTTAATAATTTTCGAATTATAATAATATTTGTGTTATTTTCACTTTCCAGCTCTATTATTTCTAATTTAATATTCTTTAATGTTAGCACTTAGTCATCGATTTAAACATTAAATAATATTAATAAAATAAAACCTTTCATCTTTCACCTTCGATTTAGTATATCTTCCTTTTCATTTTATTTTTCTTTTCCAATGGATGGAATGCAAGTCGAATTGAGTCTTGTAACGGCAAGAAGCCGTAGGGTCAAGTTCGAGTTAATAAATGACCTAGCCTTGTCGTCTTTCAAGCATCCTGAGATTTTTGTCTCGAACTCTTTCTGCAATCACGTTTTCACCCTGCAAAATCCGTCAACCATCCTGCAATTTCATTTACCACTTGCAACATCATCCTGTCTTGCCACGATATTATATTCTCTGAGCTCCCACGAAATCATTTTTGCACATTCTGATCATTGGTTCCAGCGGATATCTAAAGAGGCCACCTAGAAAGATCTAGTAACCCATCTTTATTGCCAAAGCCAAGTATAAGATGTAACTGTTCAGGCACCGAGGAGACACCGATCTAAAGATCTATTGATGGTTAGTGAGTGCAATGAGTTGTTCTTTTCTAGTTTGCAAGTTGGATATAATATGAGTTCATCTGTTGTATCTGTGTGCATTGAGAATTTGTTTTCAAGGATATAGATATTGAAAATTGGTTGGAGATATAAGCATAGGAGACAAGTAAGAATGTTGCCGAATTTAGAATGGCCAATCATGTTTTTCTTTCTAATGCAACTGTGTTCAATGTGTCTCTTTTTCCTTAATATAATTGCAGACTAAATCGGGGTGGTCAGTAAAAGAATTCTAGTTCTTGGAAACTGCCTTAAACCATAAATGTTTCTTTATTCATAAGGGAGTATTAAACATGTATAAAAGATATGGATATGCAATGAAAAACTGTGATTAACTAATTCAATTCAGAATGTATTACAAACATTCATACCCTGCAAGAGTGAATTTATTAATATTAAACAAGCACCTGGAAATCATGGGCTTGGAGGCCTGATGAGGTTGAGAGGGTGTGAGGAAAGATTCATCAACAATAAGAACCAGTAATATCAGTTATGACATTTTAATATATATCATTTAATATGAATTAATAATAGCTCATACATATTCCTGTTATGATGATCTCCTGTTGCCAAGTCGTATGGCGTGTTATATATCATGATGCCCAGTGAATGGTAAAATGTTCCCTGTCAATTCTGGGTAGGGAGGGCCTTTCTCGTTAGAGATCGTGTGGGGATATATATTGTGGTCCGAGGTTGGGTGGTAAAGCCCCTGGCAATGTTTCACCTCTCTCAAGATGTCAGATATGCATCAAACAGAGATAAGCCATGAAATCAATTGTTTATCAGAAACAGGTATTATCATTTTTGTTTATGAGAAGGTAAGATTAAATTAAGTTATTTCATTGTTATCATCATTTTACTTCATATAAATGAATATTGAACATAAGTAATTATCTAATCTTGAGAAATTGTCACAGATAAGCAATCGGAAGGAAAAGAAATCCGAAGCCTTAATTGATTGTGTGACAGCTGGAACCTTAATTGATATGGTGGTATTGGAAGCCCTAACTGAATCCGTGGTTGCAGAAACCCTAAATTGAATCTATCGTCGCTGAAACCCTAGATAAAATCCATTGTCGCGAAAGCCCTAAATTGAATCCGTGGTCGCGAAAGCCCTAAGTGGTAAAGCAGTACCAGAAGTCCTAAATAAACCGATGCTAATTGATGCCCTAATTGTTAAAATGATATGTGATGCCCTAAGTTAAGTTATATTGATATTTAGTGGTATTCATCAAATGATTTTTGAGATAGCAGTCAATTTGAGAAATTGTTATAGTGTATTGGTGGACTAAGTCAAGTGGTTGCAGAAGCATACTTAGATGATTTTCAGTCTCAGTTTTCCGAGGTATGTGATTTCAATTTCTGAAGTTATTTCATTTAATGGTATTTCAAGTAATTAGATAAGAAATTTTGTTTAACTGATTTTAACGGTAAATCTTCTTCATATGAACATGAATGATGTAACTGCCTTCCTATGAAATCGAAGTTATAACTGAATTCTATGCTTATGTTAGATGTTAATTTAGACCTGGGAAATCTGGTTGTTACAAATGGGATATGTTTGACCCTCATTATCAAAGAAAATAAAAAGGAACTCCCTTGAAACCCATTAATTGGGATATTCTTGAGGTGGCCAACAATGATACAAGGAACCACTGTGTTAAGGAGAACCAAGGAGTGGGTTGGGAAAAAGAGGATGGAAAGGCAAAAGATCACTTCATCACATGCCTCCTCTACTCCCATGCAAACTTCTCCTACAGCAACCCCAACTCCCACTCAGGCTCCAACAGCTCCCATCCCACCATCTTCACAAGTTGCAGGCGGCTGAGATCAATCACTGAAGAAGAGGCAAGACCTGAAACCTACATCTAGTGTTAGGCCTTTGCCAAATGGTTCATTTGACCATCGGTGGGGATTCTGAGACAAATGCTGCTCCATCACAAACTAAGCAAGCCTAAGAGCCCCCAGCCCAAACAGAGGAACTGACAGTAGACCATGCAAAAGCATAGCCAAGGCAAGAGACTCTAACTCAGTGAGATTCTAGCACTCGAGGAGGACACGCCTGTTAATTTCTAGGATCATTTCTACTAATGTAGAATCATAGCCATTGTTATTGATGATCTTCAAATGCAGATGTGGATCTCATATAAATATGAGAGGGGAGACATGTTTCATGAAAAGATATTTCTCTATGGTGTAAACATCATTTAAATAATATTATATTAACATGAATAATAATATGTATAACAATATATATATTATTAACATGGATAAGTATATATAGGAAATGATGATTAACAATAACAATAATGAATATTAGATCGAATCAATCCAGCTGAAGCTACAACTTTAGCACTCTCACTTAGCTAGAGAGGATTTGTAGAACACGTTATGATCTCTCAAGTATATGAAGAGAGATCATCTCAATATGATATTCAATTCCCTATGACGCTAAATTTCACACCTTTCATAACACACAATTGAAACAATTTCCCATAACTTCAATATAGCTTAAACACCACCTAAGTGTGGTCTATAATAGTAACTATGTCATGGTGTCCGGCAAGATCCAACCTAAAGAGCCATAACAAGTTGGTTATCATGGTGTCCGACAAAATCCAGCCCAAAAAACCATGATAAAAGGTCTACCATTTATGAGATTACCACCTTACAATGGTTACCTTCTGTCTGTTTGTTATCATGACTTCCAGCACTCTAAGACAACAACTTAATGAAGTCTGTCATGATAACAAGTCTACCATTTATAAGATTGTCACCTTACAATGGTTACCTTCTATTTAAATATGTCAATGAAAGATTGTCACCTTTCATTACATATCATATGTGAAATAGTAACCACCATGAACCAAGTCAAAGGGTGGTGCAAAGGCTTTCACCTCAATTCTCTCTCATAGAGAAGAATGCATTCCAAGGAATTTCACTTAGAACTTCTCCTCGTAGAGAAGATATCATTCACAAACAATTGCACCTCAAAAATTCTCCCTCTGAACAACGATTTTGGGAAGTCAGATCCAGTAGTTACTCCCTTAGAGGCTCTCTTCCCCCAAGGATTCTTGTCAGACCTCCTCTGAATTTGATATCAATTTTTTGATTTTCTGGTGATAATTCATCACTTCCTCATGATATACATAGAAGTAGGCCCATCAAAAGCATGCAATCACACACATGTATTTCTAGACTCCCTCTAAGTATCAATCTTCTAAGTTCTTGCATTGCTTTAGAAGCAGTGTCATATTCCCTCTTAATGTAGAAGGATCTCATAATCTCAATCATCAAAAACGTTTGCTTCAAGAGCCTCACTTTCTACATCTTGATCATCAGGGTCTTTAGAGCTACTATCATTAGATTGAGTATACACAATATTTGGTAGCATATGTGAAGTACTAACCTTCTTTTTTTGTAAGAACATCCTCAAACATAAAGGAAAAGATCAAGGCAAATAACCCTTATAGTATGTATAGAATTACAAATAAGAGAGAGACTACAAAGAGTAGATAGTGTAATAATCCTCTAAATAAGGTTCAAGTGGGAATGGAACATTGACTATTATTCCTCCCACAATGTAAAATTTCCACTCATTCTTATATTGTTGAACAATTTTGTATCAAATATGACAACTCCTTTCTATGTTCCAAATTGCTCTTTTTGTCCATTGAAGGTCCAAACATTCATTTAGCTTAACAGTAGATGTGAACATGTCCTTTCATTTTCTCAAACTTGTCCACAATATGCCAATATCTTGATTTAGTATAGGTCTACAGACAAGCACTTTTGAATTCAATCATCTGAGCTCCGCATCCAAAGTTACCTTTGATGAAATGTTATACTTCTTCTAAATTTGATATGATCACGATCTTCAAGGATCAACTAAAATAATGCTCTATCCACTCCTTCAATCGAATGTGTCAGACTCCCTCTAAACATCAAGATGACCAAGATTACCGAAGGTTGACTGGATCACATCCTCTATTTGCTCCCTCTCTTCTGAGGTTTCCTCTAATGGTCCCTTTGAATCTCAATCTTCCTCTTTCTACAAGAACATTCTCGAAGGAAAATCAAGGCATATAGCTCTTATAGAAAAATAAAAATCACATATAATAATTATTCTCAATTTTATTATAAGAACATTAGAAATTTGATTCTATACATAATTCATAGTGAATTAATTCTACTCAATGTTCTCAAATAATATTAATAATTCTCATTAAATACAAATAAATTGTAATCTTATTAATTTTATCTTCTTATCTCTTATACTTATAGTATATATTAAATGAACATTGATTTATCAAATTGAAAAAAGACAAATTCTAAACATTAGATAATATCTACATTTCTCTTAAAATAAATTATTTATCAAAATAAATCACAACCTAAAAAGAAACTTATCTTCTTACCTCACTTCATATTGGTGACTTTAGTTAATGACCTAATAAAAATGTGAAGTGAGTGTACATAGCCTTTAACATTTCTTATATGTCAGCTCTTGATATCCACATGTCTCTCCTTTGTTTTGCAGATTTGTCTTATCTTGCAAATTATGATTATTACAAACTTTTCTCCTATATATGTATTTCCTGTGCTACACACGATGACTGTAAGGATTTGCAACAACAAAAGTTGTCATAGATTATCGTTGGCAGAGTATGTCACCCAAGCTTTCAGTCCAAATACCCTTCGTCAAGGATTCAATGATCCTTCTATAAAATTTTAGGACTATAGTCACGCCGCCATCAACCGATGGTAATCATGTTATAGTTTTGGCGATGTCTTTGTGATGATGCGATCTTCATATCCTTTGGAAGCTACAATCCACTACCAATATCGAGCCTCCACAACAATCACCGCCATATCAACAGTAATATATGGTTATATATATATATATATATATATATATATATATATATAGCATTATAGTTCCTTAAAATTTGTTGCTTTTAAAAATATATTCTTTCATATATCCGCCACGACACTTTTTGATCGGTCACATCCTTTTAACCATTTTTACTTGTACATGGCGACTCTATCAGGAGTAGCCATGCCACAGAAATTGACATCATCCACATAGTTACCTCTTGGCCACCAGGGCTTTGTTAAAATAGCTTGCTCCAATCAGCTTTCTATTGTAGAGCACGGAGTTGAAGGTTGCACCGTTAAAGTTCCCTTCCATTTGGATGCGACTGGTCCCATTCCGTTATTGAAACTTATGCTCTAACCAACTTCTTGTGTCGAGTACACCCACAATTGTATCTTACCCTGATTAGAACACTAGCAAAATACCCTTATATAGGCAAAGACCCATAAATTGTGTGGGATGTGTTTTTTGATTTTCCACATTATTATCCATAGACTATCTTGTATCTATCATGGTCTTGATTGTGATTCTTAATACAAAGTGTATGCAAACACCTCTATCAAAATGCATTCAAGTCTAGTGTATATAGAGGTATCTGCTCAACTATAGGGTTTCCTCACCAAGCAAATAGGATTGGTCCCAATAGCTTTACATTTTCTCTTGCTATTTGTATGTGAGTTGAAACATATTCAGAATGAGCATTAAACTCCATAATGGTCAACGTATTCTGGTGAACATCTAATTCATCATCTTGGTGATTTGTTGCTAAGAGCCTGATTCTCTATTGTCTTGGTATATTGTTCAAAGTTTACTACTATTGTGATTCTCCATGAGATGTTACTCCTTGTTCGATAATCTTATTTAACTTATTTCCTAGCTCTTGTCATTATTTGGTTTGATTGGTCTACCCGTTGTTTGTATTGCAGTTCATAATATTGTTCTATGACCTAGACACTATTATTTCATTTACATGATGTCCTTATCTTCTCATTGCACAGTTATGTTTGGTTCTTAGTCCCATCCATGTTGGCATAGTAGTATATCAGTCTTACCTTCTGTAATATGCGGAGCCTTATTCCTTCTTTTCTCCCCTTATGTTCTTATCTCGATGCAAGAACCTCCGACTAGAGGAGCCTACATGACAACTATTTATGATACTCTGAACCATGTTGGCATATTAGTATATCAGTCTTACCTTCTGTAATATGTCGAGCCTTATTCCTTCTTTTCTCCCCTTATGTTCTTGTCTCGATGCAAGAACCTCCGACTACAGGAGCCTACATGACAACTATTTATGATACTCTGAACCAACTTTTATATTCTCTGATGTTAGGAAATTTTGTATTTAATTTCTTCCTATAGTGTTCAATGGCACTTCTTATGAACTCCCCACTCCATGTCATTCTCTTTACTTCATCCCTCTATTGCTCAATAAGTTGCATCCTATGTGGACTAGCTCATTATTCTAGCACATTAATGATATTCTAAGCAATCGGGTCCCTAAAGAAATACTTCATTCCAACATGTATTTTCTCCTCTGAACTCTGCTTTGAAGATGAACTTGCTTTCTCATATGTCTAAAATGGTGATGATGCTTTCAAACATAATTTTGTTTCTGTGCACATCACTATGATCTTATCACTTCATATTCGGTATTTCCTGCCAATTTTTCACAAAGACCTTAGTTCACTACATGAACTTGCTCGCATCAATTCATAGCAAATGTATGTTCAAGCTTGTGTAGATGAACTTGCCCGCATTTAACAACTGATCATTCATTGTTATAACCAACCATCTTTGATAGTGACTAACATTTGATACCTACGATCCCATTGGGCCCATACAATATTGAGAATCCCAATATCTCATAGTTAGACATGAATCTGTTGCTTCCTCTAGATTTACGTGTACCATGTTCTAATATAGAGATTTATGCGTTGATCTTATTACAAACAATTTCAGATGATTATCTTGGATTATTAGAAGTGTTTGTTGTATTGCCTTCTCAGTATATCAAAAGTAGGGTCCCTCAATTCACAATACTATGTTATGAATAGTTACAGGCCCGACTATCCAGTTTGCAGATCGAGTCTTTCCACATGTTGATTTAAATTCTTGATCGATATATTTGTAGTCCTGCTCTAATACCATGTTAATTTCTAGGATCATTTCTACAAATGTAGAATCATAGCCATTGTTATGGATGATCTTCAAATGCAGATTTGGATCTCATATAAATATGAGAGGAGACATGAAGAGACATGTCTCTATGATGTAAACATCATTCAAATAATATTCTAATAATATGTATAACAATATATATATATATATATATATATATATATATATATTATTAACATGGATAAGTATATATAGGAAATGATGATTACCAAAAACCATACTGAATATCAGATCGAATCAATCCGACTGAAGCTACAACTTTAACAACACCAATCAAGAAACACAGAACCTGGCTCCTTCAAACTCTGTTTCAGATAGGATTATGAAGATCCCTTTTTCTAAACCTTCATTGATCCAGTCTCCCCCAGTGGTGAGAAATTATTTTTGGATTATGAAACATTGAAGTCAGCTTTGCAGATCCTAACCACACCATCATGGTTAGAAGAATATAAGAGGCCTACAAAGGAGGATATTTCAGGATGTATACAGTCCGCGACTGCTCAGAAGAAGAAGGTTGAGACTCTGGCAACCTGAAAAAAGATGGAAAAAACAGGCACACAGTTTTGAAGATGGCTCGGGTTCTACTCTCTGGTGATCTCAGTCAGACTTTGGTTGCAGATTGTACTGTAACCCGGATAGATAGATGTTGGCTGCCCAAGGCATGAGACTGACGTTAGAATGTGAAAATGCAGTAACAAACAGATTAAAGAGGATCAATTAAGGCTATGAACAACTTACTTTCCAACTGCCTTCAGAAAATTCTATTGCTTCAGACTTCAAGGGTACCTTAAAGATTTTTATCAACCCCACCTCTGAGCAGAATGCAGCAGTGATAGCACAGCTACAGGCAGATAGGCACCTCGGCATTGTCTCTCAAAATTGGATTGAAGATGTCAAGGTGAGGGAAGTTCCATTCATTACCAAATTATTTGATGCTAAAAATCTCTTGCAAGTTCAAAATTATGTTGATTTTGAGTTGGCAGTAGGAAAAGAGAAGGATGTGACTTATAAAGAAATATTATTAGCATTGTGGGAAGTGATGGAAATAAAAATTGATAATAAGGTAAACCTTGGGATAATTCAATCTCCTGATGAGCCTTTACAGAAGTGTGTGTTTAGCCTCACATATAAATGTGAATGCATGGGAAAAGGTATTAAAAAGCTGAAAGCACTCCGCGGTGTGCTCTAGGAAGTCTTGGAGTAAATTGAAGTTTGTTTTGCTGGTATTGGCAATAAATTGTATAAGGATGATAAACTGGCAACCTTAGAAGAGCTACAGGATACCCACAGACAAAACATGAGCACATTACTCATCCTCATGTATACTGCAGAAAGGAACATCAAAGGCTCACAAAAGCTGACATTACGATGATGTAGTGTAACAAGCAGCATGAGATTTAATGAAAAGGTTAAGGATGCAAAGCAGACCGCTATGCTTTGGACTACTCAGAGTGCTAATGTCAGCGTGCCAGGAATAGAGGAAGTTACACGCGTCTCCTCAGCAATGCACCAGTACAAAGAAAGCTAGAAGGGGGAAACAGTTGAGCAGAAGCAAGGGCAGGAAAATCCCATTATGTGATACTTACACTCGGCTGCATTTCTAAATATTTCAATATTGTAATATTTTCTTGTTTTCAGTTATAGATGTTGAAAAACTTTAATATTTTTTAATTAGCAAGACTGTTATGCAACTGTCACAAGAGAAGTTAAAGGGACTATATAATCCATTTTTAAACTTATTACAAGGATCGCCAATTTTGGTTCTCTTCCCCTTCTTGTTGTGACAACTAAGTCAGTCTTAAAGGTTGAAGTATGATTTTTGTTCATAGTTAAAAATGTGATTTGATGTTGAATGAATGGGTAGATGGTAGATGCAATCAATTAATCATAGATGTTGAACTGTGCTTTTGAGATTTATGGTAATGATGATCTGAGAGTCATTATTGGTTTCCTTTTGTCATATCTATGTCATTAAGCAGATTGGTACCTCTTTATGATCTACTATAGATATGACTTTCATGGTTGTGAGGGTATATGTACAGAAATCTTGGTGAAAATATAACTATGTTCCATTTTCATAGTTATGGAAAGGAATCAGCATCCCTTTTTGTGCATTTTATGATCTCATGTTTATTCATTGGTGATGAGTACCATTAGGTGCTTCTTTAGCTCTCTAGTCAAGAGCATACCAAATGGTATTTGTCAAAGGCAAAGTTCTTGCATGGAAGAAAAACACCAGCATTAAGACACCTCAGGACATTGGTGTTCGTCATGAGAGTCTATACCAGCTTTCAGCTCATCCTATTCAAGTCTTAGGACATGATTCCCTGAGTTTTAATGAACTGTGACATAAAAGATTAGCCCATCTAAATTTCAAAACTCTTTCCTCCATGGACAAGATGGTCATTGGTCTTCCTAAGCTCAATCAAGAACATAAGGCTGTGCTCTAAGGTAAGAACATTAAAAGTCCCTTTCACTCTACTGAAAGCAGACCAAAAGAAAGTTTACAGCTAATTCACTCCAACTTGTGTGGTCCTGTGTTTATTACTTAATTAAGTGGTTTTAGGTATTATGCTACTTTTACTGATGACTTCTCTCGTAAGACCTAGATTTATGTTCTGAAAACTAAAGAATCTGATGAAGTGATGTCTAGATTTAAAGAATTCAAGGCTCTAGTAGATAATTTGTCCAGTAAGGGATCCAAGTTTTAAGCTCTGACAATGGGGGTGAATATTCTTCTAGTATATTTCATAATTTCTGTATGGAAGCTGAGATTAAGAGGGAGTTGTGTATCCCTTATAATCTACAATAAAACAGAGTTGCGGAAAGAAAGAACAAGTCTATTGTTGAGGCAGTGAAAGTCATGATCCATGATCAAGACCTTCAGACCTTTCTTTGGGCAGAATCTTGTAGGACAGTTGTTTATGTTCAGAAACATGGTCCAAATCAAATTCTAGACAACAGGACTCCTGAAGAAGCATTCACAGGTATCAAGCTAGAAGTTGGTCATTTCAAAAAATTTGGGTGTCCAGTTTACATTTGTGTACTTAAAGATAAAAGGTCTAAGTTAGAACCTTCAGGCAACAAGGGAATTTTCATTGGTTATAGCAAATCTTCAAAAGCATACAGGCTCTACATTTCTGGTCAAAAGCAAATTGAAATCAGCAAAGGTGTTTCATTTGAAGAAGGCATGGCTTGCAAAAGATCTAAACGGGCTATTATTGAGACTTCTCAAGATATGGATATTGCTTCCCCTGATTCCCCTTTTGAGATGCAAAGGGAGACTCTTGATTTAGAAGATGCTATTGATCATATTGATCCTGTAGATTCCAATACTAGTCCAAATAATGTTTCAGTTGACAAGAAGTGATTTGCGTGGGTCAGGCATACTATGCAAGAGGCTGAAAAATATGTGGCCCCTCGTGGCACTGTTAGAGAAAGATACCTCATAAGGTTGTCAGTTATGTTGCTTTAACGAGTCATTATATTGAATACGAGCCTTCATGTTTTGAAAAAAGCTTTAGTATGGAGAGATGCCATGATGGAAGAGTGTCAATTCATTATCAAGAATAATATTTGGGACATTGGCCTAAAGGTAAATATATTGTTTCTTAAAAGTGGTTGATCAGAATTAAACATGCAGCTGATGGAACTGTTGAAAAATATAAAGCAAGATTTACAGCTAGAGGGTTTTCTGAAAATAAAGGTATAGTTATGTGGAGACTTTTGATCCTGTAGCACAGTATTTTCTATCAGAACTATCATTGCTATTGCAGCAGCTGAGGGATGGAAACCACGTCAAATGGATGTGCAGATAACATTATTGAATGGTGTAATTGAAGAAGAGGTAATTATTGAGCAGCTAGACTGTTTTGTGGTTCATGAGAAGGAATCACATGTTTGTAGATTGAAAAAAGCATTGTATGTCCTTAAACAAGCTCCATGTGTATGGCCTTAAACAAGCTCCATGTGCATGGTATGAAATAATCGACGTCATTTATTGAGCTTTGGCTTCCTCGAAAATTATGCAGATCCAAATCTATATTTCAAGGAAAATATGCTATTGACATTTTAAAAAGATTTAGTACATTAGATGGCAAATCCATATCAGCTCCTATGGAGGCAAATCTGAAAAAGTTACATGACGAGTTCAAATTTAGTTGATCCCACTATATACAAGAATCGATTGGATCATTAATGTATTTGGTTAATACTAGGCCTGATATTGTCTACACTCTCAATCAGTTCATGTATGAGATTAGACAGATTCATCTTGTTGCAGCCAAACATATTTTAAGTTATGTGCATGGTATAGTGGGGTATGGTCTGCAATATAATTCTTCTGAAGGTCTGACCTTGCAAAGATTTTCTGATCTAGACTAAAAAGGGTACATGCCTGACAATAAGAGCGGTTATGGTGGTTGTTTTTGTATCACCTAATCTAGTAGTGTAATATTGAATACTAATACTAACAAAAGCATATACAAAACTAAAATAGTTAACACTTATGATAGGGCGAGGTTATCACCAAAAAGGAAGGCAAACCAAGAATGGTAAGCTCCTTGGGTGTAACCTATGATGACGTAGATATGTCCCTGATGGATAAGGGATGTATACTCACGGTGTGCTCAAGCTTTCAATGGGTAGGTGTTTTTACCAAGTGTGGAGATGGGTGAGAGTGTTGACAATGGAGGTGTGGATGTATTTCAGCATGGTGATGCTGTAAAAATGGCTGTGATGTAGTGGTCAGTAGGGCATTATAAGTTTGCATAAAAGTTGATGATATGGATTGTGAGAGGGAAGGGCTTTATTTATAGGCTAAGGGGTAGAGAAATGGAAGGTCAGGATGCAAGGATGGAAGAATGGTGAGGAAGGGATGAGATGCTTTGAAAGGGAAGCGCATGGATTGTGCTTGTTCAGGGCTCTCGCCTTGTGACACTTGACACAAGGGGATTGGGTGGTCAAAAAGGAGGGTCAAGAGGAGTAATGAGGGAGGATGAGTGTGAAAGAGGGAAGTAAGAGGCATTAAGAGGGATGTAAGAGTCATTAATGGCATGTAAGAGTCATTAATGCTCTTGAATAGGGATGGAAGAGGATAAGGGAGACTTGTTGACTTTGGCTTGGGTTAGCAACTATTAACCCTTGCTTTAAAGTTACGCAAACATTTAGGAAGGGGCTTAGACTTAGTTTAGAAAGAAGGTTAGGGGGCAAGTGGCTTAACTTTGATGGGATGGGTTGGTTAGGAGGCTAAGTGAGGTTAGTATGGTGAATGGGTTGGATTAGGGGTAAAGAATGATTTATTTAATAAATAAGGGATGTGGGATTAAATTAAATTGATTTGGTGATTTATTTAATTTAATAGAGGAATAGGGATTTAATTGATAAATTGATTTTGGGTTATCATTTGATTTTATCAATTTGACTATAGTTAATTAAATTAATTTAATTAATTAACTAGGGGATGACGATTAATTAATTAAATTATAAATATTTTATCAATAATGTCCTAGGAGATGACTAAATAAGAGTACCTAGTGGTGTAATCAAATTTAGGTGTCTACAGTTTTAGCCTAGGTTCAGCTATGTTTCCGTAGAGCAGCAGGAAATAGTCGTGTACTCAAAGTACAGCAGAAGTTGAATATGTTGCAGCTTGTGTGGCAGCACGAGTAGTGTGGCTTCAAAAGCTTCTTGCAAGAGTGCGTGGGATAACTTTAGAACCAACTGTGAATCCTTGTGACAATAGAAGTTGTGTGAAGCTTTCGATTAATCATATTTTTCATAATAGAACCAAGCACGTGAAGATCAAGTATTATTATTTAATAGATATAGCTCAAAGGAAAGCAGTTGAGTTCAAGTACATTTGCATGGATGAGTAGACAGTGAACATTCTCACCAAGTCACTTCCTAGAATGAAGTTTCCTTATTTTGGAGATAAGCTTGGTATTGTGGAGAATGATGCTCTTATTTAGAGAGAGTCTCAGCTGCAGTGATTCGTATTTCATGTTGTAATGCATTTTTCTCCATGATGGAGAAATTTGAGGTGAAAGCCCTTGTAATGCATTGTTTCTCTAAGACAAAGAAATTTGAGGTGAAAGCTTTTATAATACATTTTCCACTAAAGCAGGGAAATTTGAGATGAAAACCCTTCTTGCTCTCACTCATGAGAGTATCCATAGTGGGTGTCATGTTGAGAGACTCTATGACAACATCATGTGACTCCATGATGAGAGCTTATGTCATTTCACAAATGGAAGTAACCAAGGTGCACATCATGTTGAGTGAATCCATGATGCTATGATGTTGAGATAATCCGTGATAAAGTGTTGTTACTAACACATATGGGTGTAGACATTGTATTTGTCATGTTGAGAGACTCCATGACATATAAATGATCTCTCCTTTGCCAAGAGGGAGTGTTAATGTTTTGATGACTGCAGAGATATCATTCCTACCTGCTATGGTTGTGCAAACTCCTTATTGATGATTACCTTGTTCTCAAAATATCTCAGTTTGGCTAAGTTGAGCCATCCTTTCTTTGGGTATGCCTTGCAGTATTATTATTTGTTCGTGTTGATATGCTTCATAGCTGTTAACTTTAAGGATACGTTTACTGGAGCAGCTGGTTTTATAGACAGCTCCCTCTCTTCGTATCCATTCTTTCCTTACATCAGAGTCTATGTGTGATTCTATCAATTGTTTTGAAGATGAGTTGTCTATCATTTTTAGCAGTTGGGAATATGATAGGCAAGTCTCTTTTCATTTTTGTGTTCATTCCATACCAGTTATTGTTTACTTGCCGAGGATTATCAAAGCCTTTACTGTAAATAAAGTTGTGTGTCTATTGATTATGAAACAGCACTTATGTAACTGTCGTTGGGAGTTAATGTGGCTACGAACAGTGAGCCTTGGCTTGCAGATGTCTTCATTTCATACAATGCGTGGTCTGTTGACCTTCGGCAGAAAAGAACAACATTCCCTTGGCAGAGTCTTAAGTGTTTTTCATGTATTGTAAGCCTAGTTAGTTATCTATAAATGTATTGACTAATCAAGGAATACCTACTTGGAATTTAGACTGTTTTAATTACCGCACTGAATTAGAAGACTGTGGGATCATAGAAGATTGTTCGATCCAACATCAATAGCTCTCCTCAAGGTTTCTATGGATCCAAGCCCACGATCCCATCTTGGAATGACCTCAAGGCAACTTGATCCCATCTTGTTTAATCCTCAAAGCAACAATAGGACAATGATCCTACCCATCTCGGAGTGAACTATCAAGTGGACTAAACAGGCCCTTCTACATCGCATTCTTCTAATTCAGTATTCTGGTAACTGTGATATTATATTCTAATTCAATATTAGAATGTGGGACACTTGCCTTAGTAATTCTGGGATGGTTTACTGTTTAAAGCATCTGTAGATGCAGTTATATTTGTTTTTGCTATTTCCGGTGAGTATGATATCTGAAAGACAGACTTAATTGTTGACAGCTCTCACAAAGCCTATTCTATCTGTGACTGCAGACTGTTGCAGAACGTTGATTCCACTTTCTTGTTCGATGATTGCTTGGTATCCCCGCTGTGTATTTTATACTTGCCATTCTTACTCCAAACGACTCAGGAGAAAGTCACAACCCTTCATGCGGTGCTCTTTCATTAGTAAACGATGCAATTATTAAATGTTTAATCCTGCCAACGTGGACTTGGTCGATTCATCCATTACCCAACCATCGCAGTGTTTGCTTGTCGGGAACTTCATTTGTCATCGTGCTTATTATTACTGTCTGAGCGGAGTGTGGATGACATGGTGTATTATGGGGTCTTAGTCTCCACGTTTATTGACTATTGATTCTGGGTTACAAATATTATAATTCAGGGCTTATAATTTTATCAACAATAATTGTATTAGTTTGGACGATGAAGTCCAGTTACTCGAAAGGTTGTTTATTAAATTAAAAAGTTATTTATATATTTATTTATTTATTTATTTATTCATCATATTTATGTATTTAAATATTAATGGTCAATCTATTTGTTTATTCTTGAATAATGGAATTCATTAAATATAAGTAAAAAATGAAATCTATTTATCTATCAAATAATTACTATTATTATTATTATAGATAGGGGGGGATATTACAGTCTGCCCCTCTTAAATTTGCTTGTCCTCAAGCAATTTAAGGTTTGGGTGTTACAAAATTTTCAGCTCCCTTCCACATCACGTCTTCTTCTAGTAGTCCTTTCCATTTAACCAAGTATTTGGAAACAGTTTTATTTCTCAAATTATTTTCTCACATGTTAAGGATTCCTTCCGCTTCTAGGATAAGCTTCCCTTCATCATCAAGTGAAGGCAATTCTTTGCATGGAATACTATGTTGTCCAAGTACCTTTTTCAGTCGTGAAACATGGAAGACATTATGAATCCTGGAGTTCTCAGGCAATTCCAATTCATAGGCTACCTCACCAATCTTCCTTATGACCTTATATGGTCCATAAAATCGTGGTTTTAACTTCTCTGCTCTGCTGGTTTTCATTGATCCTTGTTTGTATGGTTGTAGCCTCAAGAAAACTCAGTCCCCAATTGCAAATGCTCATTCTATTCGGTTTTAATCAACATATATCTTTTGTTGATTTTGTACATGGTGGAGGTTGTCCTTGGGGGTTCTCATAATATCCAAATTCTGCTGCACAAGATCCTTAGATCCTGGCACCTTGCTTTCTGGTAAGATCAGGCTTCTGAATGAAGGGGCATCATAGCTGTAAAGTGCTTTAAATGGGCTCATTCCAATGGATAAATGAGAGTGGTATTGTAACAATGTTCGCCAAGGTGTAGCATTTCACCCAAGAGTTTCGTTGTCCCACAACATAATCCCTTGGGTAGCTTTCCATCCATTTATTTACAATTTCAGATTGGCCATCGGTTTGTGGGTAATAACTTGTGCTAGGTGTTAATTGGGCACCCACCAAGCGAAAGAGTTCTTGCCAAAATATGCTTAAGAATCTGCTATCTCTGTCACTGATGATGTTTTTAGGTAATCCATGTAATCTAAATACTTCTTTGAAAAAAACTTCTGCAATTTGAGGGGCTCTATATTTGGTAGATATAGCCATGGAATGTGTGTATTTGGTCAGTCAATCCACTACCATGTATATATAATCTTTTCCCTTGTACCTTAGGGAGGCCTACTATAAAATCCATTGAGATGCTTTGCCATTTATGGTCAGGTATAGGTACAGGTTGGAATAGCCCTGCCAGATGCACCTGTTCTGCTTTGTTTCTTTGTCATGTCATGCTTCTTGGGCATGCTTAAGTATGTCCTTCTTGAGTCCCTTCCAAGTATATTTCTCTCTTACCTGTTTATATGTTTTATAATATCCTTGATGTCCGGATAGAGGACTGTCATGGAATTCTTTGATAATGCATGTTTTATTTTTTATCCAGGAGTAAGGTATACTCGATTCTAGTATAGAATAACCTCTTCCAATACCTTATAGTCTTCAGATTATATTTCCTTCCATAATGTCATTGCGTGTGAATCTTTAGCATATTCCACAATGATGGAATGTTTCCAATCTGCTGCAATGTCTGTGATGGTGTATAAGTGGGGTCTTCTAGACAAGACATCAGCCACAATATTGTTTTTGCCTTTGACGTATTCAAGTCGAAATTGTAGGTTTGTATCTTGCTCACCCATTTCTATTGCCGATTGTTTAGATGCTTTTGCTTCAGGAAAAATTGGAGACTATTGTGATCTTTTTTGACTAAAAATCTGCTGCAAACCAAGTATTGTCTGAATTTTGCTGAGGCATGCATAATTGTCAACATTTCTTTGTCATATATAGAATAAGACCTTTCAGTGGAGTGTAGTTTCCTGCTCTCAAAGGCAATGGGGTGTTTTTTTGCATGAGGATTGCACCAATACCTTCTCTTGATACATCGCATTGTAGTTTAAAGGATAGAGAAAATTCAGGAATGGCTAGTACAGAGCATGAACTCTTGGTCTTCTTGAGCTCTTTGAAAGCTTGTTGAGCTTGTTCATTCCACCCAAAAGCTCCCTTCTTGGTTCAATCTGTAAGTGGTGATGCTAGCTTTGAGAATCCTTTTACAAATCTTCGATAGTAGCTGCAAAGCCCTACAAAGCCCCTTAGTAGGGTCAAGGTCTTAGGTTTAGACCATTCCTTGATAGCTTCAATTTTTTCTTCGTCCAACTTACCCCTTGTTCACTGATTTTGTGACCTAAGTATAAGATTTCTTATAGGCCAAATTCACATTTTGAAGCTTTAGCATATAAAAATTCTTGCTCAAGAATTTCCAATAGTTCACCAATGTGTTTAAGGTGCTCTCCCTAGGTTATGTTGTATATAAGGATATCATCAAAAAATATTAGTATGAATTTTCTGAGTTGTTTCCTAAAGATATGATTCGTGCATGATTGAAATGTTGCAGGCACATTGGTTAACCCAAAGAGTAAAACCAAGAATTCAAAAAGTCCATAATGACATTGAAAGGCTTTTTATGGAATGACCTCCTTTCTCATCCTTATTTAATGGTATCCAAATCTTAAGTCTATTTTTGAGAAATATTTGGATCCATGCAACTCATCAATAAGTTCATCTACTCTAGGGATAGGATATCAATTTTTTATTGTATTTTTATTCAAAGCCCTACAATCGATACACATTCTCATTGTTCCATCCTTCTTTTTAACTAGTACCACTGAGGATGCAAAAGGGTTGGAGCTTGGTTGGATGTGACCCATTTATAGGAGTTCATTTATGGTTTTTTCTATTTCCTCTTTAAATTTTTGAGGGTGCCGATAGGATGTGGTGATTACCGGTTGTGCTCCTTTTTCCAATTCTATGATGTGCTCAAATCCTCTATTGGGGGGTAGTTTTGGAGGAATATCATCAAAAACCTTTTATGCTTTTTTAGAATTGGTTTAATATCGATGTGAACTGATTTTCCTTGCGGAATGGTTTTGTCAAGGATCATGCATTGTGCTGCCCAATCTCCTTATTCTTTCCTGAAAAATTTTCCTATTTTTTGCAAGAAATTACCTTCAAAGACCCATTGGGAAGTCCCTTTAATGTTATATCATCTCCTTTATACTGAAAGTGGATAGAGAGGTTGGGTAGGTCAAATGTAAAACAACCTAATGAGAATATCCAAGGGGTGCCCAATATTATGTCAGTATCCAAAGGCACTATATAAAAATTTCCTTTAATAGGATGTGTTCCTATTAATATTTCTAGTTGGGGGATCTTCCTTGTAAATTTAACTAGGGCTCCTATTGTTGTTTCTGTCGAAAATCCCTTGAACTCTTTGGTTTCTAACTTCCTCTGTCACCAACGATTCGCTTATAAAGTTGTGAGATGCCCCACTGTTGTAATGTCCCATTTGTTTGGAGGAATTAATTATAAAGTTATCCATTAAAAATATATATATTACAAGGTAACTTTATAAATTAAATAAAAAAAAGCTTCTAGAGGTTGCTGGAAGAAGCGGAGAAAAAATTTAAAAAATAAGGCCGACCTATCAAGGAAAATAGAATAAATAGGCATTTAGGGCTCATTGCCTATCATCGAGATTTATTATTGATTTTTGGTTATGTGCGTTGTGGAACCTAGGGTTTCTGCAAATAGTCAGAATTGGCCATTGAGAACGAAAACTCTCAATTGGTACGCAATTTTGAGGGTGTCAGAGATCACCTAAATTATTGCAGCTGTGGGAAGGATATTTCAATCCTTTTATTTGTGCTTAATTGCTGATTTGGAGTTTCCAGTGGAGTTGCACTTTCACCATATCATCTTCAGCAGTCAGTCTCCAGTATTTGATCAATCCAGGTTCTTCATTTCAATCTGTAGTTGCAACAAGTTCTCAATTGTAAAAAGCCAGTTAGGGTTTCTCTGTAATGTGCTATGTCATAATGTTTTGGTGCTGAAATTTGCCATATCATTTGTAAAAACATTTAGTTTTCATTGAATGAGTACATTGGCACTATTACTTCTTTTATTTCAGCAATATACTTTAGCCGTGCATTAAATTTAGGGTTTTGTTTAGTGGCCTATTGGTACGGGTCATTACAGTGGTATCAGAGCGGTTTCCTGCCAGCCTGATAGGGTTACCCAGCCACTATTTAATTTAGTTTACAAAGGAACCAGCATAACTAAGAATTTAGCTGAGAGACATTCTCAAAGTCCATCCAGAAGTGTGCGAAATGATGAGACTTTACAGCAACAGGAGAGGCTTCTACAGTCAATAGAGGCAAGTACACAGGCAATGATGGTTATGATGCAACATTTGATTGGGGAAAATAGGAGAAATAATCATAATTAGGATGATAGAAGCATAGCAGGATCACAACATAGGACACGGTTTGGAATAGCTGATAGACTCACACGTCCTACATTTAGAGAAGAAATTCCAGCACGCACACCTGATGCTATGATAACATATATTGTAGATGAACTCCGACAAGCGAGGAATGAGTGGGATTCATTACCAGAATATGTACGGGATGGATGGACATTTGACAAGTACCTGAACTATAGAGCTTGCCAAGCAGAAGCAAGTAGATAAACACAGTGAGTTGCAACAGGTCACCAACAAGTTGGTATTACCCACATTTGATGGCAGTGGAAAAATGACTACTCGTGCTTGGATTCATAAGGTGGATACTTTCCTATCTCTGAAGACTATGACAGAAATTGAAGCACTCAAGTATGCCACTTTACACTTAGATGGGGCAGCACATGATTGGTGGACACATGGCATGATAACATTGCAACACAATAAGGTAACCACTTATCAAGAGTTTGTGGATAGATTGATAGAAAGGTTTGATAAAAAAAATCCTGAAGTTTATTTTCGGGAGTTAGCCCAATTGAAACAGTCAGGAGGTTTAGAACAATTTATCAATGACTTCCAGAAGCTTGCAGTGATGGTGCCTGACATTTCAGAAAGGAGGCTAGTCATTTTATTCACAGAGGGACTAACTGAACCACTCAAGGGGTGGGTAAAGGCCTTTGATCCTCCTACATTACAGGAAGCCATGAAGAAAGCCCGCAGTATGGAACTTGTAGCTCCAGCAAACCGGTTTAGTTCAAAGAGTTCTTCATCATTTAGAGATAACAAAGGGGAATTCAGCAAGGGTAAAGAGAAGGTTAGTGACTCAAAAGACAAGCTAGCTACACCTTGTGATAAGAAAAAACTTAATGACCTGCGTAGGAAGAAGCTATGCTTCTTTTGCAAAGGTCCCTATGAGTTTGGTCATGATTGTCCCATGAAGCCTAAAGGGAAAGCTAACCGAGTGATGTGGGCTTATTATGAAGGTTCAGATTCAGACATCTCAGAGCAGCATCGTGAGGATCCTGATGAGGTAGAGGGTGAACAAGAGGTAGATAGTGCTGAGAAAAAAGAGGCTCCAGAGATACATTTACAAGAGGCACGTCTGTCTAGTATTCAAAGAGAGGGATCTTTCAGATTTCGAGGAGTCTTGGCAGGACAAAAGATTATTACTCTGTTGGATACAGGTGCCACGCATAATTTCATTGATGCACAATTTGTGGAGAGGCGTGGACTCATTATTGAGGAGTTTGAGGGACTGAGAGTTAAGGTAGTTGATGGATATACTCTTCGTTGTGATAGGATGGTGCGAGATCTACCTTTGCGCCTGAACAACTATGAGTTTAAGGCAAACTATCATGTGGTCAACATGGGTGACATGGACATAGTACTTGGGATGCAATGGCTACATTCTTTGAAGGAGGTTACCCTGAGATTGGAGGATATGGAGATACGATTCGTGGTGGATGGTAGGACTCATGTGCTAAAGGCTATCCACAATGGTGATGTTAGGACTGTCTCATTTAGGCGGTTGGAGAGATTAGCCAGGCATAATAATATAGAGTGGGCAGCAATATGTGCCTTGATGCCTACCCAGGGGGAGCAACATAAGACTGAATATCATCCAGATATTCAAAAATTGAGAATCAAGTATGTGAAGGTATTCAATGAGATTCCACCAGGCAGGCCACCAGACAGAGGTATTGAGCACATTATCGAGTTGGAGGAAGATGCTAAGCCTGTCATGATCACACCATACCGCCACCCAAAACGACTCAAAGATGAGATCGAGAGGACCATCAACGAGTTGCTAGCAATGGGACACATCAGACCAAGTAAGTCACCTTTTGCATCTTCTGTTGTTTTGGTAAAAAAGAAGGATGGAACTCTACGAATGTGTATTGATTATAGGGTGTTGAATAAGAGAACTATAAAGAACAAGTATCCCATCCCACGCATCGATGAGCTGATAGACGAATTGCATGGGGCTTGTTATTGCACAAAAATTGATTTGAGATCAGGCTATCACCAGATCAGAGTTCGAGAGCAGGATATTGAAAAAACTGCTTTCAAATGTCATTATGGGCATTTTGAGTTTGTAGTCATGCCTTCTGGTTTGACTAATGCACCTACCACTTTTCAATCCACTATGAACAAGGTCTTCCACCATCAGTTGAGGAAATTTGTGCTAGTGTTCTTTGATGATATTTTGATCTATAGCAGGACATGGCAAGAACATTTAGAGCACTTGGAGACAGTATTAAGCATTTTACAGAGCGAGTCCTTGTATGCCAAGGAGTCCAAATGTGATTTGGGGATGATAGAATTGTTGTATCTTGGACACATCATTAGTGCAGAAGGAGTGCGAATGGATCCTGAAAAGATCCGTGCTATTGTTGATTGGCCACCACCAGAGAACCTTACACAATTAAGCGGGTTCCTTGGTCTATGTGGATTCTATCGCAGGTTTGTTAGTGGCTACTCACGACATGCAGCGCTCATGACAGATTCGCTGAAGAAAGGGGCATTTGTGTGGACTCGGGAGGCGCAGGAGTGTTTTATGCAGTTCAAGGAAATAATGACTACATGCCCAGTATTAGCATTGCCTGATTTCACGAAGCCATTTGAGCTTCAATGTGATGCTTCTGGAGAGGGAGTTGGTGTTGTACTCATGCAGGAGAAGCATCCTATAGCCTATGAGAGTAGGAAACTCAGAGGGGCTGAGAGATCATTCAGTATATATGATAAGGAGATGTTGGCCATCATGCATACCTTGGCCAAATTCAAACAGTATCTTGTGGGCAGCAAATTTTGTATTAAAACCGATCATAATAGTTTGAAGCACCTTTTGGGACAGCGGGACCTGAATGATCGTCAGCAGAAGTGGGTAAGTTACAGGCATATGATTTTGATATCACATGTTAAGGGGACATAGAATATTGTTGCAGATGCTTTATCCCGTAGGCCACACCTCACTTCTATGATTCAGATATCAAAGGATTGGCAACACTTGATTGTAGCAAAATATGCCAAAGACACGTGGGCCTCTTCTATAGTGGAGGGGACAACAATCAACACCAGATACACTCTCATAGATGATTTGATCATTTACAAGAATAGGACTTACTTAGTCCCAGGATTGAAAGTGAAGTAGTTGATTTTTAGGGCATTCCATAATTCACCTACAGCAGGCCATCCTGAGTATTTCAAGACTTACAGGTTAGTACGGGAACGATTCACTTGGAAGGGACTTAAGGCTAATGTTTTGCAGTATATGCGTGAGTGTCACATTTGCCAGCAGAACAAACAAGAGCACACTTATCCAGCAGGGCTCCTACAGCCACTGCCTATTCCTGACTGGAAGTGGGAGTGCATCTCTATGGATTTTATTACAGGTTTGCCTAGGGCCCAAGGGCGTGATTGTATCTATGTGGTGGTGGATAGGCTGACAAAATATGCTCACTTCTTCCCTATCGCTACTACATACTCAACAACTCAGGTGGCAGAGGTCTTCTTCAGGGAGATTTTTAGATTACATGGTTTGTCTCGGAGCATTGTGAGTGACAAGGACAGCCGTTTCATGAGTCACTTTTGGCAAGAGATATTTCGGTTGTGTGGTACTGAGCTTACACCTAGTACCAGTTATCACCCACAAACTGATGGTCAAACAGAGATTGTAAACAAATGGGTGGAAGGGTATTTGAGGAATTATGTGGCAGATCAACAGCGAGCTTGGGTCAGATGGATATATCTCTGTGAGTATTGTTACAATACTACATATCATATGACTATACAAATGATACCCTTCATGGCACTTTACGGTTATGAGGCACCTAGTTTCTTAGATTTGTTGTTGGGAGACAGTCGAGTACCCCGTGCAGGTGGACTATTATAGGAAAGTAAGGATATAGTTGCTTCTCTCAGAGACAACATTGCTAGAGCTCAGAACCAGCAAAAACAGTATGCAGACAAGAAGAGGACTAAGCGTAGTTTTGAGGTAAATGATATGGTTTACCTCATGTTGCAGCCATATAAGCAGTCCACTCTCAAGAAGAGTGGTACAGAGAAACTCAAGCCACGCTATTATGGACCACTCAAGATCATCAAACGAGTTGGTGAGGTGGCTTATGAGTTGGAGCTTCCCACAGATAGCCGAGTGCACAATGTGTTTCATGTATCACACCTCAAAAAGGCGTTGGGTCAGAATGTGATGCCTTCTGCAGTATTACCTCCGTTGGATGATGAGGGGAAATTGATCTTAGTGCCAGAACCCATTCTGGATAGTAGAGAGAAGCAGTTTCACAGGAGAGTAATCAGAGAGTATCTAGTTAAGTGGAAAGATTTACCTATTGCAGATGCTACTTGGGAGGGAGAAGTGATTTTGCAGCATCCAGCATTAAGATTGCTTGAGGCCAAGCAATTTTAGGAGGGGCAGACCTGTAATGTCCCATTTTTTTGGAGGAATTAATTATAAAATTATCAATTAAAATATATATATATTACAAGGTAACTTTATAAATTAAATAAAAAAAAGCTTCTAGAGGTTGCTGGAAGAAGCGGAGAAAAAATTAAAAAGGGAGGCTGACCTATCAAGGAAAATAGAATAAATAGGCATTGAGGGCTCATTGCCTATCATCGAGATTTATTATTGATTTTTGGTTATGTGCGTGTGGAGCCTAAGGTTTCTGCAAATAGTCACAATTGGCCATTGAGAATGAAAACTCTCAATTGGTACGCAATTTTGAGGGTGTGAGAGATCACCTGAATTATTGCAGCTGTGGGAAGGATATTTCAGTCCTTTCATTTGTGCTTAATTGCTGATTTGGAGTTTCCAGTGGAGTTGCACTTTCACCATATCATCTTCAGCAGTCAGTCTCCAGTATTTGATCAATCCAAGTTCTTCATTTCAATCTGTAGTTGCAACAAGTTCTCAATTGTATACAGCCAGTTAGGGTTTCTCTGTAATGTGCTATGTCATAATGTTTTGGTGCTGAAATTTGCCATATCATTTGTAAAAACATTTGGTTTTCATTGAATGAATACATTGGCACTATTATTTCTTTTATTTCAGCAATATACTTTAGTTGTGCATTAAATTTAGGGTTTTGTTTAGTGGCCTATTGGTACGGGTCATTACAACTGTCCACTAGAGCAATAACTTTTTGTCCTTTAAGTGTTCCATTCATCCGATAAGGATGGTGCTTTGCTTTCCAAGAGGTGCTAGTAGCTAGGGTTACTTGTTCTTTGTCATCACATTCTTCATGCTTGGCTTTCTTTTTGGGTCTTTCCTCCTTAATTGGGGCTTCTTCAATTTGGTGGATCTGAATTTTGCACTTGT
The DNA here is from genome assembly GCA_028749045.1 of Cupressus sempervirens. NCBI lineage: Eukaryota > Viridiplantae > Streptophyta > Pinopsida > Cupressales > Cupressaceae > Cupressus > Cupressus sempervirens. The sequence goes on along the minus strand of CM053783.1, from coordinate 670,450,085 downwards.
GCTCAGGCTGTCATTTCCTTTGCATTTTCGGCATGGGAAATATTCCTTCTTGCAGCATTGGTGTCCCCTCTCCCAAGGCTCCTGGCATTTATAACATAAATTTTTCTTTTTATATTCTTCTTTGGTATGGTCACCTTTGTGTTCCTTCTTTTGGAAGGATTTAACATTATTGCTTGCGCTCTTGTGGTTGGTTGTTGATTTCTCAAAGTTTAGAGCAATATCTATTGCATCATCCAAAGTAGTTTGTTTGAAAGCAAACACTAGTCCTTTGATTGAATCTTTCAATCCTTCTACGAATAAGTATGCTAATTTTTCATCATCTAGTCCATCTACTGCATTAGATATATCCTGAAAGCTTTGGGTGTATTCATTCACTGACCTTGTTTGCCTTTGTTGAGTTAACTCTCTAAAGTAACTTTGGGGGTGTCTACAGTCAAATCTTTTAATCAGCTTCTGTGATAATTTTCATAGGAAGTGATATTTTCATATCCTTGAGTACGAACACCATGTCACCACCAACCATATGCTGCTTTCTCCAAGTGGAGGGTGGCGAATTGGATTGCATCCATTTCTGTCATGGGGTTGAGATTCAGAAATGTGTTTAACTTTTCCAACCATTCTTGTGCTGTGATTTTGCCTGATCCATCAAAGTTTGGAATAGTGACTTTGTTAGTTTTGTACTTTAGGGTTTATTGGGTATTTATTTCTCTCTACTAGGAGTTCCTAATCTTTCAGCTTCACGGTACTCTCTTAAAGATACAGTCCTCCTTACTTCAGGATTTAATTTTGAGTAAACTTATGCCGATTCCTCAGTGTTGCAAGGGAAGTGATTTGTTTTTGCTTCTATTATAATGTTTTGGTGGGGTAAGAAGGAGGGTTTCTTAACTTGAGGGGTATAAGTTCGGCTGTTATTTTCTATGTGATTTGTTCTTGCATCCGTTCCTCCAGAATTTTGAAGGTCATTTATGGAGTTATTCACATGTTTCAATTTCCTCATGAGCTCTAGGGCCGTTTCATTTTGCTCCATTGATGTTTTGGATGTCATTTCCATGAATGTTCTCAGTTCATTGTCATTTGTTCCCCCATGGTGCTGTTTGATTTTTCTTTGTTTCTTCCCCTTTCCACAGCTCTTTGGTCTATCTGAATATTTTGCATTAACTTTCTTTTACAGGTTGGCAGGAATCCTGCTTTGATACCAATTGTAATGTCCCCTAGTTAGTTGTCTATAAATGTATTAAGTAATCAAGGAATACCTACTTGGAATTAGACTATTATAATTACAGCACAGAATTAGAAGAATATAGGATCATAGAAGATTATTTGATCCAACATCAATAGCTCTCCTCAAGGTTTATATGGATCCAAGCCCATGATCCCATCTTGGAATGACCTCAAGGCAGCTTGATCCCATATTGGTCAATCCTCAAGGCAACAATAGGGACAATGATCTTACCCATCTCGGAGTGAACTATCAAGTGGATTAAACAGGTTGATCCACATCCCATTCTTCTAATTCAGTATTCTGGTGACTGTGATATTGTATTCTAATTCAATATTAGAATGTGGGACACTTGCCTTAATAATTCTGGGATGGTTTACTGTTTAAAGCTTCTGTAGATGCAGTCATATTTGTCCTTGCTATATCCCAGTGTGTATGATATCTGTAGGACAGACTTAACTGTTGACGGCTCTCACAGAGCCTATTCTATCTATGACTGCAGAATGTTGCAGAACGTTGATTCCACTTTCCTGTTTGATGATTTCTTGGTATCCTCGTTCTTTGTTTTATACTTGCCATTCTTACTCCATACAACTCAGGAGAAAGTCCCAACCCTTCGTTGTGGTGCTTGTTCGTCAGTAAATGATCCAAATATTAAATGTTTAATCCTGCCAACATCGACTTGGTTAACTCATCCATTACCCATCTGTCGCAGTGTTTGCTTGTCGGGGACTTGATTTGTCATCGTGTGTACTATTACTGTCTGAGTGGAGTGTGGATAACATGGTGTATTATCGGGTCTTAGTTTCAATATTTCTTGACTATGGATTCTGGGTTACAAATATTATAATTCAGAGCTTATAATTTTATCAATAATAATTGTATTAGTTTGGACTATGAAGTCCAATTACTTGAAAGTTTGTTTATTACATAACAAAGTTATTTATTTATTTATTTATTCATCATTTTATGTATTTAAGTATTAATGGTCAATCTATTTGTTTATTCTTTAATAATGAAATTCATTAAATATAAATAAAAAATGAAATCTATTTATCTATCAGATAATAATAAAAATTCTTACTATAGATAGGGGGAGAATATTACATCTATATCATGGATGTAAGGCAGCTATTCACAGTGACTGCTTCAGATATTACGAGATTTACTTATTCTTGTATTTTTTGTATCAGACTGTGATAGTAATCTGTGAGATTCATTTGTATGTTGTGCATACTGTAGATACTATGCAGTTTATGCCCGTACTGTTATAAGGATGCTATTGTTGAATGTTAAAGAGTTAACAATCCAGTTTAGACTATCTCCTGAATAAGCTTGAGAAATTGTATTCTGTTTGAATTTTTCAATAAGAAGATCAAATTTTGGTGTGGCTGGGTTTTTCACCCTCAAGTGGAGGGTTTTCCAAGGATATATAATTGTGCATTTTTTTTCTTTTCTGATCTTGTGTTTCAAAATATTGCATTTAAAGTCTTCTGGTTCAAAATTTCACTAAGCCCACACATGAAGCCTCCATGTCAACTAATGGTAGCTGTAGATTGGGTTTGAATGCACACAACCATACCATTTATTTAAAATTAACAGAGTATTCTATGCTGTGAGCTGGTACAACTCACAAAAGATAACCCCTAGAAAATGCTTTCCTTTAGTAATTAGATCCTTGGAAGCACAAAGGAGGCTCTTGATCATGTGTTTGCTTGTCGGGGACTTGATTTGTCATCGTGCATATTATTACTGTCTGAGTGGAGTGTGGATGACATTGTGTATTATCGGGTCTTAGTTTCAATGTTTCTTGACTATGGATTCTGGGTTACAAATATTATAATTCAGAGTTTATAATTTTATCAATAATAATTGTATTAGTTTGGACAATGAAGTCCAATTACTTCGAAGTTTGTTTATTAAATAACAAAGTTATTTATGAATTTATTTATTTATTTATTCATCATTTTATGTATTTAAATATTAATGGTCAATCTATTTGTTTATTCTTTAATAATGAAATTCATTAAATATAAGTAAAAAATGAAATCTATTTATCTATCAGATAATAATAAAAATTCTTATTATAGATAGGGGGGTATATTACATCTATATCATGGATGTAAGGCAGCTATTCACAGTGACTGCTTCAGATATTACGAGATTTACTTATTCTTGTATTTTTTGTATCAGACTGTGATAGTAATCTGTGAAATTCATTTTTATGCTGTGCGTACTGTAGATAGTTTATGCTCGTACTGTTATAAGGATGCTATTGTTGAATGTTAAAGAGTTAACAATCCAGTTTAGACTATCTCCTGAATAAGCTTGAGAAAATGCATTCTGTTTGAATTTTTCAATAAAAATATCAAATTTTGGTGTGGCTGGGTTTTTCACCCTCAAGTGGAGGGTTTTCCAAGGATATATAATTGTGCATTTTTTTCCTTTTCTAATCTTGTGTTTCAAAATATTGCATTTATAGTCTTCTGGTTCAAAATTTCACAAAGCCCACACAGGATGCCCTCCTATCAACCAATGGTAGCTGTAGATTGGGTTTGAATGCACAGAACCATACCGTTTATTTAAAATTAACAGAGTATTCTATGCTGTATGGTGGTACAACTCACAAAAGATAACCCCTAGAAAATGCTTTCCTTTAGTAATTAGATCCTTGGAAGCACAAAGGAGGCTCTTGATCATGTCGAGATTCATGGAAGTAACTGTTTTCTAAAATAATTTCAATTTAGCACCAACATTTCCTCCTCCCAACTATACATCAAGGGAGAAAAATGTGCCCTTTTCAGATTCCATTGAAAACATCATTCCTCAACTTACCAAATAAGGAGGACTAGCATAAAGAATTAGGGTGTGATATACTGATAAAATTTAGCATTATAATTCGTGACAATGATAGAAAAAAAGGTGTGTGTGCACATTAATACAATTTCTCCAAACCAAAATGTCGCACGCAAGATATGAAAAATAAACATAGAAGGAGAAAGAACTCATTACTTGATGATGTGTCCTGAGCAACATTTTACAATTATTATGAATTTCTTGCACACGTGCAAGTGCTTTGAAAAAGTTTTCATTTAGCTCTTCTTCCCTCAAAGCATTGACCTGCAGCAACAAATAACCAATTGCATAGCACATTTAGTTTCACTTAAATTTAATTTTCCAGTCAAGATTTTAGAATACAGCTGAATCACATGACTTTTGAATTTTTCCCAGCTATACACCAACCTCTTCTGGTGAAAGTTGATAATCACGAAGAAAGCAAGATACAATCTCTTGACGCTGCGTGGTGCTCTCAAGCTCTTGCTTGAGCCTCTCTGTTGTTGTAATAATATCCCCTGTAGAAGCACTGCAGGTATCCAGAGCTTTACCAATCCTGTCAATGTACCCATAGCCAACAATGAATATCCCATTTTGTGAAGAAACAAGCAAATAAGTGAGCATCATTAGTCCATAATTGCTGGATAGCATTCTGCCTTTAAAATGTGTCCCAAATGCAGTGCTCTGGTTTAAAATATGTACATGCTTAAACTTCAAATAAAGAATAATTAGCTAATCTATAAGTCAACTGCAAACAAAAATACTATACTTTTTAGAATCAGTGGAACTAAGCCGTACACAACTGTCGATATGAAGACCAAATCAACACAAATATGTTTAGGCAAATCACAGTAGCTTTAAATCCTAGGAATAGGTTCTTGAAGTAAATTTTCTAGGTTCTCGAAGTAAATTTTCGGCAGAGAACTAAATAGATCATATTCGCAGACTTGACGGACTGTGAAAGCATTGGTTTATTAGACAGACTTTAAACAGTGCCAAAAACCAGCAACGCTACCTACATAATCAAGCTTATTTAAGTATAATCCATCATATGTATGAATGAACAACCATCAAATCCACATTCGTTTTTAAAACTAAACTTCAAATGCTAAACATAAAATAATACAAGAAAGCTTCAATGACGAGCGAATACTTTTCACAGCATTCGGCCAAACCAGCAATTTCTTGTTCAACCGCATCCAAAGCCTGCACAATAGAACGGTGGAAATAAAACTGAATTAATATTATTCAGAAAGACACGAACAGCTAAAACTCTAGGGATATTAATCTATATAAACTTTATATAAAGATAGACGGTCCAAGTCAAATAATATCTAATATAGAACAAACTAAAGGGTTGATTAAATTATAGAGTTGACAATTGGGAGGAGCCAAACGAAAGAGCATTTATTAATACTTCCAAGTTCAGAATCCCCGGAAGCATGTTAGGAGTTAAATTTCGTAAATTACTGCATCAATCCTGGGTGTAAGAACATCTCGACCAACAAGACTAAGTACAATTTCAATTTGGCAGAATGATATCGCTCAGTGTGAGCATCTAAGCTCAGACAACCCCTTTTCAGTTAAAAATGAGGCTTCACAAAACAGGATTAAAAAATACAGTATGGTTTTATTCTTTATTACTTAAGCTATCATGCAATCATTCCTAGATGTAGCAAATGGCATTCACATTATATAATTCATTCGGCATTCTGTCTTATAGAAGAATTACTAAAGCGCCATGATGAATATCTCTAGCCGCGAAACATAAATAAGCTTAATCTGCTTTCAAACTCACAAATCTGCAGATGTTTTAGATCTGAACCCGATATCTACAGCATTTGTACAAATTAAAGGGAACTACATTGCTTACTTTCTGGGCGGACTCTGATGCGGCGAGAAATTCATCGTTGATGGCGAGAGCCCTTTTTTCAATGGTGGATCTGAGGTTTCTTCTCGCCTGCTGAGTATTGTTTGTGTAGAATGTTGATAATGTGTTCAGAGAGGCCAGCAGATCAGGAGAATCTGTGCGTGATTCGAGAACCTTCTTCAGCTTACGAGATAGACCTGGTGCCAATTGTACCGCCATGATTCGAACCCTCGATCTACTTCGATTCACTCGGCTCTCTGCATATTAGGAAGAGGAATAAATATGTCCGTGGGTTTTCGTGCTTTTGGGGTCACATGGAGTGATGAACATCACGTTTTAAGGGCCAATTATCATTTTGTATGGACAAATGCTAAGAGTTGTCTCTAATATTTTTACTAACTATTGTTTGTTTATCACATGTAAAGGGTCTTTCACAAAATGAGTAAATTAAACAAGGACTCAAAGCGTCAAAGTTTCTGCCTAAGTATAGTTTTTGTATATGATAAATAGCAATTTAGATAATGTTTTATACATTGGATATGCAATAGGGTAAAGCATGTTGTGCACTTTTCCATTGTATTTCAGTAATAGTTTACATTAACGAAGCATCTACTCAATCATGTTATACAACTTCATAGAACAAAAGTATGTCTTATAGCATATCAATGCATATACATTATTTCATTATACATATATGATAGAGAGAATGTACTTGCATGTGAGACTCATGCATATACATTGTTTGTTTACACACTTTACTTTATATTGACTAGTATCTTTTGTAACTATCATTATTTATAGCTTGATATATCTTTATAGCTATCCATGATACCTGCAAATTCTATTTTGTGCATGTTAGTATATTGTAATTGTCTCATTGCTTTTTATATTTTGAATAAATGCTAATTTGTGAGTAGTCATATTTACCTTTTGTTGTCAGAAATTGTTCAATCTCCATTTGTCACAACATGATTGATGGCATTGTTTTGGTTTAATGTGAACTGGCCTTTCATGGTGAAATCTCAAAGGATGAAGATGAACTTTGACTTGTGTTGTGTGTAGTCCTCAACTTTTGTGTCTTTCAAGCTTGGTAGCAATTGTTCAACAATGCACTTGTCTATTGAACAGTGGATGATTTGTTTGTTTTCAGTTGTGATGATAGTCTTTAGGTATAATGAATATACATATGGAACCTCTTGATTGCATCTGTTGCAGCGAGCTGTTTTCTCTTCTAGTTTTCCACAATCCTCAAATTTTAAATTGCATTTTGTAGCAATGTATTCAAGGCATCCAATGTTCTCTTATCTTTTAGTGTGCAGATATATGTAGCAACCCCTATGCGAAATGTTTTGTCCATGTCGTTCCGTCGTACAATGTTTCTAGACAACATTGCAGGAGTTTCACCTCTTTGTAATTGGATTGCTATTTGCATGGATTCTTCTTAGAATGTAGAATTGATTTGGAGCTGGTCATTGACAATAGATATTTATTTTCTACTTTTAGAACTCTGTATTCAATAGAAATATGACTACTGTAAATGTTGCATAGAAAAAAGGGGTGTTTAGTGTGCTTTTTACCTATACTTTGTCATCATCATTATTTCCATATTTTATGTCAAGAACATATTGAGAGCCTGTCTGTCGTCTTGCAATTACTAATGCACCTATTGTACCAATGGCATAGGTAGTTGTGCTTGTGAGTAGTTGTTTGATTTTGGTGCTTGGTATGAATTTTTATTATTGGCAAAGTCACGGTATGGTTTCAATTGTGCTTGAATCTTGGAGCTTTAATATGAATTCTGAATCTCCACGGTCAAAAGTTGTTTTCTGTCCTATTCCAAATTCTGACACTATAATGGATGTTCCTAGAACTATCTTTTTTTTGTACTCTTGTGCTAGGTTCCCTGTTACATTTAAAGTTATTATCATTTCTCCTTTAAAGTCTGTCAAATCTGCACGTAGCACCTCTCATGTTTTGTTTTCTCTATCCAGTGTTGCTATATATACAACAAGTGTGTCTCCTTCAAAAGTATTTCCTGTTTTTCTTGCATTCAAGCCCTCAATTGATATTGCATTGGGGTTTCCTAATTTTGACCTACATAAAGTATTATGGTGTTAGTCTAGTATTGTAGTGGTTTGATATTTAACATTTCTTCAAATACTATAAATTCATGTATTAATTGATCATTTTTTATGTAAGAATTCATGTTATTGGAGATGAGAAAAGCTCTATACCTTTTTGTTGTTTGCTCTTGCTTGACATGTGTTCCCTTTCCTATTCTTTTACTTCCTTCCATTATTGTGCTGCACAAAAATGTAGAACATTGAAATATATACCATTAAATTAGAGTTGTTGTCTTTGATACATAAAACTCTTAGGTATGAGATGTATTTGCATTCTTGTCTGTGTTGTTCTATTTAATTTTGTGTTTGATTGTATATGTATTAGTAATCTAGAGTGGGGTATGGAACCTTATGAATGTAGCAAGATGATCAGTCCAGTATGCTTCCGCTTTGTAACAACAACATATATTACTTGAGTTTGTCCATATGTGATCAATTGATGGGTTGTATACATTTTGTGTTTTTTCTGCGATGTAAGTCATGTTATAGTATTGCATATACTTTTCAAGATTTTCTTTCTTACCATTTTTTGTTGACATATCAATATTGAAATCTCCTACAATATATAGATTAGTCATTGGTTTGACATATGCGATGACTTGTTGAACTATAGTGGCATATTCTTCAATGGGTGTGTTAGGTCTTGCATAAAGATTACATATATTTAGTTCATTTCTTTTGATCAAAGTTGTTATTGTAATAGATTCTATATTTTTTGTATTTTTTTTCTTTATCTTTGAAACGACTAGGGTTTTGTTGGCTAGTGTCATTATACCATGTATGTAGTATGCATTGAAATTGTTGAAATGTTGGAATTCATCATTTATTTTGGGGATTTGCATGTGTACTTCTTGAATGCAGATGATGTCAGATGACATTATATCATAGTCATTAGTTATGTCGTTTATGTGAGGCTATAAACTACGTGTGTTTAGTGTGCACAATAGCATAGATGGTGTGTCATGAGAACATGTATCATCATTCTCGAATTGCCATTTTGCACTTGATTGTAAGCGGGACATTTCATGATGTATTCTCTCTTTGATTTTAAATTTTTTTGGTGTCAGAGGTTTTAATAGGAATAATGAGTCAATTGTTTTAGTTTGTGATAGTACCACCTTGGTTTTCTTATCACTTGTACATATTTGCACAATGTTTATTTTCTACATGTGGATATTTCTTTCCTGCATGACAAGATGCATCTTTTCAGTATATTATTTTAAGTTGTCTTAGATTATTTACTTTGATTTTTCTATTCTTTAAAATTACACTTACCATAAGAAACTATAGTATACATTGCAATATTTAGTCTCATTTATTTGCAAGCATATAGTATAGAACAAATTAACTTTCATAGAATGATTTAGATTTAGACTATGGTTGTCATGACAAGACAACTGTACTTCCACATTGATATTTTTATACAAGAAGAATTGCATACACTATTTGACAATGATGAATGTAACCTGAAGACATGTAGGCAATACAAAAACTTGTACTTCTTATCTCTTCTACTATTGCATATTAAAAAAGGATATATTATGATACTAGACTAAAAAACACATAACATATTGCATCGTTAGAATTCTTTGATTAAATATTCAACAAACAAAATACTAATAGAGAACAGAAGTAGCAAATACATTGATACTCGTCTTGTTGTTTTCTCATATCTTCATGTTATCTTTATGCTATTTTCAGCTTTTCTTTTCACATTGCCACCACAATAGTAAATAGTCGTTGATGAAGTTCTCATTTATTCACAAGTATCTAGTATGGAACAATTTAACTTTCATGGATGATTTAGATTTTGACTATGGTTGTCATGTCAAGAAAAATGTACTTTCACATTGAAATATTTCTAGAGAAATAATTGCATACACTATTTGACAATAATAAATGTAACTTCAACACATGTAGGCAGTACAAAAACTTATACTTCTTATCTCTCCTAGCATCACATACTGTAAAAAACATATATTATGAGAAAATACATAACATCTTGCATCATTAGAATTCCTTGATGAAATGTTCAAAAAACATAACGCTAATAGAAAACACAAGTAATAAATGTAAACATTGATACTTCTATTTTTCTTTGGTCATGTCTCCACGTTATCTTTATGTTTTTCTTATCTTTCCTCTTCAGATCACCACCAGAATATTAAACAGTCATCAGTGAAGTAAAGAAAGATGCTTATACAAAACACAAGTATCAAATACAAAAATTGCTACTATTCTTTTCTTCAATCATGTCTATATTCTATCTTTATCCTTTTTTCACCTTCTCTTCACATCTCCACATCAAATATGATATGTTATGTCATCAATCAATAGAAATAATATTAAGATTGCTCTATGTCTATACCATTTGAATCATAATTTCAATGGTGAAGCTCAATGACACTCTTATCACTTAGACAATGGCTTTGAGGACCTGTGTTTTCTAATGTCACATAGAAACTGGAGAAGTCAAATGTGTCATGGTTAATACCATGCATGTCTATATTGTTAGGATTGGTAGCAAGGTTGTTTGGAAATGAAGGAAAATTTTCATTGGGAACATTACTAGCATATTCTTCTATAATTGGATTCATGTTGAGAATTGCAGAATTCCATTTTTCTTGAGACATGTGCATGGGGGAAACATCTTGTTCCAATAGTTCTAATGGGCACGAGTTTATCAAATTTGAAGGATGTATATTTTGATAACTTGTTTCAAAATTGGGTAGTCCAATTATAGGAGGATAAGTTGATTCAGACAATGGATAGTGAACTTTTGTGTCACTTTCTGAAGAATACATGTTATCTATGCTAGTAGTATATATGGATTTGATGTATTCTTTTGATGAAAGATCTTGTACTAGATTTCTATGAGAACTTTCAAGGATGTTAGGTTTCATGTGCATCATAGTTAGAAAGTGTTGGTTTACAATGACAGGTACTGTGTGAACAAAATGATCATTTTTAAAGACCATTGACATTCGACCATTTCTTTCTATTTCTATTGGACATTGTTCAACTTGATGGCTCAATCCAAGTTAATCTTTCTGTAAGTAAGAGATACGTTTTGTTTCATGTATCTCTGTATTTGGATGCACAATATTTGTAATGGCTTTGTGTCCTTTCAAGGATATTATAGCCAGATCATATGCAATAGTAGCTTCTTCTTTGGTATCAAATGTTCCTAGGCATTTTTGCTTTTGTTGTATAGGATTCCATACTTGTGCAACATAACAACCACTTGAACGTTGCCAAACACCTCGATATGACTTTTCTTTTGGACAAATTTTAGATCCATTGCAAAATGACATATGCTCTTTGTTTTCTTCAAAACTTTTAGAACATTCTTGCAATTCAGACAACTTCATGTATTTTATTTTCTTCCTATATGATCTCATTGTAGTTGATAATTGAGTGCTCTGCACATTGGAAGATTGATTATCAGGTATACATGTAGAAAGTTTGTGTATGCATTGCTGCCTCTCATTAACATGATGGCCATATCATATGCAAAGGTTGCTTGTTCAGTTGTCTCAAATGTTCCTAGCCATTTTTGTCTTCGTAGCTTGGGCAATGTTATCTCTACTGTAAATCGACCAGATGGTCTCTTGCGAACACCCTTGTATTTCTTCTCCATTTCTTCTTTTGTGTTTCTATATCACAATTAAACTATGTTAAGACATGTTTCAATACACACATCTTTACATTACATTAAAATGACCAATCCTCTCAAACAAAAATTTCAATTATCAAGAAACGTAAATAATATGCAATTCTAGAAATTAGTAGCTAAAGAATGGTTGTTGTCATATTTTTCATAGTCATCTTTTGTCAATAGTCACTTCTAGCTTATCTTAATTATAAACATTATTTCCATACTATGACCCATCAAAACACCACCAGTCAATAAACACTAAATTTCATGACTATTGTTATGACTAGCGACATTACTATTATTGTATGTTGCTTAGTTACATACCAAATGCATACAATATGGCTACTGTACATACTACAATTAACGTCACAAACCATGGAGTATTCTCCACTATGAAGAATAGTGTAAAACCTACTAATGTTATCAAGATTAGTGCCATCCATGCTTTTCTTTCAAGTTCATCATAGGTAGCCACATGCTCAATTTTGTTCTCAACCAACTTAGTCATCATGCTTTGTGGATATGCTGCATTCACTACAAGTGGGTCAGCAATCCAGAGACACAATTCAAAAAGTGGAAAACAAATTCTTTGATTGTGGGTGGTGTCAATATAGAAATCTATATATACGTTGTAATCTATCTTATGAGGTTCTGATTGTAAATTTTGTAGTCAGGAACACAATACAATTAGTAAGTTTGCATCTCTGAGATCTATTCAAACACACTGTTTCTTTGACTTTTTTCCTTAGCTTGCATCTCTGAGATCTACTCAGGCACACTGTTTTCTTCACTTTTTTTCTTAGCAATCATTACTTTGAACACAAAAAATTATGCAATAGAGATCTTATGAAATAGTAAATGGATCTTAAGTAAATAATAGAAAAGGAAACAAGCAAATTTTGGACACTTGCAACTTTAAAATTTCTATATTCTAATCAAACATATAACTTTACTCACTATTTTGTTCTTCACTCAATTGCCAAGCTTGTGTATTTGATCCTTGTCGATTTCCTGCTTTACAATCGAAGTGTCACATTAGGAAAAGTATAATCAAACCTTCACAACAATACATGTAATTAATTAGGTCACTAGTTCTTATCCTACACATGCGAAAATAATCTATTGTGTGACATAATCATTGTGCACACATTAAACATAGTAGATCAAACTTTTACCAGTTCTTAGTCAACTTTGCCAAAAAATGATTAGCTAAACAAAGCTATCTGCATATTTGCAATAGTCATAGTTCAAAACAACTTCTAATATATTGCAAAGTGAGATGGAGATTACTAGATACATATTGTAATAAATTTCTTCAACGCTCAAGGGATACTTCACTAGGAAGCAAATGACATTGAAATAACTAGATACATATTATACTGTCGTAGTGGAAAATATTATAGCTTTTACATGCAAGTTGTGAGCTTTTGTTCATAGTAAGTATAAGCTTATAAATCACGACTATATTCTTGTGGTCATTGTAATCTTCTACTCATTAGTTCATTAATAAAGATGCCATCTCCCAATATCTACTACAAGATGAATGCCAAGTGGCTCGAAATTATTGTCAAATACAAATAGAAAATGACATGAGTAATGGTGCTTTATGGTCTTAGTTGCCAATGCTCCTGTATCATTATCATACCATTGCCCAAGAATTTTTGTGTTGTCATGTCTTATAATCCATTCAAGTGAAAACATTGGATATGTTACCAAAAGGTTTATTATGGATAATAGTGTTTCATCTTCAGTAACTATGCTGAATGGTGATAGTTCACAGAATAGTGTCTTGCATGCTCGATTGAAAACAACTGTCAACTATTGTGTAGTGTGATTTCCAGGAGGGAAATGTCTTATGATATCTTCACAATGACCTATGATACGAGCTTCCCTATATTGCCACACTAGATGTTTTAAGTAAATCAATTCACCATTAGTCATGGATGGGGAGAAAATACGAATTTGATTAGTGTCTAGTATTGGCTGAATGTCTCCCCATCCATCATATCTGAACATAACAACATGGTTATCATAGAAATATTTTTCCAATATTTTTCTTTGGCATTCATCTGGAAGTTCTAGAATTTTTCCAAGAATACTAGATTCTGGACTTTCAGAGAGGTGACCTGTATCATGATCTAATGAAATAAATGTATCAAGAGAATCCATTGTTGTGTAATATGAAGATAAAATACCTGTTTGCAATGAGAAAAATTTCTTAGAATTTACTGAGCATAAATTTGTTCTAAGATATATCTTCCACTTAGTGTAATTCTTTTGTCGATATACTTTTCATGGCAATAATCATACCAATATCATTAATATAAATGATTCCATACATACTATTCAATAAATGGGCAATAGATAAGTATCAATTACAATGTTCAATTTTGCTTCAATGGATTCTACTATTCATTATATGTTAATAGTATACTATTCAATAAATATGCAACAAATGACTATCAATTACAATGTTTAATTTTGCATCAATAAATTCCACTTCTCATTGCATCTTAATAGTATAATTAGTATTCAAGTTCTAAAGTTTTCTATAGTAACTATAGTATCATAAGTTGACAACCAATTATATTCATGGCAAAGCTAGAAGAGATATTATTGTAATAATATTTTTATCCATATATTGATACAATATTCATATTACTTGTACACACTTGTTCATTCATAGCGTAAAGTACCTAAATAGACCACCTAGTCTCTATAGTATTCTCCATACTTTGTAGATACATGTAACAATAGGCAGAGGAGAATTAGTCTTTCTGCTATTTTTCACACTTCATATGTAACCATAGGACAATGACTACCTGATAATTGAACTTTGACATTAGTACTTCCAATTTATGAGCAGAAGTCCATTTGCAGTACTACTAAACAATCAAACAATTCATGAAGAGCTTGTAGTTGAAGGAGTTGGAGCAGTCAAATCTGTAGTTGGAGTAGTTAGATTTGCTTCAATTGGGAGTTGTTTGTCACCTGAACGTTGTTGTTCACATGCAACACTAGTTTCCTTGGGTAGATTTGTGTACAAAGACATGAATGCATTGTACAAATTTGTTATTGTTATCACATGATGTTCACCCAAATGAGCAGCGTGTGCATTCAGTGCATGAACTAGAACAAGATCAGATTCATCAGTAATAGCTAGACGCACAACACTATAAATGCATGATGCAACCTCACACTCTTCAACTGCTTTATGGGAAAAGAGGCTACCAGCAATAGAGGCATCTTGCACTGCTTGATATGCACAAATTGCTTCATGGTATCCTGTTGGTGGCACAAAGTACTCTCGTACATAAGCATGTGCTAGTTTCTCAACAATTCTTGCTTCTTGTACAAAGTCCATACAATTTGACAAGAATCATGAAACAATATCAGCATAGAAGATTTTTCCTGAAGCATTTTTCAGAAAGTCCTCACCTATCAGTGTCCTTAGAGATTGTTTGACACATCAACAGTCAAATATGAAGACATGTCGCATTGTGTTTGATTCAACTGGTCCTATAATGGGACAGTCCCACAGTGGCCTTGGAATGTAGACTTGGTTATCCATTTTCAAGTTGTAAAGTCTATTATCAACTTTCCAATTGTCAGATTCTATAGCCTTTTAAATTTCTAAAGCTAGTTATATTTGCCATTAGTATAATTCTTCTAGTTGCAAAAGTGATTGCTCAAGATTTTGAAAAATATGTCACAAATATTGTCTACAGCATAAGTTTTCTTGATCGAAAAGAAAAATCAACAAGATGCACATAATATTCCTTTTGTGTTATTTTCTTTTGTTTTATTTATTATAGCAATCAATTAACATTCAAGATGCAGTGCATGAAAGTCCATAAAACTAAATAAACTAATTATTTAACAAGCTTCGTGAATGATTGATAAATGAATTAAGTAAACAATTGGATGAGCAAGTCTACCAATACAAGTGGATAGGCAAAGGTAGACTGCTGGCATGGATACCAAACAAAGCATTATTATAATATGTTGTCACAGTTTGAGAGGCCACGTCGATGACCCTTCATTACTGTCGACAAACTAACCACATCATGGCTTGCTGGGCAATAACTTATATGACGAATACGTAATTAGCAATGGTTATGTGCTATATTCAATAATTCAGCATTATATTATTCTGCCTCTTCTGAGTAGGCACATCACACCAAACAGGAGACACCTCCCTTATAAGAAATGGATTAAATGTCTTGAATTTTAAGTAGTCTTTCTTTCAACAATTCTAACATCACTAATAAATAAAAAGGCACTCAATGTAAAACCCAGTTTAACAATATTTGCAATGGAGGTTGGCAATTTTTTTAGTCCTATTTTTCTTCTAAATTTAACTTTGCCTATTCAAAATTGTTTGGTTTTTTTAATATAGGTTGAAGATTTTGGCTAAAACTAACTATTGATTACCATAAAAATTCATTATTACTTGTGCTTCCATATAAGATTATTAGATGACTTCCTTAATGATATTATGATATCAGTCATAATATTTATTTTTATGAATATTTAAATTTGATATTAATTAAAGATATCATATTTTATAGTCTTTAGTTAAATATGATGAATTGACTATATTATAATTATATAATAAAGATCATTTGAAAATATATTTTAATGTAATTATAAACATAAACTTAGACACAAACTTATATTTTCATTTAGACACAAACTTATATTTTCATTTTCCTAAAAACAACAATTATTTTTCTTTTAATTTTTTTTTAATAAGCATTATTAAATGACAGCAAGAGCCTACAATGCACCAGTAAATTGCCTTATAGTTAGGTGGTCTTTAAACGATGTTTATACTAAATATTTAAATAATTCTTATATCTCATAATAAAAATAAAATAAAATAACAATCTATGTATTCTATAAATAATATATGACTAGTTAAAAAGTATCATATTAATATAGTACCTTAATTTTTTAATATAGATATTATTAAGTATATGATAATTTTAATTATATTTTTTAAACTAAGATTCCAATGTTTTAAATTAGAAATATTAAAAAAACCTTACTTTAATTTCATTTAAAATTATTTAGTGTATAGTATTTCTTAAAATTTGCAGCTATATGATAATTTTGTTTAGGCTCTTTTTGAATGCGACATGCAACTATTGAGCAGTTGAATCTCTTTTTAAATATATGAGTGAATGGATTGTTGTTTTTACAATTGCTCTTTTTTTCAAGCTCTTTGGGCCAAGTTTCTCCAAAATCAAGTCCAACTGATATGAACATAAAAATATAAATTAGAGTATCTTGTTGATTGAACTAATATACAAAGAAATCAGAAAATATTGTACACATGGATTTTTTTTAGATGCCATGAATTATAAGTGCTATTCAGTCATTGAACTAATGCTAAAATTCCATGTTACCCCGACAAAAAACTATACACAAGATCAGTGGCAATGTATGACGACGGATTAGAGTTTTATGTTCTATCATTTCTTTAATAGTGGGATTAGGCACATTTGGAACTTGTTCAGACATCATCTTTCATTGGCAATTGCTCTTCGAAAATAACTGCAGATGTTAAAGTGTACTCAGATCATACAAAATAATCTTCTCCTTCTAGTAGAGGTTGTAAAGCGTGTGTCAACGATGGTTTAAATAAATGAGATGCCTTTCAAGGTACCTTCGATGATGCCTTTGTTTGCTATACTACTGTTGCTGACAACTTTTTTTTTGAAAACTTCAGTTGTTAATGCTAGAATACAGCTGCAGTAGTATGACCCTGTAACATACTGATTCGTGCAAGCAATTTTTTTGAAGCTTTATTTCCAATCTAACTTCTGATCTATTCTTACAATGATATCAATGTACTCCTGTTTAAATAAATAACTGGAATTATTAATATTTTACGATAGATCTCTGTTTATTAATATTATGGTATCCAGAATTCAAATAGAACCAAGTTTGATCTTCAATTTTACCTGAGTTAGGGACTTAATTAATGAAAGAAGAATTTTTTTATAACTCCTAAGAGCCCATTTTCAGTAACTCCTATTTCATTCATGTAATGCAACTAATGGGCAAAGATAAATTTTTAGTTAAAAAGAGTTGGACATAAATTAAATTTAAACAAATTTTCGTATGTTTGGTAAATATTGGGGATCCAATATAATCTTCAAGGTCAATTAGAAGACCAAAAATAGAAAAGAATGAAGATTTTATCGGAATTAAAACAAGATTGCATTCAGATACCAAAATGGAACACCAAGAGGTGTCTGTTCAGTTCTGACATTCAGCCATCAAGATGAAGACATAAAATAATGCCTACGCAAGTGTGAGCAAATTTTAAAAAAGAATTTGAAGCACAATATGATTCTTTCACTAAGAAAATGGGAGACACAGTGGAAAGACGTCCTAAAAAATTGGGTTCAATATGCCTGTCATGTGTTCATATTTAGAAGCACATATGACCGCACATGTTTTGAATATGCGTCGCTGAGCAGGGACACTGATACCCGCAACTATATGTGGATGACTGCTAGTGTGTGTGTGTGTGTGTGTGTGTGTGTGTGTGTGTGTGTGTGTGTGTGTGTGTATTCAAGCAAGTAGAAATTCTAATTAAAATTGCTTGGAAAATTTGGGAATAAACTGGCATCTAAAATGTCTGATAATAGAAGACTGCCAATCGATAATCAATACCAATTCTGGATTTTGCAATTCAAAATATGCATAACCCCATCAACATGCCATATGACATGTCATCGAGAAAGCATTTTGCAAGCACACTGACCACTACAACATTAGGGAAACAGCTACAGTCTCTTTCATACCCTTCAGTTTGCCCCGGCCAATTTTTGAAGCAATCCAATACAAAGATATAGAGTAATTTCCTTAAATCCATGAGCTGTCATTTTTAGCAGGAAGTTTTGAGCAACTGCCAGAGAGATAGAGAGGGAGACACTGGAGCTTTTGTAGCTCACAGGGGTCTTCGAGGATAATTACAATTTTTTTCCACTTGAACAAATATCCACTTGAAAACATATCAATAATAATTAAAAATTAAATTTTTAGAACATAAAATCATTTCTACAAATATTGAGAATTGTATAGATATCCGCTTCATAAAGCAAGTAAAGTTGAGGAGATGTGACAAATACAAAAAAGTATTATGAACACGTAGAAAAGGGACTTTTAAAGGCCACCAAGAGAAGTTTTCTTTCAGTGTATTTGGTCAATTAATTGGGTGGTGCGTAGGATTGTTGAGAATTTTGGAGAATTATAGAGGTGAATAAGACCGGTTGACTTCACAAGTCTTAGAAACTGCTGGAGCTGCACAGGATGTGCTTATTGAGAAGGAGACCTTTAAAGTCCTTCCCTAATTAATATTAACAATAAGGCACTACGACAGAGCATTTTAAAAGCAAATGTAACTGTTACAAACTCAACCAAAACGCTAGCAAGACCCTCTAATTTATGACTTCCATGCGTAAAATCACCAATTTATTACTAAATCGACTATATTATTAATGAGCATTAGTGCTACACAATATCAGAAGACTAGCACTCTAAAAAGGGCTTTGAAGGAAACACAATATTCCATAATAAAAATCTAATACAAGCAAAGCTCCACAACTTACAGGCATCTCTTCCAATTCAAATCACAATGTGGTGCAGTTTAAAGAACGCAATAAAACTAAATGAAATTAAAGCTTGAATGTCTACGGCGTCTTATTTGTTCTAACACAGAGTATATAATTTGACACTAGATGCCTCTGCAAATATATAATAGCTATAAAAGCTATCTAAAAGATAGCCATCTCACAAAGTGCTTTTATATAGCAAGACAACCTAATATAAAGAATTGCAGACATAAATCTCCAATGAAACTTGAACAGAGGATCAAGAGCCGCATACCGATATCAAGAAAGCAATTACAAATATTTGCACTTGTGATAATATCAAACAGCAAACTAAATAAAATATACATTAACACAACAAAATGTCTGAAAAAAGGAAATTTGAAACTAAATGCATGAAAATGATATTATTTTAGGTTAATCTGGCCTATAATGGGCTTAATCTCGTGTGTCTTTCATAGTCCCTTCAATTCATAATGGAAGAGTTAAAAACTTCACTATCCCTGACAATCTGAAATGTAGAGCATGCTGAAATCAATTGGAGACTATTGCGACAAAAACTGAAGTCATTTGAACCGAAAACCCAAACCTGATTGAAAATGCCTCTAAACAGACACTTCTTCAATAGAGTTCTACAGTCTTAAAGTCAATCTGTAGAAAATTTGAAACAAAGCCCTAGAGTTGATTTGAATAAATTTGCACAGCGGATTAATCGCCATATACCAATTTCAAGCAAGCATGATTACAAATATATCTAAGACCATAATAATCTTGCATGGAAAAGCTCAAATAGTGAATTGCATAAAACATGCATAAATATTTAAAAAAATATATAATATAAATATATTAATGACATATATGATAATTAATATAATAGATTAACAAAATAATTTAACACCGTCTTTCATTGCTTCGCTTTAAATTTTGATTAAATTTTGACATATAAATTGAAAACTAATACAACAATGATTCATCATGATCTTTATTAAAAGCTATGGAATTCTGGCAGAAGACATTTATCCTAAGATTTGAACATCAATATAATCGTGATAAGTCTAGATTTTGACAAGAACCATCCGAATTGAATACCAACATACTAATGATGTAGTCTGATCGATGATAAATGATCTGAAATATTCGTAAAGAGCAGTATATGTAGAGTTTGCGTCTAAGTTTGTGTTTATAATTACATTAAAATATATTTTCAAATGATCTTTATTATATAATTATAATATAGTCAATTCATCATATTTAACTAAAGACTATAAAATATGATATCTTTAATTAATATCAAATTTAAATATTCATAAAAATAAATATTATGACTGATATCATAATATCATTAAGGAAGTCATCTAATAATCTTATATGGAAGCACAAGTAATAATGAATTTTTATGGTAATCAATAGTTAGTTTTAGCCAAAATCTTCAACCTATATTAAAAAAACCAAACAATTTTGAATAGGCAAAGTTAAATTTAGAAGAAAAATAGGACTAAAAAAATTGCCAACCTCCATTGCAAATATTGTTATGATGAAAAGGAATCCATTTTAATAAAAAACTAAAAGCAAGTTTACTTTCTGAACATGAATATATCTTGAGCTAAAAATTAAAGAGAGGTTTTCAACAGCACATACAATTGGTCAAATAAGATTCCTAACATATTCAATTCTAGATTTATAAAAAGATTAATAAAGCATTTGCCAAACACTAAGAAAATAGAAGCATAATACACCTAACATTATGTAAAAATTACTGATACCCATAAAATTACTCACCACAAGTATATTTGAATCCTATAAACCCTTTGCTAAACAAACTCCCCAAAGCCTTATACACCTAAATATTTCTAACCTCAAAGCAAAGAACCTCCACTCAATCTATACTTCAAGCTTTTCCAAACTATCAAAGAAACAAAAGCAACAACGAAATTTATTTTGAAAGCAAAAAAAGTTATGGACTTACAAGAAATATTAGAGAGGCAAATAAAGGAGGGAGAACTTGTTGGGAAGGAGTCAACAAGCAACATATAAGGTTTTCAATTGCATAAAGCTCTATTTTAAAGCGAATCTTCATTATAGGTCACACTTAAGGCGCATTACTCTTCTAGTCATGATGTATTTACAACTATTGTAAAGCCCTCTTTTAAAAGTGATCTTCATTATAGCTCACACTTATAGCGCACTACTCTTCTAGTCATGATGTATTCACAACCATTGGTTCTCATTTGTTTGCTATACTAGTAGTGGAATGTAGAATCTGTCTATTCTCAAGTCAACATATTTTAATGGAACAAACATTGAGTAGTGGAATGTCGAATCTCACTATTGGATATTGGAGAGACAAATAAAGAAGGGAGAACTTGTTAGGAATGAGTCAATAAGCAATGTATTCAATTTTCAATTGCATGAAGTCCTCTTTTAAAAGTGATCTTCATTATTGGTTCTCATTTGTTTGCTATACTAGTAGTGGAATATAGAATCTGTCTATTCTCAAGTTAACATATTTTAATGGAACAAACATTAAGTAATGGAATGTAGAATGTCACTATTGGCAAGTCATAGCTTGGTTCTTTTGTTACAATTGTGATGTCATCAATTGAAAAATCTTAATGACTAATTGAAAGTAATAATATATTAAAACATTGAAAAATCTTAATGAGTAATCGAAAGTAATAATATATTAAATAATATACTATGATTTCAAAGAAATGCATAGTGAAGAGAAAAAATCAAATCAATTGTAATTTTCTATTTATTTATGTATTTTATATGAACAATCATATATTTCATATTTATTTGAGTACAAAACTCTATAGCCATGTTCTTGTATCACTTTTGTATCCTCTACAAAATGATCTACTCTTTCATTCAACCCGTATCTCCATAAAACTTGCACATATTTCTAATGGCAAATAGTTGTGAACCATAATGTTCTAGTCACAATAATGACAAACACACTCAAATCACAATATGCTAATAGTGATTCTATGTTAGTTCATTGAGTTTGGCTTTTCAACATTTCTGAATCGAGTTTCTCCAACAAATTCACAAGATCCATGTTTGATTGTGTTTTGGTAAACTTCTGAACTATTTTGTCTCTTAAATTATTGTGATCTAAAATATCTATATAGATCTTGGCAAAAAACTCAATTCTTTTACAAGAACTTGATTCCACACAATAGATCATAGATCTCAAATTTTGACAAATGTATCTCAAATTTTCAAACAAAAAACTCAATTCTTTTACAAAAAATATTGATTCTAAATAATAGATTTGAACAAGCGTCCATAGATAGATTTCATGTTAATATGATGATCACAAAAACATAATGCAATTACAACACAATACATTCTCAAGAATACATTTCAACAAGATTCCATGTAAATATGATCATCACAAAAAAAATACAACTAGAACTCAATATAATTTCAAATAAAAAGAATAGAGAAATCTCTGACATACCGTGTACTCCAGTAGCAACAGACAAAAGCTTTTAGAAATGTGATTTAAAAATAATCAACCAATGCTATGAATAAAGAAACAACAATTCTAGAGAATTCCATAATTAATGCTCACACAGGACAAATGTTGACCTAAAAATAATTTATAAGCCACAACCATAAAAAATAAAATTCTGTGGCATCTATAATCGCATCCATAATCAATGCTCACAAGACAAAGGTTGACCCATATGTCATATCTCAAATTGCTTACCCTGTTGTAGTGTATTGTTTGGTTGTGTTGATTTCTTAGAAATAGAATATAATGGCATCCATAATCAATGCTCACAGGACAAATGTTGACCCATATGTCATCTCTCAAATTGATTGACATGTTGTAGTGTGTTGTTTGTTTGTGTTGATTTGTTAGAAATGGAATATAATGACATCCATAATCAATGCGCAAAGGACAAAGGTTGACCCATATGTCCTCTCTATACTTATTACTTATTATGTTCTCTTGTCTTGTTTGTTTCTATTGATTTTTTCGAAATGGAATACAATTGTAACCATAATAGATTAATATCTAAAGTGTGCAAAAAGAGAAAAATAAATGATTTTATGTGCAAAAAAATAAAATTAAAAACTTTCAAACTCATGACTGTAGCACACATAGACCAATCAAATTGCATGAAAATAAGCTTCATTAATTTGGCAAAAATGTCAACAAAAAGATATGTCTATAGTGGAAAATGCATATCAATAAATAAAAGCTCCTGATTGGACAAACTAATAAGATCATTCGCTTTTAACGAATGCATAAGTTTCCTACCATGGCAGGAACTAATAATAATTAATTAAATTGTAATGATTGAAAATATGAAAAATAAAATATTTTTTAAAAATGTAAAAAATGACACTTGTATCTTGGAGTGCAATAGATGTGTCAAAGAGGTGTGGAAGATTGATTGGGAAAAAATTTGGTCTTTTTTTGGGCATATACATGAGATAAATTGATAGGAGCTAGAAAATAAATTAGAACTCTTGAATGGGGAAGATAATTGAATCTTTATGCTTGAGACTATTTTTATATGTTCTTAGAAGACTTTCATGATACAATACCCTACATATATTTAGTTTAAACTATGGTTAAATATGGAAATTTATGGATTAACATATGGTGGAAATAAGATTAAATGTCATATGTGTGGTTGTTTGCTTCCTACTTGGATTTTCCAGTAAATGATGGAGTGGATTGTTGCAATTCCTATAGCCACAAGTTGTGTGATTTTTTGTGGTCGATAATGGGTCAAGTAGTGAAATAGTCTTTCGAACTCAAAACAAGTTTGTCAACCTATCTATTGAAGAACACTTAATCTAAATTATGTTCATGGAAGATAACAATTTGTCACTTCTAAATGGCAAGTGTAGAATTAGTTAATTTATTATATCCATGAGTTGTAATTATATTAGGACTCTTTCCTATAAGTATGATGTCTTTGTTGATAATAAATCTTCTCCTAGACTAAAGGTTAGTACATGCTTAGTGCATGCTTGAGTGGTTGAATCTTTCAACTTTGTGAGTTATATATATTGCAGCCTTTGCACGAATGTAATAATATTGTTCTAGATAATATATCATTATTATATTCAATTAGGAGCAATTGTATTATGTCAAAATGGTTTCATGAAAATAGAATGAGTGTCAATCAACACATTTTTATCTGTTGAGTATAATCAAAGTTATCTCAGGGGAACTCATTTGAAGTATATCTCCTCTCTAATTTCTTTATGCATTATAATGTGGTAGTTTGATGAGTCTTTTGATAGAATCTACTAAAGCTTACTATTTGAGTTATGCAATTGTACTGTTATAGCTTTGAGTAGCATTGGTGGATTAATTATTGTAAGTGATTAGATCATTTCTAGTTAAAGTGTATAGTGTTTCAATTCTACTTGTTATTATGATAGTGAAGAAACTATTATAGAATTACATGTTAATAATTAGATTAGTGATAGTTTTGATTGTTAATTAGTAGTTACTCAATTTTACTCTTTGTTGCACTAGTTAGATAGAAGTTTGAATGAAATGATGATGCATAAACCATATTAGACCATTTTTTTTCTTTTTTTCTTTTTTCCTATTTTTTTATTAGTAAAAGGATGAGGCCAATAGTTTTTATTAATAATTAATAAGGCTTTTTACATTGTTCCTCTGTTCAAATGGGCACTCATAGGAAATAAAGTAGTTAAGAATCCTCCAGCCTTTCCCAGAGACTTGTGTCAACTATAGATACAGACAATAATATAGGGGCATTCACCTATTTATAATGCAATTGTGAGAATTTTTCCTTGTTCTACATAATATTTACTTCTTGATCTATCCCTCTTTTGACAACACATGTATTTTCCCTTCAATCAGTTTTCTATTTGTTGTGTTGCCTTCTTGTTTGAATTCTATTTTTATTTAGCATGCAAACAATTACCTCTTAACCAAGATCATTGTTAGTATTAAACAAAAAAATGAATATAAATTATCTATCTTAACATGTCATCTAGATTGACATATTGATAATAGAAATGTTAGTCTATTGACAACATTTAAATTTCTTTAGCAAGGAAAATTCATGAAATTTTCAATATAGTAACTTATGTATATTCTAGATTTTGGCATTGTAATCTAATTAACATTATAATAGTGACCTTATTTTAAAAAATTGGAGATCACAAAACACTATAGTAAGGACACCTAGTTGAAGCGTTAGGATTATTGCGATCCTAAGGGTACCTATCTTATACTATCATACCATGAGCTGGAGAATTAAGAATTATTCTTTAAGCATTTGATTGTTTATTCCTTAGGAGAAAGTCCTATCCATCTACTCTTGTGATTACTATTGTATTCGCTTCTCTATCCTTCTTGAAATATTTTCTTAATACTAATATCTTCGAATTTATCAATTATCTTTAATGCATTTTCAAGTTTGGAATTTAATATCCAATTAGTAGTTCTTCTTTTCCTTGATGCATTGAGAATAATTTGCGAATCCCCTTCTATGACTAACATGCTAATGCCCATTTTCTTGCTAAGATTTAGACATTCAATCAAGGCTTCTAATTCTTCTAGATTATTAGAAAGCACCTCTAAGGGCTTGGCTCGCTTGATTAAAAACCTTTGTCAGAATGGATAATACATCCTAATCCAGCAGGTCCTAGATTGCCTCTTGAAGCCCCATCAAAATTAAGTTTTACACATCCTATTGGAGGGGGATCCCATTTACAATTCACCCTAGCTTGTTTATTTTCTTTTGAGTAGATCATAGGTGAGTTAATTAGTTTGAACCAGCTTTTGCACATTTATGCATCCCACTTGGAGAAAGAACCTTCTTCCTTTTGAGAGTTTTTAAGAATATCATTTTCCACCTCTATTATGCATTCTTCCACTTTACCTAGAAGTGAAGTTAAGTGCTTAGCAAACACTCTTCTATTTATTTCTTTCCATATTTCCCATAGGAGTATGGATGGGGTTATTTTCCATAAATTATTGTACAGTCTAGAGTTCCCATGTTTGAACCCCAACCAACTTTTAAGAAATTTCTTTAAATTGTCAAGAAAAGCTGATAACCAGTTAAGTTTTTGACATAACCATTGCCAACCTTTATTAGCAAAGGGGCATTGGAACAACAGGTGTTCAGTCATCTCATATTTGTTTTCACATAGAGAACATCTTGAAGGCCCCTCAAATCTCATCTTTAAATCATTCAGTTGTAAGAGTTTTTTTTTGGCAAATCTTCCTAAATAAAGATACCTACTGTTTTAAGACATGTTGCATCCCAACAAAGATTGAGAGGAATGTCTATTTTTTTCCATTGCTGAGAAGTAATTATCATTTCATATCCTCTTTCAACATTATATTTCTCACTGTTTGAGGCATTCAAAATTAATTTATCCCTCCTATCTTTGTGATTAACTTGTCTGTTTTTTAAATTTCTTCAAAATTTTATTTTTCCTAAATTGATAAGCTTGTCTCTTTAATGGATTTCCACTTCCATCCACCATGTTGATCATCATCAATTATCAATTTGTAATCACTTACATGTTGTCCCCACAAATTTATTAGAGTATTTTTAATATTAGCTAGTAGATTAAAATATCAGGTGAAGGAAACCCATCCCAATCTTCCCCAAAAAGGGTCTCTTGATCTCCACCAATGTCCCAAGCGAGATTATTGGATATAAGGGGATGACAACACATCATGAGATTCAAAGTTCTTGATCCTTTATGTGGGTTTCTATTTCATAATGAAGATAAGGGATCTGAACTATTTAGATACTTGTGAAATAAGATTTTTTCCATTGCCTTGTGCTCTTAATACATTTTCCAAACTAGTTTTACTCCTAAAGCTTCATTTTGCTAGCTCTATTTTTTTTATGCCTAGACCTCCATATTCTTTAGGTCTACTTATCATATCCCATTTGATTAATGCTTGTTTCTTCTTTTCTTATGTTCCTTTCCAGAAGAACTTCCTTAGCTTGCTATCTCGGTTTCTTTTTACTTCTTTTTTAAGTGGAAAACATGTCATCTGGTATGTAGGAATAGAAGATAAAACTAATTTATTCATGGTTTTTCTTCGATCTTTAGTTAACCATTTCCCTTTCAATTTTTATAATTTTGTATCTAATTTTTCAAATCTAATATTTCATGTTTTACCTTCTCTAACGCTTTTTTCCAGTTGAATACCAAGATATTTGCAGGGGAAGGTTCATTTTCTGTATCTAATTATATTGTAGATATTTATTTCTATCTTAGAGGGAGTATTGAGAAAAAAATCCGCATTTACTTTTTGACTTGATGCTTTCATCTAGGTTTTTATTATTTATTTCAAGTTTTGAACCTCTTCTATTGCTCTTTCTCCTTTAAGGGTCCATAATAGATCATTTCAATTCTATGACCTCAGATAAGTAAGTTAAATGTGAACCATTACGAAGAAAGGTTACTCAAGTATAGAACTTACATAGTGATGACATTCTAATCAACTATTTAATTACAAATGGTTAATGTAACTATATTTTTGGCATCATTGATAAGGATGGTGTTGAATCATCATCTTATTTTCATTGCTTGCACTTTTATTAACTTGTGTTATTTAATATTAGAAGTAATATTTAGAACACCTTATTTTACTAACATTGTGCAAGGCAACAAGAATTTAAGTTGTTTGATTTTGTATGCATTAAAGGAGGGATACTCATGGAAGATCCCTTACTTAAAACAACCAACCAAAATTGGAAGAAGCAATACCTAAATTAGTATCATTTAAAGAAGTAGTTTGTGAACAAGTTGTTCTAGGGAAGTTGCATTTGAAGTCTATGTGGCTCCACCTCAGAATTATCTGCCTTCTTCCCCCAATTCTTATTCCTTGAGACATATTGGAGGAAAATAAGTTTTCCACTTCAACCTTTGACTTCCCAATTGTCCATTGGTATAGGGATACCACTATGAATAATATACTACCTTGCACCCTTCCAAACTTTCATGGTTAGTCACTAAAAATCCAAATACATTTCTTTTTGAATTTGACATCATGTTTGTTCCTAATTTCCATAATTAGTTACAAATCACAATTTAAACTTGACCAATTAAATAAAAGAGTAAAAGTTCAATATAATTAGTTAGAAGTCCTAATTTCATCCCCTTAAGACTAGTGTTCAAATTTCTTCCCCTCAAGGCACATGTCCTAATTAGTTGCATATAAGTTCCTAATTTCTATAATTAGTTACAAATCACAATTTAAACTTGACAAGTTAAATGAAAGAGTAAATGTTCAATATAATTAGTTAGAAATCCTAATTTCATCCCCTTAAGACAAGTGTTTGAATTTCTTCCCCTCAAGGCACATGTCCTAATTAGTTGTATATAAGTTCCTAATTTCTATAATTAGTTACAAATCACAATTTAAACTTGACAAGTTAAATGCAAGAGTAAAAGTTCAATATAATTAGTTAGAAGTCCTAATTTCATCCCCTTAAGACAAGTGTTCAAATTTATTCCCCTCAAGGCACATGTCCTAATTAGTTGCACATATAAGTTCCTAAGTTCTATAATTAGTTACAAGTCACAATTTTAACTTGACAAGTTAAATAGAAGAGTAAAAGTTCAATATAATTAGTTCAACCAAATTTCAAATTGAAAATGATCAAGTTCAACCGAATTTCAAATTGTTGAACCAAATTCCAAATTTTAAATAGTTCAACCAAATTTCAAAATGTTCAAGTTGTTTCAAATTATGAGTTGTTTCTATCTCATATCAAGTGGGTCAGCTCGTTGTTGGATAACATGTAATATTTTCCCATGATCATCAATACCAAACCTCCACTTACATATTCCAAGTCCTTTAACTAGATGAAGAGTTAGACCAGTGGCAATAACATGACTATTATACTGATATACCTTATTGTTATGTTGATATTAGTGAAATGAATCCCATTTTTAAGTACTCTTCTTTGCTTCAAATATGTTCCATGTACAACAACAGAACTTGCATACACATAAATAAAAATATCATATAGATTAATTAATTATTGAATATATGTACACAAATCCATACATAAGCATCAATCAAATAAGTCAACAAATTCGAATTCATTAAAAACATAAATGTACATACATGATTCAACTATATACTAACCTATGGGAAACATAATTCCATCACTTATTTCATTCTTTGTTAGCTTCTCTCTTTGTATGGTGCAACACAATAAATAATAGCTAACACCTTCTACGTTTTCAGATTCTGCCATGACTGCAAAAACATTGCCTACACAAAGTATATGTATAAATTCCATGTGTCATGTACATGTGTGTGTGTGTGTGTGTGTGTATAAATTGACCAAAATTATGAAACAAATACTCTTGTATATACATACATATCAACTCTGATCAATCCTGAAATATGATCATAATCACTAGAAATCAATGGAATATCATCATAGTTTTTATCCTCAAACTCATTTGTATTGATAACATCTAGTGGCACCAAAGTCCATTCACCCACATATCCACATTGTTGATTAATGCAACCATCATAGTTTTCATCAATGCAATCAGGACAAAAACACAACAATTTTCTTGTGTATAATGACCACACATTACTATTTGTACTCATAACTAAATGCAAAGATCGTGTCTTTTGTACCCTCTTACATGAATGCATTGATCTTATATCAACACCTGAATGTAAGGTCCATACATACATATAAAAAATGAGTTTTAAACATGTGTGTACATAATTTAGTTATCACCTAATGCATTAAATATAAATTTGAATCAATTTAAGTAATCAAATTAATTTATATATGATACCTCCCAAAACACTCTCAATGGTATTACTTGATCCACTTGTGATGACGTGTTATCTGTATTTGTTGGCACCATAAAGTGTGTTTTGCACCACTTAACCACATCATGATCATTATTAATGTGATATCCTTTATAGTCCATTTAATGCTTTCTTAAAACACATTTGATACAAGCCCCTGTACTATCATGCTCACCCTTTCCATGTCCACTCACAAAAAAACTCCAAATGGTTGGTATATCAATTTATCGATCATAGATTCATATCTACATAATGCATAAAATGGTCTAAATGATTTAAATTGTGTTGCACATCCATCTAACCATACAAAATGTTTTTTCTATTTTTATGCCTTTGTTTTTCAAATATTCAAAAAATGTCTTAAAACAATGTTCCACAAAATGTGTGTTGTGTTCTTTGTCATCACTAATGTAAAAGTGATACTCTTTTTTAATGACTTGTGCTTGATCTGTACTCTCCACACCATCCAAATCAATTTGTGTATGTCACTAAGACACTTGAACCATAATAGTATCCTGCTATGTAAAATAGTATTCTGCTTGAAGTTGTTTTTGAGAAATGAAAGAGTAATTCTCTTCAAAGTCAACAACAACTAAAATTATTCTGAGTGGGAAAGTTTCTTTTAGTGTTTGAAACTATTATGCTTGCCACTTAGTGAAAAAAGCATGATGTATATATGGCTGAATCAATTTACAAAAAATTGACATAAATTCTCCAACAGGTATCTCATCCACTACATATTCCAACCTTGTTGATTCTTTTCCAACTTGTGTTTCTAACTTTATGTACTTATATCTCTTACATTTTACTATCCTTATCGTATCAATATCTTCATCTCTCAAAGAAAATTTAGTCAGGTTACCACATGTTTCACAAGTTCCTCTTATGCAATCTATTTCACCTATTGCATGATCGTTTGGTTTGTCACATAAGATTGACGTTATGAATTGGCTTGGTCATTTATGAAAAGAATTTTGAGAAACACCACTTTCTATCATCTTTCATAACCCTTGAAAGTACAAATCAAATTCAACATGATATTGACAACAACATGTTTCAAAAGATTTATTTATCTTCACAAAATAGAGTTTCAATCTTTCAAACATTGTTTGTCCAATCCTTGTGTCAAGATTTAAATTACAAAATGAGAAATACAATTCATTTTATGTGACATCCAACCAATATTTTATGTGTTGAAGATATTCCTTAGGCCCAATCCTCTACTTGATGATATCTCTTCTATTTGGTGAAGAACGAGTATTATCAATCCAAAATTGAATAACTAAGTTCTTAATTGTTTCCACAATCCTATCCAATCAAGGAGCTCTACACATTAGCGCCCAATTTACTTCTAATGTACTATCATCCAAATTATTTCTCCTTTTTATATAATGTAATATCATCTTTCAACTATACCCAATATGAGATGATAGTGAAGAGATCTATCTTTTTTGCCATAATTTCTTATTTAAAATAGATGACAGTATTACTCTTCGTGTAATGGATTTATTTGTTGATCTTGTTTTTTTCCCAATGGAATGTAACCCTTAACACTTTCAACAATATATTTTTGTAGTTTAGAAGTCTTCCTCTTTTTCATACTTGTATCTATACCCAATAGTTTCAATAGCTCTTTCAATTCATCTTTAAGAAGTGAAATTGATAATAGTTGAGTTTTCTCCACTATATCAAGATTCTCAAATTGTGCAATTAGTTCTTTAGACTTTTTATTCAATTTCCTCTTCATAGTATGTGTAGGTTGACTAGAATATTCTCTCAATTTTTTGACATCCATTTCAATTAAATGATCTATGTTTCTATGATTAATTGTTCTCATCAATCTTTGAGCTGGATTAACATTCTCAATTGTTTTTTGATCTTGGGCTGCAAGAAAAAATAATATAAAGACTTAAGATACAATATTTTTAGGGGACATATGTGTATACACATAACAAGTGAAATATTAAATGCAATTTTATCCAACCTTCAGATGAAACTTCTTCAATATCCATTGCTTCATCTTCAATTTCTTAATGTCCAACATTTTCATCATCTACTACTACATGTGCATGATATAAAAAATAAAATCAAGAAATTTTGTAAGGGAAAATGTCTATAAAATTAAAAATCAAAGATATAAAGTTTGCCTAGACCTAGAAATCTAGAGAGAGATTGCATACTTGTGAGAGATGCACATGTACCTATTTGAACTTGGGATGAACCTTCTCCAATCTCGATAGGTTTCCTTGGTTGACTACATCCTAAATACATTCATAATTTAAAAGACCATAATTAAAATGAGCCCTAAATCTAAATATTCATAATTTAAAAAACCATAATGCAATAAACCCTAATCCTAAATATTCATAATTTAAATTTAATCATGATTTAATAAAACCTAATCCTAAATATTCATAATTCAATAAAACCTTAAATATTAAGTTAATAGTAACCCAAATTTAATATTTACCATATTTCTAATTGGATAAACCCTAATCCTAACTACATACAAAAAGTCTAGGATATGATTGTACACTATAAAATTAAATATTCATTGGAAAAAAGATTGCACATGTGTACCTTGCCTCCTATAGTATCATGCTAAAGTTTTTTAATGATTTTCATCTTCTTGTTCTTGAGTTCTTCTTCGTGCATATGTACTTTCTCTTTTATCTTTATTGCCCATGTCACAAATTCTTCTTCCAAAATTTGAAAACAAACAAGTTACAAAATATTTCATCCCTCCCAATTGAACTGTGAATTATCTTATTTGATTTGAATGCTAAAATTGAACCCAAAAAAAAAACATTGTTTATATTTGATTTTTTTTTAAAAGAAAGCCCTAAAGGCCGACTAAAGTTTCAATTGAAACTTTATAGATAGTTTTGATTAAAAATATCTAAGGTTAAATAACCATGCACCTAACCCGCATTTTTAGTTTCAATAGAAACTATAGGATTTTGTTTCTATCAAAACTAAAGTTTAAAGTTTTGATAGAAACTTAGTTTCTATTGAAACAAGCTAATTACAAGTCTTCTCCAAATGTTAGAAGATTTTCAGTGTTTTCATGGCTTCCAAGCTCAATTAGCAAGTTCAAATGGAGCACTGAAGACATGTCATTTTGCATGATAGAAGTACTCTGAATGAGTTATCTAGTGACTATGAATTTGATACATTTTGAATTTTTTAGGTATACATTTTATTTTTTACGTGAATTGAATAGAGGTTTGTTATAAAAAATAAACCTCTATAGTGGACACTCATGGAAAAGTAGTAACTAAGAGAATATTTCTTTTGAAAAATGGTTACACTCTCCATATTTGAGTCCTCTTTTTAATAAAAAAAAGTAATTTTAAAACTGGGTAAATATATAATAAGTTACATGTGTCAAAAGTCGTGTATGTCCAGATTAGTGTTATCTCAACTTTAAACTCTGAAAAAATATAAAATACTATAGATAAAGACGTGATACCACTTCCATGGTTTTGGTATGGATGTTAGCAAACTAAATTCGAAAGAATCACATTGATATCTATTTTAGAAAAAAAGTTATGTGTCTGAAAAAGTGTCACTCTTTCAAAATAAGTTTTTGATAACATATCAATTTTTGTGGGAGAAAAAATAATTCAATAAAATCAATTAAAAAAAAAATTAAAAAAATTAATTTAGAATCTAGATAGAAAATCAAAAGACTCTAATTTACTTCATCTTCAAATTTCTATCCGTTAAACAACAATTTACATTTGAAAGTGAAAGTTTTCTTTGAAATTCATAATTCAATTTTAGTTTAGGCAAAAATGTGTTATTCTAGCCCTAAGTTTGACACTAGGATTTAACGTGGAAACCCAATTTAGAAAAAAACACCAACAACGTGTCACTAATTTTCACTCTTCTGAAGTGAGCTTTGTTAGGAGCCAACCTTATTAAAGGTTAAAACACATTGTTGAATGTAACCTGGTTAATGTTAGGAATAACCATATATAGAAATAATAGTTACATGCAAATATAACCATTATCAAAAAAATAATATCGTACAGAAGAGAATACAAGACACTTAACATGGTTTACTCAATCCTTGGGCTACGTCGATCAACAGCAAGTCCAATATTATTATTATCCAATGATTGCAACTTGATTACAATCTTTAATCCCTTACAGCTCAATGGTGTCACAAGAAGCTACAATATCACCATTACATTATGAAATCCCTAACCATAAGCCTTTTTATACAATATTTTTACCACTTACAAAATTAGGGCTAGAATAAGTCATCCAATAGAAAAATAGAGGATTAAACACAAACATAAATAATAATTACATGCAAATATAACTAATATCAAAAAATAATAAATCACAAAGATTTAACATGGTTCACCCAATCCCTAGGCTACGTCCACTAATAGAAAGTTCAATATTATTATTATCCAATGATTACAACCTTATTACAACTCGTAATCCCTTACAACTCAATACCACCGCAAGAAACTACAATATCACCATTACATTACGAAATCCCTAACCCTAAGCCTTTTTTATACAAGCATTCTACCACTTACAAAATTAGGGCTAGAATAAGTCATCCAATCAAAAAATAATAGTTGATGCCTTTTACAATATAGGGTAATTTTTGGCTTTGGGGGCACAACCCCCCAAAACCCCTATGGGGCTTTGGCCCTCAACCCCACCCTATACTATGACAGGAAGCACACATGGGGTGCTACCCCTTGACCTCGTCTTGGGGGAATTGTCCCCAAACCACCATAGAAATAATCTAGCCATAAATCACATAGAATAAATGTTCAAGTATGATTAGACTCCACATCACAACAATCTCCACTTGGAGACTGGTTAGAATCCACACCAGTAACCTCACACTTGGAGACTAATCATAGCATTGCTAAACTTGTAGCTCCAACTAGAATATCAAACCACCCTAGACTTTGTTGTTCTTTTATTTTGTTCAGTCTAGAAGACCAATCGAAGTTGAAGAGGAGTTCATCTTCTCCCTTGTTACTACCTTGGTAAACATATATGTTTGATTATCATTTGTATCTATCTTCTCCACCTTTAACTGTCCATCATCCAAAATTGACCAAGTGAA
The DNA here is from genome assembly GCA_028749045.1 of Cupressus sempervirens. Classification (NCBI taxonomy): domain Eukaryota; kingdom Viridiplantae; phylum Streptophyta; class Pinopsida; order Cupressales; family Cupressaceae; genus Cupressus; species Cupressus sempervirens. The sequence goes on along the minus strand of CM053783.1, from coordinate 670,414,832 downwards.
ATGGTACCACAACTGTATCTGTTTTGTCTTTGAATGCAGAGCAAAATTCTTCTCAAGATGAATAGCATTCGAACTATCTATAAATAAATAATTATCCCTCTAAGGATGTCTCCATTCTTCCAAGAAGAATTGAAGCCATATCATCTCCTTGGTTGCCTTTGTAGTAGCAACATACTCTGCCTTTGTAGTGGATAAAGAATTAACCTTCTATAACCAAGAAACCCAACTCATTGTTGCCCCACCAATAGTAAATAAATAACTTGTAGTACTCTACATGGTATCAATATCCCCCACCAAATCTAAGACAACATAACCTTGTAAATCATTAGTAGAGCCCCCAAAATGTAAACACTTACTGGATGTTCCTCTCAAATATCTAAGAATCCATTTAACAACATTTCAATGCTCAATTCCTAGATGACTCATATACTTGCTAACAACTCCCACTATAGGTGCAATATCTGGCCTTGTACATACCATAGCATACATCAAGCTTCTTACAGTTGAAGCATAAGGTATCTTGGACATCTTAGCCTCCTCTTCTTATGTCCTTGGACACATCTCCTTAGTCAATTTTAAATGACAAGGTAAAGTTGTGCTGACAACTTTAGCATTCTCCATAGAGAAACATTGCAACACCTTCGCAATATAATCAACTTGAGATAATGTCAACTTTCTAATTTTCCTATACCTCCAAATTTTTATACCAAGGATTCACTTTACTACCCCCAAATCCTTCATAAAAAATGAATGTGCTAACTATTCTTTTAACCCCTTAATGTGATCCATGTTAGACCCAGCTACAAGCATAGCATCAACATATAAACATAAAGTAATGTAGCTGTCATTATTTAACCTTTTAAAATAAATACAATGATCTGAATGACACCTACTATTTCCATGCTCATGCGTAAAATTGTCAAATTTTAGATACCATTATCGAGGTGCTTGGTTCAAGCGATATAAACTATTTTATAATCTGCACACTTAGTTCTCCTTACCTTTGACCTTAAAACCCTATGGTTGTACCATATATATCTCTTCATCCAAATCACCATGAAGAAATGTTGTTTTAACATCAAGCTGCTCCAAATGCAAATCTGCAGTAGCTACGATGCTTAAAACAATGAGAATAGAAGTTAATTTAACAACATGAGAGAATATCTCATCAAAATCAATGCCCTTTGCAAATCCTTTTACTAGTAATCTGGCTTTAAATCTTTTCTTATCTCCATCCTCTTCTTTCAACTTGTAAACCCATTAATTATGTAAAGCCTTTTTACCTACAAGAAACTTACATAAATCTCATGTCTTATTTTCAACAAAGAGTCAATTTCTTCTTTTATTGCAAACTCCTACTGAAACTTTGTATCCATCTACACAACTTCATCATAACATTTAGGTTCACCAACATCAGCAAGTAAAATAGAATACAAAGAAGGAGAAAATCTTTTTGGAGGTTTACTTAGCCTTGTTGATTATCTAATATTCATTGGGGTTTGTGGTATTTGTTGTTGCGGTTGTTGCAGATCATGAGTAATTGCTGGAACATCATCTTTTGGAGTATCATCCAACACTACAAAATTATTTTATTTCTCCTCATGCTACTACAATAGATCTTTGTACAACATTTTCTCATTGAATATGACATCCCTACTTCTACAATTTTATGATTTTCAAGATCCCAAATCTTATAACCAAATTCATCAATACCATATCCAACAAATACACATTTCTTTGACTTAGCTTCTAACTTGGTTCTATTTTTCAGAATTTATATGTGCAAATGCTTTACAACCAAAGGCTCTGAGAAAAGAACAACTCACCTTCTTACCAATCCATGCTTCCTTAGTAATACCATATCCCAAAGGAGTAGAGGGACCTTTATTAATCAAATATACATCAGTATTGATAGCCTTTGTCCACATGTTTAAGGGCAACCCAACATGCAACCTCATGCTCCTTGCACACTCCATTATTGTCATGTTCATGCGTTCAACCACTCCATTTTCATGTAATGTCCTTGGAACAACTTTTTGTCTATGAATATAATTAGTGGAGTGATAATCTTCAAATTCATGACTGCAATATTCATTACCATTATTAAATTTGGGATATTTTAATCTCTTACTAGTCTCATTTCCAACCAAGCATTTCCATTGCCTAAAAGTTTGAAATACATCTTATTTTTGTCTAAGGAAATAAATCCATACTTTTCTAATTGCATCATCAATAAATGTAACATAATAATGAGAGTCTCCAAGGGAAGATACCTGAGCTATTCCCCATACATTTGTATGCACAAGCTCTAATTTCTCTTTTTTTCTTTCTTTCCCACTCTTCACAAAACTTACTCTCTTTTGTTTTCCATACACACAACTTTCACAGAAATCTACATTAACAGATTTAAGACTTGGCAAAACTTTCTTTGGATGAAGTAATTTCATACCTTTCTCACTCATATGCCCAAGTCTGTGGTGCCATAACATTGTATTAGAATCCACAACACTTGCTTGTTCTCCCTACTCAACTACATCAACTATTCCTCAACATTCATTTTTCTCTGAAACAATCAAAGTAGAAGGAACAATATGACTTGTACAAAGATATAAGGTGCTTACTTTCACACCTTTTGCTACTACAAGGGATCCTTTTGAAACCTTCCAATTTTTATCATTAAAAGTAACTACACAACCCTCATCACCAAGTTGTCCTATTAAAATTAAATTCCTACTTAGCCTTGGAACATGTCTTACCTCATACAATAGCCAATGATTCTCATTCTACAACTTAATCTTAACTTTTCCCTTTCCAACAATCTTACAGGGTTAATTATCCCCCAAATAAACAAACCCAAAATCCCCTTAGACATAATCAATAAAATAACCTCTATAAGGTGTAGCATGAACTGAAGCACTAGAATCTAAAACCCATGAATCATCAATACTTTCTAAAGAAAGAAGTAAAGCATTCTCTTCAGATTTGTTACTTACCACATTTGCTTCCTTGCTTCCTTTTGTCTTATCTCCTTCATTGTTCTTTCAAGTCCAACAATCTTTCTTCTTATGCCCTAGTTTACCATAGTAACAAAAATCTCTTGGTCCTTTGGATTGAGACCTCGTCCCCTTTCACTTTCCACTTGATTTCCTACAATTTCTAGAATTATTTCCTCTCTCATTTGTTCTGCCTCTATTTGTGCATTCAAAGAACTTTCTAATGTAGATCCACCTGAGGTTTTCCTACGAGTTTCCTCACTTAGAATAACACTAGTCACAATATCAAGTTTTAAGGTATTACATCTAGAAACAAAATTACTCATAGCCATTATCAAGTCAATCCAACTTTTTGACAAAGAACACAAAATCAAGAGAGCCCTAATTTCTTCATCAAAATTGACATTCACAAAAGATAGCTGACTAGTAACAGTATTAAACTCATTTAAATGATCTGCAACAAATCCACCTTCTGTCATCTCCATATTAAATAAATGATTTACAAGAATACCTTGTTTGAAGCGAAGGGCTTTTCATACAATTTTTCTAGGGTTTGCATCAACTCTTCTAATGTTTTCACTTTTGTAATGTTAAATGTCACTGATGGTGCCAAGCATAATCGAATACTTCCAAGTGCCTTTCTGTCTAAAATCTCCTAGTTCTCATCTATCATAATTCCTTGTTTCTTTGTTTGTCCTTCTAATGGCTTTCATAAATCCTTTTGATAAATATAGTCCTCCATCTACATCTTCCATAACTAAAATATTTTTCTATTAAATTTCTCAACCTTTAGCTTACCCTTGTCTACCATCACTCCTACTCAATTGTGAGACTCCCACTCAACCGTGAGACCTTCCTGTAGAGGATTGCTAAAAAAAATGATGATGGTCTGGCTAAAAAAGAAAAAAATGATGATCATCTAGCTCTGATACCACTTGTTAGGATTAACCATAGATAGAAATAATAGTTGCATGCAAATATAACAAATATCAAAAAATAAAAAATTGCACAAAAGAGAACACAAGACACCAAGATTTAACGTGGTTCACCCAATCCCTGGGCTATGTCCACCAACAACAAGTCCAATATTATTATTATCCAGTGATTATAACCTGATTTATAATCTGTAATCACTTATGTCTCAATATTTTCGTAAGAAGCTAAAATATCACAATTACATTATGAAATCCCTAACCCTAAGCATTTTTATTCAAGCTTTTTACCACTTACAAAATTAGAGCTAGAATAAGTCATTCAATAGAAAAATTGCAATCGACGTCTTTTATAGTATAAGGTCATTTTTGACTTTGGGGGCACTACCCTTGAAAACCCCCGAAGGGGCATTGTCTTTTGACCCCACCCTATACTGTAATAGGGAGCATACTTGGGGCACTACCTCCAAACCTCTGTAGAAATAATCTAGGGATAAATTGCACTGAATAAACCTTTGAGTCTGATTAGGCTCCACATCACAATAATCTCTCACTTGGAGATTGATCAAACTCCACACCAATAGTTAAAAGATTTAGTCACCATATTAGGAGTGGCCTTGTTAAAGGACTTTAAAACATTCCCTTAGAATGTCACTCTGTTAAAGGATTTACATATGATTTTTAGGCCAACCTTGATTAAAGGATTTCAATTACTATTTAAAATGGTTAGAAAGTAACAACAAGGTTTTGATATGTTATGTACAACTCACTTTGCATGCGCAAATTTTTGTTCATCTTATACATTGATTCATTCTCTAGCCTCCATCGCCATCTCAGTCTTTGATTCGCTTCGCAACCCTTCAAGAAATCACTCTTCACTTCTTCACCTCTTCTCAGCCTTCTTAGATTCCCTAGTCAATAACTGCTCCAACTTTCAAAATCTCTAGACCATCTCTCACACTCTGTAAGTTCTCCCTTGTACCTCCTTAAATAGGTAATTCTTATCTTTTTCCACTTAAACATCACCATACATCTTAGGGTTTATGATTAGATTTGTCACATACAATGAATCTGATCACCATTTTGTTTATTCTCTTCATTTCTAGAAATTTCTCCTGGAATCCCTTCCTTAGGTCATTTACCTAATCCTCTCTTGGAATTAAATAATCCAACTCATCGATCCTTATCTTCAACAAACTTTCCATATTCCAAAAAATTAACTTAGTTGGCTAGAAGTTACGATTTCTCATAAATTGTTATAAGATTATTCCTCGGCCAACACTGTGTTCTAATACAGGATCATTACTGGGTTACTTAGTCACTACTAACTTTCTTGCTTGGTACATATATTGTCACTCAGTCGATACTGATTCTTATTCAACACTAATTATGCTCGGCTTGTTCTAGCATTCAATCGACACTAGCATCACTTGGCATGTACTTCAAATTCTTTTATCTTATGCTCTATTGTTCAATCAAGCCTATGCATTTGATTTGTCTATGATCACACCCTCAAGACTTGAACATTTGTGTCTTCTCATTTTGCAACATGATTTAAACAGTCTATCTATCTTGTCAAAGTCAAACTAATCAAGTGTCCATTTATAGTTTCCTCCTCATAAATCAACCTATCCTCTAGATACTTTTGGTATGAACAAATTCTCAAATCCTCTTCATCAATAAAATAGATATGACACTTAGATTAGATAACAAATTGTCTCACCAATAGGTTTGACATCAATGACAACATAACAATTGTTTCAATTCTAGTTTCCAACACATACTCCTTCTATCTCTTAATATCATTCTATCCCTTTTCCTATCGCACTCTATGTTCATACTACTTCTATCTCCAAATCTCATTAATCTTCATATCTACTTCTATGTTGATCTCTTTCCTTCCCATTCGATTGGCAAGAACTTCGACACATTGCATCTATTGTTTTAATTATAATTATAATTATGTTGAATTTAAGTGTAATTATAATTATAATTCAAGTTGAGCTATTTATAATAGAACTATGAGTTTAATGGGAATTAAATATTAAAATTAGACTTATATGGAAGTTAAAGTAATACTTTAAGAATGATATTGATCTTAATATATCATCTAATACTTTATGTTATTAACTAGTTAGTTATAATCTAAGATCTTTAAAATTAATAACATGATAAACTATTGTAGTTAGAATTGTAAAATATTAATGTAGTTAATATTTAATTTAAAGATAATGTTTTAGTTGAATATTAAATCATTCAATAAATTATAGGAAATACTATCATTATAATATCAATTAATCATGGTGATTTAATATATATGAAGTATTTATTTACAACTATATCATAAGTATTCATGTATGTTTTTGAATGTAAACTCTTAAGCCAAGATTAACTTTAGAATATAACTTAATTTTGTCACAGAACTATTCTTGTATTGTTATTGTGATTTCTTAGTATATAGTTTTGTTGTATTTTATTGTATGGTGTTTTGGCATAATGTAGTTGGCCAATTAGTATTGTACACCAAAGACTATGGGATTCTATTTTCTATGAGAAATGATATAACCATTTTTATGTCTTGATTAGTTTATGTATGGTTTGGAGTGTAAGTGTGAGTAATCCATCTTGATCCAATCATATATTTGTCTTTAAATCAAAAGGGGTGATGATCATTATTTTATTAAGTTTGATTTATATGGTCACCTTATGTTATCATTTATGTTGATGTATGTTCGAGATGGTTGTGTTGTGTATTATGTTAATTTTTTATTTATTCTATGGTTATCTTTGTGTGTGATGTACTCTATAATAGAGATGGATGTTATTGATATTGGTCTATTATTCTTGGGATTATGAGACTTTATGGATTCTTACCCATGATTATGAAATATTCATTATGGGATGGATAATTCTATGAGATGTTATATTGAGATGGACAATGAATGTGGATGTAATGTTCTTTCTTATGTTCCATTATTTTACTTTGGTGACTTTCATGATTATGTTTTATGAGAATCGTCAAGAACATATCACGAGGAAGTATAATTTTGCCCTTAACCCCTCTCTTCTCAACATTAGTAAGATTAAAAATGTTTCATTCCTCCTTAGATGGTACAACACTCATATGGTCAGACATAGAGATGGCATCCAAAGATGGAACATTATTGTTACAATTTGGAGAAACTTTTTTTAAATAGTAGGCAAGAAAAGAGCTAAAAACTTTAGAAAAATGGAAAATGTACTACATGAAGAGCTAGTAAAGGTAGAGAGCAGGTTGCAACAAGACCCCCATGACTCGACCATCCTAAACAATCTTGTTATAGCTAGAGACTCCCTGTAGAGTATCCAAAATTACAAAACTAAAGGAGCCAAAGTGAGAACGATAATGGAGTGGATATAACATGGAGAGAAAGGATCCAAATACTTCTTCCAAGTGTTAAAATATAAGGAAGCAAGAGGCAAAAGTGAAATGATTGTGGAAGGAACACCTACCATCTCAACTCAAGAGTAGATCCTCCAAGCATTTGTTAACTTTAATAGGGTATTATTTATTTATGAAGAGGATGGGAACACCATTGGGGAGGTGAGGGATAAAATCAGCAACATCATTCCAAAGAAAGTGGATGACAAAGATAACGAAAGATTAGAACAACCTTTAACTAAAGATGAGATTGTTGCAGCAATCATGCAGATGAGTAATGGTAAAACCCCTGGGCCAAATGGCATCCCAATTGAGATTTACAAGAAGCATATTGATTAGATCTAGGAAGACCTACTGGGAATATACAACCAAGTCATCTAGGAAGGATCATTGAGTCCAAGTATCAACAAAGGTATAATCAAGCTTATACCCAAAGAATGAGATAGAACACTTATTAAAAACTGGAGACTCATAACCCTCTGTATCATAAAAGATACTAGCCAAGGTATTAGCTAATAGGATAATAGAGGTATTACCTAATATTGTATGTTAGACCCAGACATGATTTGTTAAAGGAAGGTAAATTCTGGAGAACCTTATCACATGTTGGGAGGCTATGGAGTGGGCTAAACAATCAGGGCAAAATTCATCCATGTTCATTATAGACTATGAAAAATCATATGATAGACTGGAATGGAGGTTTATTAAAATGATGATGAGGTGTTTGGGATTCCCAAAAATGTTCATCAATATGGCATTTTTTCTCACAAAAGATGCTTCAATGGCAGTAGAAGTCAATGGTTCAAGGTCTCATGAATTCTATCTCTCCAAATCTATTTGACAAGGGTGCCTGCTAGCCCCCTCCTAGTTTGTCATAGTTGTAGATTGTATCCATTACATTTTAAGGGATTTTTCTGTCTCCCTACTAGTTAAAGGCATTTTTCTCCCCAATGATGAAGAAGTCTCTAATGTAAAATTTTTTGATGATACTACCTTACTTATTGAACTTTTAGATTCTAATGTTCACAACCTTGTCAATAAGTTAGACATTTTTTGTAAAGCCTCTAGTATCAAGATATCCACAAGCAAGTCCATAATGTTAGGATGGCAAGAAACCCCTCCAAAATGGTACCAAAAATATGGATTCTTCTTGGGAGGACCAAACCTAATTGTTAGGTATTTGGAAATAGCCTTCTCTATATCTCCTAACCTTAACAATATGTGGAATTGGGTCAAAAGTAAGATTTTAAAAAAGCTTGGAAAATGGAACCAAAACTACCTATTGCTTGTCAGATTGGTTATTCAATATAGCACACATCAATTATTTTCATAAATTAATTAAAAAATTCCTTTGGTTGGATGGTAAAGGCAATAAAAAAAGACATGCAGTGAAATGGGAATGGTGTGTTAGAAGGAAAGAAATCAGAGGACTAGAGTTGAAAGAATTGAGATGGCAAGGATGGGCTCTTGCAATTAAATGGGTAGCCAAATCTCTCCAAGGTAATGAGCCTTCGAAAGTTCTCATTAGAAGCAATATTTCTAGAGGAGTCCCCCACCTAGGGAAAACATGAAAAAACCTACACATCTATGATCTTCTATCGAGATAATGGAAAATAAGAGTGAGTGGATTTGAAGTATTCAAAGCAATGTGGAAAGGATGGGAACAAACTAGATAATGGATATGTGGTAATAAGATAACTGAATGCACCTCCAAACTTTGTATTGAGAAGTCTCCATGGTGGAATCTAGAAAGGAATGGAAGGCCATTAGCTCTGCTACAAAGATGCTCAGCCAAATATTGGTGTAAATGTGGTAAATCCAAATCCAATCACTTGGTCAAGGATGGCTGCCTAATCAAATAAGAAGTTCTAATGTCTAACTATGGTCTTCCCCCCTCTCATGTTAGAACCTATAATATCATTAAGGATGCCTGGTCACAACCCAAACTACCCCTTCAATGCAGAGTTACCATAACAAACTCCCCAAACTAATATGGCCTGACGGATGCCTAGTAATAGATATTAAAGCAAAATTAGTATACAATCTTTTGTCTGATTCCTTGGATATTATCAACCACCTCAATATTGTTTGGCATATCAACCCTAATAAACCTAATTGGACTAAGATGTTTTATTCTCTGTGGCACAAACTAGTTGAACCAAAGACCATTTGTTTCATGTGACAAGCTATGTTACACAAAATCCCTATCAATATGGCTGATGGGAACCCCTATATGTGCATTGTTTGTCATCAACCTAAATTAGTTAACCACATCCTTCTTGATTGCACCTTTGTCAAGGGGTTATGGATGATCTTTGGTACTAAGTGAGACTAACATATATCTCTTTTTCATGTCATTATCGATCATATTCTAGATTTACCGAAGAACCTTAATATTATCTGGTCAGCTTTCTCTACTTTATTAGTTTGGAAAATTGTGGATAATGAGAAATGAGGATATATTAAAGAGTAGACACAGGGTTCTTACTAAGTCTTTGCAGAGACTCATTATCAAACAAATTTGTGAGCAAGTGTCCATTGTCTTCAAAGTCAAAGGACAAAAATTCCAGTGGATCACTAAAGAATGCACATGGATTCTTAAAAGGGAGGATCTAACATTTAAAATTCAAGTGGAATGAGAAGATACACCATAAGAGGATTTCACACTTTGCAAAAAGCTAAACCAAATTAAGATGAAGAGGAGAGTTGGAAGCACAACAACAAGTCATGAGGAACAACACATTCTTGAGGGGCAAGAGAGGGAAGCAAAAATAACTAACCCCTATAGTTAAAACCATTGCAAGTTTGTACTGAAGGTAGTTGCAGGAAACAAGAACCCACTACAATAGGGGAACTGCTAAACATGATGATCCCAAACAATAGAGCAAAAAAAATCCCTAATTATTATCAATCAAGCATAAAAAATCAGAATTGGAAGGAAGCTGATTCTTATTGTTACTCATATTCCAAGACCTCCTATCATCCCTCCCATATCCATACTCAATAACCTCTTCAACATCATCAAGGAAGGGATTATGCGTCTCAAATGGGCTAAGGGATTCTCTGCCTAGATGGAAGAATGACATGCTCTAGAACATAGTTATTTAGTTATAGTTGATCTTTTTGTTGTTGACCAAATGTTTATGGTTGGATAGATATGTACTAGTCTAGATCTTTGACATTATTCTCATACTTCATTTATGATGTTTGTTTTGGTGAACTCGTTCGTATGATGTTATGTTAGGATTAAACCATGGACAGAAATAACAATTGCATGCAAATATAAACAGTATCAGAAAATAATAGATCACATAGAAAAGAACACAAGACACCAAGATTTAACATGATTCACCCAATCCCTGGGCTACGTCCACCAAACAACAAGTTTGATATTATTATGATCCAGTGATTACAGCTTGATTATAATTTGTAATCCCTTACAGCTCAATACCGACACAAGAACCAATTTTTGTATCACCACACTGAAATAATCCCTAACCCTAAGCCCTTAAATACAAGTATTTTTGCCACTTTAGGGTTACAACATGTCAGTCATAAATTGGTGAATACTAGCCATAACTTGAGTGGAAAATTGACGAATAATACCAAAATTATTTCTTTTTGGGGTGATGCCCCAAACCCTAAAGAATTTATGAAGTATGTATAGTACTTCCTTGATCAGTCACCATAAACTAACAATCTCCCACTTGGGGACTGACCAGACTCCACATGAGACAATAATCTCCCACTTGGAGACTGATCCTGTAGCTATGTTGCTACTCCATGAGGCTCCCATTGGATCAAACCACCCTGGACTCTGTTGTTCTTTTATTCCTATTCAGTCTAGAAGACCAACCGAAGCTAAAGAGGAATTCAGCTTCTCCCGTGTCACTACCTTTGTAAACATATCTGCTAGATTGTCATATGTATGTATCTTATCTAGCTTTAATTGTCCATCATCCAAAACTGATCGAATGAAATGGTACCACAACTATATGTGTTTGGTCTTTGAATGCTGAGCAAAATTCTTTGCAAGATGAATGACACTCTGGCTATTTGTAAACAAATAATTATCCCTCTAAGGGTGTCCCAATTCTTCCAAGAAGAACTAAAGCCATATCCTCTCCTTGGCTACCTCTATAGCAGCAACATACTCTGCCTCTGTAGTGGATAATGCATTAACCTTTTGTAACCTAGAAACCCAGTCCACCGCTGCCCTACCAACAGTAAATACATAACCTATAGTACTCCACCTGGTATCAATATCCCCTGCCAAATCTGAGTCAACATAGCCTTGTAAATTAGTAGCAGAGCCCCCAAAGTGTAAACACATACTGGATGTTCCTCTCAAATATCTGAGAATCCATTTAACTACATTTCAATGCTTGATTCTTGCACAACTCATATACCTACTAATGACTCCCACTATATGTGCAATATCTAGCCTTGTACATACCATAGTATACATCAAGCTTCTTATAGCTAAAGCATAGGGTACCTTGGACATCTTATCCTCCACTTCTTGTGTCTTAGGACACATCTCCTTAGTAAACTTCAAATGACTATGTAAAGGTGTGCTGACAGCTTTAGCATTCTCCATAGAGAAATGTTGCAAGACCTCAACATAATTAACCTAAGATAGCATCAATTTCCTATTCTTCCTATCTTTGCAAATCTTCATACCAAGGATTTGTTTTTCTGCCCCCAAATATTTCATAGCAAATGCATCTACTAACTGGCATTTCAACCCCTTAATGTGATTCATGTTAGACCCACCTATAAGCATATCATCAACATATAAACATAAAATAATGTAGTTGTCATCATCCAACCTCTTAAAATAAACAAAATGATCTAAATGACACCTACTATATCCATGCTCATGCATAAAACTGTCAAATTTCAGATACCATTGCCGAGGTGTTTGCTTTAAGCCATACAATTTTTTCTTCAATTTGCACACTAAATTCTCCTTACCTTTAACCTCAATTCCCCATGGTTGAGCCATATATATCTCTTCATCCAAATCACCATGAAGAAAGGCTACTTTAACATCAGGCCACTCTAAATGCAAATCTTCAGTAGCCACAATACTTAAAATAGTACAGATAGAAGTCATTTTAACAACAGGAGAGAATATCTCATCAAAATCAATGCTCTTTTTCTGTGCAAATCCTTTTACAACTAGTCTGGCTTTAAATCTTTTCTTACCTCCATCCTCTTCTTTTAACCTATAAACCTACTTATTTTGTAAAGCCCTTTTACCTGCAAGCAACTTGCATAAATCTCATGTCTTATTTTTCAGCAAAGAGTCCATTTCATCTTCCATTGTAGACTACCACTGAATCTTAGTATCCACTTGCACAACTTCATCATAACATTCATGTTCACCAGCATCAATAAGTAAAATAGAAAACAAAGAGGAAGAAAATCTTTCTGGAGATCTAATTTGTCTTGTTGACCATCTAACATTCACTATTGTGTGTGGTATTTTTTGTTGCGATTGTTACACATCATGAGGAATGGCTAGAACATCATCTTTTGGAGTATCATCCAACACTACATAATCATCTTCTTTCTTCTCATGTTGCTACAACAGATCTTTGTACAACACTTTCTCATTGAATATGATATCCCTGTTTCTTACAATTTTATGATTTTCAAAATTTCAAAGCCTATAACCGATTTCATTAATGTCATATCCAACAAATACACATTTCTTTGACTTAGCTTCTAGCTTATTTCTATTTTCAAAATCTATTTGAGCAAACACTTCACAACCAAAGGTTTTGAGAAAAGAATAACTCGCCTTCTTACCAGTCCATGCTTCCTCTAGAATACCACAGCCCAAAGGAGTAGAGGGACCTCTATTAATCAAATATACAATAGTATTGACAACCTCTGTCCACATGTGTAAAGGCAACCCAACATGCAACCTCATACTCCTTGCACGATCTATTATAGTCTTGTTTATACATTTAGCCACTCCATTTTCCTATGGAGTCCTTAGAACAGTTTTATGTCTACGAATACCATTAATGGAGCAATAATCTTCAAATTCATGACTACAATACTCACCACCATTATCAGATCTGAGACATTTTAATTTCTTGCTAGTCTTATTTTCAACCAAGCATTTTCATTTTTTAAAAGTTTGAAATGCATCAAATTTCTATCTAAGGAAATAAATCCAGACTTTTCTAGTTGCATCATCAATAAATGTAACATAATTATGAGAGCCACCAAGGGAAGATACCTGAGCCAATCCCCATACATTTGTATGCACAAGCTCTAATTTCTCCTTTTATTTTCCTTCCCAATCTTCACAAAACTCACTCTCTTTTGTTTTTCATACACACAAATTTCACATAAATCCATATCAACACATTTTAGACCTGGTAAATCTTTCTTTGAATGAAGTACTTTCATACCTTTTTCACTTATGTGCCTAAGTTTATTGTGCCACAACGTTATATTAGAATCTACAGCAGCTATTTGCTCTCCCTGTTCAACTGTAGCAACTATTCCTGAATATTCATTTTTCTCTGAAATAATTAAAGTAGAAGGAACAATATGACCTGTACAAAGATATTAGGTGCCTACTTTCACACCTTTTACTACTACAACGGAACCTTTTAAAACCTTCCAATTTTTATCATTAAAAGTAACTACACAACCCTCATCACTGAGTTGCCCTACTGAAATTAAATTCCTACTCAGCCTTGGAACATGTCTTACCTCATGTAGTAGGTAATGATTGCCATTCTACAACTAAATCTTAACTTTTTCCTTTTCAACAATCTGACATGATTCATTATCCCCCAAATAAATAAGCCCAAAATCCCCTTGGACATAATCAATGAAATAACCTCTATGAGGCGTAGCATGAAATAAAGCACCAGAATCTAAAACCCATGAATCATCAACACTTTCTAAAGATAGAAGCAAAAAATCCTCTTTGGATTTGTTCCTTACCACATTTTTCTCCTTATCTCCATTTGGTTTATCTCCTTCATTTTTCTTTTGAGTCCAACAATCTTTCTTTTTATGCCCTAGTTTCCCACAGTACCAACAGTTGTTTGGTCCTCTCGATTGAGACCTCTTCCCCTTTGACTTTCCTCTTGATTTCCCATGATTTTAAAAATTACTTCCTCTCTAAGTCATTCTGCCTCGACTTTGTGTGGGTTCAAAGCACTTCTAGATGTAAATCCACTTGAGGATTTCTTACAAGTTTCCTCACTCAAAATAACACTGATCACATCATCATATTTTAGGGTACTAGATCTAGGAACAAAATTACTCACAGCCATTACCGAGCCATTCCAGCTTTCAGGCAAAGAACACAAAATCAAGAGAGCTCTAATTTCTTCATCAAAATTGATACCCACAGAATATAACTAACTAGTAATAGTATTAAATTCATTTAAATGATCCACAACTGATCCACCTTTTTTCATTTTCATATTAAATAAACACTTCATGAGAAATACCTTGTTTGAAGCGGAGGGCTTTTCATATAGTTTTGCTAGGGTTTGCATCAACACTTCTATCATCTTCTCTTTTGTGATATTAAATGCCACTGATGGTGACAGGCATAATCGAATGCTTTCAAGTGCCTTTCTATCTAAAAGATCCCAGTCATCATTTGACATAGATCCCTAATTCTTAGTTTTGCCTTCCAACAACTTCCACAAATCCTTCTGATAAAGATAGTCTTCCATTTGCATCTTCCATAACTAAAAGTTCTACCCATTAAACCTGTCAAACCTCAGCTTACCCTCATTTACCATCGCTCTCACTCAATCGTGAGACTTTCCTATAGAGGATAATTGGAAAAACAACCCCGCTTTGATACCACTTATTAGGATTAAACCACAGACAAAAATAACAATTACATGCAAATATAAACAATATCAAAAAATAATAGATCACATAGAAAATAACACAAGACGCCAAGATTTAACATGGTTCACCCAATCCCTGGGCTACATCAACTAAACAACAAGTTTGATATTATTACGATCTAGTTATTACAACTTGATTACAATTTGTAATCCCTTGCAGCTCAATACCACTGCAAGAACTAATTTTTGTATCACCACATTGAGACAATCCCTAACCCTAAGCCCTTTTATACAAGTATTTTTGCCACTTCAAGGTTACAACATGTCAGCCATAAATTAGCAAATACTAGCCACAACTTTAGTGGCAAATCAATGAATAATACGAATTTTCCCAAATAATTTATGAAGTATGTACAGTACTTCCTTGATCAGTCACCACAAACTAACATGTTACTCTTTATTTTGGCTTTCTTATACTCAATATATCTATTTTAAAAAGTTAGTAAATATTTAATTATGATTTATTTATATTTTAAGTGAAGTTATAGTGAATTTAACTAGATAATTATTTATTTATAGTGAGTACATATAATGAGTAGAATTATATTTATTAGTTCGTGCCATAGGTAGGAATACTATTGTAATCATTTAGAATAATTACTTTAATTATTTCAACCAATTAATCATAAAAAATAATTAAAAGTTTTATGAAAAACTTTCTATAGTTCAATTAATTTTTTCTATTTTAAGAATTTTAAATTTTTTATTTATCAATCTTTCTATTCGTCAACACTAAAAAATCTAAGCGATAAAATTCATTTTTCATTAAATATTACAAAATTAAATTATTGAAACTACCTATCATAAATTTAAAAATCTTGCAATACATTTATAATCTAATGTTACTACTATGCCAAGGTTAGTCATTCACACATCATTATTACAAAAGGTACATACAAGAAGTTGAATTCATTTGATTTGACACTAATGTGATTGCTTTTTCTTTTATAAATATTTATATTATAGATTTTTATTGTAATTTGTAATAATAATAATAAATAAATAAACTATGTGGTGTAAATAGTTTTTTTATTTAATTATTATTAATTAATGTTTTATTTCCCCATTTTAAATGTTATTTTCTTTTTCCATTCAATTTTTTATTATATATAAAAATAATAATAATAATACATACATACATACATACATACATACATACATACATACTTACATATATATATATATATATATATGATATGTTTTTAATCATAGATGAAATACATAGTAATTGACTTTTTAATATTACTATTTAATAAAATTATTTTTCCATGATATTATTTTTCAATGACTAATGTTAAAATTCATAAACTTTTTTTTTTTTTAAAGAAGGGTAATAAATTTATTCAATCAAATCCAAAATACAAAGCAAAGGCCAAAGGCCAACAACAACACTATATATTCATGTCTTCCAATAACAACTGCTCAATGGTCCCATGATACTTAGAAGGTAACTCATCCCTTCCACTAATATCCCAACCATCCATGTTCTCTGAAGCCCACTTCACCAAACAATCAACCTCTCTGTTCCATTCTCTAGGGATATGACAAAAGGAAACATAGTCCAAGGAACTACAAAGACTTAGAGTTTGTCTGACTAAAGAGGCTAATTGCCAACTAACATCCTCCAAACTCAGGTTATTCAGCATATCCACAACAATCTAAGAATCAGACTCATAGATGATCCTCTTCCAGCCTAAAGAACATCCTCTCTCAATGACAATCTTAATAGTAAGGGCCTCCATTAGATTATTAGAGTGTTGACCTTTGTAAATAGAGAAGAGAAAAACCACACCACCATCATTACCTCTACCTATAACCCCAATACCAGCATGTCTAGGGTTCCCATGAGAAGAACTTTCCATATTAATCTTTAAGATCCCAGCCAAGGGAGGTGTCCACTTTCCATCCCAACAAACCCATTGCTTGACATGGCGAGGCCTTTTTCCAAGAATGCATCCTTGTCTACTATCACCTAGGTTCAAGTTCCTCACAATAACATGATCACCAGGATCAATACTTTCAGACATATCACACTTTGCAAAAATAGTCTCCTGAAGCATACTAAGAATAATCTTCCACAATTGAAAACTTCCTAATTTGGAATCACAAAAAATTATGTGGTTCCTCTCCAACCAAAGGTTCCAGAGAATGAAAATCGGCCCAACCATCCAGGCTACCTGTAGGAAAGAAGTCTTCACTGGAGGCCTGCCCAAACTTTCTCAAAAATCAATTAGGGAGGTAGCATGAATACAACCATGATACCAAGCCTCCCACCATCTATGCCATATCTCTGTAGAAAAAGGGCAAAGAAAAAATAAATAGGAGGTAAATTCCTCATTGTTCGAACAAAGGAGGCAAATAGAAGGTCCTTGAAAACCTCATTTGCGAAGATTCTCCCCAGTGAAGCATTTCTTCTAAGCCAACAACCATGAGAAAAAATTACATTTGGGCCAAGAAAAGTTATTCGAAAGCTTCTTCCACTAATGCACCTTAGTTGGACTATGTAAGTTCTTGTCAAGTATACCATAGCCTTGATTAATGGTCAATTTACCTTTTGGGCTAGGACTCCAAGCAAAAGCGTCCCTCACATTAAGGGAGTTGTAAAACCTACCCTCCAAAGCTTTAGTAAGAACAACATGATCCTCATCAGAACCACCCACGGGCCACTCCTAAGGGTCCTTCCAGCAAGTCACCTCCACCTGACCCATATGCTTGATAGTCTTAAAATGCTCCACCTTAAACCATCCAACATTAGTAAAAATATGGCAAAGAGGCTAAAGCTGGGGCAAGCTAGAAAGAGTGGGAGGGTGGCCGTCTTAAGAGTCCTACCAAAACAGACCATCAAAGCCTTTTTGACAAATCCAAAAGAGACCCTCCTTAATAAGTTGAGCTCCTTTCTTAAGAGTATCCAAAATACAAGAACCTTTACCCACCAAAGCAAGTTGTGGCACATCAAGGCAATCAGCACCAGGAAGATAATTGTGGGCAAGAATCTTGGCCCAATCCTAATCCTAATTGTTGCACCATAGCTAGTATAGCTTGGTAGCCAAAGTCATGACAACAAGAGTGATCGACCTAAGACTAAGGCCCCCAACATGCTTCAGCCTACACATAGACTCCCACCTGACTAAACTCCACTTCAAGGAAAGAAGGCTGCCAAACCAAAGAAATTGCCGAGATAAAGCATCAAAATCCCTCACAAAGTTGGTAGGGGGGACCTGAACACAACACCTGTAAATGGGGAGACACTGCACCATAGTCTCTAGGGAACCACTCTCCCAGCAAAAGATAACCATCTGTAAGTCCAATGACTAACCTTGCTCTAAAATTTATCCAAAATCCCCTGCCAGTAGCCTCTACGCTAAGATCCTAGGGCCAAAGGAATCCCAAGGTACATAAAAGGAAGGGAACCAATTTGAAAGCTAAGAATCATCTTACTCTAAATAAGCTGAGGAGTATTAAAGAAATAAATGGAAGACTTATCATCATTGATAATCTAACCCGAGGCTTTCAAATAGATATCCAAAGCTCTCCTGAAATTCACTGCCTCATTGATTTTAGCCATACCCAATAACCCAGTGTCATCCACAAACTGAAGATAAGAGTAAGAAGGAAGATTATTGTTCTAGCTCAAACCTTGGATAAGACCCTGCCTCACTATAAATCTGCCAAGACCCTCCACCATGATAATGAATAAATAGGGAGATAAAGGGTCCCTTTGCTGAAGTCCTTGAGAAGCACGAAACAAATCTAAGGGTTCCCCATTAATAAGAACTAAGGAGGATGAGGTCACACAGCTAAGAACCCAATTCACCCACTCCTCATCAAAACCAAAAGCCGAAAGATTTTTTTGTAAGAACTCCCAACTCACCCAATCATAAGCTTTAGCCATGTTAAGTTTAATGAAAATAGCTTTCTCCTTAGAGGTAGTCATAGAGTGAATAACCTCCATTGCTATAACAACCCCATCCAAAATTTGTCTTCCTTCAACAAAACCACCCTATTCAGTAGAGGTCAAAGAACCAAGAAGTGGTTTGAGTCTCTCACTAAATCAATCTAGTGATGATCTTATAGACAACATTACATAACGCTATAGGCCTAAATTGACCCAACCGATTAGCCCCCTCCTTCTTAGGTATGAGAGCCAAGAAAGTAGAATTCAAAGACTTTAGCATCTATTTGTTTCTATGTGATTCCTGAACCACATCTAGGAGATCAAACTTTATGATTTCCCAGAATTCTTGAAAAAACTCAATTGAAAATCCATCTAGGCCAAGGGCCTTACCTTTTTTCATAGTAAACACAACTTTCTCCAATTTAGGTAACAAGATAGGACTTAAGAGAGCCCCATTCATCTCAGCAAAGACCAGGTGGGGAATACAATCCAAGATGGCCCACTCCTTGGTCCCACTAGTAAGATCCTCCTTAGTAAAAAGATTAGAAAAATACTTGACATCTTCCCTAGAAATTTCTTCATCGAAAGAGATCCGAGCTCCATCAATTGAGACAAGAGAGGAGATAGAATTCCCCTTCCTCCGAGCCTTAACCAAGTTATGAAAGAAAGTAGTGTTCCTATCCCCCTCTTGAAGTCAATCAACACAAGATTTCTGCTTCTAGAAAATCTCCTCTCGAAGCTCCCACTCTTCAAGTCTCTTAAGAGCCAAGGGCTCGGCTTTACTTAGATCAGAGGTCAACCCTTGGTCTTGAATCTCACGAGTAATATTATCCAACTTGGACTGAGCAACTATCTTCTAAGCATGTAGGTTCCCAAAATATTGTGTATTCCATCTCTTCAACCTATACTTCACATGTTGAAGCCTCTTACTAAAAGTAAACATGGTCATCCCATGGGCAAGCATCCCCTCATATCACCAATCCAACATAAGGTCTAGTAGAGACAGGTCTCTTAACCACATCAACTAAAATTTGAAAGAGGGATTTTTCAATGACTCCATTAGAGGTGATAGAGAGCTTAATAGGCCAGTGTTCAGAGCCCCTCTAGTCAAGAATTTTAGAACTGGTGATCAACATATTGTTCATCCAATAACAGGAAACCAAAAATCTTTCAAGCCTTTCTGAGATAGCCTCAACACCAGATCTCTGATTATTCCATGTAAAGACACCATTGGTTGACTTCCCATCAATGAGATTTAAGGAACTAATCATATCCTTAAGCAGATTTGAAGATGGGTCTAGTCTAGCTAACTCCCCTTGTTTTTCATCCAGACTAGTAACATCATTAAAATCTCCAACCATAATCCATGGAAGAAATAGGTCCAGGGATCGGATGAATCTATTATGAGCCCATAAATGGGACTTACCTAAAAATTCAGTAGGAGCATAAATATTTAATAAAATACACCTTTCTCCAGTCTCAAAACTAGAGGCAACCAAAGAAATGGAGGATCAACTAGAAATCCACCATAAGGGGAAAACTTTCCTTGGGTTCCAGAAGCAAGCCACCTCCCACGAATTGTTCAAAGCACCCACCCCCTGCTAAGAGCTCTGGGGCCAATTATGTGAAGCACAACTAGCCAAACCATCCATTGTAGCTTAGTTTCCTAAATAAAGACCACATTAGGAAATTGAAACTCAATTAATCTATGAACAATCTTTTATCTGGGGATGTTGTTCAACCCCCTTACATTCCATGGAAAAACAATCATGTATGGGGGTGTGAGAAGTGAGAATCAATGGGTTTCACAAACCCAGACTCAACCAAAGTATCACCCATAATCTTCACCTTCTCTTTGTCAGTCTTCCTACCACTCTTTGACGGTTTATCTAAAGGCCCCTTTTTGAAGGATTTTTGTTGTATTCCTAAGAGAGGAGGAGCTTTATTACCCTTTATAGAATTTGAGGTCCCCTTAGGGGTAAGGGGATTAGGAGCCACCATAACTGAGCCCTTTGTACCCTATGACGCCCAAAGTCTCCAATATCCTAAACTTGAGGAGGCAAATCAATAGCCAACTTTCCAACTTCTTGGTCTCCTGAAGATAGAATCTAATCCTCCTTCTTTGCATCTTCAACTTGAACCTTATGCTGACCTTTAGCCCTAGAAGAGAGCTCAACTAAAGTACTTTCCTCTTGGACCAAGTCACCAAGAGCATCAAACTTGTTAAGGGTGCCATCATTTTGTCTGTCTATCTAGTTTCTCTTCTTACCTTTTCCTTTGTTATGAGACTTAACCTAAATAAATCCCTCGCTATCAACAAGTCCATTAGACAAAGGAGCCTTCCCCTTGTCCACCCTAGGAGGTCCAACGACAGCCAAGGGGGAAGACTTATTCCTGAGACATCTGCAATGTAAATGACCATATTCATGGAAAATTCTACATCTAAATAGAAGGGTCTCATAATCCAGCTGTTGGATCCAGGGAGATGATCCCATACAAATATCTATAGAATTTGGCAATGGATTATTTAAATCAACTTATACACAAATATAGGCAAAAGAAATTACCTTAAGATATTGATTTTATGTAGCCAAACCCACAGGTTTTCCAAGAAGCAAAGAGATTGAGTGAAGAATATCTTCCCTCTAGAATTCTAAAGGAAGCCCCGATAAGCAAACCCACACAAGAACTATGAAGAGTCCCACCTAGTTAAAGAAATAAGGGCCTCCTTCAAATGCCTTATTCTTGTCTGACATGCTTGAAAAGATAACTAGAAAATAGTTATTAGCTACTAAGAGAATCTTCATATCTCCTTCTGGGTTCCACACTCGGCATGCCCAGGATTCCAAGAAAGGAAAAGAAAGGCAAAGGCCTAGAAATTTTCAAATAAGAGCATGATTTCACTAGTATTCGACATCCTTTGAAGCTTGTGTAGGTTGAATAACTAAAACTAGCCGGTCTTCGGATCTTTGCAAACATCTGTTTACTTTTCTTAATTGAAACATCCCTTTTGAAGAGGAAACACCTTCCCTAGATTGGGGTTTATCAGGGAGTTCCTTATCAATATCATGCAACAAAGAAGACGACTCACCCATCTCCATATCTTCGAAGGAAAGCTAAGAAGAGGCTATACCTCGATTCTCCATGCAACAATGAACTAAGACTTAGCAAAAATGAGAGAGAGACAGAGCAGGAGCTCCACAATCTTAGAACACCATAGGCCCCCCACTGAGGACTCACCAAAAGCAAATTTCAGTCTGAAAATGCCCACCCACAAGCTAGAAAAAGGCTAAGACCCCTGTTTGACCAACGCATACCCTTGCCAACAAAGTAACGTCCCCTCGAGAGCAACAATGAAGCTCGCTAGAGAGCATAGACTAGACGTAGGTCAAGTTAGGGTACATAGGCCCTAGCATGAACTAGACCTCTTTGCGACAAAATTTTAAAAAATAAATCATAAACTAATAAATAATGTTCAATATAAATTTTTATTGTAACAAAAAAAATCATGATTGTAATTGTCAGATTTAAGTATAGAAGATTATATTTTAAAAAGTTAATTGTTGATGTTTAATAGCTTCAGTTATATATATATATATATATATATATATATATATATATATATATATATATATATATATATATATATAGTTTACATATATCATTCAAAATTATTATACTAGTAAATAATATAACTCTTTTAAAAATATAATAATTGAACAATTATTTAAACAATATTTTATAGATAAAGTAAACTTAAAGGTATTTATCATAAAACCAACATTAAGGGTATTTTTTTTTAGTCATGTTTTAAGTTTTTATGTAACAATATTACATTGGTTATTATTGGTAAGAGGACTATCATTTCAGATGGTAAGGAATAGTGAAAGTATGTCTATTTGTCACCAACTAATCTACCTCTTCATCTTCTTCTTCTCCCTCCCAACCCTCTTCTGTATTTCATTTACCTCTCTCTCTCTCTCTCTCTCTTGTATCTCTACTCTTGTCTCCCTTCCTCGCTCACTCCCTCTTTGTCTTTTATCTCTTTTCATTCTTACATTTCTATCTATTTATCTCCCTTTTTCTCTCTCATTCTATCTTCATACTGTTAGAATATTTAGAAAAACTAAGGGGGATTAAATCAATTATCTAAGGTCCAAATGTACCAATGGAACAAACAATCACTTAAACAACTTCAGATCTTATCATTCCATAGCTCAGTCTCTACAATTAACCATTAGTAACATCAACTAGTTGTCCATTGTCCTAAATATAACACACTTGTAGAATGCAAACATTATTTAGTAAAACACCATAAATAACATCCACACAAGCTTGACATTAGAATTTAACGAGGAAACCCAGTTTGGAAAAAAACTCTTCTAAAGTGAGCTTTATTAGAAGCTGATCTTGTTAAAGGTTACAACACACTACTAAATGTGACCTTGTTAAAGGATTTAATCACCCTATTAGGAGTGGCCTTGTTAGAGGAATTTAGAGTATTCCCTTAGAATGTCACCCTGTTAAAGAATTTACATATGACTATTAGGTCAACCTAGATTAAAGGATTTCAAATATTGTTTATAGGTTAGAAAGTAACAAAAAAGTTTTGATATAGTAAATCTAAAATGGAGAGAGGGAGTGGTCGAAGGAGCAAACATGAACCATCGATTCAAAATTCAAACTTGGTTTCGGGCGGGAGTACTCAGGGAGGAGGATCCCTGAAACCAAGTACGAAGGAGGGGTTTCAGGCAGAGGGTGGAGAGGCAAAAAATGGGGATGGGGACCCATGTGCTTATGGTGAAGTCCAGATTAAGCCAAAAATGCAACCCAAGGTGGATAGGCCAAGGAATCTTCTAACGAAATGGGCCTTTCTCTTCGATGTCAAACCATTCGGTAAGTCATATTTCCCTCCAGTTAAGATTGTATCTAGTCTGGAAAAGGGATCGTGCATGATAGCTATTCCAGACGAATTAGTTAATCATAGCATAGCTTCGATGGCCTCCATGCTAGTTGGGAAGTTTATCGTACAGAGACCAAACATTGATGTGGTGCGGTCCTTCACCTTGAAGAAATTGCATCTTAAAGGTCAGGCTAGTGTTATCGCGATGGCAAAGGGGTTTCTCTCTTTTGAATTCACCTGTAATGAGGACATGGCTAATATACTATGTGAAGGGCCCTGGTGTATAGGACGGGAAACTCTGGTGTTGCAGATATGGTCTTCAAAATTGGACTTAAATGAATATTTTTTTCAACAAGCTCCAGTATGGGTTAGACTCCCTGAGCTGCCCTTGGAATTCTAGATCGAGGATTTTTTTTGGGTGTGGCCGATTCCTTTGGAGAACTTTTATCTATTGATCCTATCACTGCTTCTAAGAGTAGACTTACCTATGCGAGGATATGCATAGGAGTTAGGGAAGGGGATGATATGTTGGAAGTGGTGTGCTTTGAGTCTAAGCTCAGCACTCATATTCAACAGCTGGACTATGAGAGCGTACCTTTTGGTTGCTTTCATTGTTATAAGACTGGACATAAGGCTTTTCAATGTTTGAAAGTGAAGATGGAGAAGAAGAAGAAGACTCACCCTTCCTCTTATCTCAATAGGGACAAGAGAGTTTGGAAGATGAAGACCACCAGTATAGGCCACAAGGTTGTTCCTATTATGGATAGTTAGAAGGCAGAAGAAGTAAAGAGGGACGGTAGATAAGCTAGCACCTTCTGCCATAATAGCTCAGACCAAAGATAAGAAGGATGTTTCCCATACTGAAACCTTAGAGCAAGCCCAGGAAACTTCAAATGCTGCAATTTTTGCAGATCTAAAGGAAAAGCTAGAGGCAAATGCCCCAGAAGGAAATCAAGTAGTCATTCTCGAGTCAGAAGAATCTCAGGTTGTGGAAGGGACAGCAGATTGCAACAGGTAAAGCCTGTGGTTAAAGATTGCAAGGAAGCTCCTTAGTAGATCATGAAGGAGGCAGACTTAGAAGGGATCCCTGAAAAATATTGAAAGGGAAAGTGTTATGGCCGCCAATGATGAAGAAAAGGATAGAGTTAATAAGGAGATAATTATCTATCAAAGCATAGAGGATAATTTTGTTTCCTCTAGAGTAGGAGTTGAAATTGTTGTGGAGAATGAGAATGAGGTTTTGGTGAGAGTGCTCGATGATTGGGAGGATCCTCCTAGAACCCCAAAGAAAGCTCAAATAGTATCCAGGTCTTTGGACTCTGTTTTGGAAAGAGAAGTTTCTCTTTCCCCTAAGCCTAGGAAGAAAAATATTTGAGAACCCTCTTTGGCCTCTCCGGTGGAGACTAGAAGCAGCTACAAATTGGATGTGGGAACAATGGTTAGAAAAGGTAGAAAAACAGAGAAGCAAACCAGAGAGGAGGAGACTAGAAGATGCTTGGCGAATGGATGCCAGAGAACTCTTCAGGAGTGTTCCAAGAATGGAAAATGAAGATCATATCATGGAATATTAGGGGCTTAAATGGACCCCACAAATAGGAAATTGTTAGGAATTTGATCAGAGATCAAAGACCTGATATTTTGATGATCCAAGAAACTAAGATGAAAAAGGATTTTCTAAGGAAAATTAAGTTTAGTAGTATGATGAGTGGGGAGGCTTTGGATGTAGAGGGTGCCTCTGGTGGTCTGTTGACCCTATTTAATACCAAGAATTTTAGAGTTGAAGCAGTTTTTAGTGAGGGTATTATTCTTCTCTGTCAAGTCCACCATATTCAATCTAATGAAAATTGGTTTTTGCTAAATCTATATGCTCCTAACAATAAAAGAGATAGAAAAAATTACACAACTAAAGTAGGAAACCTGGTGCAAAGCAATAAATTAAAGAAAGGCATCATTATGGGAGATTTGAATACTCCTCTTGTGGATGGGGAGAAGTTGAGTGCTCTGACCCTAGACTGGGAAAGTAAATAGGACCTCTCTAGCTTCATCAATGGTCTAGCTTTTATAGATTTGGATCTTACGGTAGGTGCCTTTACTTGGTCAAACAAACACTAGGGCAAGATTGTATCTAGGTCAGATTGGATAGGGCTTTAATCTCCCCTGATTAGTTGAAGTCTTCCTCTTGTAGGTTAGCTCCCCTGCCTAGAGTGGGTTCCGATCACTCTCCTATTTCCCTCTTGGTTGCTCCTATAGAACCTACAAGGAACCCCCCTTCAGATTTGAAAAAATGTGGACCTCTCATCCTGATCTTTTGGATAAAGTCAAATTTTGGTGGGGTTTAGATGTGGAAGGCACTGCTATGTTTAAAGTTGCCAGAAAACTGAGTAATGTTAAGAGAATGGTTAAAGTTTGGAATAAGACTGATTTTGGACATATCTTTCATGAGAAAGATGACTTGTTTGACAAACTTATTTTTGTTCAAGCCTTGATTCAGTAGGACGAGTATGATGAGTTTAATAGGGAGGCTAAGTTGTCTATTCTTATAGACTTACATAACATCATCAGCAAAGAGGAGAAGTTCTGTAGGCAAAGATCTAGGGTCAACTGGCTTAAAGATGGTGATAAGAACTCGAAGTTCTTCCATCTAACCACCCTCAAACATAGAGCTAATAAAAAAATTTATGGCATCATGAAAGGGTAGGATCTGCTAACTAAGGAGAAGGAAATATTAGCTGAAGCAGTTTCCTTCTTCTCTTCTCTCTTGTCTGGGGATCCTCTTCTGTCAAAGGTGGACCAGGAAGGCTTGGTTGCTTCTATTCCTCATATCATCCAACCTCACCATAACTTAATGCTTCGAGCTATTCCTTCTATTGTTGAAGTTTGTGAAGCTCTCTTTTCCTTGCCTATGGATAAATCTCTTGGCCCTGATGGGTTCCCAACCTTCTTTTCTCAGATGTATTGGCAGGTGGTGATGGATGATGTGGTGAAGGCTATTCAAGAATTCTTTGGAGCCAAAAGCATTCTAAAGGAGATTAATTCCACTTTTCTAGTTCTCATCCCTAAAGTGCCTAGGGCAAACTCTTTGGACAAGTTCAGACCTATTAGTTTATGCAACTCTTTTTACAAGATCATTTTGAAGGTGCTTACCTCTATGTTGCTCAAGCTCCTCCCCTTGATCATATCACAGCAGCAAACAAGTTTTGTCCTAGGCAAACAGATTTTAGACTCGGTCATGATGGTGCACGAAGTGATCCATTCTGTGGAAGCTAGCAAATGGGAAGGGATGCTGCTTAAACTGGACCTATCTAAAGCCTATGACCGAGTTGTCTGGCCTTTTCTTGATAAGGTGCTCAAGGCTTTTGGGTTTGATTTAAAAGTTTGTAAACTGATATCTCAACTTGTCTCTACTTCCTCTCTTGATGTGTTGGTTAATGGAGCTCCTTCAAATTTTTTCAAACCCTCAAGAGGGCTTTGGCAGGGGGATCCTCTCTAGCCTATTCTCTTCATTATTCTAGTTGAATGTATGGGAAGTGTTATTGAGAGAAAGAAGAAGGAAGGTAGAATCAAAGGGATAAAACCTTCCTCTAAAAGTGATTCTTTCTCGCATCAGCATTTTGTCAATGATACTATCATGGGGGGGAGGCTTCTGTGAAGGAGGTAAAAGCCATGAAGGAAGTTTTGGATATCTACTCTAGAGGGTCAGGCCAACTAATTAACTGGGATAAGAGCTCTTTATATTTTATTAATAGCCCAAAGGACAGATAGAGGAAAATTTCTAGGATCCTGGGTTGTTACGTGGGAAAGTTCCCCTCTACTTACCTTGGGCTTCCTTTGGGTCTGATTCCTCCTGACTCCTTCTAGAATGGTATTATGGATAGATTCAGAAAAAAGCTTGTTGGTTGGAAAGGAGCTATTCTCAGTCAAGCTGGCAAATGCCAACTGGTTAAATCCACCCTTCAGAATTTTCCAATGTACGCTTTAAGCCTTTTTGTGATCCCAATTAAATTTTCTAAGAAGATGGAGAAAATTCAAAGGGATTTCTTATGGACTAGAGTTGAAAGAAAAAAAAGATATCCTCTAGTTGCCTGGGATAAAGTCTGTCTCCCTAATAATTATGGAGGTCTTGGCATAAGGAAGCTAACACATCTTGATAAGGCTCTTTTGGAAAATCAATTATGGCATATCTTCAACAGCACTGGGGAATGGAGAGACATCTTGGTTAACAAGTACATTAAGAGGCCTTCTATTTAGTTCACCCTTTTTAGTGAGAATATGCCTAGAGGGTTGGCTATCTGGAATGGTTTTTTGAAAGCTAGGGACTTGGCAAAGGCAAAAGTATTGGGGAATGGGGAGGATATCCAGTTCTAGTCTAATAGTTGGCTTATTCAGGGCCCCCTTATGAATAATCATGTCTATGATGTTTGGGTGAACCATTGTATTCAACTTCTTGGGCTGAAAGTCTGCAACTATAGGAATGACCAAGGTTGGATAGATCTGTCTATAATCTCTAATGATCTAAATCCAATCATGTTAATGTTGAACTCTATGGCTCTCAGTAACAAGAGGGATGAAATGATTTGGGGCGACAACTACAATGGAAACTACTATGTTGCTTCTAGGTATATGGCTCTTTGGAGCTTAAAAGAGAAGCCTCCATGGTCAAGATCTTGGATCCTTGGCCTCACTCCTAAAATCAATATATTTTATTAGCTGGCATTACATAACAAAATTCTCACTCAGGATAACCTTATAAAAAGAGGTCAGTTTCTGCCAAGCAGATGTATTTTATGTAAGAACCAGTTGGAAATAGGCAACCACTTGTTCATTCATTATTCCTTCTCTAGGGAGGTTTGGGATTTCCTGACCCAAGACTTAGGGATTAGCTGGTGCATGCTTGAAAGTCTACTGGATTTTTTAAGCCAATGGAAATCTTTGTTCAATACCCCTTTTTTGCAGGATTTAGGTACCTAGATCTTACCTCACTACTACTGGAGTATATGGAAGGAGAGAAATAATAGAATCTTCAGAGACAGAGAGGAGCTAGTCTTTGTTCTTGGGAAGAAGAATTATAAAAATATAAAGGAAAACTACCTAGTAAGGAAGGGGGGGATATTGAAGTGGGCGGTAGGAAAATGGAGAAGGAAAAAGAAAGAATGTTAAAAAGATAGGAAGCAAAATGGCTTCTCCCCCCAGAAGGATGGCATAAAGCTAATTTTGATGGGACCTCTAAGGGAAATCTTGGCTCCTCGAGATGTGGAGGCATAATAAGGAATGAATTTGGGGAGGGAGTAGCGGCCTTCTCTCTCCCGTTGGGATTCCAAACTAATCACTTTGTAGAAGCAAGTGCGGCCAGCCATGTGGTGAAACTGGCTTTTGAAACTGGAGTAACTAACCTCTAGCTTGAAGGGGCCTCGAATAACATTATTAAATGTTTAAATGGAAAATCTCATTATTCGTGGTCAATTGCTAATCTTATTGAAGAGACACGTGAGACTTTCGCTAAATTTGATAGAGTCCATGTCACTCATGTTTTTTGAGAAGCAAACTCGGTGGCAGATTGGTTTACAAATAATGATGTCCAATCTGACCAAAAAATGACCTAGCAACTAGGAAAAGGTTTGCTGGTGGAAGTTAAGAGCCTAATTGAGCTGGATAAGATCCAAGGGAGTACGGAGGAGATCAACCTACAATTATGAATAGGAAAGGCTTATGGGGAAAGGGTACGACTCATAAAGGCTATATTGGGAAAGGCAAGAAGTGGGAATTATTATAGTTTATTCGGCACGCTTTATGGGTCATTTTATGCATATGCAACCTGTGCAACGACAAGCTTTATTTCTTCGGTCTCTTTCTTAATCACAGAGAACCCTATCAAGTGGTGAAGTTACAGAGGGTTGTGCTTATGAGAATTGTGGGAGTGCAAAGTGCTGATATGGTGGGCAAAAGGTGCAGAAAAGAATCGGTGGGAAAAATGGAGAAATGGAGAAGTAGGGAAAAAAGTGTGGGAGAAACTAGTGCAGGGTAGGATTTCAAGGTATATCATGAAGCTGCATGGTTTTGACCAAAATGTGACTAATAGCATGGTTAGCTCACGAAAGGATGGTAGAGTCAAGGTGAATGGGATAGCTTTTTTGATAACGGAGGAGGTGATTTCGACTATTATTGAGATTCCGATGGAGGGCTTTAAGTTCTTTAGGGACAAAGCTCTTAGCCAGTGTAGTTAAGGATTTTGCTGACAACACCAAGGAATTGAATGCCCTGAAAAAGAGTGATACATTCTATGATCTAGATTCCATAGTGAAGATGATCCAGATTCCATAGTGAAGATTTGGAGGTATGTTCTGCAAGCTGTCATTGAGTACATTACCCTTGACCCTAGGTTTGATCATGTTCGCACCCACCATTTCATTCTTTTCAATCATTTTTGGCATGATAGAAAAGTTTCTTTCCCTTTCTATTTGTTGAACTCGATGAGCAAGGCGGTGTCTAGCTTCAAAAAGAAGCCCTATGCTAACCCCGCTTTGCATGAGGGGCTATTACTACTCATTTATGAGCACTTTAAGGCTCAGACGATAAGTAACATCCCTTCACAGGCTGGGAATGAGGAAATCGATAGCTCTAGCTACTCCTTTGACTCGGATGAAATACAGAGCATTAGTTCTAAGGAAGGGGGGCTCACTTTCACTGGTAAAAAAACTACACCTAATGTTAAGAAGTCGCCCTCTCCCATTACCCCAAGCAGAAAAAGTCCTAGAGGTCATGGTCAGAAGAAGCTTGGGAATGAGGAGCAGGACTATAGTGATGAAGAGGAGGCCAAGGAGTCTAATGATGAGGATAAGGAGAGGCAGGAGGAAAGAAAGGACTCCCAGGGTGGGAAGAAATGCAAGAGGATGGGCACGGAGGATGAAAGGTTACAATGGGATCCGAATTCATTTTTGCTCCCTCTCTCCCCTGTCCATCCTCAAGCCCACCCGGAGGAACAGATTAAGGACAGTTCTAGAGCTGAGTGGGGGGAGGTGCTAGTCAAAGATAGGAGGAAAGCTTGGAGAAATTTTAATGTGAGGACTTCGAAAATGGGCATTTTTAGAGAAGTGATGAACCCCCAGATCCTAGTGGACAACCAAGAGGAGCTGCGCCTTGAAGAGCTCATTAACCTTGTGATTGTGGCAATCTCTAATAATGCCAGGGAATCTGGGATGAACCTCTTGAACAATGCCCGCAACAACATGATAGACAATTATAGGTCAATTAAGTGGCTTTTTCATGAGCTAGAGGAGGTCAAGGAGAAGGTGGGTCAAATGGAAGGAGCTAGGAATCTTAAAGGCCTGGAGAAAGGGACAGATCATGATGATAGCTATAGCCTGGCGGAAAGGAGGATCCACAACCTAAAAAATTACAATCACAATCTGTTGAGCCAGACGATCTCACTACTCAACTCGATTAATAACAACATCCTATCTTTAACTGATTAGCTTAAAGATAGAGGCATGCAAGGGGATGTGGACGGCAAAGATAGGGGTAAAGCCAGATCTGATGATGATAATGCCACGGGTATTACTTTTTCTACTCTAGACCAGGAAGTTCACAGGACTCACCAGCCGGAGGCCAAGGAGAACCAGATGACCCATGAGGCTGCCTAGGTAATGCAGGAGCTGGAAAGAAAGATCGAGGATTAGTTCCTATCTTTTTCCTTTTTGTCTAGCTTTTTGTTATGGTTTTCAACTATTTCGTTTGTCTTGTCTTAACAGTTTGGCCTTTTGTTTGGCCTTTGTTATGTGGCTAGGCCTAGTGCTTATTATCATCCTTTAGACTTGTTCTTTTGTGGCTGGGCTTTTAATGCTTATTATTAGCTTGTTTTTGTTCTAACTCTCAGGTTTCAAGATCCATATAAAACTTGTTTATCTAATAAAAAAAAAAGGGTTTTGATTTATTAAATAAAACTCACTTTTCATGTACATATTTCTATTTAGCTTAGACACTGATTCATTGTCTAGCCTCTTTTGTTATCTCAATCTTTGATTCGCTTGGCAACCCATTAAGCAATCACTCTTCACTTGTTCACCTCTTCTAAGCCTTCTGCTTAGATTCACTAGTCAGTAACATCAGTGACTACTCCAATTTTCAAACTCTCTGAAACATCTCTCACACTCTGTAAGTTCTCCCTTTTACCTCCTTAAATATGTAATTTTGATCTTTTTCCACTTAAACATCACTATATATCTTAGGGTATACGATTAGATTCGTCACATACAATGAATCTGATCTCCATTTTGTTTATTCTCTTCATTTCTAGAAACTTCTCCTGGAATCCATTTCTTAGGTTGTTTATCTAATCATATCCTAGCATTAAATGGTCCAACTCATCGATCCTTATCTTCAACATGCTTTCCATATTCCAAGAAATCAACTTAGTTAGTTAGAAGTTACAATTTCTTATAAATTGTTAACGTATTGTTCCTCATCCAACACTGTGTTCTAAAACTTAGTCATCATTGGGTTACTCAGTCACTACTAGATTTCTTTCTCAACACATACATTATCACTCCATCGATACTGATGTTTGGTCAACACTAATTTTTCTCGGCTTGTTCTCGCACTCGATCGATACTAGCATCACTCGACATTTACTTCAAATTCTTTTATCTTCTTCTCTGTTGCTCGGTCAAGCCTATGCATTTGATCCGTCTATGATCACACATTCAAGACTTGAACATTATTGTCTTCTCCTTTTACAACATGATCTAAACAATCTATCTATCTTGTCAAAGTCCAACTAATCAAGTTTCCATTTATAATTTCCTCTCCATCAATCAAATAGATATGACACTTAGATCAGATAGAAAACTGTCTCACCAATATGTTTGACATTGACAACATAACAATTGTTCCAATTGTAGTTTCCAACACATACTCCTTCTATCTCTTAATCTCATTCTATCCCTTTTCATATCTCACTCTATTTTCATACTACTTCTATCTCCCAATCTCATTAATCTTCATAGCTACTTATATCTTCATCACTTTCCTTCCCATTCTATTGGTAGGAACCTCAACGCATTGTGTCTCTTATTTTAATTGTAATTATAATTATGTTTAGTTTAATTGTAATTATAATTATAATTCAAGTTGACCTATTTATAATAGAACTATGAGTTTAATAGAAATTAAATATTAAAATTAGACTTATATAGAGGTTAAAGTAATGCTTTAAGAATGATATTGATATTAATATTTCATCTAATACTTTATGTTATTAACTAGTCATTCATAATCTAAGATCTTTTAAATTAATAACATGATAAAATATTATAGTTAGAATTGTAAAATATTAATGTAGGTTAATGTTTAATTTAAAGATAATTTTCTAGTTGAATATTTAATCATTCAATAAATTATAGGAAATAATATCATTATAATATTGATTAATCATGGTGATTTAATATATATGAAGTATTTATTTACAACTATACCATAGGTAGTCATGCATATTTTTTTAACATAAACTCTTAAACCAAACTGAACTTTAGAATATAAACTAATTTTGTTGCAAAACTAAACTTGTATTGTTATTGTGATTTCCTAGTATATCGTTTTGTCATATTTTCTTTTATGATGCTTTGGGGTTATGGAGTTGGCCAAATAGTATTGTACACCAGAGACTATGGGATTCTATTTTCTATGAGAAATGATATAATCATTTTTATGTCTTGATTTGTCCATGAATAGTTTGAAGTGTAAGTGTCAGTAGTCTGCCTTGGTCTGATCATTATGTCTTTAAATCAAAAGGGGCGGTGACCATTATTTTGTTAACTTCGATTTATCTAGTCATTTTATGTTATTATTTATGTTGATGTATATTATGGATGGTTGTGTTGTTTATTATGTTAATTTATGATTTATTCTATGGTTATCTTTATGTGTGATGTACTCTATGATAGAGATGGATGTTATTGATATTGCTTTATTGTTCTTGCGATTATGAGACTTTATGGATTCTTACCATGATTATGAGATATTCATTATGGTATGGATAATTCTATGAGATGTTATATTGAGATGGACAACAAATCATTGTGTGAGTGTGATGTTCTTTCGTATGCTCCATTATTTTACTTTGATGACTTTCATGACTATGGTTTATGAGCAATTTTTGGTATTATTTGGATTATTTTTGATCGAGCATTAGGGTAGGTTATCTAGGTGTCTAGAGGGGAAGTGACTCCCAATGGGGGTCAGGGCCCTAAGTGACTACTCAGGTAACTCATTATGAGTAACTTAATTAAGTGATGACACTACATATTAAATGAGGGGTTTCAAAAAGAATTTAAAAGATTAAGAGTACATTGCCCATGCCTCAATTCCTCATACAGGGTAGGATGGGAGTGGGAGAAGATGTTTGATTGTGATCTTGCATAGTTAGTTTCCTTGTATGTACAAAAAGATTATTGATGCCACATAGAGTCACTAGGGGGTCAGAGTCCAGAGAGATTGCCAAGGTAACCTTAGAGTTGACTCATGTGATGACACTTCCCCATATGTAGCTTAGGTTTCCTAATTATATTTATATTTATGTATTTGTTTTGGTTGCCTTTAGGATCATCTTTTCATATGAGTAGTATCACTTGTTGTAGAGAACCTTTAAGATCCTTGATTAGCTGTATGTGGATCATATATTATCTCCCCTACACGGTGGGAGTGGGATCTTGAGTAGATGACTACAAAATCACGACTTCTTACAATTTGAGTACCCCTCATATTGACACCAATATTGGATGTTCATTGATGTAGTGGTACCATTATCATTCATATTTATATCTTGGAGTCTTTCTATTCAAGTTTTGTATATATGTATTCATGTACCTTATATCCTGAGATCATATGAGATGATGTATTGTTTGTTGATGTACTCGTATTTATTATGACATACCCTATGACGTGTAGTGGATGTTGTTTATTTGGATGTGCTTCATTGTATCAATCGTACTTATGCATTTGCTTATGAGATTATGTATATTTTATTGCTTTATGGTTATGGACATTGTGCTTAATATTAAAATTAATTATTAAAACTTTCTTAAATGTGACTCAACAATGAAGGAACACTTGAGAAATGAAAATTGTGTTTGTAATTGCTTGTGTACTTGATGTGTATGAGTATATTGCTTCTGCATTGTTATCTTAGGTTGTGTAAACCTTTTTTTTTAATGTTCAATAAAGCATTGTAACATAGTAGGTTAATTTCTCTTGGGTTCTTGAGCAGGGCATTACACGTTTGTAGAGGTCGATTTATTCTTCCACACATTCTTTTGAGTAGTTGACCATGCAATTATTTTGGAACAAGACTTGTAGGTAAAAATTTGGCCTCTCTCATAAATCAAAACCCATAGTTGTACTCCGTAAGTTTTCAAAAATAATCTACATTTTTAACTTGCGCAGTGGTTGATCTCGCTTATCATAAATCAATTTTCTAATATATTTGAAGGTGAGCTTCTTTAGCTATCCTCGCATATTGCTTTCTTTGTCAGATTTTCTTTCTTCTTCTGTTAACAGATTGACTAACAGTATGTTTAGAAGCAATTTATAGGGTAATGGATCAAATCGTTTAGCCACAACTAGGAGAGTTTCCTCCTAAAAATCTCATGAAGTAGTAGGATTTTACATCATTTAATGGAGTAATGACATCCTATGTCAATGCTCCTCCTCCTATTGTTGCACAACTCTAGTTACAGTTGTTGCTCTTTCTTTGATCTCTTCTAAGCCATCTATGCGAGCGACAATGGTAGTTGTCATGTATGATTTCTTAAGCTTCATTTTTTTTTTCAATTTGATATTTAATCATTTGAAATAATTATCATCAAATGCACTCAACTTTTTTAAATATTTGAAAAAAATTGTCAATCAAAACGTTAATTCAATGCAATGTATTTTGGGTGCTCAATTGATAAGACTCATTAGTCTAAGTTAGAAAATTTTCAAAATTATAGTTGGTTAATGTATTAAATCAAGAGCTAGGAGTATCCATTATAGTTGGTTAATGTATTAAATCATGTCTATTGTATTCTTGAGCACGAAATGCATGTTCCAGTTTTTTGTAATGTAAACATTGCAATGAAGTGAGGGATTTCATTTTGCAACTCACAAATACAGATTAATGTAGTCTTGAGCACAAAATATCTCTTGTAATTTTCTTTAATGTAAACCTTGCAATGAAGCTAAATATTTAATTTTATAATTGACAAGGATGATAGATACAATCACACATTCAAACAATTTATTCATAATGGGAACTTAGAAACAATCATTCGGCCACCCTTAAACATCACACACTGAGCTAGAAAATAAGCTTGGAAAAGTAACTCAACTTTGACTATTTAAAACTTTTAGTCTAGGAATCAAACCTTAGTGTGTGATGTTTAAGTCATTTACATTCGTGATAATGCTAAGTAGACATATAACATGTTTTTACTAAAGCAAACAAGACATGCTAGTACAAAATGAATTAAATATTCTTTGTAGTTGTAGAAAAAATAAAGGGAACTTGAGTTGACCTTGCATTGATTTATATATTTCTAATGCTAATGGTTGTGGGTTCACGTAGAGTGAAGACATCTTCTATAGTTTAGGGGCAGAGCATTTTGATAGGGAAATTCAACAAGTCAATTGGTGTTATTTGTGCATTTGCCACTTCTATCATGCTAGGCCTCACCTTTGTTGTTCATATATAAATTAGTGTTAATTGGGTATGGGGATTCAACCTATCTACTTTACTTGTGATTATATCTACTCTCATTTTCTCTCTTTGATTAATTGGTGCATTTCTTATTATTCCATGTAGGGATGCGTAGCAAATATGGACCACACTATAAAAACTCAAGCTATGGCAAATAACTATTGACACACAATAAATCTTATAGAACTTGTAAGATTTTTTTTTTTTTAAAAAATTCACATGGAAAATATACTTCATGAATCCATTCATGAACTTGTGTTTCTTACACCTTGTACCATGATTATTACATCTAGTCTATTCTCGAACCTTGTATGAATAATGAAAATTCTTTCCTCTATGATAGATTTAGGCCAAAGATTATTTTCATTTATTCATTTTCCTTAGCATGACTAACCTCTTTTGGGAGGTGATGGTGGATAGAGGTACAAGAGGAGGTCTAAAAATATACGTAACTCTACCTTATAGATATGTAGCTACCACTTGCTTAGATTTAATATAACTGTATGGGTTTGGAGGTTCAATTAGCTGATTAGATTTTGCACGATATGTTGCCCTGCCTAGATCTAATTGCAATGTCAAAGACATCCCCACTTTTGAATCTTTAGGTAATTATACGACTATTCTTGGTAATTACCAATTGATGTTGCTATTTACAATCAAGGATTTAAAGTTATAGATATTTTGATTATCAAAGCCTCACTATCTCATAATATTTTGGCAATAATATTATCCACTAGAATTTTCCCTTTTTTATGTTTATGTTATCTTATAGGAGTGGGCTTTTCTACATTGTTGGCATTTGTTTTTGATTAAGTAAAACAAGTTTTAACGGGTGCCGAAAACCCAACAGTAAACAAAAGAAACCAGCATTATGTCCTAAGCATGAAGCAATTCAACAAGAAACAATAGGCTATAGAAGGCCATGAGAACTAGACAAAATAAAAAATAGCCTCTGAAGGAGCAGGCAAACCTAGCAAACAAAAAACCAAAGGAGAAACAAAAAAGTCAGGGGAACTAATCAAGGCACTATATTTTTTACCAACTCTACAAACTTAAGCTCCAACATTTTGATGGTCTCTGTCACTTCACTCATCAACAGTATGCCATCAGGAGAGTCATCCCTATCCCTCTTCTTCTTCTTCAGACTAGATTTATTGCTCAAGCTCTCAACAAGGGGGTTGACATCCTCTTTTTTTACCTTGTTGTCCTCATTTTCCATGTCATCTTTCACCCCTATGCTAACCTCCATCATAGTATGCAGGTGTTTGATGTTATCATTTAAGCCTTTGATAATATTGAAGTTTTGGTTAGCAGTGTTGTGGAGAGAGCTCTCCATCCTTTCTATTCTTTTTTCCACCTCAGTAACCCTGATATCTAGTTTTTTTATTTTGTCAATCTCGTTTTCCCCTTCCTTCCTTTCCAAACCTTGCAACCTTTTCTTTATCTCCTCTGTTTCATGAAAAATCCACTTGATAGATCGGAAGTTGTTCAACATGTTGTTCCAGGCATTGTTGAGGAGATTCATCTCCACCTCCCTATCATTGTCATTGAGAATCACCATGATCGGATCAATAAGTTCCTCCAAATGAACTGCCATCATTACCCTCCAAGACCTTGGGCTGGATAGTTTCTCTCACAATGCCTATTTTTTCCGTCCGAGTTTCAAAGTTTCCCCATACCATTTTCCTGCCCTTAGAGACGAATGTACAAGTGGTTTTTTTTCTTCTGTGCCATAATCATCATTTCTCTCCTCCTAGGTGTGGAGAGGGGTCTCTAGTCCCTTACTAAAATCCTAATTTGCATATATTTTGTTACCCCTTCTCCTCTTGGTCGGGCTTTCCACCTTCTTGCAAATCGAGACCTTGCTAGTACCCTCATCTTTCACATTATTATTCTCCTCTGTTTCTGTTCCCTCATCCTCTTCATTATAGTCCTTAGCAGAATTAACCTCAAACTTAATAATTTTACCTTTCGAGCCTTTCCCAACCTTGATTATATTTTTTTTGGGTTCACTTTTCTTCTTGTTTTTACCAAAATCCTTTATAATCTTGGCCACCTCCTCTTCATCATTTGAATGAAGCCCAAAACTATCCTTAGTGTCAAACAAGAGATAGGAACTTTCCGTGTCCTCTGAGGACTCCACTTTATGGGCTATGGATTTGCCACGGGTTTGAGGCTTAAACTAATCATTAATTAGTAACAAAAAGCCCTCATGGAAACTCAGGTTAGCATACAATTTTTTTTTATATCCCATGATATTCTTATTTATAGAGAAGAAGAGGTAGTAGTGGATGAAGATGGTAGTTCCATACCTGAAGTGGTTAAGGATGACAAAGTGATGGGTACAAACTCTATCATACCTTGTGTCTAACATAATGTAAGAGATGATCACCCAAAGAATGAACCTCCATAGTTTTTTGACTGAAGCTAGTTCATAGTACGCTCCCATCTTCACTGAATCCTTCATCTCCTTGGCATTCTTGGCAAAGTCTTTAACAACATTGAGGGAATCTTTCTTATCCCTAAATAATTTGATGCCCTCTGAAGGGGAGTCAGTGACCTCCATAATAACACCTTCATTAACCTGAAAAATCAATTCCATCAATCTTAACTCTCCCTTCTCTCCAAGATGTGACCATAAGTTCAGTAACCTCAGGGTTCCAACCATGCAATTTCTCAATGTAATTTAAAATTCCACCTTCCCTCAGCTTCTCCCAAACCTTCGACCTCCTTTTCCATTTCATCGCTTCATCCTCCAGCTCTCTACTATGCCTTTCTCCCACCATAGTGTTGTTAAGAGTAGAGAAAATTCTCTGCAAGCTTCGAGAGTGAAGAAAAAACCTCTAATAAATCTCACTGAAACAAAACTTTCTTTTTTCCTCGAGAATACAAGAGCAATTAAGATTACAAAACACCCATAAAGCATGCCAAAAAGCCACCAAATTAAGTTTACTCATGTTCAGCCCATGCTTAGGTTTCATTAAGTTATATGTGGAACCAACAACATTACCTTTCATCATTACTCTTTATACTACCTGTCCTCCCCTGGATTCTTTCAATCTCAATCATGGTTTTAACTACCACCAGGAGCCCGTCACCATTAATCCACCTATATGACATGTCCCTTTTGACTGCCTCTCTAGCCATCCAATCAGCTACTGAATTTGTCTCTCTGTATTCATGTGACACGTAGACCCTCTCAAAGGTAAGGAGGATTTGTTTGGATTCTTCCACCAAATTCTTAATAGACTAGGAAGGAGGATGTTCACCTTTAATGCACTTTATGATGTTATTAGAATCCCCATCAAGCCAGAGGCATTTAACACCAATATCTTTTACTAGCTTAGTTGCATGAAGGGCAACACATGCCTCAGCAAAGTGGTTAGTTTGGTTCCCTAGAGAGAAGGTGACAACCGCTATACCATAACCAAAGTTATTTCTAATCACCCCACCACTACCTGCTTCACCCGGATTACCTTTTTCCGCCCCATCAAAATTGTCTTTGTGCCACCATCAGGAGGCAATGAACATTGGCATTCTTTTCTTCTTTTCTATGTATCATTACCTCTTCTAGTGTCTCCTACAAATAGATTAGATCCCTTGCAAAAAAGATAATTTTCCATAAGGGCATTTAGAAGTTTACCCAACACAATCTAGGCAGGAAGGTTGGCATCCCTGAAGATATGATTATTGTGTTCTTCCATATTCCCTAACCAAAGTGGGGAAGAGCCCATGTGATGATGGCATATAAACTAGAACCCTTCCAAGACTTGTCCCATTGCTTAAAGAAGTCTGTAGTCGAGGCAGGGGCACACCAGTCCAAACCAAAACCTTGATTGAAACTAGAACACACCTCTCTCATAAAAGTGCAATAAACAAACAAGTGGTCCACAGACTCAGCCTGGTTTTTGCATAGAACACATTTGTTAGGAATATAGAGTCCCCTTTTGATGAGATTATCAATAGTTAGAACCCTATTATGGAGGAAAAGCCAAAAGAAGATTCTGATTTTAGGAATAAAGCCGGGGTACCATGCATTCTCCCATAGAGGTTTGGAATCCTGCTTCAACAGAGCTTGGTACCCAGAAGCCACCAAGTAAATGCCACTAGAAGTAATCTCCCATACTAACTGGTCTTGATCAACATTCAAAATCGCTAAGTAGATGATAGTCATCAAAGGTTTTAGATCCTCAGAGATTAAAGAAAGGTCTCTCCACTCTTGGCCTAATTTGTAGTCATTGACTTTACTGCAAAACCTTTGAATGCAAGTATTAGCTCATATGTCAAAAGTAAGAAAATTGAGGAGAGGCCCCTGGAACAACCAATTGTCCTGCCAGAAAAGAATGTCATTACCATCTCCCACTCTCTACTTCACTTTACATTTAGCAGTATCGTTGGCTTTGAGCATTCCATTCCAAATATTTAAGCCATTGGGAATGGTGCCATCATTGAACAAGTATCTAATGAAAGGTTTCTGAAGGTATTTATTTTCCATGATATCTCTCCAATCCCCCTTGCTAGAAAAGATTCTCCAAATTTGTTCAGCTTGAAGAGCTTTATTGAAAGGTTTCAATTTTCTAATACCCAAACCCCCATAGTGTTTGGGGAGGTACACATTCTCCCAAGAAATGAGAGGAAATCTCTTGTGGTCTTCCAAAACAGACCATAGAAAATTCCTCTCAATCTTCTCCATAAGGTCAACAAACTTGTTGGGAATCCCAAAAAGACTCAACACATAGGTTGGAAAATTCTAAAGGGTGCATTTGACCAACTAAATTTTTCCTGCTTAGCTAAGGGCGATGCACTTCCAGTAAACAAATTTCTTATTAAACCTATCAATAAGACTAATCCATAAAGAATCAAGGGGTTTGAGGCCCATAGGGAGACCCAAATAGGTTGAGGGAAGGCTACCTATGCCACATCCTAGAATATCAACCATTTTCCTCTTTCTCACAACCAAAGTATTGATGAAGAAGACAAAGCTCTTGTTCCAATTGATAAGCTACCCCAATCCCCTAATGTAAGAGCTCAAAAATCTTTTTGACCACCCTGGCTTCCCCAACCAAAGCTTCACCCCCTATAATGGTGTCATCCACAAATTGTTGATGAGAGAAAACCAGGGGACCAGAAGAAGGTTTGATTCCTTTCAAAGCCCCTGAAATTATGTTGGTTGAAATCATCCTTCCCAAACACAACCAAAATGATAAAGAGAATGAGCGAAAGGGGGTCCCCTTGCCTTAACCCCCTTGAGGGTTTGAAGAATGCCGATGGAGAACCATTGATCAAAATAGCCAAAGAGGTAGTAGAAATCAGCTGGTTTATAAGCTTGCAAACCTTAGAATCAAACCCAAAGGCTCTAAGAACCTTGAAGAGAAAAGACTAGTCAACCCGATCATAAGCCTTGGACAGGTCTAGCTTGAGGAGAAAGCCTTCTCTCTTGCCTTCTTCCAAAGAGTGGATGACTTCATGAACATCATGATAGAATCGAGGATTTGCCTCCCCGAAACAAAACCAAACTGTTGAGGAGCAATAATAATAGGGAGGATCTTAATAATCCTATTAGTCAAGACTTTAGAAATAATCTTGTAGAAAGAGTTGCATAGGCTAATAGGTCTGAAAAGATCCATAGAATCGGCCCCCGAAACTTTAGGGATAAGCACTAAGAATGTAGCATTTACCTCCTTAAGTGGACTTTTAGATCAAAAAACTCTTGGACCACTTTGAGGACATCATGAACCACTTCCCAGAACAATTGAAAGAAGAAAGTAGGGAAACCATCCAGACCCGAAGATTTGTCCATAGGGAGAGAGAATACCACCTACTCAATTTCTAGAGGGTAAGGAATAGCCTCAATCATATAGTTATGTTCAGGTTGGATCAAAGTTGGGATATTAGATATAATATCCTGTTGATCATCTTCTTCAAGATTAAGATCTCTAGTCAAAAGATTAGAGAAGAAATAGATGACCTCTACCGCTATAT
This sequence comes from Cupressus sempervirens, assembly GCA_028749045.1. Classification (NCBI taxonomy): domain Eukaryota; kingdom Viridiplantae; phylum Streptophyta; class Pinopsida; order Cupressales; family Cupressaceae; genus Cupressus; species Cupressus sempervirens. The sequence goes on along the minus strand of CM053783.1, from coordinate 670,372,075 downwards.
CTTTTTCCTCCTCCAAAACAACAACCCCCTTTTTTATTCTACTAATTATGTCATGGACTGTGTTTCAAAGTAGAGATATGGAAGAATCTAGTGTTTTGGTCCTCCTCTTTTAACCAGACAACTCTCGATCTTTGTTTCCAGTAAGCTTCCTCTTGACCAATAATATTGTGAAGCCTGGAAAGATTTTTTTTTTCCTCCTCCAACCTCTCCTCGTTATAGGCCTCCTTTTGAATAACACCCTGAATGATGATGAGTTCTTTTGAGATCTTCACTTTGGATTGGAATATGTTACCAAAATCTGACTTATTTCACTTCTTGATTTTGTTCTTGATATGTTTCAACTTCTTGGCAACCTTGAACATAGCAATGCCCTCTACGTGAATATTCCACCACTCTGAGATACAAAGAGAGATATCTAAGTGGGAAGTCCGTATTCTTTTGAATCTGAAGGGGAAATTACATTTGATGGCAATGGGGTCAATAGTGAGAGAAATAGGAGAGTGATCCGAACCTGTCTAAGCCAATAAAGACAAACTACAGCTGTTAGAATTCATCCAATCTATAGATATGAGAGCCCTGTCCAGCCACACTTGGATGCAATCTCTGTCGACTCTTCTATTTGACCAAGTGAAGAAGCTTCCCTAAAGATAAACATCTATCAAAGCCAAATCATTGATGAAGTCTGAAAGGTCTTGCCTACTATCCAAATTCGGAGCCAAACCAACATGTTTCTCATCATCCCTTAAGGGGGTATTGAAGTCCCCCATAATGATACAATTTCCCACTTGAAATCTAGATAAAATATTTCTAATATTTACCCAATAGTTCCTCCTACCAATTGTTGGTGTTTGTTAGTTTTCAGACCTACAACAAATCTTTATGTAGTTTTCATTATTTGCAAGGATTGGTACTCATTGGGGTTAAATTAGTAATGAATTTTAAATTTAGAGATGTTTGATATGTTTCTTGACATGTTTGTAATTAACAATGTTGACTTCCAGTGGAAGTGTTTGATTTCAATTCATAAAGGTTGTGAAATTCTACTTATACTTATAGGCTCACATCATAAAATGTATTTGACGATATCTCTTTTTGGCTTTGTTTGCATGGATTTAACTAAATGAGATGAACTATTGGCTTCTTGCTATGTAAAGTGCAAGAGTTTGAAGGAATATTCTTGGGTATATAATGGTTCTTTCTTTCATTATATATGTGGGGGAAATCATTTCGAGGTTTGAGATAAAATAAGATAAATCTATTAATGTCCAAAAAAAGACCACGAAGGGTGAAGGGACTAAGAGCATACAACCAAAGAAGCGGTGGACAACAAGACACCAAATTGTGTCTAGAGAAGAGCAAGAGAGAAACAAAAGAAACAAATCAACAAAGGAGCCAACAAAGAGGCAAGAACTAGGGATTCTTCCTCCGTTGAAAGAAATCCAACACCGAACGAGACGGTTCTGGGTAAGAAGGAACTCTAGTCCATCACTAGGAGTTGTGTGAGTGGTGTCATTGAAGAGTAAAAGTAAACCTGGTGCGAGGTCTCACTGATCTAGAGTGGCCAACCATGGGGGTACGAAAAAGTTTACTATTTGAAAAGTAAGGAGAAAATTGTTTTATGTAATTACACTTATAGTAGCATAATATTTTATTTTGATGGATCACATACGAAATCTATGTTATTGTTATTATTATCGTCCAACAATTCTAATATGCATTGAACTCGTTATTTGTCAGGTCTAAACAATGATCTTTGTAGAAAGATTATTTGTCAAGAACACTATGAGGACCTATCTACAAAACCATTATTTAGTGGGTTCGAGGGTTGGTAGAGTACATTATCTATGGCGCAATGGTTGCTACGGTCTAGGAGGGTTAAAATGTGGTTGTGAATGGCCAAAAAATTATAGAAGCATCGAGTCCTTTAGCTTATGCCCCTAGAACAATTAGAGCCGATTATGCAATTAAGATTGGAAGGTACAAATATCACCTCAAATATAGAGAACATAAAATTGTTACATATGTTGCTTTAATTAAATATTGTAACATGGAAATTTTGTTCTTGAGTTCTCACTTCATCAAATCTTAATGCGCTTTTCTCCTGGTGTGCATAGTGCTTATGGTCGTAACCACACGAAAGCTTTATGATGTGTCATTTACATGCGATTGATTAAATCAAAATATCCAAACCATGTCATTCAAGTATTGACGCACATCAAGTTTTCATAGGATGTTGTTTCTGTTTTTACAGTGTTTGTAAAAGGTTACCTCTTAATCCCCTTGACTTTAGTGTTTGGTTCTTTTTGCCTATGTAATTGTGTTAAAACAGGATTTCTATTTTGTGAAATTTAAGAGGACTTCTACCCCACAATCGTCTTTATCCACGTTGAGGATTTGACATTGACTCTATTTTTTGCTAGTTCTTGCCATCTTTTTGGGTAAGTGATAAAAGTGATGTGTTATTATTATCTAGTAGATGTACCTAATTTCCTAAAATGTGATCATTATTTAATTCATACAAGGCAACCTAATATTAGCATACGTGTATGTGGGTGTTGGTACTCCAAACTTTGTACATATGAGTTTTTCATTCTTGTACAATTTGTTAAATATTTTGATAATTTGTAATAAGTTTGGTAAATCTAGGTACTGAGTTTGAATAAGTATTCTATACCTAGAAATTAGTGGCTTTGAGTGCATTTTTAATCTATTTTTTATGAAGTGTACTTTAAAGGCTCTTTTAATGTTAATGATATATCCAATTGAATCTTTAGTATAAGTTCCATGCTTTGACAAACTTTGTGAAGTCAATTTATTGATGCAAGGATAAGTCTCAAAACACGATCTATGCACTTTGCAAAATGTTGTTCAAAATATCCTTTCGGTCAAAAAAATAGAAAATTTGGGACAATATTTAGACAAACATGTTACATAGTTTTATTGAATTTCTTCCATTCATGTTAACTCGCGTAGATATAATTGAAATATGATTTATAAATTTCAACCCGGATGTAACGTGTCTGGGCTACAGATCTCTCTCTCCAAACATCACCCAAATGCATTCAATGATGCCTCTACCATAATACAAACTAATTTATTTTTTTAAAACATTAGGTGAGACTCCAACTCTACAAAGCTCTTTTTGAATGTATCATTTTTGGTGTCCTATTTGATCCCCTACAAGTGATGTCATTCATATAATATCGTGTTTTTGGGAATGGTTTATGATGTACCTAATTATTACTCCACCCTTGGCATGTAGATAGTTTTAGAAAGATTATTTATCTCATTTGGGATATTGGTCTCTCTAGTTGTCTATTACGTACATGGTTGGATGGAATTGAGAATGTCAGCTCTCTTCATTAATCTATTCACTCTGGTTGAAGAAAATTGGAAATTTTGTGTTTCATTTGGAAAGTTAGGTATTTGATTTTGGATATTGATTTGGTCAGACAACTCACATCAACAAAAAGTGTGTGTATTCGTAAAACATCCTACTACTTTTTTGTGTGATAGTCTAAGTGTGTTGAAATTTGTTCACAATCCCATTTTCCATGAGTGAGGTTCAATGTCCCTTTATTCATGAGCATGTTCAACAATAGAATAAATGGCTCCAATTCCATTCAGCTCTAGAGCAAATCACTGACATATTCTCCAAATATCTTGTAATTGTGATGCTTGAAGCTTTTTGAGTTGCCTTGATTTTTTCTCTTCAACGTATGATGTAATGATGGGATTGTTAGCATTTTAGTTTTTATCAAATCATGACCAACTTATAGTCAATCAACTTACATCCTTTTTCTAATTGATTGCTAATCAATATTTATAATACTTATAATTAAAAACTCATCATTAACAACGACGGATCTCTAAATTAGAAAGACACCAAACTTCAACAACAATTAGAAACTCTCAAATGTGATTAATAATTACTTAGCCTAGCATCAATTGCAAAATAAAAAGAACCTTCAACAATAGAGCAAAAAGATGAGCTACGTGATTATAGATCCAATGATCAATCATGAATCATTACCTATATTGCATGATTGCAAATTGTACAAGGAACCTTTTGCTTAGAAAGACAAGGGGAGAAACAAGACTAGACAAGATTGAACAAGTATTTTAATCCTATGATGCAAGGCAACAAAAAATGACATAAGATACAAAAAGTAAATGACATAAAATAAGAATCCCATGACAACTAAAACTTCTAGAAAGATTATTGTGGCTCTAAAGCAGGCTTGACATGTGAATGTGTGAATAATACTCACTCCATTGTGTTATAGGGAGACTCATCACCCCCCTTAAGAGACATGTCTTAGAGACAAAGCCGCATCACAGAGACTTTTTGTCTCTAGAGACTCAAAAGGTTGGAGACTCCTGACAAAAGTCTTTGAGTCCAAAAAGTGAAGTCTTCCTAAAGTCTCCTAAGAAAAATAAAATGTAAATATAATTTTCAATTATTTTATGTATTTTGATCCTTGTTTAATAATTTTTTAATGCAATATTTACCAATGACAGCTTCAATGATTTAATCATTTTAATATCTTATTTAATAACTTAAAAAATATTGCACCTATTTTTTAAAAAAAATTTCAAGAATCCAACCCTACTAGCAATAATTGGAAATATTCAAAGTTCTATTTTAATAATAACATGAAATCCAACATGGAGCGATAACCTTTTGGCGAAAATGATAACTAAGACCTTCACATGGATTATCATAACCTTATGGAGTAGGTGATAATATCATCATCATATTAGATACTAGATAGGCTTTTTATTTTAATTTATAGTACTATGTTGTTTCATTTTTGTTTGCATATTAGTGATTTAACATCAAACAATTATTTTTCCATTTCCAAATAGTCCTATGACAACACTTATAATTTCTTTGGTAATTTCCACTTTCCCATTTTCCAAACATATGTATTCTCCATGCATTTTGTTGAGTATTGTTTTGATCCATTATTTGTCAAGATTTTTAGGTAGGTGAATGATATACACCGGACCAAATTCATCATTTCATTGTCCGTTGGTCTTGAATAGTTCCGTGTACGGCACTCCTATTTCTTGATTTCCAAAATCAACTTTCTTACTTTGAAGACATCCAATTACATCTTTTGCTAATAATACTCCATCTGGTATTTGTGATGATGTTCAAGCTCCAGCTAGGTCTTTGAATCTTAATGAACACATACTATATCTTGGTTGCCCTTCACTAGATTTTTTTATCAGCGTATTCCTTCCTTCCATGTCATGCTATTTTTTATTTTAGTTCTTTTTCTTACACGTTTCTTTTTCGCTTTTTATTTTTGTATGAAAACATTGAGACATTAAAATTAGTATTTACTTTGATCTTTTAGTTTTACAGTCTTACTTCGTAATTACTATTAAACTTCAAACTATTAAAAAAATTGTCATCTCCAAGTACCCCCTCCCATTTTTGAAAAATAATCATGTCAAAGACCTCCAAGTCTCCCATGAAAAAATTAAGCTAATATGTTCAACCCCCACTAACAACACATTCTCAAAATGAAAACCTTCCTTACCGTGTAGACCTTAATGGTCTCACCAAATTCACATTTTTTAAAACTGCAAAAAGTGATGCTTAGAATTCCAGAAACAAGCATCCACGTTTTTTATGTGCAATACAAGTTGCAAGGCCAAACATCCTAAGTACCCAAGGAATACTCACCATAAAACTAATGGAGTCTCACCAATAGAAACTCTCAAAGTCTTCCTCTTAAAGAAATAAATCCACATTTTTTATGTGCAACACAAGTTGCAAGATCGAACTTAACAAGTAACCAAGGAATACTCACCACAACGCACATTAAGTCTCCCCCAAAACTCGCCAATATAAATTCAGTAGTTATTTCCAGAAAATTTCATGGCAGAATACTAATGATGAGTACTCTCCAAATTCACGAACTGAACTTTTACGAATACAAATTAAAATGTCAGGCAAGGCTAATTGTTAGTTATCACATGTAAACTATTTTGTTTGCCCGTAGCTAAACAGCCGAGGATTTGCACCAGACGTGACAGTTTTTCGAATTAAATAATTAATTTATAAATCACATAACAATTCACGAACTGAACTTTTACGAATACAAATTAAAATGTCAGGCAAGGCTAATTGTTAGTTATCACATGTAAACTATTTTGTTTGCCCGTAGCTAAACAGCCGAGGATTTGCACCAGACGTGACAGTTTTTCGAATTAAATAATTAATTTATAAATCACATAACAGTTGTTATGTGATTTATAAATTAATTATTTAATTCGAAAAACTGTCACGTCTGGTGCAAATCCTCTGCTAGATAGACATCTCCATTTTGTTTACCCCTGCCGCTATGCCTAGCTCTGTACGACATACCGCATCTGACATCCCCCTGCCATTTTACACTGTACACACAGCCGTAATTGCTGACTGCTGTAGCATCTGTATTCATCAATTTCAATGGAATTTGTTTGTCCGGCTACGTATAAACAGCAAGCTAAAAGTCCTACTTTTGTCAATTGTTTTTCTATTTAATATTGTGGCAAATGATTTTAATAATAATGCTGCTAATGTATAATAATATTGTATTGGATTGTATAATAATAATAATGCTGCTGATGTGTTTGTAATAATATTATAATATCCAATATATCAGCAGCATTATTATTAAAATTCAAAGACACAATCTAATAACACATTAATAAAATCTTACTTTATAAAGAGACATTTCTAGTTGAAATATTTAATAATATGGGGGATAAGGGAATCATATACTTCGTGGACGGAATAAGCTGGAAGTCAGGTCAAAAATCAATTCTTTGAAATAGTCACTTTGCAACTTTTTAACCCTTCATGCTTAACAATTACTACCCATGAATTAGGGAAAACAAATTTACATAGACACAAAAACGGAAAAAGTTACCTCTACTTAATAAAAACTTAATTTAGATTTGATACTTGTAATTACATATCTATGAATATATAATTGAAAATTTATTAAATTTGATTACTCGTGAAAACTAATTAAACTCTAAATATATAAACCAATAAAAACAGCGTTGAAATCTAATTGTAAAATATCTTTAAAACGGCTCAAAAACTAAAATATGAAACAGTACTGAAACAACTGGGCAACTGCTTCAAAACCAAATTTTAAAAAAAGCTTTAAAACGGCTTCAGAAATAATTATAATAAAAAGTCTTTCAAACAAGCTTCATAATCAAATCATAAAAGTTCTTGAATTATTCGATGCCATAATATGCAAGAATTTCTGGGTGCTATATAATGCAAACAGGACGGAAGTCTAGAATTGGCAATTACTCAACTGCTCGCGCACAGTTATTCATGGCTGCTGAGCTTAATCTTGGGCAACGGCTAAAGGGAGATGTCAGATGCGGTACGTGGTACAGGGCTAGGCATAGCGGCAAGGGTAAACAAAATAGTTTACCCTCTAGCCGTTGCCGTGCCCTACTAGTTACCTATAGTATAATTGTTTTTTAAATGGTCTGCAGACCGCCAACTTCATACAATAAATGGATGAATTTTCTTAAGAATTGTAAAACAAAACTAAACAGTAGTATAATAGACATATGAGCATCTCACCAAAGACAGAGTAGTTGCCAAAAGGATTGGCCATCTTTGTAATATGGTATGTGTTTATGATCGTATCCAAGAATGCAAAAGGAAATGATGGTAAATACAAAATAACACAAAGATATATAAATGGTTCCTTACAATGTCTCTAGAACGGAAAAGTTCGTTCATCTAATGAAGATGATTGTTTTGTAGAATTATGTCAAAATTTCAAAATCGTATTTCGGAGTCATTAAGATATAAATGGATATACCCAAAATTTTATGCAACGTATCATAGTACTTATATGCCTCATATGGTACCGATCAGGAATAGTCCTACGCATCTCAATCACAAAAAATAGTGATTGGTGCAAAATAGTTATCTGAGTTGATTAAGCTTTAGATTGATTACTCTATCAAACATTCTCCTGAATCAAGCTTTGAGTGAATTTTAGAGATCTCAACAAATTCTCACTTGAAAACTACCATGCACTCCAATCTATGGACCACATCATAGTTGATAAACAACAGAAATTTATCCAAAAATTAAAAACCACATAAATTTCTAATATGTTCTTTCAAAAATATGCAAGTTTCTGAACTTGCAAAAAGTTGTTCAAAGCTCAAATGTGTTTAAAATGTCTAAATACTCAAAAGAGGCTGCTATTTTACAGGTAGGTAGATTTTTATGCTGACCAGGTCTTTGTTGTGAAAGTGAAGTCGTTGAAAACTTTTTTGGTGACTAATCACATGAGTTCTTGAATTAAGGACCAAACACTACAAATTGAAGATAGATCAAAGAGGTTATCCTTGTGAGATGGATTTCTTAAAAATATACAGGGATAAATGATAATGTCCATTATAAAACTGCCTTCACAACTAAAATGGAAGCCATGGTTATCAAAGAATGCCAGTTAGCGAATGGAATATAGTTACAACATTCCAAAAAACCGTGGATATAGCCTTCAGGGGCTCTTAATTAATGAAATAATCTTCATCTACCTATACAATAAAAATGTCTTAAACAAGCAAGATCACCTTATAAACCTAGAAAGAGTTTTTGGAATTTCTTTAAACCCAAAAGTCCAATCTATATTGTTCACTAAAAAAAAGTAAAACTCTTGGAGAATTATGTTTCTGAAAAAGGTATAGCCACATGAAAATTCATGTCATATCTATCCACCAAAACATGTTCACACTCCATGACATACCCTTATTTGAAATGCAAAAGAGCCCTCTGAAAATTGTGAAAAATAAAAGCGGTCATTAAAGGTTGTGCCATTGATCTCACTACCGTCTTGCATTCCAAACTCAAATTATTCACAAGCATACTATTGTTTATTCATCAGACCATCTTCAGCCATATCAAAAGTGAAACAACCATATGCCGGTTCACATTGCGTCAACATTAGATCACACTTTTCGTGAGGCATCTAAAAGTTTGACAAATGAAGTACATTTAGACTATCATTATTTATATCCACACTTAAGCTATAACAATCTCCTGATTTATTATAGTCTGTACAGCACCACAAAATCTTCAGTAAAGAATTTATACAAGCTTTATTGCATCCCAGCAATTTTTTGTGTAGAACAACTCATAAGATAACTGTAGATAAGAAAATGTCATCAAGGAAGATCAAGCTTTTAAGTGGCATTCTAGAAAATACGACCATGTATTCACAACATTATAATTATGGTAGTAATGCATATCACGCAATGGACTCAATTCAGGTGGTCCATAGCAATGTAACTAGTACTTCTTTTAAACATAATTTAAGCATCTCTTCCAGCAATCCATATTGACACTTCATTTTTGGAGCACATAATTGTTGACCGAATTTGATAAAACCATATCTGACCAGAACAGTTGCATTCTGCCCATGGAATTTTAAATGCTTTGAACTTAAATCTACAATCAGATTTACTTCTACTGCAAAAGAAATCCAGCTTCAAATAATAAACTGTGTGATAGATTACACACAAAAGTTGAACAAGAAATGAAAAACAATGGCAATATTCATCTCAGTTAATAAAAACAATATGAAACTTGAAAACAGGGAATGCTTGATTAAAAACTGCTTACCAGATATTCTGAAAGGTGTAGAGCACCACACATGTATACATGAGAGCTATCACAACTTCCAACTTCGGCAATTCGCTTTTGCTTCATTAAGAGACAAAACTGGCTATAAGCACAAATATTTTGCTGTCAACACAACTATCATATTTTATGCAGAATTTGCCTGCTTATTACCATTGCCAACTTCACTTGGTGAAGATAAAAATCTCGAAATTGAAAAGCCTGTAAACCAATTGTACATGTAAATTACAAAGGAGGACAACACCAAGAAAAAGTCTTTCTAATGGTCAAAAAATGCCGCACAGTTCATGATTTGATCTCTAGATAACACATTTGAGTGAAGGACCATTAAAAACTGTCCCACACTTCTCACAGGTGATGTAAGAAAAAACTTCCTCATGCCTAACCATCTACTTCTGCCAGTCTAGGGACCTCAGGCTCTTTACCATGAACCCTCAGGCGATAAATACAAGTATGGGAAGAACTTCCATGATTTGACTGTACATCCAACTTTATCGTGTTAACAAGTTTGCCAGTAGTCTCAATTGGCAGATCAAATGTCTGTGCATTGCTTTTTTTAAGATCATAAGTAAATTCTCCCAGCAGAAACATTTGCAAAGCTTCCTTGCTCATACCCTCTAGGCGACCGACCCACCCAAATATACGGAACTGCTTTGGAGCACTTGATCTATCATAAGCATTGCTCTGCAGAGGCAGAACCCATTTCAAGTACAAATTAGGACACAACAATGCCATTCAAAAATGCTTGCCATCATTTGGACAGAAAAAACACAACAAAATTAAGCAAATAACTACAAAGATTTTTTCAAATAATAGAAATCTACTGTTAGCCATGTTCATAGAAAAAGTCAAACTTGCCCATAAAGCCAACATTCTTTCTGTGCCCTCCTAAAATTCTAATAAGAAAAAGGTAGCCCTTGATATCAGCAGCATGTAATGTTACCCTGCATTTCTAATTTTTTTTAAAAAGCAAACCAATAGCAGTAGTACTAACATCCAAGCACATATTTCGGGACACCAAGCAAAAGCCTTGTCAAGTTCCAACTTTATTTACCATTCTATATTTGAGGACAAAAAGGTTAATACGTTCAAATTGCCAATAGCATGAATTTTGCTACCAAGCTCAAACCTTCAAGAGCATAAAAGATTTTAGGGCCCATTAGAAGCAAATGGTTTATCTCCCAATAAAATAAACATCTACATATATCAGAAGCCTAATTTTGTGACACGGGATGTTATTGAACTGATCAGGCCTGAAAAATCCTCTCCATTCTCCAGGAGTATTTCAATGTCCTAAAGTTCCAGAAGGCAAATATGTTCCTCGTGAAGCATGGAACTCATGCAACAAAGGTGGAAAGCACACACAACCCTGACAGAAGCAGCATGTGTTAATCTCTACTGTATGTCTCTGCTAGAAGTCTTAATCATAGAATATAGGTCAGTGGATTGATTTTTTCCAATATTCAGCCTTAGGGTAAACTTTATTATAGCCAGTGCTCAGTAACAAGAAAAAAAGATTTCGGTAATTTTACAAGCCATATATGTATTTCAGTTTGGCTTCTAAGCAGTCCGTATTCTCCTTAAAGAGCTCTTATGTATTCATTTTTTAAACTAAGATGCACTTTAATGTATTGGGAGAGAGGCCTAATCCCTCAATCTGTAAAAGAAAAAAAAAACTAATTTTATTATATGTACCACTCAAAAAAATGAATCTTCAGATACTACATTGATTAGATCAATATAATATGCTATTTAAAGTTGCAAAGTAACTAAATGTCAATCTGAACATAAAGAATATAAAAATGTAAAGTTCATTCTGTGAGCAGGACTGGGACTGCCATCATTTGAAAAAGATGGCGATGCACAAATTCTTTGAAGTTTAAACTAGGATACGTGAAAGTATGCCAGACAATATTTTATAATAGGAGTGCTGACCACAATCGAGAGAATTATAAATCACAAACTCACTGTATTTCTGCAAGTTGCATGACAAGATTTTTAAGTGTTAATACCTAATGTTTTAATATATGATCAGATAACAACAAAAGCTCCAATGTACTTATACAAATTATTATGCTACCAAAATCTTAAATATCACGGGTCACAACATCCCCAAAAAATTAGATCATAAAACTTTAAGAACAATAACCCTGCACATTGACTACGTATGTTGCAAAGTCCACAGGACCAAAACACAATTAACTTTTGAACTAACCTTCATAAATTAGTCATCATGCAACCTTCTATCCAACCTAATTCTCATAAAATCAAAGAATTAAAAACTCCATAAACAAAAGACTTCACAAACTAAAAAATCTTAACCTTGGGACACTATGTTGATGTTTGATAGCTTTTGTTGGAAATATATATATATATATAATCTGATTAACAAACAGACATGTTTCATGAAGGGACACGTCTATTCATGGCTTACACTCAATATAAATGTAAGTGATTGGGTGCATTTGGAAAACACATACCAAATATTATGGCAATGCTTACTACATTTGCAACAATCCCTGAAATTCAACATGGTATCAGAGCTTAGTTGCAAATGTATAAATGAATAGATACAATATATTTAATATGTATTACAGGGCATAGATACAAAAAAAAGTTCTAGTGATCACCAAAAAATAAAGTATTCACTTAACATGGAGAGAGCCCATATGAAAGAGGAAAGTTGGGCATAACAATCCAGATACTGGATAGATGGTGCGACGATAGCCATATAAAGAAACTATTCTGAAATCAGCAATGAAGGTTAATCCCAATTGAGAGAACACATACTTAGCAAAAATATCCATCACAAGCAGAATTATATAATTAATGATATTTGATATTCTGGGAGGCCAATACTCTTGATATCAGATGTGATACCAAACTTTATTTTGAGTATTAGGTGAATATCATTGATATTCTGGGAGGCCAATACTCTTGATATCAGATGTGATATCAAACCTTATTTTGAGCACTTGGGGAATATCATTGATATTCTGGGAGACCAATATTCATGATATTAGATGTGATATCAAGCCTTATTGAGTATTTGGTGAATATCATGCGTTGATATTCTAGGAGACCAATACTCTTGATATCAAAATGATTGATATCTTCTAATCAAAGATATCTGTAATCTCGCTAACTTGATATTACTTTGAGGTAATACATGTGTTTATCCTCCTTAGCTAAGAGAGAGTGTTAATGTTTGATAGCTTCTCTCAGATAAACATATACATAATTATATGAGATATAAGTATATGATATAAATTAATATTATATATATATATGATTAAATTTATTATTGTATTAATTATCTGATAAACGAATAGAAATGTCTCATTAAAGGTCATGTCTATTCATGGCTTATACTCAATATAAATGTAAGTGATTGTTGCACTTGAAAAATGCATACCAAATATTATGGTAGTGCTTACTACATTTGCAACAATGCCTACAAATCAACAACTAGCATGCGATTTCCAAACCTACCAATCTATTGAGTGTGGTTTGATTAATGATACCCTAAATACCATTAGAAGAGCTTGGCAGCAACTAATGCTTCATTAATTGTTCTTTTTCAACCACCCAATGCTTACCTTTGTTGAGTGTTCTGGATCGTTTTCTGCAAATGTAAATAGCACTGCCATTGTAATTAGTGATTTACAAATGCAGATTTAAAGACTCATAAATATGAGACTCTTCATGAGACATGTCTCTATAGTTAATCATCATTAGTTAATATGTTAATTATATAAATAACCACATGTACAATATATATTATTATATATATAATATATAAATATAAGAAAATTTATCTAATGATGATTTACCATCAACAATGTATCTCATGATCAAATCAATCTGACTACAACTACAAACGTAGCACTCCCTCTTAGCTAGGGAGGATTGATATAGAACACATTATGCTCGTAAGTATATGAAGAGATATCATCTCAATATGATATTCTTGCAATGGCATATTTAAAGATATCAAGAGAAATCCATCAACTTAGATGTTATCTTTTAATATAATCTGAAGTATGATTCAACAAGAAATATCAATCATATGATATTCATCATGCGTATATTCTTTTGGTATGTGCATTGGCATCAAATCCTTGATGCCTAACATGATTTGATGCCTAACAAAAGAAAATGTTACATCCTAGAAGGATATGAGTTATGATATTCATCATACGTATATTCTTTTGGTATGTGCACTGGTATCAAATCCTTGATGCCTACCAAAAGAATATGTTAAATCCTAGAAGGATATGAGTTATCTAATTTTCGGCACTTTGGAACAACAATTTTATATAGTATAACAGATAACAAGAAATCACAATGTCATGGTCTCTATCATGACAAGTATCATGATCTTCGGCACTCCTAAACAGCAACTTAATGAAATCTGATCATGATACGTTTGTTATCATGACTTCCAGCACTCTGGGACAACTTAATGAATTATGTCATGATAAGAGGTCTACCATTTATAAGACCACCACCTTACAATGGTTACCTTCTGTCTGATCATGATACGTTCGTTATCATGACATCCAACACTCTGGGACAACAACTTAATGAAGTCTGTCATGATAACAGGTCTACCATTTATAAGATCATCACCTTACAATGGTTACCATTTGTTTATATATGTCAATGAAAGATCATCACCTTTCATTACATATCATATGTGAAAGAGTAACCCCCATGAACCAAGTCAGAGGGTGGTACAAAGGTTTTCGCCTCAATTCTCTCTCACGGAGAAGAATGACAAGGAATTTCTCTTAGAACTTCTCCCCATAGAGAAGATATCATTCACAAAGGATTGCACTTCGAAATTCTCCCTCAAAATAATGATCCTAGGAAGTTAGGTCCAGTAGTTACTCCCTTAGAGGCTCTCTTCCTCCAAGCATTCTTGCCAGACTCACTCTGAATCTGATATTAATCTTCTGATTTTCTAGTGATAAGTCAATACTTCCTCATGATGCACTCAAGAATAGGCCCATCAAAATCATCCAGTCGCACACATGTATTTCTATAATCCCTCTGAGTATTAATCTTCTGATCTTCTGCGCTAGTCACACACATGTATTTCTAGATTCCCTCTGGATATTAATCTTCTAATCTCCTGCGTTGCCTTCGAAGAAGTATCATACTCTCTCTTAATGTATAAGGATACTCATAATCTCAATCATCAAAGATATTTGCTTCAAAAGCCTCATTTTATCCAGACTGATCACAACTTCTTTTAAGCTACTATCATAAGCTACCTAATGTGTCATTCTTCTTTTCCTTCAAGATCAACTTTAGATACAAAGGAAAGATCAAGGCAAATAACTCTTATAGTATGTGTAGAATTACAAATAAGGGAGACACTACAATAAGCAAGTAAATATAATAATAAAACTTATATGCACATTAATGTTCTTGATACAAGTTGCTCCAATGAAGGTCCATATGTATCAAATAAGTTGATGTCTCTATATAAACATTTGTCAACCAATGGAAATGAAACATTGGTTATTAGTCCCCCCCCCACCCTCGACAATGTAAAATTCTCACTCATTCCATCAACATTGTTAGTCCCTGCCTTTTAAAGGCAGGGAACTAATATTTTCGTTTGCCCTACTCTATTTATTTTCCTTCACACGCAGCAACATTTTCTAAAGTTTTTGCATTGTGATTAAAAAAATCTGAATTTAAAGTAGAAATTCGGAATTTCTAATTGGCGAACGGCATTTTAGCCGGGGTTTTCGTGGTTTTCGGGAAAATAATATTAAAGATAAATAACAAACTGTTCGACTTTAATGAGCATTTATAACATGTCAGGAAGCAAGTCGATGGGGAAAAAGATAGAGTAAATGCATTTGCAGGAAGCACACCGACATTGTGGGTAGATAAAATTGGGCATTTCAGTTCAGTTTTCAAATTATGCCACAGTTGAAGTGAAAGACACAAGGTATGTATTACGTTTCTTGCTCCGTTCTATTTGCCTTTCCAAATGAAGTTTATCCATGAATACCAGCAGCATATATTTGTTAGTTTTGTCAATAAACAGTAACCAAGACTCTGGGTTTTTTTTTAGGAAAACCCTAGAAAACTCAACAAAAGGAAAGATTTGGTCGACCCGCTCATTTTTCTTCAAGGCAAAGCTGTGGAGACGAAAGAACCCTTCAATAGCAGCTGTGATTGCCTTCGGTAAGCACATATTACAGCCGTAAATCAGTATTTGAAATCCCTACAATGGCGGGCTTACCTATCTAGGCGAAACTTGAACTTTGGAGTATATATTAAGTGAGTTTTTCCTGGCTACAATCTGGATTTATGAATTTATGGTGCTGCCCATTTTTAGTTTTCAGCTATAATCCACTTTAAGTACCTTTACATAAACAAATAACGTGTTGAAGCCAGTTAGAATTTGGTATCTATTTTCACCCAGAAAATTATTTAGCGTATATGACCAAAATCAGGTATAGATATTAATATATGCAATGTATGGTTTAACATATTTTTGCATTATTTCCAGGTTTTCGGTGTTTCCAGACCATTTCGGTGTTTCCAGACCGGCGGCCATGATTCTTGTCCAACAGCGTTCACCAAAATCAGGTATAGAAATTAATATAATGTTAGTCCTTATCAAGTATTGCGCACACGAGCGGGTATTAAAATTTCTACTTCAAACGTCTCTTATTAACTAAGCTTTTCTCATATGTTTTTTTTTATCGATTTCAGTTCAAATTTGTGTAAGCTAGAAACTTGCAGATGCCAGTTACGCATGCCCAGATACGTGTGATATCCAGCCAGGACTTGCACGCTAAGCCCAAGTAAGCGGGGAGTCAACTTTTTTCATCGTTCTCCATAAAATATATTTTTACAGCAAATAAAAGTCCCATTTCAGTAAAAAAAATACCATTTCATCATGATAGAAATATGGATGCTATGCATTCTGGCCTTTTTGCTTTTTCTCTAGAAATATTGCTGCTTCTTTTTGAGATTCCGTTACTTTGCTTCTTTGTTATTAAGCTCACCAATTTCGTACAATTCAACTTTTATCTGAAAAATTCACAAACTATCATAAATGAGAAACAAGAAGTCTAGCAGATAGGGGAACAATCACATCTGAGTTAACAATGAGAGCCCCTGATTGACCTCATATCATTGCAAATTTCCAGAGATTTTTAACTTCCTTAATTCTGTGCTTTGTTATCCAGTAATACTGAAAAGTCAGGCATTAAGTTGAATTTAGAAAGCCGAAGGTGAATATGTTTTTTATCAATTTTTTCATCCCCACATTTTCATCATTGCCCTTTTACTAAAAGTTATTTTTTCAGTTGCTTTGAAGATAGTATTTTTTTATCGATTGAATATGTATTTTTTTTATAAGAATTAAAATAGCTCTTACAAATTGTCTAGCATATGGATTCAGACAAGAAAAAATATATATATAAATCAAACAAAGGGCAGAGACTTAAAACTATTTTATATCATAGCAGTTTATCATTAATTTTTAAGTTTTTAATTATCTACGGACGTGCACAATCAAGTGAGGCTTTATCACATGACTTGGTTATCAATCAACTGATAATAGTCATGATAATAGAGAAATACTAAGTGTAATAATTTCTCATATCATAAGATCAGATTATAAAATAGTTTTTTATTAATAATTTTATTGTATAAATATATAATATAAAAAGATTATATTTGAATATATTAAATACATTATTATATACATATATAGAGATAGATATTTGTATAGTTAAAAAATATATATTATACATTAGATAATTTTTGAATTCAAAATATTTTTTATTGTACTTAAGTTTTATATTTTTTTGTTATAAAATAATAAATTTATATACTACAATGTACATATTTGATTTCGTAACATAATACTATAATGCATTATATAATAAAAAAATAATTAAAATTCTAACTTCTAATTATAATTATTATATAATGATATATATTTTAATATCTAAATATATCTGTTTTTCTCGATCTATAATTCGAACATATACATTAAGAAATGAAATTCATAAGTAATTTTAATTATTGAGTGAAATAGAAAATATAATTAGAGATGTAAATTACAATATATTACTTTTTAAAATAATTTTTACAAATATCAATGAACTTCTTGTTTTTAAATATTTTTTCATTTTATTAAAAATTTAGATTTAGAGTAGAAGCCAAAGCAGCTCATAGAGTTCCGACTATATGACTAAAGACTTTTCAAACTAAATACTTGTTATATTGTAAGTTTTCGAAGTTTTCAATTGATAATAATTTATATTTGTCAACATATTATTTTATTGATTTCAAATTATTGAGAAATTGGCTAATCCTATTATATTTAAAAATTATATATTTTAATATTTAGATTCTTTATCAATTATTATATTATAACTTAAAAATGTAAACTTAATGCCTGAATTGAATTATCTCAAAATTAATTATATTATTTTGAAAGATCCTTAAAATTTGAAATTTAAAAACTATTGAGTAAGTTGTCCAATAAGAATTTAATTAGACTAAAAAGTCGATTAAAATTGATGCAAGCTTTCACACAAATTTCTAAATAATAAACTAAAAAAGGTATAAAACTCAAATAATACATCTTATTAAAATAAAATAAAAATCTAATCTCTGGTTTTCTTTTTTTTTTTTTATAAATTATAAATATGAATACAATTACATATGCTTATTACAGTTTCTTGCTCTTAAATTCCTTATCTATGCAATCTATTCATAAAACACTCGAGTGTTTTAACCAAAATCATTTTATTCACACAGGCAACAAGTACACAGTTAGCTGGCTTAGGATTAGCAGGGACCAACAAACAGACGAGCCAATCTTGTGGAAGGTACGAGCTGTATACTCGCCAATCAAGCAAGGATTTTACAAAGCCCTTTAAGCTTTTTAATAATAATAGTAATATAATTTTGCTTGGAAGATTGTTCTCTTTTTCCTATTAATCAATTGAATTTTTTATCGATCAATTGACTTGTTTTAGCAAAATTTGAAACTATCATAAATAATAATTTGAAACTAGCATAAACTTTTGCGTAATGAAATTGTACTAGTGCTCTACTTATGCTTCTAGTTACAAACATGTCGGTCAAATTTAACTGTATATAGTACCTTACAAAATCCCTTTTACTTTTTACAACTCACTTTCTTTCAATGAATTCCTGCATTTTAATGCATACGCTTTCCTACTTTTATTTTGTTACTTTTGTGTTCCCCTTGTCACTTAACTAAATATACCACAATTTCCAAAAGGCTGATTTCAGTTTCACACAAAAGCCTATTGGCAAATGGATCTCTATAATATTTGTCATAAATTCGGCTCATCACAATCTAACGAGCCACAAACTGCACCACCCACAAGACTACTTGCAAGATCATTTAACATCTCACTGGATACACACCTGAGAACAACATCAACCAATGCAAACATTTGAAACTCGCTACGATCCTTAAAAGAAATAATATGTCATCACACAAACAATCAGAAAAGTGATGAAAACCAAAGACAACAATCATCATCTTCCATGACGGAAAGTCAACCACCTCACGCATAGTCTACAACACTTGTCAATCTATCAACAATACGCTTAATAACAGCACAACAAGGTCATGTCACAAGCAGGCATTCATTGCATTGCCTCAAAAATATAATACCCAAGAGCACAAGCACAAGGTTTGTTCAACAAAATAAAAACCAAGAAAAAGCTAACAATGGCAAAACACAAAACAACCTCCACCTGCATTTGTATCAAATTCAAAGACGCAAGTCTAAACAACTTTCACCATGTGGACAAATCTCAAAATCAACCAAAGCATATTGACGTGTTATAAAAGACACACCCACAAACCCATGCAACTGTTGTGAAATGTTACACTTTCAAAAAAATACACAAATCATTGACCAAACATTTCTTGATGCTTTCAACTCTCTTCCAATAACACGAGGAGAAGAAAATTGAAATCGACAAATTGGTATGTACCCAATGTTTCAAAGCAGTTATATCTGGCAAAGTTCCTCGTTTTACTGCAACTTGGAGGATAGAATGAAACAAACGTATTGATGCAGTGCATACACTAACATCACTAGAAAAAAGACTCATCTCATTGCGTAGTGCCTTTGCACAAATAAGAGAGCTAGGTTACAAAAGCTCACAGTATGGCCTAAACGGAACAATCATCAATGTGCCTGTAGATATTGATAAAGTACGAGTATTGCCTCGACAATTAGATGACAACAGAACAATTGCAAAGATTGAAGCGAAAACTAGAGTACGAAAATGCATATGCCCAAGGCAACATAAGACCCTTATGTGTCATGAACGCATTATCAGCTCTAGCAACAACGCCCTTGTATATTAGAGAGAATGTTGTCATAAATGAGCATTGGTAGGCCACTCTAAGGGAAAAAAACAAGAGATAGCATCTCTCGCCAATACAGAAATGCAAGAGTCTAATGACAATGATGCACTCAATAATGAACCAGTCTTAGAATCACTTATCCGTTGGTTCAATGACACTCATTCAATCAAAGATCTTGAAACAACGATAATTGAGATTGCACCTTCTGAAGGAATCAGACCTCTTAAAATATTTCAAGATCAAAACTCGGACAGAATGAACTTTCCAACTCTCTTCTATAGTTATCCAAGACCACAACACATTGTCCCAAATTTCTCGTTCCAAAAAATAGTGAAATGAGAGCTCATGCATGTAGACAATGACTTTGCCACACATATTACGGACATTTTCTTTAAAGCAATAAAACTTATCATTCAACAAATCTCCTCCATTGCATGGGTTTGCATAAGAAAAGTTGAGCTCAAAGGTAAAAAGTTGTTGGCAAAAGACGTTCGCACCCCTACAAACATTGAACGAATATTAAGATCACCAATTGGATTCAGAGCATTGAAAAGTATTCGTACATCGCCTGATTACTTGGACAAGCAATTAGGACCCCCAACATTCTTTGCCACACTGACAAGTGCTGAGCACTTGTGGCTACCACTAGTACAAGCCGTGGATGATATCTATGCTGACAATAATTATAAAGACACTAAGACTATAGAGGATAGAAATATAGACTTTCGAATAAAACAAAATCCAATTCTATGCACTTGGTATTTCAATCATCGACTTAATGCATTCTGTAGAATGATGTTAACAAATACAGAGTTGTATGGCAAAGTGTTAGACTACTTCTTTGTCACTGAATTCCAAAATAAAGGTAATGAACATGTACATTTTAAGGTTTGGACTGAAAACGCACCTATATATGGAAAATGCACAAATCAAGAAATTGAGAACTTTGTCGACAAATATGTCTCTTCTGACTCTACACTTCTATATGGAAACCTTGTCAAAATTCAAACACACCATTGCACAAAAAGCTGCAAGAGGTACAGGACATCAACTTCCCGATGCCTCCAATGAGAAAAACAACTATTCTAGAGCCTTTACCAACAACAGATACAGGAATGAAAAAGAAAGCAACAGAGCTCTTTACACAACTTGAGCACAAACAATATTCAAGAGATGTTACATTTGATCAATTCCTCAATGAGTTCCACATTACTGAAGCCGATTATATCTTAATGCTATGAATGACATTAAGAAGAGTACTATTACTAAATAGAGAACCAAGTGTTGTCCCTATGGTATACGAATACTGATACACAATTTATACTAGATGCCTATGCTATTGCATCCTACTGTTGCTCCTATATGACAAAGCAAGATACAACAACATTAGCCTTTCAACAATTGCACAAGCAAACAACGATAGCTTATAACAACAAAATAGAATTCATACGCAAACTTGGAAATGCGTTACTAAACTACCAACAAATGTCTAGTCGTCAGGCTGTCCATATTGCACTATCATTACCATTACACAAATCATCAAGAAAAAATGTGTTTATTAACACTGCACCGTCAGATAGCAAAGTTCTCATGCTGAAAAGTCCAAAACTATTGGCTAAAGAACATGACAACTTTGAGAACATCATGTATCCTTCTACAATAGAAAAATACATATCAAGGCCCACCACACTAGACAATTTATCACTAGCTGAGTACA
This sequence comes from Cupressus sempervirens, assembly GCA_028749045.1. NCBI lineage: Eukaryota > Viridiplantae > Streptophyta > Pinopsida > Cupressales > Cupressaceae > Cupressus > Cupressus sempervirens. Next base: position 670,350,271 of record CM053783.1, on the reverse strand, counting down.
CTACACTCTACTATACTAAATCAACTGATTTTCGAAAAAGACGAAAAGCACAAATTATCCGCTTTGTCAAATACAATCCACACATTGACTATGACAATTACTGTGGAGAGAAACTAATGCTATACATGCCTTTTCGAGTAAATGAGGAAACATTGTTATTAGAACACAGCACATGGGTTGATGCATTCAATGATAAAAAAACACAAATAGCAAAAATTGAAAAAATGTTCAATGCACAAAGTCATTATGGATAGGGTAACATAGACAATGTACAAAACGAAATAAAGAACAGCAAAAATGCAACAATGATATTCAATCACCAAATACAATCTAACAATCAATCAACAACACAAGAACAATACAACTTAGCTAATGACCTAATGAACACTAGAAAACCCAAACCAAAGCAAACTATTCAAACTATACAGAATCAATTATTTTCACAAATTGCACATCCATTCTTGCAGAGCATGGAAGAATGCTTCACAATGCGAAGAAAATTAAACAGAGAGCAAAAAACAATATTAAAAGATGTCATTATGACAAAAAGACTTTTCCCACATAAACCACTATAATTATTCCTGACAGGAGGAGCAGGAACTGGCAAGACCTTCATAGCAAAACTGCTCTGAGGCTTTGATCTGCCTATATGACAAACAACTACAAAGCGATCCACTCAAACCAAAAGGCATTGTTGTCACACCGACAAGGAAGGCTGCATACAACATAGGCGGCTTAACTGCACATTCCATATTTCATCTACCATGTAACTCATCGAACATCACCATTAAACTCGGACACCTTGGATATATTGACCAAGAGACTGGATCAACTTCAAGTTCTTTTAATCGATGAGACATCACTGATAGGATCAACAACCTTATACAACATAGACAGAAGACTATTGCAAATAAAACATACACCAACACAACCATTTGGTAACATAGACATCATATTTTCTGGTAACTTCTACCAAGCAGAACTAGTATGTGACGAATGGATTTTCGAACAACCAAGAATTAACGGCGAAAAAGTTCTATACACATTTTGGACTGACAATATCAAATACTATAACTTGAAAACTGTCGTTAGACAAAGAAATGAACATTTTGTCTTCATTATAAACCGTATAAGAATCTCTGAACAAACAGATCAAGACATTTGGTACATAAATAGAGCATGTTTGAAGCCTATACCTAACGATCCAAAACTACCACATTTGTTCCAATGCAACTCTGTTGTTGATGACCACAACAAAAAAATGTTAGACCTCCTACCAACAACACTCTACAAACTTGAAGCAATTGATCGAAAAGACAGAACATTAGAGAAGAACCCTCATCAAGTAGAGAGGACAAGCTTACCCTCAACTATATTCATGAAGCCAGGAATCCTAGTTGAGCTTATAACAGGCGATCTTGACACACAAGATGGTTTGGTCAATAGTGCTAATGGCACATTCCAACTACATACAGACAACAACGAAGACATCCTCTAGATCAAGTTCAATGATCCTGATGTCGAAAAACTACGAAAACAACAAATGCAACACATGTACATAGATAGAACACCAGCTACATGGACACTGCTGACACGAATTACAAGAAGAATGCAAACATTAACAAACATAGTCATACGATCGCAATTCCCTATACAACTTGCATCTGCAAGAACTATTCACAGAGCACAGAGCTTGACAATGGACACTATTGCTTTTGACCCCACAAAGGTCTATCAACATGGCCTTTCCTAGACTACTCTGTCTCGAGTAAGAGACATAGAAAAATTGTACTTGATGAACAAACTACATCACAATAATTTTAGGCTCTCCCAGAAAGTCAAAATAAAAATGCAACGGCTGCAAACATCATCACAGTGGCTTTTACATTACACTCTTCCTCCTACATCACTAACCACCATTAGAATATGTACTTTAAATACCCGAAGCTTGCAATTACATGCAAAAAACATAGACCACGATCATGACTTGCATAATGCAACTCTACTTTGCCTACAAGAGACGAGAGCCAAGTACATTGACCAACTGCCACTACTCAATGAAAAATTTGAATTCTACCCATCGCATGTCATTCATGGATTGCTCACATGTAGTAGCAGAACTAGCATAGTGCAAAATATGAAAACATACACAACAAGACACCTCGAATCAATCATAATTGACATTTCTCATATGCAAAAATGCTTGCGCATTGCAAACATATCTATGACACCAACTGCACCAACAAACAATCTTGAAACTTTCATGCAAACCATCACCACCACTCTACTGAAACATTCAAAACTACTAATTGCAGGAGACTTCAACATCGACATTCTAAAGACATCAACAAAAAAATCACACCTCTTCGACATCATGCAACAACACAATTTGAAACTTGCAACAGAGAACAAAACAACACAAATAGGAAGCAACCTCGACCATATTTGGATACATAACATGGACATTAAAATCACAAAAGCCACTGTTCTAGACACATACTGGACTGACCACTTTATACCTGCACTCCAATCATAACTATAGCAAATGACACCATAATCTATTTCTCACATCAAACATAAAAATAAATATCATAAGCTACAAATTAACCATCTCATACTAGCTACATGTTGACTATAGGTCAATTTCAGCAAAGCATGGACATAGATCATAACAAAGGCTCTCCAACTACTATCCACAACAACAAGCAAAAGAGGTAAGTAGTCTTATTGCTTTGATACTCTTTCTCTACAATGGCTCAATACACATTTGTTACAGTCCATGTATTTGAACATAATCTATCTACTTTCATTGTAGATAGAAGCTTACTGCGACTTCCCCAAATTCCATATTTGACATCTGCAACACACAATCGGCAACAGTCTTTGAGGGTGACATCCTAGCTACATATGGACCAGCTTGCAAGAACTCTGCACAAAATGAACAGAGATCATCAATTGTACACATAGATTTGATAGACAAAACCGGTCTACTCACTATAACAGCAAACATTACCAACACCTTGATTGATAAATACTTGCACTGGCTGCCTCCTAGAACAAGCATCCACATTTAGAAATTTGGAATCAAGAAAAAAAAACTCACAATATGAAAGAGGAAATGTTAACTACTGCATACAATTCAGGTCAGAAACTGAAGTGGAAAATATACCTACTCTCTGCGAACACCAAAGACTGTCACTTGATACCAAAATATCCCAACTGATTCAATCACACAACAGCTATCCAACTAGCAGTCTTGGCGTCTTTGTAACTTCATATGTACACAAGCCCACAGAATTCCAGCTCCAAATCAGAGATGGACAATGGCCGTCTGACACAACTACTGTAAGTAACAAATAACATACAACAACTTTTACCATAATGCTTTTATTTAATTTCAGTACTTCAATTGTTGATATCTACTTTTCCGTTGCTAGTTCATAGTGCCAAAAACACATAACTATAGCTACAAAAGCCTAGAAAATATTGCAGATCGACAACATTGCCAACAACACTATTGCTGCTACTAAAAAATGTCACACACACCGGCCCATGAGGTTCAGCAGTTATTAGATCAAGCCTAGCCACCTACATAGACAAGCTCAACGACAACTACACTACAAAATCATTACAAGAACTCGCAAACACCAATTTGTAGGTAAGTCAAAAAATAACACTTAGCTGAAATTCAATATTCAATAAGAACAAAAATATCACAACAATCAGTTACAATTGACCTCACTCTTCGTTCCAGGTAACAAGAACGTTACGAGCCAAAAATGTCCATAGCTCACCATACCAGCCACTGTGCACAGTCTGCCAACAAGTAGTGTCTGTATCAACAACAGGTGATCCAACTGACATTCATTGCACTAAGTTCGAAACAGATACAACATTTCAATTTCAACCCTATCTCCACTGTATCATTGAAACAGAAGACAACATCCTTGAATGTAGTCTACACGGCAAGCTCTTGCAAGACCACTTCCCAAAAATAACAAAAATTGAGTTTGACAAGTACACAGAAACTATGTCTGCAGCAGTTTACATGATGTTGAACTTTGAGATTCAAGGCACTTTTACACTCGCTATGGACCACACAATCACGTCAATCACAAGAGAGACTCCAACTGTAAGCATTTCTACACAATTTTCTACTACTACAATTACTCACAGTCAAATTTACTTCAAACAAATACAAATTGAACTACTAACTTATATTTATTTGCAAATTGCAGGGTACATAGGCAACTAATGATCATTGCAATAATTTTGAAAAACTACAACACCAAGCAACAAGGTAAAATGAACATTCCCATAAAAACAGGCACACAATTAAAATAATTCATGCTTCTCAAATGTTTACAATATTTCATTACAGAATTTGCATTAAACTATTCTGTAGCTCTAACCACCACATTCTTTTTCTGCAGGCACATCATCTACATCAGAAGCCAAGCAAAGCAAAAGTTCTCAGCATCAATTTTTGCCATTCACCAGCTTATGTATACAATTCATACACGTTTACAAAGCATAACATAATATATATGTCGCAATATTATGCAGCTCATACAGATTTTCCAAGTTTCTTATTTCAATATGTTGCCGTCTCCATCTCACCGAATATATGGACCCTTGTAAAAGTCGCCAAAAACATAAAATAGAATACAAAGTTTTTGCTACATGTTTATATACCAAAACATAGAATCCAAAGCTAGATGTCCCCTGTAAATTCCTCTAACAAATCTGCTGCTCTTTACTAGCCATTGTATTAAAGGCTATACAGTTTATAGGAGTTCAAAATATAGATGCTCATATACAGTTTAAAGTTTTCTTACAGCCAGCGCACTATAGTTTTGTCATATTTCCTTCTTTCAATTCGCTTCATTATTTTCCATTTCATTTGTTTGCTGTTAATGTTTAAGTATTATAATCTAGAATCCTTTCTTCTTTATTCACTGTCTTTGAGGTTTATCTATGCTCCTATCTGTTGCTACAATATTTCCTTCCCTTGTACTCATTGCTGTTACATAGAATGGCTACTTGGCGTTCTTTCCTTCCTATTCAGATAATTGATGCCTAATCGCATGTGGATGTAGACAAATCAGATTTCTGAGATAATTATCTTTGCTGTTTTAATTCTCTCCTAACCTCCAGCTTTATCACCTGTTTATAGCCTTCATGTCCCTTCACTAAAACAGGCATCTATAACATAATTCGCACTAATTTAAGTTATTTTGTATTGTGCAAAGTGTGCCAAAGTAAACTACGGTCATCCTATTCTTGGCCATAACTATTTATTTCCTTCAGCTTGGTAGGCCCTCTATTATTATTTATATTATTTTCATTTCTTTGTTTTGGTAATTGTTCTCAATGACATCTATTTAAACCTTGACTGATTTGCTTAAGTCATTCTCTTTATTTTATTATTTCTAATAAGCAAATTTTGACTGAAAAAAAGAAGGGGCTGTGATAAAGAATGTCGATCACACAGAGTTTAATAATATTTTCAATTCAAGCTGTCCAACTGATAATTCTGCTCAAAATCTTCTATTTCAGAACCTGTGATATTATCCTTTAGATTATTGTGTGCTATTATCACGTATTAATATTCTGTCGTATACTCAGAAACTATTCGTATGCACTTCAGATATAAATCAGATATTATCGCAGGTATCTAGTTACTAGTATTTTGAAACATTGTTCTACTGACTTCTATCTAGCTTTTCTGTGTCACCGGGTTTGAGAAGAAAGCTACAAGATATAATGAACAGGATTGCTCACTTATGATTTCTTGTATTTCACTGCAACCGAGCTAACGATCTTACAATTTTTCCTCATGTCACATCTCATACTCTATGACACATGACCAGTACTGCAGCTGAATCATAAATAATTGCCCCACCGAATACATTCCCCACCACACATCCAACACATGAACCCCAAAAGGCAGGGACTGCTGCTCGCACAAAGCTCTTGTTGGGTGATAGTATCTATTTAGTGATACTTAGTTCTCATGAGTGATAAATTCTTTCTATGTATCTTGAGGAATGCACTGAAGTTCTGCTTCCATGAATGATCCATCATTGCTATCATCATCTCCTTGGTGTGAGTATATAAAGTTCCCTCTATACAGTTGTTTTGATTCTATCTGAATTCCCAATTTCAAGAGGGTCCTTGTAGTTTCCTTGTAGAATATTACTCACCTTTCACTTTGATATGTAGTAGGGTTTGCCTTGGTTTCAAGGAGATTGTATATGTTTTACTGTTCGGAATACATGTTTCCTGTATTTGCTCCCTCTCTTTCAAGATTGCCTCTAATAAAATGTCTAGCTCCCTCAGAATTTCAAACTCCAACACATGCAATAGCATTTGCAGAGAAAAAAATCAAGGCACGTAGCTCTTGGTCAGTTGGTGACCAATCCTTATGATCTTGACGTGGTAAAATCAAGTGTGACCATTTGCAATGCCCAATCTGCACCTTATCCAATGTCATGGGCCCTAAGTAGTTGACTGCCCATTTTCCAAATTTCTTATTCGGTGATGTGGGCCCTTCTTTGGTATTCGCACGCTTCTTTTCAATCCTCTTCAGTGTCCCAGATGCTTTTACTCTTCTTGGATCTGGTTAGTGGCAACAATTTATGTCTTCTTAATAATTGTAATCACCAACCGAGGCTACCTTCCTCCCTGTGATCACATTTTCGCTAGCAATTACTGTCTTCCTTTCATAATTATTAACTACTGAAATGTTTATAGTCTAGCACATATGGGCCTTGTCTTTCTTCCTAAATAACATAGTATTATATTTCCTTTGACAGCTCCTCTTGCTCAGTGGTAGTAAGCAGATGCCATTCTTTGCTAATCGGGATGCTTATGGTGGAATTTTTCTTCCCAATTCTAACACCAAATAAGAGAAACATACAATCTTCAGATCTAAGATAACCCCACCCACATTTTTCTCTTCCACACAATGCACTTCATAGTATACATTATCGTGCTCTTATCACATGAGCAAAATCAGCAATGAATTTAACACAATATAATATCTTGATATCTTCACACATGCTTCATTTATTTACTTATATATCAACTATTTGTCTACCACAACTGCCAACAGTTAAGAATAGTTTATAACTGCATTTAGTTCATCGTTACCATCAACATATTCAATGGCAACTAAATATGCTTGAACTGTCCAAGCATATACTTCCGCACAAGCTAATTCCAAAATGGTTTTGATGTGGCAATACTTTACATTAAATTGTTTTAATAGGGGCATTGGTTCACATTAAAAACACTGTTTCAAATGAAGTTAACTGTGCTCCTTGCTTGTTAGCCCGATACTTTCAGCAAATATAACTAATATTTTAACTGAATTCTTCTGCTATATATTATCAGTTATCACCAAATTTTGGTTTAAACCCACTTGCATCATTTCAAATAAGAAGACAAATTTATCTTTTCCATAAGATGAATATTTAATCTCAGCCCAACACTGTTAGAATGAGACAAAAATAATATATCACGGCGTCAGAAGTCAGCAGTCAGAAGCTTTATGGGTTTAGCTGGGCTCTATAGGAAATTCATTAGACTTCTAGGATAGCTCACCCCATAACTACCTTCCAACAGAAAGGGTAGAAGTTTGTTTGGTCAGAAAATTGTCAATCAGCATTGAGTATTTGAAGGAGAAGTTAACTATTGAACCTATTCTCAGGGTGTCAAATCCTAAGGGTCACCTTGTGGCTATTATCGATGCATTAGGAGAAGGATTAATGGGCATCCTCATGCAAGAAGATCAAGTTATTGCATATGAGTCCATGAAGTTACAGAACTATGAACAGAATTATGCACCCCATGATTTAGAATTGGCAGCCATCATTCACGCTCTTCAAATTTGGAGACATTACCTGATCAGGATACCATATGAACTCAAATGAAACCATCACGAAATGAAGTATGTGTTCACTCAACCCAACCTTAATGCTCATCAGAGGAGGTTATTGGAATTCTTAGCAGACTATAATTTTGAGATCAGCTATATAAAAAGAAAAGAAAACCAAGTAGCTGACGCCTTGAGTAGGCAAAGACATGTCTCGGCCATTATAACAATAAATATTGGCCTTAAGTAGCAAGTACTTCAGTGTCTACCAAGAGATAGTTTCTATAATCAAGTGCGTCAAGCTCTCCAATGAGATCCTTATGATGTCAGATATGAAGGTTATCGGCTGGTAATAAATTGACTCTTAGGATACGTTTGGTTTGTGGAATTGTAGAAATCAAGATTTCTACAAATCTTGATTTAACCTAATCAAAGTTTTGCAAATCTTCATTCCTATTTTTGGGATTTTACTTGAATCGTTTGTTTCACTTGGAAGATGAGTGTGAAGACTCAATTTTATGTGTAAGCTTGGAGTTGAAGGCACACTCCAAAAAGTAGTCCAATCTATTATTTTTACACTACTCAAAAAGCATAACCAAGTTTGATTTTCAATTCCTACTTGCTAGTAGAAAGTGGGAAAATCTGGTTTTGAGACAAAATTAGAAGTCTGCTATTCTAATTCCATTTTGCCACTTTTGAGACAAACGCAAAAAAAATTCAAATCCAGATTTTGTAAAAGCCAATTCCAGTCATCTTCCACGAATCAAACGGACCCTTAAGGTATAAAGAAAGAATATATATACCTAAAGATTCTGAAATCTAGAGGATGATTTCAGAGGAGATCCATGTCTCTCCTTACTCAGGCCACCCTAGAATGACAAAAATGCTAGCCAATAAGAAACCAATATACTTTTGGTAGGGCTTGAGGTAGGAAACAGTTGAGTTTGTCGCATGTTGTCTCGAATGTCAAAAGGTCAAAGCCAAGTATAGGTATCCTATTGGGTTGCTACACCCAAATGAAGTTCTAGAATGGAAATGGCAAACAATTAGTATGGGTTTTATACAAGGATTACCTATGACTATAAACAAGCATGACATTATTCTCGTAGTAGTGGAACGACTAACAAAGGTAGCTCATTTCATTCTAGGAAATTTTGGAGTTCCAAAAATTGCCCATATATTCGTAAAGGAAATTTTCAGACTTCATGGATTCTAGAAAGATTATATCAGATAGGGATACTAGAATGACATTTAGATTTGGCAAACCTTGTTTTCCGCTTTGGGAACAAAATTGAATATCAGTTCAGCATACCATTCAGAAACCAACGAACAAACAAAAAGGGTAAACCAAGTAAAGATCTCCTATGGGTATACTACATGGATCAGTAGAATTTGCTTATTAGAACTCATATCAGTCTGTTATTAAGATGGCACCGTTTAAGGCTCTATATGGACGAAAATGTAGAACTCCTATAAGTTGGAAAAGGATTAAGGTTTGAATCATTGTTGTTCCAGAGATGCTCTTAGAAATGGAAGAACAAGTAGTCCAAATCCATCAAAGATTAATGGAGACAAATGATCGTCAAAAGAGTTATGCAAATGCAAAAAAAACACCCAGAGAATTTAAGGTGGGAGGAAAGGTTCTCTTAAAAGTAAAACCACATAAGAGTGCTATCAAATTTGGTAAAAATGACATATGTGGGGCTCTTTGAAGTATGGAAATTGTAAATCATGTAGCCTACAGAATTGTTCTACCTCCAGCCCTTGCCCGAATGCATAATGTGTTTCATGTATCTTATTTTAAGAAGTATATAACGAATGTTGAGCATGTTATTGACTGGAATCTCTTGCAAGTGCGAGACCCAGGGGTAGTGGAAATAGAACCACTCAGAATACTCAAGGTGCCTAAGCTTTGCTCACGAAACCAAGATGTCACCCAATGCAAAGTTCAGTAGGACCAACAGGCTGAGGACAATGCTACTTGGGCAGATTATGATGAAATCTTCCAAAAAGTTCCCTATCTTTTTCCACGAACATAAATTATAGATTAATACAATTACATAGTGATCTAAATTGAGCCATTGTGACTTGATGCCATTTGAGAATATAAAATTTTCTATATAAAGTATTATGGATATTTTTCTTGTGTATTTAATTGCAAATATTCATCAGGGACAATGGGGGGGAGGGGGTTACATCGGCTATTTTGTTGATTTTGAAATCTCCATTTAACCGTTGATATTTCAATTTAATCTTAAATGGTTGGTTAAAGTATTTACTCATTTTTTATTTCATATCAAATAGGAATATTGGTTATTCGTTATGTTTCATGTGGAATTGAAGATGTTGGTTAATCATTCTGATATTACATAAATTGTAAATGGTTAGTTGATACGGTTATTACTTATGATAACTAAATTACATTTGAATAATGTGAAAATATGCTTTCACCATGTTATTTCTTCTTGAAGGAGCATGGCTAAGGGGGAGGGAAGCATCAGCAAAGAGGGAATAGGGCATGAGCGCATCAACCTGCCACCAAGCTAACAGCTATGAGTCTAAACACCATGGTCAGGAGAAAGCAAACTGGGACAAACTAGACAATGTCAAGTGTCCACAATGAGCTAACTAGGTCACCAAATGCATATACCTAATAGGCTAATTATATTTCACATAAATAAAGTAAAATTGTTACCTTTGATTTGAAAATCTGGATGCTCTGCATGTTTCTTGTAATCTCAGATTTAACTTATTCTATAAATAATACCCATAGTACTTTTGTACATTTGTACGTGTTACATATATGTATGCATATATTTTAATATAATGTATATGTAAATATACGTATATTTGAAATATAACATATATGTATGTGTATAGATAACACATATGAACATGCGTAAATAATGAGTATTATTAATATGACAAATTGTTAGATTTCCAAGATCTTTGCAAATGTAATCGCACTGCCATAATGTTTGTTATGTGTTTTTCAAACACAACATCCTCTCATATTTATATTGAGCATAGGTCATGAATAGACATGTCCCTTCATGGGACATGTCTATTCGATAATTAGATGATTAATATTAATCATAGTTATATGTGTGTGTGTGTGTATCTTATATAACAATAAACTTATATCTCAATATAATGAACATAAATATATATTAATTATATCTCTTATATAATTACATATATATAGGTTTATCTGACAGAAGCTATTAAAGATCAACACTCCCTCTTAGCTAGGGAGGATAAACACAAGACAGATACTACACTAGTGGTAATATTAGGAAGTCACACATTAAAGAAGTCTTTGATCAAAAGACTTCCGTAATATGATATCATATGGGTAGTGGCCTATCAGAATGTTAACACGACATTCACCAAATACACTTTTGATATCATATTAGATAACATTATATTGGCCTATCAGAACATCAATTAAATGATATTCACCAAGTACTCATAGTATTGGCCTATCAGAACATCAACTAAATGGTATTCACCAAGTACTCAATGTGGTAATGGCCTATCAGAATATCAAGGCAGGATATTCACCAAGTACCTAAAATATATCTATACAAACAACTTGTAAATAGTCAAACTAATGACATCTACCACCTAATTGTTGATTTTTAAGATAAAGCCCTTTCATGATTTATTTCAACATTTACACTATGTATATCATGATACAAGTTATTGTAAGGTCGTCACCTTTCAATAACTTCTCCAAATACAAGTGATAATCATTTAGAAGTCGTTATTTCCTCATGATGTACACAGGGGATAGGCTCATACAAGTATGACATTAAAAGTTCACATGAAGTCACCACGACAACTATCATGTGGTATTGTCATGACATCCACCATAAAACATATCAGAGAACAAGGTTTTCACCTCAACCTTATCTCTCATAAACAAGAATGTAATATAAAAGATTTCACTAACCTTTTGACCTTCTTGTCAAGGTTACTAATAAAGTGTCAAAGCTCCCTCTTAGTCTGATATCAACTTTTTTGACGTCTTAGTACAAGGTTCTCTCTGATGAATTGTCAAACTCCCTCTGAATCTGTTATCATCCTTCTAACCTCTTAGTAGCAAGTTATGTCATGCTTTCATACTTGAATAGGTATCTTGATAGCATAAGGCCTTCTAGCCTACATACATGAGACCTTATCCTATAAATCATAGTCCTTTAGCTGTTATAGTTTCTGATTAGTGGAGAATCCATCTCAACAAGATCTACTCCTTCTAAACCAAGATCATCAAAAGTTTGATTGAAGCATTTTTTTTTAACAAGATCTACTCCTAAACCAAGATCATCAAAAGTTTGATTGAAGCATTTTTTTTATTTTATTTTTTGGCTCCTCTCTTTGTCCACGGTTGCCTCTAATGAGTTGTCAATCTCCCTTTGAATCTCAATCTCCCTCTTTTTCTTGCAAGAGCGTTCTTGAAGGAAAAGATCAAGACAAATGCTTGTAAAGAAAGTATGGGAGAGAATACAATGATTAGATAAATAAAATACTTAAGGATAATAAATACTCAATTGTACATAAAAATATTTAATTTAAGTATATACAAATATCTAATTTAAGTATATACATTGAACATATATGCATATGTTTCATTTTCTATAGATATACTTTAATCAAAATTCTCAACATATTAAAATGAGTATCATAAGAACGAAATATTTATACTTACCTTTAATGATGATTCCTTGTTATTTTAATGCTATTTGATCCCTCATAGTTATCATTGATAATGCATTTTGAAACCAAGGTCTGAAACAAGAATTCTCATTTATTATTACCCCTTATTGTCTTTATATTATTTTCTAAGGCGACAAACCCCTCTTTATAAGATTTGGTCCATGATGTAAACTTTGATGAGTAACAATGAGACTTTAACCTTCCTCCCCGTAAAGGATAAACAATTTCCTGACGGGATATCCCATTTACATCATTTGTCATATAATGCCAACACTTCCTGTCCTATTCCAGTTGCATCCATGTGACACATGAACTAGTTAAGGAGAGTCTTGTAATGACATTAATAGTTTCAATGAGTCAAATCTGTGTGTTGTCTTATCACTTTTGTCCATGTTGAGTGTTATCGCTTCTCCCATACACTGTGCTTTACAAGCGTGTATACAAGGATGTGACCACCTATTTGCCGATAGATCAATAGAAGCTTTTGTTATTTCTTTTGACTTATCAACTCGAATGGGTTTGTGCACAGGTGACTATACCATGTTGTTATAATGCTCCTCAATCTTGATGTGTAGATTTTGACTGTCGTGCCTTAACATGTGGACTCCTCTACCCATAGAGGTAGTATCGTTCTCTTTGCAATCCTTATCAGCCAACTTGATCATGTGCTAGTTGTTCATGCCACATAATAAATTCATTTGCTTCCTTAAATACCACCAATGCTTCGCTTATTCTCCTACTTCCTTACAATATTTGATGCCTTCATAACCCGATAGAGGAATTTATGCATATGACAATTTGATATTGATCTTATTCTCCACTAGTGATACCTGTTGTATAAATCTCTAATCCTTGTTCTTATTTCATTCAAATAAAATCGATTAGAAAATACAATAGCTTCATTTGTATGCGGCTCAGTATTTTTCAACACTATATGCTTATGCATTATTATTGAATTTCTACTATAGATTTCACAAGAGTACTACTAATTCTCTGAATAACGAAATTGTCGTCGCTCTATTGTCCTTCACATGACATCATATTTGAATGTACAAGCGAATATCCCTTCGTTCTTTAATGCTCAACATCAACCATAAAACATGGCATGAAGGATATCCCATTGGAAGACTTATAGATTAAGAATATCTTTACTTTAGGTGGAGTTTCCATGTGATATTGAAAGACTCCAATCGATTTAAATTATATTTTCCTTTGTCATTCACTTGTTCAATGAATTCACGCTCACATGTGGGTAATATCTTAAAATGTATATATTTATGAGAATCTTTGTCGTTGTCCTCTCTCCCATAATCTTTAATGACTCTAAGTTCCTATAATATAGGGGTTCATTGATTCATTAAAATACGCCAAAATTCTTTGATATGGAACACCCCCATCCACATTTTATAATACTTCCATCAAGCGTAAGCTTCATATGGGTGGTATGCCTTTTCTCTCAAATGTTCATTTTAATCAATCAGTTTGTTGACTTCTTCGTCCTTTTATTTGCATACCATTCATTACCTTGATATGTGATGACACGGAAGACCAGCATCGGCACATAGTTCCTCACAACTGACACTCCACACAACATTGTTGATGCCTCTAAAACTCCAGTGATGTATATCACTTCCTAGTTTGATAGTGTGCATTATTTTTCTAACCCTTTATCTTCCATTGTGGCTTTAAATATAATGATGTTGAGGATGTTGAGGTCCAAATAGGTTCTTGCATTTAAGCATATGTTGCTTGCAATCACCATCATTGATATTTATTGAAAAGTTTTCATAGTCTCCCCAATTTATCAAGATTTGTCTTCATCAGGCTCCTTAATAAAGACATGGTTGACAAGGCCTATTTTATAATTTATTTGATCAAAATTTGAGGGCATTGTATACCTTCTTTGTTTATGTATTTTCTATTTGTCATTTGTGGATAGAGAAACTGTGGTGTTGACATGTTGGCTGGGAGACTTGTCCTTAACTCATTTATCCTTAGCATTGAAACTTTCATTTACATGATGACTCTATGTTCCAATATATAATCTTTGTATTATTATCGTTGCAAATCCACTCACAACCTCGCTATTCATGAATACTTGTTTGCTTTTAAATAAGATAAATTAACATTTGGCTTAAGTAACCTTCTATGCTGCCTAGCCATGAAGCATGATACTCTGTTGCCCATCATACAAAGCACAATACTTTGCCTAGCCTGCAGTCATTACCTTCTACACTAACTAGACATGGGAGTGGTGCATCCATGCATCAATCACTTCATAACGCCTACCTGTGCCACATTTAAATAGGGTGGATCGTCAAAGCACGAGGATGCCATTTCTACTCTACCCTACGGTTTTCTCTTTACCATGTATTAGGACTCATGTTTTGTCCATTTCCGCAAGTATCGCAATACTGGGAACATCATATATGATTTCCTATGTAGATATATGTTTACAAGTATCACCATATATGTTCGTGTATTGACTACAAAATTTTCCCAATATATCTGCGTCCATATAACTAGATATCATAAGTATTACAGATTTGTACTTTGTAATCTCTTCTACGCAGAGCACCTTTCTAGCAATACAATTTCCTCATCGTATGCACAACATTAGTCTTGCTAAGTGTTGTCTGCACACAAATCTCTACAAATACGTGTATCACGAGTGTCACACATTCACCATTGTTAATCAATGATTGATATTACTGTCATCTAAGATCCATTCCATTAATCACTTTCTTACATTCGCTACTCTGATACCATGTTAGATTTCCAAGATCTTTGCGAATGTAATCACACTGTCATAATGTTTGGTATGTGCTTTTCAAACACAACATCCTCTCATATTTATATTGAGCATAGAGCATGAATAGACATGTCCCTTCATGGGACACGTCTATTCGATAATTAGATGATTAATATTAATCATATATATATATATAACAATAAACTTATATCTCAGTATAATGAACATAAATATATATTAATTATATCTCTTATATAATTACATATATATAGGTTTATCTAACAAAAGTTATTAAACATCAACACAAATTAAAGGAAAAGATTCTATTGTTTTTTCACGTCAATTAACTTAATGCATGAAAGTTTATCGGTCTCTTATATTTTCCTTTAATATTTCGTCCTCTATGATTCTTTTAATATTTTGATTCTTTGCATTTTTCAAATTTTATCAAGATTGCAACTCATGCTTGCCACCTTGCATATCTTTCATGCACGTAGCTCCTTGATCGGGTTCAAGACCTATGTAACAAAGCACTACTCTATTAAGAGGAAAATCACAATTACTCGAGGGCTTGCTCTACATTCTTGTTTGCAAATCTTTCTATTCCACTATAACTCATTAACCCAGATTATATAGAAGATCTAATCTTTTTTAAAGTATTTTCCATTTTTTTATAGTTTTTCTATATCTTTTTGTTTGGCCTTTTCGAGGTCTTATGCTCAAAATTTGAAGCCGAAACTATGATCGGTCCCTAAAACTGGGCAGCCGTAGGCTTACTGTTTAGGGAGTAAATTAGATTTTTAGTTCTTTCCAATGGCATAAGCGGTTTCAAATTCCGAGCTACGAGTCAAAAGTTATGACCCCAACAAGTTGGGGTAATTAGACAACTAGTTTTGAATAGTTTAGTTTAATTTTTTATTTTTTTTATTTTAGCCACAAAAACATTTTGAATTCATGGTTATGGTGGCTGTTGATATTCCATCATTGTATATATTCTTTCAATCTCAATGAATAAGATGGTTTTTGGTTTGCATACAACTCTTTCGAGTTTTGCAAGATTTTCCAAAACTTGAACATTGGTATCGCAGGTAATTGATTCACCAAATATCGTGTTTGCAGCCCACTTCATCAATTCAGATCACTCATACCAAGAAAATTAAATCCTGCTAGTAGCACTATACAATGGCCATTCAATTCAGAAATTTACACTTGCAACTTGGAGCATTCAGACTCTACTTCTCTCTTCTTCTTCTTTTTTCACATAAGAGCATGGTTACGGGGAGACCCGTATCCCCCCTAAAAGACACGTCTCGGAGATGGAGACACGTCTCAAAGACGTTTCACGTCTCCGAAGACCTCAAAAAAGGTTGGAGACTTCATAACAAAGTCTCCTGAAGTCTCCGAGTCTCCTAATCCAAAAATTGAAGTCTCCCCGAATTCTCCTTATAAAAAATAAATGTAAAATATAATATCAAATTATTTTATGTCTTTTAGCCCTCATTTTATTGTTTTTTTATGCAAAAATTAAGACCAATGTTTTTTATCCATTGTTTGTACAGTTTCCGAATTGGTTAATAACTGTTTGGACAGTTCTCAGTTTTAACCATATAGGAATCGGTTGACAGTTTCAACCATATTATTATAAACAAAAACAAACCTTTCATTGCTGAAGAATGAGATGGTAGAATTAAACAGTAATTGCAACTTATTGTAAAGACAGTTGTAGCAGTTCTAATTGTATAGCCAGAATTTAAACTGGTCTAATACAGCCAGTATATGCAGATTAATGGATTCATTTAGTGCATTTTGGTAACCAAACTGATGCATTCATTCCTAGCCATTTTGAACACAAAACTTCACAAATAGGTCTATTCCCACAACAAATACATATCAAACTGATTAAGAGCAGGTTTATGAATAAGATTTCGATCATGATAAAGTATTTTCAGATTCTACAAAACAGAAGACCACTACTTGAAAAGAAAAAACCAGCTACAGATCGACCTATGCCTGTCACCCTGAAACTTTATCAATCAAAGAAAATCTGCCACTATAAGCAAAACAGTTAAGCATCAAATGAATGTGTTTCTTCTCCATCAGCAATCCAATCTGCACTTTCAGATTAAGATTTCTGCGGACTTTTTGCACCATATCTGATATACTAATCTATTTTGACAGAAATGCCAGTTGTGCTAACACATCCCTCAAGATATTGTATAGATATATGAAGAACTTAGCATATTAGGCTTTCCAATCCATATCAAGAATATACCAAAATTCATTATCGGTATTGAGAACTATCTACACTATCAATTAAAAAGAGACTAAGAACATCAAACGGTAACATTTTGCCAAATCCTTATAACATAATCAAAATGAGAAGTGACCTGCCTTATATTGCTATAGGCCTTGCCTACCCTGAGCAACTCCTACTAAATTAGGCCACCCACATTTGCCTATTTGCAGTCTTAACATTCACAAGTATGACTATGAAATACAATAATGTGATTATGTAAGTTTTGAAATATTTGACTCTATATTAATGTAACATTACTATTATTATTTACTTTAGTCTTCTAGTTTTACCGTATTACTATTGTGTATTTAGTATGAGACTCTTTAAACTATTAAAAAAACATTACCATCTCCAAGTACCCGTCTCCTATTTTTGAAAATTGCCGTACCAGTACCGGAGACCTCCAAGTCTCCCCATCTCCCGGTGACCTTGCATAAGAGTGTTATGAAAGTCCTTTTAGGATTATTAGGAAAAGAAACATTAAAAAAACAAGCAAATTTCATGTTTTTTTGGCATCCGGATTTACCCAGCTGCAGCCGGGTCACGATGCACGTGACCTGTGAATCACGTGACTGACCCGCAGGTCATGAGAGTCACACAGGTCACCCAAGGTGACCCACCAGGCCAGGGTTACAGGTCATTTTGACCCGGCCAGAGTAACCAAACTCGCTGACCCGGAAGACTCACGGCAAATCTCGTTACTCTGCATCTATCACATATTGACAGGATACTATTGGTCACAAAACCTTAACAAACTCAGAAACTGTGAAAGACAAAAATACCCAAAAGTAAAGACTTATCGTCAGTGACATGATTAAAACAATGGTAGTGAGTAAATCTTTATCGTTCTTCATAGTGCATATTCACTGATGTTCATAATTTATTATATTTGTGAATGGTGGTTTTGCAAAATATCCTTCAAACTCTATCACTAGTGATTGCTAAAATCTACAGCAGCACATTTTGAGGGAGTGCGCTCTACTAAAAATTCAGTGAACAATACCTATATACTACTAATTCTTTACTCAACAGAAAAATATATTCTCAATAACTTAAAAAGAATGTTTATAAAATTGCCAAAAATACAGTAAATCCCTAGGTCAAGCAGGGCCAGACATGGCTTGCTTGTCCAGATAGTCCCACTAATGGGATTCAATCTTCATGAAAACGGCCAAAACACCAAAAACCTGACTTTAGATTTTAATAACCCCAAATACTAACCATTGCTAGAGATACTGTGTTCTTTCTACATTGCATATGGATAAGGAAATGTTCTAGGAACCAACAATGGAATTCAGGAGCAAGAGGTTGCTTAGCTAACAAAATACAAATATATAGATTCTAGAATACTAGGAGGCCATGCTTCAAAACATGAGAGTATTAAGTACTTCACTATAAAATTAACTGACTGACTGTGGTATCATTGTTGTAGCGAAACTCACATGCAATGCATATGCAAACTAAGATTTATGACAAGTCTAAAGACAACCTCTTTTACAGAGACATCTCTGAATAACAATATCAATATCAAAGAGGAAATTGTTACCTTCAACATATTAAGTACCTTCCACGTACCATTTTAAGATCTGAGATACTATTACATTTTGTGTATGACTGTAAACATAATCAATAATGCATGAAGAATGGAGTACCTTTTATAATTACCAAAGAAATTGCATGAGGATATTAACATACAGCAACACCTTTGAAATTAATTTTTTTAGAAGTAAAACCATTAGTCAAACAAATTTGTTAGATAGGTTTGTCATTTATGCCAATCAAACATATAGGTAGATACAAAAATACAACACGATTTGCAGAGATTTACATGATAGTAGTTTGTTGTTCAAGTTTACTGTCTTCCCATTCACTGGGAATTCTTTCCATACTCAGTACTCCGATTTCTGAGTATATGCTACTTGGTTTGAGGTATCTGTGTCTATCAGGTAATTTCTGAATGCCTTCTCCATTTTCCATCTCATGCTTCACAGGAAAAAGATATATCTAATATTGGGCAATCCAAAATGATTTGTATGTCTGAGACTAGAACAGCTATCACTCTGACTAAAACTGAACGGTAATTTATTTTGGTGTTAGCAGCATTTGGTACTTACGGAAATAACAGACAGTGTATATATGGTGATTGAAACAAAATGATGTCCATCTTACCTTCGCTCTGTTCTGCTTGGATGATTTGTTTATAGCAAACAAAGAGACAAATAGACTTTGTCAGATATACATTTTGTGTTTCTGTTGAGTTCCAGAAGATGAACATATTCCTCTAAGAAGTCCATGTTCTGCGGACTGAATTCCTTTCATCTCGCAAAGGCAGATATCTGAAGATTTTATCAAATTATTTTCAGTTGGAAAGAACCAATGTATGTGAGCAAGCTTAATTTTTATCAAAGACTATTGGTCTTGTTTTACAAGTGTAAAGGAACTTGCCATGACGTCTGCATGTATATTTTTTCAGATTTGTGTTCAATGTGTTCATATGCAGTTCTTCATCATCTGGGAAATCACTTTCTTGGACAACATTAGTCTTCTCCAGGACTTATGATGCATATTGAATGTGTTTTTAACTTGTAAAGATGTATGTTTAAATGTTTGTCAGTTTGGATTTAGTTAGCGAGATCTGTTATATAATATATTATTAGAGCCAATACACTTGGACAAGTTGTTATCAATGCTTAATGCCTTTGAGCAGATTGCTCGTCTGTTGATCTAGTTATAACTGAGGTAACAGTTACAAACAGTTTTTGACCTCCTGTCAGCTGCTTAACCAATAGCTATTTGTATAATAAGGAACAATGGATGAGGCAGTGTAGTGGAGTCTATGCATGATACAAAGTATTTTTCTAATATGAAGTAATGAAACAGAAAATGTAAAGATCATAATTGTGTTCTGTCATGAACAGATAACTCAGTTTTTAGAGAAAAATTATAGATGTTGTCATAATGTAAAGTGAACGGATGAGAATTTGTGATGCAGGTCTGAAGCCCGATGAAGGTGGGTTGTGCTGATATATAACAGTGACATAATGTCTAAAGAAAATTGAAAAGATTGTAAGTTGTGTGAAGTTTTGCATACAAACTGTGGAGTGCATAAGGACTACATCACAGTAAATAAAGGATGTTGAAGATTGTAGCACCGATAGAGATCTTTTTCTCTGAGTTTGCTATACATATTTTAATTGAGATAATACCTATAGATTGTGTTTACAGCTGGAGAAGATATTTATGATAATATTTGATGTAATATTATATGAAGAAACGTGTGTCATGCAAAGAGTAATGCATTTGGAAACATGAAGAGACTTGTATTTGGATATTGAAGAGACTTGTATTTGGAAACTCTCTCAATTCTGTATAAATGTGATTGCTTTGTGTGTTGATATATCACATCATGTGTAAAGCATTCTACTTGAACATTTATTATCAATAAAAGAGATATTTTTCTGGTGTGGCTGGGTTTTTCCTTTCAAGCTGTGTCCCAAGTTAAAATGTCTTGTGTCTTTTGTACCTGTTTTTTATCTTCTTTATTGCTGTTAGCCTGTTGATGTTTATGTCTGAGCAAAATATTAACAAAGGAGAGCAGTATATGTTAGAAAGCTATCTTCAGAAAACATTAGTAACATTCATGAGGTGTACTGTTTACTGCAAAGAACTATAATTTCAAATTTGTATATGCTTAAAGATGGTGCTTTTTAATATTGAGTGAGTGCTAAGATCTGAAAGAGCTGTTGCTCTTAGAAAAGGGGTTTTGTCCGCATGAATGCTGATGGTATTCCTTTGGGGGAGTATTCTAAGCATTGGTGAGCATGTGGCAGTAATGACATGTTGCATTCATGACTGTGTTTGTCATTTATGTCAACATAGCAGTAAATCTATAAAGACTGGCAAAGTAGCAGACAGAGATCAAGGTCATATGGACTGAGTTTTGATTGTCAGGTGATGTGTGAGTAAGGACATGTTCCACACTATGTCTTGATGACGAGGTTAAATGCGCGTAACATAAGACAAAGACGTACAGAAGTTATAAGTGATTTACAGAGAACAGTACAGAGACGTAACTGCTAAGCAGTTTCTGTTGATTGTGTTATATCATCTAACAGAGATACAATCTGGAGCTGCATAATTAGACAGTGATAAAAGACAGTCTGTTGGTGATATCAACAAGTGCACAAGCCCTAGTGTCGCACATGTGAGAAGTTGTATAGACTGTGAGCCGAGTGTACTATTGTTATTACGAAATAATTAATTATCTTATTATAATTAATTGGGAAAGTCTGAAGGCTGACTCAAGGAATTATTTTGAGATACAAAATAAAGGAAATATGTTTTCCTTGTTTGTAAGTAGTGAGAGCAAGTATTGGATGCAAAGTAATCAAGGAAGTGTGAAAAAGAGCAAAATGTTTGGTGAATGAGAGTAAGCGATTCAAGGGACTATTGGATGCGAAGTTTGTGTTCTAGTATCGAGATTAGAAGAAGCAGAAGTCCGGTTGACAGGACAGAGAAAGACGAAGGAGTAGTACAGTTCAATTTTATTATTCTGCAAAGAATAATACAAAGGCCATTTAGATAGTGGGTTCATTGGTCTTGCCCCTAAAGTTGTTTGGACAATAGGTCCATATACCTTCTACAACTCGTAATAGAGTTGGCACAACTCCTAATAGGGTTGGAATCTCCTAATAGGGACTGATATGTATTGAATGTTGTTATAGACTCTTAAAAGGGTCCATCCTCTAACAAGAAATATTTATATTAGTACACCATCTTGTGGGTACCATACCCGCTGAGGTTTTCCCTCTAATCAAAGGTTCCCAAAGTTAACATATCTAGTGTTATTGTGCATAATTATCTTGTTGTGGTTTCCGATTATATTGCTCATATGGTTAAGTTTTATTAAGGTTAATAATTGTGATAATAGTTGGATATATTGGTAGACGATATATTCTAACATGGTGACCCCTTAGGGTTGGTGCCCTTAAAACATTGTACTCAAGTTTCTTCGTGAGGCTGGAATAAGACCATAGATTCTAGCAGCATTTCTCACCATGGTTTTTCCTATACTTGGTTTACCACATATTTATTGTGCATTGGCTTCACTGTGCAGCTGCATTCCTTTCCTTTTCAATTTCAAATTTTGATAATTTCACCAAATTTTTAGTCTGTAAAGAATCAAAAATTTACAACTTCTACTGATTCAACTCCCTTATTAGTAGAAGATTTGTGTACTACAACAATATCCACCAGCTACCTTGTTAATATATTTGCATCATTTGGCCAACATAAGCTGAGGAAGATTCAGGCAAGGTAAGTGAAGTCCAGGGTTTCATAATGCAACTTGCTAAACTGTTGTTTGAGAATTGCTTTCGCCAATGTGACAAGCATGAGATCATAATCCATGACATTCTGCTGACTCTGTACAAGTAATTTTCCCATTCATTTGTTTGATGTATGCTAGAGTAGGTGAGAAAATGATCCTAATCTATTATTGTACTCATTTGTTTGTTGTATGTGAGTGCACGTGGGAAAAGTAGCATGTAATTGATTAGTATTTCAAGTCTTCAAAGTTGATTCAGAGAAGCCTATATAGAAAACCATGTGCTCCCTTATAAAACCTCTACCCATGTTTTTGAAATTGCCAAGTCGGTGCCAGGTATTTTTGCCAACGAGTCCAAGTTATAAATCAGCCTGCAATTCTGTGCCAAGCCCGACTCTGTTAACTGTGCAAATTAAATGTATTTGTCCCAGCACATAATTGCCACTCAATATCCCTTCAATAAAATAGGATTCTAAATTTCGACACGGGCAGAAAGAAATGCAATTACGCGGGCACACAAAATAGAGTAAACTGGCAGGTGTGTTTGAGTACCTTTGCCACGTGCTCCAGAGTAACAGCCTCAGCAAGGATAGATGTCCTCAGTGCAATCACCACAGACACCTTGCTCCCCATCAGGGGCAAACAATGACCAGGCTCCCCAAAGCTCGGCTCCAAAACCCTAGCTGCTTGAGGATGCAACCCACCCACACTTTTTCGAAGAAGATTCAGAGATGAAAGCCCCCATCCTTTCCCATTCCCAGGAAAATACCCCTCGGAGTGCTGCACCACCCTGCCGCCACCACTTCCGAGCGCATAATCCACTCTTCCAAGCCCATCAGCAGCATGCTTCGCAATCTCTGCTTCCACCAAACGTCTCGCAACAGCTCTCACATCATCCAAGCTTAAAATGTTTCCATTGCCTTCATCAACCCTCGTTTCCATCACATTATTCACAATTCCCAGCACTTCAGCCCTTGTCAAAACCTCCGAATCCCTAAATTTGAGCAGCGATTCCTCAATATTGCCTGTTTTTTCCTTCAAATTCAGAAGCTCTGTATAAAACACAGTAGCCTGCTCCTCAATACTCTCCTCCAATTTCTTCTTCAGCCCCTTAACTTCCTTCTCATACTTAATATCCACCAAATCCAACTGGACCTGCAGCATTTTCGTGGTTTTCCTTGAAAACTGCTCCAGCTCGGCAAACCGACCTTCAGCTGCAACGTCATAAAGGTCCACATCATATTTCGGTTTGCGATTCGCAACTCCATTCCACAAACCCCATCCAAATCCGCCTATGATGGCTAAAAGAACAAGCCACTTAACAAAAATCCGGATCACCTTAGAAGTCCTCAAAATTTTTGAAGGTTTTCCAGACCGAACAGGACTTTTCGCCCGACTCAAAGCACTAACCCCTTTTCTCACCGCCTGATTACTGCCATTAATCCTACTTACTAGTCTATCATTAACCTGCTGGGAATCCAGAGCATTTTTCCGTATATCATCCTTTTCTTGAACAATATTTTTACCCGGACTAGAATCCTTACCTTGTGAGTGATTTCCGTCCCCGCCGGAGGTCGTATTTCCGGCATCTTTAGGAAGATTTTTCTCGTTAGAGACCCGCACATCGTCCGATTTCTCGCCAGCATTTCGCGTGGGACGCCTCCGAGCACTCTGCCGCTGCGGAGACGTCGACATATCTTTCTGCCTCTATAAGAAGAATCCAATTTTTCACTTACAGAAACCTAGTGCAAAACGAGTGCTCCTCCGTGTTCGAAGCTTCTGGAACGTTCGAGGCCGTGATCTTCTGGAACATTCCGGAAATAGTGCTCTGCGAAACAGATTTCAGCCCAGAACAGCGTGGGCCAGAACTAAATCTTCCGCGAACCAAATCCCTGCTGTCTCCCTCCTCTAAAAATCTATGGTTTCCACCAAATTCTGCAAGGTCTGATAAATATTTCTAGAGAGACACTTCTGTGATTATTGCAAAGAAACTGGAGCAGGAGAATCCTGCAGAAATCATTAACAGTCAGAGGAGGTGAAGATGGAGGGATTTTACTTTTGAATCTCTGGCTCCGTTCGAATCTGTCAAAAGCAAAAGCGAAGTTAGTGATCGATCTTTTCGCTTTAATTACCAATTTGGCTGGCATAGTTTAGCAATAAATCTATATGGTAGTCTTCTTGTTCCTCAAAACTAATGGTTGTATTTGGGGCTGAAAATATAGAAATGATTTTTTTCCAAAATGGAGTTCCGAAACCTTTAGAAACTTTTGCGAGTACCAACTTATTTAAGAGCCAGCCCTTTCAACGTAAATGTTACTATAATTTCGAATCTAACCATTACACCTACTTTTAAATGTACTAAATCCATTAGTTTCTAATAATAAAGAGGATATGTTAATAATAATAATAATAATAATAATTAGCACTTGCACCATAAAGAGGTGCAAGGGGTACCTCCATAGGTTTAAATAAAAAAGAAAAATTGAAGAGATGTCAAATTCAAAGAAAGATTTTAAATTGTTAGCATAGAATTAATATTTTATATAGAATAGAGGCATATATACGTGCATAACCTTTTTAGAGGTTCATACATTGTACAACTTTAATGTACATTTGTTGAAATATTATTACAATTGTAAATACAAAAGGATTGAAAATCATAAAGGAAGCTTCATATTACATAAGGAAGTGTATAAAAGGAAAGTTATTCAGCAAATTTTGTTCCTTAACAATCATTCATTAGAAAGCTCCTTGAGCTCATCAACTGATTAAGTAGGATTTTTTTCCATAGCAAGTCAATTTGTGATATTTTTATCATGATTCAACTATGTAGGTTTTGAGTCAAGCACAATGACTCATGTTTCTTGAGTAGTGGCTCACAAAAACTCCTATATCATCAAAATGAATGGACCATTTAAGCAATTATTGCATGTCTAAGTAATGCTAACAAAGCCAAAACTTCCCATGAGGTCACACATTCAATATTACATAAAGTCGGGTATTTAACATGTAACTATGAGCATGAAAATCTCATAGCTAAAAGTCAAATAAGATTTACATGCACATTGGAACATGTTAGTTGTATGTTGTTGAGATAGCATTTATTCTACTAAATTATATGATTAAGATCTTGTTGGAAAAAATGGAATTTAAAAAATAGTTTATTAATCTTCTCTCATTAATACAAGACCCATTAAAAGCTATTAATACCCATTGACATCAATTGATGGAAGGATAGTATAGGAATATTGTTTTTTTTTATTCTTTTTAACTTGAATAGAATGCTGACAAGATTCATCTTGGTTGAGAGTTGTGTAATATCCATGCTATGTTCATTTAAATTATTGAATTTAATAATTAGATTCAACACTAATAGGTTACAACCCAAGACATTGAAACTAAAATACATGTTAGCTTGCAAATACAAAAGGAAATAAGTATGAATGATTGATCAAGTTGTAGCTCTCCACGAGAGTCTATTGGAGAAAGTGAAGTAATGATTGATCCTTTATATTATTTTCCATCTCTATTTCACTGTGGCCAAAATAATATTTCTTTCAATCTCTATTTCACTGTGGTAGTTGCATGGATGTTAATATTTTTTGGTTGTGTGTGGATAGCTTGAGTCTCTACAAGTACTAGTCAAGTGAAAGAGGAAAACATGATGTTTAAGGAACAATTATTTAGTTTGAATATATAAGGTCTTCCCACTAATTAATCTCATTAAACTTTTATCTTTTAACATCTATCTCACAATGACCGGATGTTGGGGTTGATACTACTTTTTTTGTTAAGTTTAACCAATGAGTGAAAAATGCCTGCATTAAAAATATTCAAAGTGGTACATGATTTGGGTTTCACTATGTAATGTATTAATTTGACATTTTCTAATTTTGAAGGCACATAATACAACCCCTATTCCTCCACCAGGAGCAGTTGAGAGTCGAGTAGTAGCCCTCAGAATAACGGGGGTACACGACAACTTTATCTTGTTGCACAACTTCCTTGTACCTCAAGACACCCTTTACAATCACACAAAATACCACTAATTCAAACTCTATTATATTGATGTAATGTCTCCGTTTTGGAGGAGTTAATTATTTATAAAGTTATCGATAAAAAATATATATTACAAGGTAACTTTATATTTAATTAAGTGATATAACTTATAAAGTCATTAAATAAAATAATGTTCTAGAGGTTGTTGGAAGGAGCAGAGAAATAATTAAAAAAAGAGGCCGACCTATCAAGGAAAAAAGAATAAATAGGCATTGAGGACTCATTGCCTATCATCAAGATTTATTATTGATATTTGCAAATGTGCATTGTAGAGCCTAGGGTTTCTGCAAGTAGTCACAATTGGCCATTGAGAATGAAAACTCTCAATTGGTACGCAATTTTGAGGGTGTGAAAGATCACCTGAATTATTGCAGCTGTGGGAAGGATATTTTAGTCCTTTCACTTGTGCTTAATTGTTGGTTTGGAGTTTCAAGTGGAGTTGCACTTTCACCATATCATCTTCAGTAGTTAGTCATTTCAGTTTGTAGTTGTAACAAGTTCTCAATTGTATACAGCCAGTTAGGGTT
The DNA here is from genome assembly GCA_028749045.1 of Cupressus sempervirens. Lineage (NCBI taxonomy): Eukaryota > Viridiplantae > Streptophyta > Pinopsida > Cupressales > Cupressaceae > Cupressus > Cupressus sempervirens. The sequence goes on along the minus strand of CM053783.1, from coordinate 670,322,713 downwards.
TGTTTGTAATGTGCCATGTCATAATGTTTTGGTGTTGAAAATTGCCATATCATTTGTAAAAACATTTGATTTTCATTGAATGAATACATTAGCACTATTATTTCCTTATTTTAGCAATATACTTTAGTAGTGTATTAAATTTAGGGTTTTGTTTAGTGGCCTATTGGAAAGGGTCATTACAATTGAAGGCTCTTAGGATTTTATTTTTGGGAATGGCCTTTCACCGTATGAAGTTGACTTTTTCATTATTTGCAAGAAAGATAACCACTACCAAAGCATTGAAGGATCAAATTCTTACCTCAAGGTGACTAACTATCAAAGTTTTGGAAGATAATGTGGCTATGCTAATCGAAATGTTGACCAGTGAGATTAGTAAGCTTAAAGTTAGATTTGTTGCTCTATATTATCAATTTAATTGGTCTATTGGCCAAACAAATCTTAATTTGTTAGCCAAAGGTAATGAGCATTAAGTTTGTACAATTCAAAATTACATTTAAGGATTAAAACAATGATTGAGAAAATTGGTTTTCTAAAATTAATGCATTAATTTTCTAAATTTTATGGCTTTCACTAAAAATCTCAAACTAATGACTTTATACCTATTTTTATTTTAATACCTCCAAGCTATTTGTTTTAGTGACATTGTAGCATAACTAAATATTTATATAATATAAGAAAGTATATAAAAGTAACATTGTATGAACAGTAGTAACTTTTAAAGAGGAACAAAATATAGCAATCTATTATTGTGTTGTGTATGTGATATCTTAAGTGAATGATGAATTAGAATTGCAAATATCAAAAAGGATGAATGACAGTTAGTTAATGTATTAATTTTCCATCTCCGTAAATCAATGAAAATTATGAAAACTTGTGTGAAAAATATCAAAATTTATGTGAATAAATTAAATAATATGTATAAATAATTTCTTAATTTTAATTCTATTTGTTGTTGCACAAAGAAACCTAGATTCACATAATAATGTCTAGGTTTGTATTGAGGACATCTATCTAATATCCTAAAGGACATATTTTCTATTCAGGATGTCTATCTGATATCTTGAAAGACATATTGGTTGTGAAAATAAATTATTTTATACAACGGGCATTTTAGTTTGAACAAAAATACAAATGGTGGCAGTGGGAGGCTCATAATGGATTGGTGAGCACGATATATTACCTACCCTAAGATAGCGCACAATTTTCCAAATTCATAATGAATAACCTAGACCCAAAATCATTTGGTGGGATATCAAGTCTACAGAGTGTCCTTTAGTGAGCTGTGATATAATCTAAATATCAAATTCTTAACAAGGAAAATTGATCAATTTTGTCTACCATTGATTGGTTTTCAAAAAATTGGAAATCAAATGTTTTTTAAATAAACAAAATAAAGCTTTGGCCAGGGGTCTTGAAGGCAACCAAATATAGATTATTATAGACATACAGACAGTCGAGACAAATAAATCATCATTATACGAAGAACATCTATCATTGCAATGTTATTTGTCTTGAATCCAATGTCTTCCATTGACATAGCTTTTAACCAAAAAAGGCTTGACTTGTTGTGGAGTGTGCTCATGATCCCATGAAACCCCATGAGTAGCAGGAGCGCCGAGCTATAACATTTGTACACCCCAAAAAATATAGTGTTTCCTTGAATACCAAATCCAAACAACTCACAACATCAAAATACATGAAAAATACAAGAAAAGAAGATAAAAAAAAGAAGCCAAAGATTGAATCTTGTGGGCATATGACAAGTCCTTGGAGAAAAGAAGATTAACCAAAAAAAAAAGCCAACAATTGAATCTTGTATGTAAAATTTTTACCAGTCCTTGGAAGTCTGATGATCCTAGTCATCCTAGGCATCATGAACAACAATGTCATCGAAGCAAGTAAAAGCATAGATTGATCAGGGAATCAAATGTATCAGTGAACACCATTGCACTACTTGAGTGCTAACCCATCAGCTTTCAAGACGATGGCCAATACAAAGGCAACGGTCGCCATATTTATTTTTCTTTCTCCTTCCCTTGTCATATTATTTTTCTCTTTCTCAATGGTTTGTCAGCCTCTTGGAATTTACATGTCTAGCTCGTAGGTTCTGTGATAGTCCTAAATCCATGCATACTTAATCTCTTTGAATGGTTTACTCTAAAGTGATGGAGTTTCGTATATGATACCATTAATTCTACTTAGCTTCACAACCTAGACCAATAAAGCTTCATCCGACAATACAAAGAAATAGTGGGTGGAGAAGAAATTTCCTGATTAGATATGATCCTTGCAAATAAGATTTTGATAAGATATGATCCTTGAAAATAAGATTGAGTAAAGATTTGATACACATATCAATCACCCTAAACTATGATCTAAAAACCATTTTCAAAAAGTTGTTTTGGCAGTGTTAAACAATCCCGAAGTGAAAGCCTATTGGCTAAAAAGTATAAATAAAATTTAATATAATAAAAATAAGTGAATAAAAAAATTAGACTTGAAACATATATCATGTCAATTTCATTTTTGTAAGGAGTAGCTACTCGAAGAGAAGTCAGGGTCCATGTGAAATGATTATAGATATTTGACTCTCTAGATTGACGTAAAGGTGAGGCCTTGCCTTTCAATTTCATATAAAAGTTCACCCATATCAATGTGGTTTATATAGTGTTTTCCTTTCAATTTCATATAAAAGTTTCAACCATATCAATATGATTTATATAGTGTTATGCATTTGTGTATACTTCACTTTTATTACATATATAATGCACTTTTTCTAGAACTACATAATCCAACAAATAAATTATTTTAGTAATACATGTAAATGATAGTTATAGAATAGTACATATTCAATCATGTTCTATGGATATTTTAAACTTTTCTCCGAAAAATAGTTTTTTCAAACTCAACAATATTAAAAGATCACATAATTTGTAATTCAATAAATTGATTTTCAAATGATAGTTTAATATGTGCAATGTTTAGGTTAAATGGAGATACATTATTAATGTTATTGCTCATTCCCAAATATGATAGCTAATATCTTTGATGAGACACATTTACGTCATTTTTATAAGGAATGTTATATGGAAATAAAATAATGACCTTAGAGGTATATTGATAGCAATATTAATAGTAGTTTTATAATATAATAACTAAAACTAATATTATACAAGGAATTATAAAATTTGAAGTCCATTGCGCCTATCTTATATTTTCCTTACTATTTCTAAACAAATAAATAGTATTTTTATCCTCGTTAAAATAAAAAAATTAAATAAAACTTTAACACGTTTGTTATTATTAATTTTTATTATTATTTTAAAGCTTTTCCATGTTTGGTTTGCTTATCACTCCCATAACTTTGTTTAAAAAGAACAAAATATAGTTTAAACCAAAATATCCATCATAGAACAATAAATCAGATAATGAAAAATTTACAAACATCCAATGTCACTCAGCCATGTTTGTAAGACAATGTTCGAGTCCAAATCGAATATCTCCACTAAAACAAAAGCTTTATATAGATTAGAAAAGAGAGTCAGATAGACAGAGACATGGAGAAATACAAAAGAAAATGGAACAAAAGCTCTTACCCTAAAGATTAGCCTCTTCTGCATCCAACCGACAGTATGATTGAGAGCATATTCTTAGCTTGCATCAAAGCAATCGCCACCATGTCTCCAAAAAGCATTTGTATGGCTATTGAAGTAACAGGGACTAGATCAAATGGGCATAACTTTCTCCCTAATGGTAGAAAATGCGTGAAAGACTATAACTTGGGCAATTTACCACCATTTGGATCATTGTTTTGTGAACTATCCCCTCTCAACCATTTGGACAATAGTAATATTGTCCAAAGCAATTTCAAATCTTGATCTCAATAACCACCAGTGATTTACTAGAACAATTCATTTTACCATTTAAAAGCTTTGTTCCATCAGACATCTTGACCTCCATAACAATCAATTGACTAGAGCATCATTTGAGAAAACTTGCACGTCACTCTAAGTTTGTAAGTCAATCCAACCTCTAACCAAAGAAATCTATGATCAGTAAACCATTACCCGACAGTTCTTTCCCAGCATGAGACAATTACCGGTTGCTTGCAACCTCGTAGGGAAAGCCTATCAGCTAAAAATAATAATAATAATATCAATGGATGTTTCATAAAATGGGGAAAAAATAATTTAATAATTAAATGTTAAAAATTGTCAATAACTATTTTTTTTAATGTATTTATAGACATTTTCATTAAAAGAGATGCAACTACTATGGAGATTTTAATTATATAGAATGCTTTATAAATTTGACTAGAGACCTACAAATAATATGATAGTTATTGCATTCACTAAAAGAAGTAAAGAAAAAGAACATGCTTGTAATAAAATAAAATTGTTGACATTATTTTCTACACAAGTTTATGAATACAATAATAGAAAAATTAATTGGCGTTAGCTTATATACACAAGTAGTCTCAATTTCCTTTTTCTCTTCAATCACATTTTACAGTTCCAAGAATTGGGTGTGTTGTTCCAAATTGTAGCACAATGTAATATGATGGAGTCACATAAATATTCAAAAAATATAATAAGACTATGATCATAATTTATGATAAGACTATGATAATGAAAGTGATTGATAAACTAATTTATAGGCTTTCCACAAAAGATGAAGATGGGGATTTAACTGGAAATTAGAAGTTTTCAATGAATAATGAATGTGCATACTAAGTTTATATTCAAATATGGGGTTAAATGATGAAAAAAGAGAAGTTGTCAAAAAGATGAATTGTTAACTAAATAAGTATAAAATGTGCTAAAATTGAATTAGAAGACATGAGATTGAAATGCCAAAAAGGAGATTTAGAAAAAAAATAGAAAGATTTGATGAAATTTATTTATTTAAATAATTTTAAAATATATTTAATCAATACATCTAAAAAATTAAAAATGTTTATTTATTTATTTATAAGAAATATTTATTTATTTAGAAGAAAATGAAAATTTAGTACATTAATTATATAAGTAAGATTAAGTTCATACTTAAGGCAAGATATCTCAAAGACATATGCAATGGGTGTTGGCCTACTTAATCGTACTAATAACTAGGATAGTTTCTCATATCCTTATGGATTGGACATCCTTTAAGCAATCATCGGGTTTACTATAGGTTCATTTAACAATACAATCACGAGGACGTGGTCTTAAAATGGTGCAACAAAGTATGTGCACCAAGACACTATTATTTTCATCATTATTTTACTTGAAAATGAACTTGCATAAATAAAGTATTGGAAAGTAATTCTATTTTCTTTGAAACTCAAAGCTCAACTAATTTAAATTGCTTAAACAAAATCTAGTGTTCATGTAGGGATCTATTATACCTAATTTGGTTGTAGGAACAATCAAAGATTATGTTACCTAGTGGCTACAGGAATAGCAAAGCACTAAATAGCTTTTATAAAAAGTGGGAAATGTAACTATTTGCTCACCAAGTGATGTAGGAGCATCTTGGGGTAAGCAATCATGTATGTGGGAGCATAAGGCTTAGATTTGTGGAGTTTTGGTTCACACAGTTGGGGATGTGTTGGAGACATATTGGGAAACCTTATCCTAAGTGTGCATAAAATTTGGAGTAATCATCTTGGAGTTAGAATCTTTTTGGTGCCTCTTGGTAATATGTTCTTGATTTTTTGACAAACTTTGGATGATTGTATTCATGAGTAAAGTTTAAGAAGGGTGGCTAGTAGTTGAGGTTTGGGAAACAAGGAGATTGCTTTGGTGGGCTTGTGAGTACAGGTTTAGATCTTCCTTGGAGGTTTCTACTAGAGTGTGGATCTAGACTAGCTAGAGTTTGGGTTGGATCTTGAGGGATCTTCCATAACTGTTATTGAAATTTCTATTGTATTTGGTCATAACTCGAAAGGCCTTACAACCGAGCACATTGCATGTAAATAGTTATTTTATGAATGAAGTGTTGCATTTGATATCAGATTGTGTTTCTTGTGTTGTGTTTCCAGTATGTGCTTATTTGTTGGGGGCTATGACATCTCCTTTGGAATTCTCATGCAATGCACTATGTTAGATGGTACTAGAGCATAATTGTTCCTAAGCGTGTAGACAGATCGTCAAAGTTGAGGTAGTTTACGTCAGGACCTTGGGTTGGGAGAAGTTGATCGGAGAAGATCTTGATCTGGTGGTGGATTGTTCTTTATGGATCCTAGATAACTTCGTTGTGAGGTGGTAGGTCATGGTTCTAACTTGTGATTGTAGATGGATCGATGGATGGGATGGAAGGTTGATCTTGTTGGAGCATGATTGTAGAGAGTTTTTGTATTGCATATCTGTATTCTTGGACTTGTGATTTGTTCCTGGTTGTTTGTGCCAAGTGGCAGGTTGTGATCTGACTTGCAAACAATTTGGGTTTGTCATAATGTGTGTGGGAAAGATTTGTTGTAGAGGATTTGCGAAGATCTTGGAAGATGTCTCCAAGAATACTGGACCCTGGGATGATTGTGAATCTCTATGATGTGGTGGAGAAGAAAATTTCAAAGATGTCTACTCAGTTGGAAGCTCGATTAACTGATTGAGTTAAGGAAGTGATGTTTAAGTTTCATAGATGTTTATGGAGTTAAAGTCTACCGGTCCAAAAATGAGTTGTTTGGTTGGTTAGAAGACTTGTTCAAGAGATAAGATGGCATAGCAAGGTTGAGGTGGAAGAGGTTGATTTTGTTGATCAATTTGTGGGTCTAATGAGAAACTTGTAGAGCAGCTTATGGTTGTTGTTGAAGAGGTTCCTAACCTTGTTGATGTCGGGATGGATATTGGTTTTCATGATCAGTTGGATGGATCTTACATGGACATTGCAGAGCACTTGGTCGTGGATGATCAACTTGATTTTGGTGATGAGTTATGTGTTGCAGAGCATCTTTTTGTGAGTAATGATATTGTTAGTATTGAGAGTTTGGCATATGTTGTTGAGAAGTTACATATTGTTGTTGATGTGGATTTGGTCTTGGATCTGCATGTTGTCGTTATGGATGTGGGGTTGGATACACTTGTTGCTGATATGGATGAATGTAATAAGTTGCATGTTGATTGATTAGTGGTGATTCAGATGCTTCTGATGTTTGGATGGCTGAAGCAGATCAAGATGACGTGCAGACTAGTTTTCTTGTCCCTAATGGAGTGGAAGCCTTTAATGAAGATGAAGATTGGATTGGATCTTTCTTTGGGCATCAAAGTGTGGGACACACTTGTCTATTTACCTAGGAAGTCTGGTGGAGGAGCATCTTCAGGTTTGCTGACTACTTTGGAGGAGTACTCAGTAGTTACTTTGGAGGTAATTTGTGTGTTTCATGAGTGTGCTTGGTTAAGCTTTGGTTCATGCTTAGTGACTGAAGGATCTCGATCATCTTTGGATAGTTCTCGGTTGGAAGAAATGTGGCCTTACTGACAAACTTAGTAGATGAATGAACTTGGCAATCCCGATGAAGCCAGTCGTCAAAGGGAACTCGATAATGTTGGTTGTGCTCGAATTATACTGTTGGGTTCAGATTGTAATATTACTCGAGTAGCTCGGTCAATAAAGGGGTTTAGTTAATTGACATATATTGGGGATCTCGACTTATACTGTATGGTTTAGTTGTTGTGTTCGCTGAGTGGCTCAGTCAGAGAAGGGGCTCAATTATGCTTGGTGGTTTTGTTGATGCTCAAAGGTTATTTCTGACACTTGGTTTTTGAACTTGCCAAGTTGTTTGTGTTCGATTTCTAGTGTGAGCTAACCTTGGAAATTAATTTGGTTGTATTTAATTTATGTTGTAAGCTAACTTGTGGCTTAAATGTGCATTAATGCAAGGGTTTATTTAATTTGTAACATATTAGGCTAACTAGTGGCTTAATTGGGTACAAATAAGGGGATCTTATGGAATTTTAAAGCATTCATTCATTAGAGTGATTATTGAGTGTGGGGTCTAACATGGAGAAGATGTACCAGAATGTGGATCTAGACTAGCTAGAGTTTGGGTTGGATCTTGAGGGATCTTGCAAAACTATTATTGTAATTTCTATTGTATTCAACCATAACCCGGGAGGCCTTACAACGGGCACATTGCATGTAAACAATTATTTTATGAATGAAGTGTTGCATTTGGTATTAGATTGTGTTTCTTGAGTTGTGTTTCCACTGTGTGGTTATTTTTTGGGGGCTACGACATCTCCTTTGGGGATTTCTCTTGCCTTGCACTATGTCATATTGTTTTTATTCTGCTACGTGGTTCTTTACTTGGGGCTACAACATCTTCTTTGGGATTCTCCTACCTTGTACTACATCAAGCGATATCAGAGTTGGTTGATCTTGTGGTGTTGGTTAATTTGTTTCTTTGGGTTTGCAAAAATCTTGGAAGATGCCTCCAAGAAGATTGGACCATAAGGTGATTGCAGATCTTTGTGATGTTGCGGAGTTGAGGATTACAAAGAAGATTAGATCAAATTTCAGATCTGAGATGGAGTTGATGAAGAATGATATGATTGATGAGATCATAAGAGCTATAGTTGGCGTAGTAAGGAATGTGGGTACTGAAGATCGATACAAGGAAGCTGTTGAAGACTTAGAGGTTGTTGGAACTGTTGGTCTGACTTTTTCTGCAGTAAAATTTTTTCAGTTAAACCATAGAAAAGTCAGATGTTCTATGTCTAAGTGAAGTATAAGGTTTTGGATAAACCATCTATAAGAAATATTCGCCATATAAGCCCTATTTTCATCCCTATTCATAAATGGTCGGGCGCGAAATTTTCAAATTTCAAAAGAAGCGAATATGCTTTCGTATTCCTTTTCCTCTCTCCCGGGTTACCTTTTTTCCTCTTTGTCCCAACCGTCAGATCCGATTAGATCTACCGCTGGCGTTACCTCGCTATTGAAAGTTGCATGCTCATTAAGTATAGCGAGATAGCGAGTGTTGAGTTTGTAAGCGGTGGGACCATGAAGTGAAGGTGCGGCGATCGAAGATTTGCTTATTAATTGCTTTATTGTGCAGGTACACTTTGCAATTCGCCATAAAAAGGGGGAGAAGGACCCACTAGAATATCTGACATCAGAGCCAGAATGTTGATTTTTTTCGGAAGTTCCGCCACCTCGCTATCGGAAAATTCAGCACTTCACCGTTAGCGAAGTAGCGAGGCCACGTGAAAATCTTAAAATGATGACATTGCATCTTGCTTGTATCATAATTACACCAGGTGGCATGACCAGTCATAAATACCGTTGTCAGAATCAGTTTTAATTAATAGAAGTAATTACTGGGTACCCCCTTGCTTTTTCCGGCACGGAATCCTTTAAAGTGCCGAAGCTCGCTACCTCGCTATCGGAAAATTGAGGTGCTTCACCGTTAGCGAGTTAGCGAGGCCCCGTAAAATGGTAAAAGATCGGCAAGATCTATGATGACGTGTAATGACAGATGACTGTGATAAATTTTGACATGTGCTAGCTATGCAGAGATCTGATTCTCATTAATACCTACCTGACTAAATGTACAAGAAATCTGGAACGTCAGCCTGAAGTGAATCAACGGAGCTCGCTACCTCATTGTGAAGAGTTGCAAGGAAGATAATTACAGCGACATAGCGAGATGGGCCCACCGCCTTCTTTCTTAAGAAGTCCTGTAGCGTATCTTTCGATCATTTCTTGATCCGATCAACGGTTGTCGCCGCCTCGTTATGGCAAGGTGCTAGTTCTTTATGCACAACGAAGTAGCGACATGCTGACACGTGTTCTCCGACGTCAGTGGGTCTAAAGGTAAGTGCCATCAAAAGAAAGAATTATGTACGTGGCAAGCTCTCATTGGGTAAAATAACTGACATGGCAAGTATAACTCCTAGTTGTTCTCTTTGTACCGCATGATCGTAGGATCTTTGAAGATCAACGGCGCAGTTTTAAATTAAAAATGTAGTGCCACTCTCTGTATTAATTAGACAAGAAAGCTTCATCCGTGAGAAAAAACAGAGTATAATACAGAGAGATTGCATCAGTTTCATTTCACGCGAGAAAAGATTTGAAGCCATTCTTGTGCAGAAGCTATTACTGAAAGAAAAGCGTGCCAAGGTTGATAAAAAATTGTCAAGTTATCTGTTCGCTGAAATTTTGTAGGAATACAGAGGAGAATTGAGACAGAATTCAAGTAAGTAAAACTGCCATCATCTTTGTGAGCTTTTAAGTTTTAAAAAGGATAGCCCAAGATGCCTCCTAAGAAGGGATTTACAGGAGCAGTAAACTACCTGGATAGAAATGTGCATGATGATTTACTTGAGTTACTTCCTGAGTCCACTGTAGAAACGGTGCAAGTTAAGAGGTTAACCTCACTCAATCCTCGGCTTAGGGTAGCTGATGGATTGTATGATAAGGGTAATTGGGTCCGGGATGCTCAAACTGCTCAAACTGGTTTGAGTTTATTCAAGAAATGGTTTGCAGAGAGAAAGTTATATGCCCCTCATGCCAACATTTGGAATTTTGATCTTGGGAAGCTTGTTGTCCCCAGCGTGTTTATGGATTTTGACCTGCTTGAAGCCATAGCAAAAAACTATGACCAAGCCACTAAGGTAGTAAGGAGAATAGATGGTGAGGCTTTAGTTACCATCAGTCCCGAGGAGATTAGGAAGGTTTTCAGTCTGGGACCCCTCACCATGTATCTTGTGCCCATTAATCTGATAGATTTAGAAAAATAATATATATCCAAGAGGGATGTAGTTAGACAGGGTGCATTGAAAGCCCACATAGGCCGAATTGGAGGCCTCCCAACCATAACATCATCTTCTAAAGAGCCCTTCAAGAAATCATGTTTTAATGCCAGGGCAGTGGAGATATATAGGACCCTGTGCAGAGTCTTCGGAGAGGGCGAAGAAGACTTTATTCCGGTGAGCTTCATGTATATGATCACCCAAATCTCTTCTTTTGGTGTGGAAATAATTTTTGATTTTGCATCTTACTTGGCAAATCAGATCCATCATGGATTGGTGGGGATTGCACAGGGCAAGGTGGAAAAGGTTTGGGGTCAGTATTCCTTACTGATGCATATGTTTCTTTTTAAAGGGGCCACTTATTTTGGTAAAGAAATGGTTTTAAATAGAGAACAAGAAGGGGAAGCACTACTAGTCCAATTATGGAGTGCAGACATGACCTGGGAAGCAGAAAATGCTAGCTTCGTTAGATTTGATAGGCACTTTGCCTCCAAACTAAGGTGCCTCTTATTGAGTGACAATCCCAGAATCCCTAAGGCATTAATGCACCTTATCAGGCCTATGGACAAAACCCACAATCTAAAAGTTTCACATAATTGGGGAGATATTATCCCATATTCAGTCTCAACGGTCATCAGGGTCTATGGTTTCAAAGGAACACCCCATGTGTTACCCTATCAGGTACCCTTGAAGGTAGGGATAGCTGAATTTTTGTGGCAGTTGGGAGGAGTGGAGGAGGCCTTTTTGCACAAAAGGGGGACAGGATCAATTTTTCCTACTTGTACTATAGCCCACCAGTTTGTGATAACTAAAGAAGGGTGGATCTTTCTCCATAAATTTTTGGATCAATACAAAATGGCAGTGTCTCACTCTCGTTTTTGTGATACAGAAGGTTTCTTTAACTCTGCCCTTAGATTGAGAATCAAGCTGCGTCCAGTTCAGCATGAATTCTATTTTCCAGAAGATGTAATAAGAAATGAATATTCTCTCCATGAGCAAGAAATAAAGAAAGAAAAATGGAGAGTCTATTCAAAAGTTTTGGAATTCATTAATTGTTTTGATAAAAATTTCAGTCCTCTTAGTAATGCTGCAAACAATGCAGATAAAATACATAAGCTCATGAGTAATTACTCTGAGATAATGGAGGTAATGAATGAGAAGAAACAACATTTTATTAATTCTTTTCCAGATAAGGCCAGAGAAATTATGAGAAAAATGGGTTTCACTCCCAACATTGGAATAGGTCCACTGGTGGTACGGAAGAAAACAAGATATACTATTGTCCGACAGCAGGTGCCCGTTGTGCATAAAGAAAAACAGATTGTTGGATCCTCCAGCACTGTCCTAGAAGAAAGACCCCCTGAACCTTCCCCCAAAAGAAGGAGAATAATAAGGGAGGAAGAATCCCTTGATGAAAGTGGCTCACCTTCTCAAACCCCAATAAGAGTTGAGGAAGAACAACTCACCAATGAGCAATTCGAACAAATGGGGTCACAAGGAGAAATTTTTGTTACACAAGCAGAGATTGATGAAGGGAACCCTCAGGAACCCCCTATACCAAGTTTTGAATTAACTACAGCAGATTTCAGAGGAAGGGAATTGGACCCTGTTTTGGAACAAGCCAGTCAGCATTTTTTGTCTGATAACAATTTTGTAAGATCTAGGGCTTTCCATCAGTTTGCGTGGAGAGTAAACATGCACATTTTTGAGCAAAGGTGCAATAATATGAGAGCAGAACATCCAGAAATGGATGAGACCTCCATTCAAAATCTAATAAAGGAACAAATGGTTCAAGAGTTCCAAAATATAACCCCTGATGAGGGAAGACAGATGGTAAAAAATGCTAATGTTCTATTATTGCCCAATTGGGACATTGCTGACGCATTAGTTTTTAATTCTGTTTCAAATAATTTAGGACTCCAGGATCCAAATAAAGAGGAATTCTTGGGTACAGCATTCAGCAATGATCAAGCTGCCCTTGTTATGTGGTCCCTGAGAAGAGGATCCAGAGTTACTTCATCACAGCCTGATGATTCAGGATTGACAGGGAGTATCATTGTAAGAAGAGTTGCTGACACTTCAAATGTACAGGCAGCCCACATGAATGTGGATTATTCTAAATTTGCCCTGGCTACTGCGGAAAGAGAAGAGAGGGAAATGATGGATATGCATAATAAATATGAAGTAGTGGTGGAAGCCTATAATCAAGAGGTAAAGAGGAGAATTGAGTTAGAAAACAGGGTATCTCAATTGGAAAAGGTACTTGGAAAGAGAAAAGTGGGAGAATCTAGTACATTAAGAATTGCATATCCCCCACAGTCATCTGTGGGATTAACCCCTATTATTGAGATACCTGACACCCCTGAAAGACCCCAATTCTATACTGCAGAGGAATTTGAAGCAGAAAAAACCAAATTACATGAGTGGCAGATAGAATTTAGAAATCAGCAGGAAGAGAAATGGAAGCAGGGTGTGACATACTTGAGGGATAAAATACAATGGTCAAATTTTTATGACCAGTTGACCAGGATTGTAACCCTCATAGATGAGTTAAATAAAGAAAAGAATGGACTAGACTCTCTTGCACAGAAGTGGAGACAGAGGAATAATGATGTTACAATTATTTTTATATCTACAGTTCAAATGCCTTATCATCAGGTTGAAAGAATTTTTGATTTATTGAATCAATTAGATAATTTTGAAAATAAAAGAGATTCTTTACAAAGGAAATTGACACTCTATTTTTCAAGATATCTTGCTAAAAAATTCACCCTATTTCCTTGTGCCTTAGAATCTGTTGATACAGTAAAGGAAAAGGACAAATGGAAAAAGGAAATGGATGAATTATTTGATAACAGAATAACAAACATCATCAGTGAGACTGGCTATTGGTTTTGGGCAAAGACAAATGAAGAGCTGGTAAAAATACAATTGTATTATGCTGATATAAGAAAAGAATTCGATGATTTAGAAGAAAATGCCAATTCTTTAATAAAGATACAAAGAGAAACCCTAAGTTTTGATTGGCCAGATGATGATACTTTCAACAGATGGAAAGATCAGTTTAGTGAACAGATGTCAGGAGAAGATGACGAGGAAGATGTAAGAGTAATAGTTACTCTTGTAGTCAGCAATGATGACATAGAAAATCCCCAGGTTAAAGTGATTTTGCATGTAACAGAAGATGATACATCACTTGCAGACCTTATGGGTATGTATTCTGAAGATGAGGAATGATTGCGAGAGCAGATCATAACAACCAAGAAGCATAACAGAAAGGGACCCGCCAAGAAATGCTGTTGTAATCAACCTTTCTGTTATTCTTGTTTTTTGATTTTCAAAAGAAGGACACCTGTCACCTACTGTAGCCTGAAGCTTGTTGCATCTCACATTATTTAAGTGAGATCCCAAGGCTAAAGAAGGGTCCGAATTTGGTTTTCACTAAGTATTGTGCTTAGTTCTTTTTTGGTCCAAACATTTTGGGAAAGAAATTTATAGTATACTTTTTCCTGTCAAAATTTCTGATATATGGATGAATGTAGAAAGAACTGTGCTTCTTCTAGGAAGGTTTTCTGGGTCTTTTGTAAAGGATATATCATTTTCAAAGGAAATGAATACAAGTTATGAACTGTCCCCATATCTGTTCTTCTCTGAATTTTGTCTCCTTTTTAATACTGAACTACCTTGATGTTGTGTGAGTAAAAGCTTATGCAATTGATTGCAATTTAGTAAGACTGTACATCCATTTGTTATTGCTGTTAATTCAATGGATTAAGTAAAGGCTTTGATGAATGTGATGAGGTTGCTTGGGTGTTAATAAGGATTTTTGAATGATAAATTCTGGTAAGAATTGCTGATGAAAATTCGTTGCAAGGCAACAAATTAGATCTAAGAATTTACTTGACTCTGAATTCCCAATGGATTAGGCACTGATCGAAAGTTTTTTCAGCCAAAAGAGAAGTATATTATAACTAGCTTTTTCAAAATACATCATAAAATCAATTTTCAATTATCTTTCCTGTAAGATTTTCAAAGTTGGCCAGCACTTGCCTGCCTGGATTGTTTTAGCTTCATTTAGCCATTGTTGTTGGAAACATCTGCAGAGCTATAGAAGATTTCTTGGCCATATCTGTTCAAGGGATGCGTTTATCAGTTATTTACCTATATGTTTGAGGATTTAGAGATGAGAATCAAAATGAAACTAAGGATAATTCTCATACAATTGTTCCATCTTTGAACCATCCTCGGGTGCACCCGCCCTGGTTTTACAGAGCCAAAAGAGTAGAAAACCGTCTAAGGTTTTGTTGAAGTTGGGCCCTAATACTTTGCATATGCAAGTGATAATGAGAATTGGCTATTCTTTAGATTGTGTATGTACTGATATCTAGGTACTAAGCCTTTTGTCGCCTAGTAGTTTTAGTACTGTTAACATCAAAATAAAACACCAACAGGATCTAGTGGTGAAGATAGAGTTGATTGGACAGAGAGATCTATGGAAGACATATATGGTGAGTTGGGTAGATTTTGAGCTCACTTGAAGTTGAAGCATAAGATGGATGTTTATAATTTTTTAGGTACTTTGTATCTTGAAGACCTAATTGATTGGATTGGTGAATTGGAAGACTACCTTTTAGTTAGAGGATATTAATGGTCTACTCAAAGTGAGGTTTGCACAAACTAAGTTGAAAGGACATGTTGTTTATGGTAGAAAGAATTGTAGAGAGATAGAGAAAAGAAGGGAAAATGGAAATCACTAGATGGAGATTGATGGTAACTAAATTGAAGGCTAAGTTCATTCTCATTGATTATGAACTTTAGTTGTTTAAGAGATTACAAAATCTGAAAAAGAAGGATATGACTATGAAAGATTATACCAAGGAGTTTTACAAGTTAACAATTCGATCTGGACATAAAGAACTTTCTAAGGAAAATGTGGCTATATATGTTAATGATTTGAGATTTAATATTCAAGATGGGATTGGTATGTTGAATATTGCTTCAGTTGAGGATGCTTATCTGTATGCTTTGAGCGCAGAAGATAAGTTGAAGAGAAGATGTAAAGGTAATTCTTGAGGGAAGGAGAAGTAGGATCACTTAGTGAAGGACAAAAAAATTATTGAGGATGAACCAAAACCTATCGAACAAAGGAAGATAATAGATAGAGGTGCATTTAAAGGTATGTGCTACAGATGTGGTGGAGGACATAGATCTTTTGAATGCCCCAATATTGATGGGAAGGTTGGTGATATAAGAGATGTTGTGGTGAATGAGAATGTGGATTCAATGAATAAGCCTGGGATAAAGGAGAATAATTTGTTGATTGATAGAGTGTTTCTTGGTAAGAAGACATTGGAAACTTGTCAGAGAGTAAATTTGTTCAAGACTCGTTGTAAATCTGGAGGGAAATGTTGGAGTGTGATTGTGGATGGTGGTAATACTAATAACCTAGTTTTTGAGGAGATGGTTCAGAAACTTGGTTTGAAGAGAGTAAGACATCCTTATCTTGTAGGATTGGTTGGTTTCAAGAAGAACATGATTTGGAAGTAAGGGAGCAGTGTCTTTTTGATTTTTTAGATTGGGCATATGTTGGATCAAGTGTTATGTGATATTGTGGACATGAGATCTTGTCACATATTACTTCTTAGAGCATATGATTGTAGAGCAAGACATGATTGTGTCAAGAATGTGTTTATTATTGAAAAGGGTGGAAGGAAGCATTCCTTGATTCATTTGTAGAATGTAAAGCTTTGAAGGAAGAACCTTAGTTCTGGTAGCTGAGTTGCGTTGAGAATTTCTCAGAGGATTATAGATTGGCATGGAAAACAAACCTGCGGTACATGAAATATATTTTTGAAGATGAGAGTTACAAGAAAAGAGTTGTGGAAGTGGATTAGAGGCAAGAGTTTGCAATTTGATGTGGTGGAGGACATGTATGTGCAGAACCAGTTTGGGGTTCATGTGTTAAACCCTAGAAGATATTTTGCTAGCTATTAAGAACATCTTTTCCTCGCAGTTGGGGTGTCTGATGCAGGAGCATCTTGGGGTAATCAACAATCCTGCATGCAGGGGAATTAGGCTCGGATTTGTGGAGTTATGGTTCACACAATTGGGGATTTGTTGGAGACATATTGGGAAACCTTATCCTACGTGTGCACAAAGTTTGGAGTAATCATCTTGGAGTTATCTAGCCTTTTTTGTGGTTGTTGATAATGTGTTCTTGATTTTATGATAGACTTTGGAGATTGTATTCATGAGCTCAAATTTGAGGGGTTTGACATGTACACTCTTGGATTTGGATCATTGGATGGAACATGGACGTATGTCTAAGTGCACATACTTTTATGTTGTCATTTGAGTTAGTTACACATTGTAAACTTGGGGCTTATCCCAAGTATTTAGTTATTTAATGTATTTAATGCTTGTTGCCAAGAGAACTTGTGGCTTGAGGGTTTATTTAATATAACTTGCTAGGATGACTTGTTGGTTGGTTTAGTATAAATAGATATCTCACAAACAGATACCAACATCTAGAAAGCTCCAAATTGTAGAAATTCCTTGACTCTCGAGCAATGAGTATAGGTGCTCATCAATCATTTATTCATTTAGTTCAGCATGGAGTAACCAAGAGGAGCGAAATTTAGTAGAGCTCGTAGCTAAGTGCGAGCTTGGAAAAAGAAGAATGTTGCTTCATGACTTGTGAGCATAAGCTTAGATTCTTCTTAGGGTTTAGTACTGGATTGTGAGTCTGGGATGGCTAGAGGTTGGATCTTATTAGGTCTTGAAGAATTGTTATTGTAATTGCTAATGTATTTGGCCATAACTCAGAAGGCCTTGCAATTAGGCATGTTGGATGCAAATCTTATGATTGTATTATGATAATTGGCATTATTTTGGATCTAAATATTTGTGTGGTTATTTGCTTGGGGATAGAAAAACTCCTTTGGGGATTCTCTTGCCTTGTACTACATCACCAAGTGGACCCCCTTGGGTAGGCGAACCAAAACTTACTATGTAAACTACAAAAACTCAAACATGATCATTGTATTCATAACTAAAATCTGATCTTACATGATAAATTGAGAATTTACAACCTTGCTACTGAAAAGTACATTACATTTGACTTATGTATTATTCCTTCTCTATTATGAAACTAAAAGAAGTCTTGGAAACTTATTTGTAACATGACAATATTAACTAACTCCTAAAGAGTTGGACATCCCTAGTTGAATGGGTTAGTAGTTAGTTTCATTACAACTTCTCTTAGAAAAAATATTTCAATCAGAGTAAGTCTTTACATTAAGTGCAAGGGAGAAAATATAGGTCGATCCCCAACTAGATTTGCATCCAACTAGAACACTCCATGTTGTCTCATTTTATAAGCAATAACGAGTAAATTGCCTATTTATGATAGTTGTTCCTCCACTCTCTTGGCACTCTTGAACATGTCCATAGATCTTGCAGTGTTGATTATCTTTGAGCTAGATTATTGCCTATTTATTTGTGTCCCTGCATGATTGACTTGGTCCTACAATCGAGGGTTAGTAGTACAAGCATCCATCTCATTTGTTGCACATAATATTCATCATTTCATCTTAATAAACATAACTATGCATTCAACCCATAGTTGCATGAAAATAACTCATTTGGCTGTAGGAACTCATTCACACTTCAACCATTCTTAGACATATCAATAATATAAAGGTAATCAGATCCATTATGGATTTTATCTATAATGAGAAAAGTTCTTCCTAATGTCCATATGCAACAAAAATGTATACTTAAGTACTTTAGATCTATAATATTCTTGATTAATTCATCTAAAAAATTAAACAAATAAAATTATATATTGATTTATTTAGAAGAAAATGATAAATTAATATGTTAATTATATAACTAAGATTAAGTTCATACCTAAGGCAAGAGATCTCAAAGACACTTGCAACAGGTGTTAGCCTACTTAATCATGACAATAACTAGGATAGTTTCTATCATCCTTATGGATTGGACATCCTTTAAGCAATCACGAGGTTGATTATAGGTTCATTTATAAAAACCCAGGGACAATCTTAAAATGGTGCAACAAAGTATGTGCACTAAGACACTATTTGTGTCGTCACTATTCTACTTGAAAATGAACTTGCAGAAATAAAGTATTGGCAAGTAATTCTATTTTATCTAAAACTCAAAGCTCAACTATTCCAAATTGCTTGAACAAAATCTAGTGTCTAGGTAGGGATCTACTCTACCTAACTTGCTTGTAGACATAGTTACCTAGTGGCTACATGAATAACAAAGGCCTAAATAGCTTATATAAAAAGTAGGAAATGTAAATATTCACTCGCCAAGTGGGCCTCCTTGGGTGAGCGAACCAAAATTTACTATATAAACTACTAAAATCCAAATATGCTCATTGTATTCATAACTGGAAATTTGATCTTACATGATAAATTGAAAACTTACAGCCCTATTGTTGAAAAGCACATTACAATTGACTTATGTATTATTCCCACTCTATTCTAAAACTAAAAGTGGTAATTTATTTATAACTCAACAATCTTAACCTGCTCCAAAACAACTAGATATCTCTAGTCGAATGAGTTACAAATTGTCTCAATCAAAAAAGAACAAGTCTTTGAATTAAATGCGAGGGAGAAAATATAGGTCGATCCCTAACTAGATTTGCTACTAGCTGAAACGTCCCATGTTGTCTCATTCACAAGTAGTAGTGAGCAAATTGTACAGTTATGATAGTCGTCCCTCTACTTTCTTGATGGTCTTTAAGATGTCCAAAGATCTTATGGTGTCAATAATCTTTGAGCTAGATTATTGCCTATTTATTTGTGTGTCCTTGCATGGTTGACTTGGTCCTATAATCGAGGGTCAATAGCAGAAGCATCTGTGCCCTCCACTACACATAATATTCATCAATTTATCTTAATAAAAATAACTATGCATTCAACCATAGTTGCATGAAAAATAACTCATTTGGCTATAGGAGCTCATTCACACTTCAACCATTCTTAGACACATAGAGAATATAAAAGAAATTAGTTCCATCGTGGATTTTATTTATAATGAGTAGATTTTTTCCTAATGTCCATACACAACAAAAACATATGCTTAAGTACTTTAGGCCTATAATATTCTTAAAAGAGTCCTTATGATCTCATGGTAAAAATCCAAGTCTTGAACTATTAGCATCAAAAAATAATATCATTTTAGGCCATAAAATGGCTACATCATTTCCCATCACTTAATTCCTTGATGCTCCTCCAACAACTGAGAAGTTCCTAATCCTAACATTCATCTTGAAATCCAAAGTGGAACTTTGACCTAGTCCTCCCTTGGTTAGGCCCTAGCAATAATCTTTTCTCTCCTATAACTTCTCCCACCAATCCACCTCTTCTTTCATATCATGGAATTTCACATCATTTTCCATACTAAACAAAGGTCATGATATAAGTGGTGGCTATAACTTCAAGGGCAACCACTATTGATGTATGGATTTGCCCAAAATGATGTGCCATGGAGCTCTATAGAAAACCACTATGTAGTAATGATAGGAGTGTGGTTCAAATATCTTCAAATTGTCAGGCAAACTATTCCACTGTTGTACTATTGCACCTAACACCAACTGTATCTCATTAACTTACATCTATCCATACCCTATGTAAGCTTCTACCCTTCTTGGTTCAATTCGTCATCTTGTTTCACCAACAAAAAGTTTTAACCAGACATAATATAACCTTCGAGCATCACTAGCTTCTCCTCTTAAGGTTAATAATGTGTATGCTTCCTCATGTCAACAAGGTCATGCATGTTGTTCCCTACTTATTTCATTCTAAACCCAAGACATAAAAGATCTTAATTAGACATCTTCCACGTGCAGAAGGGGAGTCCAAGTAGTATCATGTGGAGCAACATAATTGTGAGGATACAATACACATTGTAGATTTTTTTATGGTGGGTGGAGAAGCTTGAAATGTAGAATAAAACTCGTAGGGAGTCTCAATAGAAGGATTGAGTCCTTGCACTACCCTAGTAATTTCAAATTAAGAAATTGCTCCTTTAGGTACAAGGTATACATGTGCCCTTGCTAGTGGTCGACACTTCATTGACTTAGGCAAGATGGAAGTATATTGTGTGATTTTCCCCTTTAAAATTTGAACTTCATTTTCCTTCTCTCACAACTATTGATAGTGTTCATCAATATGTTGTTGGAACCTCTCTTCTCAATTTCCCATAGTCTTTTGTATTAATGTATCTGGGCGAAGACTCAAACATGCAGCTAGAGTAGTTAATATATCATATGGTCATTTAGGACCTTGATTATCAGTAGGTACATTTTCTCCTTCATCATCAATTGGTACATTTTCTTGCCAAAACTCATCAAATAATCCTCCTACCCACACCACTATGAAAGTTTTTGTATTTACTTATCCCAACTATTGAAAAGCTACAACTAGGTGATCTAAGCCATCCACATTTTAAATATTATTTTCAATGTTATCTACATAATCATTTTTCAACCATAGGAACTTCTTATTTGACAACATTAACATAATTATTTTCAAAGAATCCATCTTCATAAGGATCTTCTTTGTCTTTATTAACATGGTCATGAATAGATGTTGAATTACTTCCTCATTCCCAAACTGAGATAAATATCCTTATTTATTTTTTCTTCCATAAATGCATCCTTACTTTCTTGAATTACACCCACAAAACTAACCAATCCTTCTTGTGCAACATTACCTTCCATGGAAACACCCCTCATCCTATCCTTTAGTTCCCCATCCTATTTCTACATCTTCATTCTTTCCTCTATGTATTTTGAGGACTCAATGTCAATGCATGGGGTTTGTTGGAAAATGGTGTCTTTTGGAGGCTTTTATCTCAATCTATCACTTCTCCTTATGGAAGTTTCTATTTTGATTTTGGAAGTAGGTCCCTTATTTGTTCTTTTTTTGGAGGTTCCTTTTTGAGCAGAGGCTGCAAGGGCTTTCTCATGAGATGTTATCCCTTTGTGAGGGGACTTTCTAGCATAAATAGATTGTTTCTCTAAAGGTTCTTACATGGTTACAAATTTTCCTTTTTTTTGCCAATTGAAAGCCTTAGTTTTGATAGGTGTCTAAGGAATTTTGTGTATTCCAACACAAGGAAACTTTTGTGCACCATGGGTAGAGGATGAACAGGTGGACTAGTTTTTAGGAGTTTCAAATACAATAAGAAGTTCTTCATCAGGGTTTTCTTCCATAGGTGTATTTGTGGGTGTGAGCTGTTCTATGATTTTCTTAGTCCCTCATGGTGTATAAACCCTTTAGCATAATCATGTCCCTTGTGATCCTATATTTTCTCAAACAACTTATGAAGAGAATGAAATACATCCTAAGAAATTGTAGACACCTATGTTAGTGACCTTTCTACTATCAACTTTATCAAATAATGATGAGACAATAACTAGGGGTACTTTTTTGCACCTGAGATGCTCTTTGGAGTAGAAAATTGTGGATGAAGTTTGTCAAGTTCATTGGTTTGTTGTTGCATCTTAGGTGACTTGATATCTTGAAGTGCATATCGTGCAAATAAGATGTTATGCCTTTACAAGTCCAATATTGTATGATATACATAACACTTTGCATGTAGGGAATTAGAATTGAGGTTCTCTCGGTGACTTTCTTTGTGTTGACCTCTAATGATAGGCATAGATGTAGTTTGAATAGATCTTATCTAGAATAGGGGTCTTGAGTCAAGGTCCTAAGTCTCTATAAACCTTTCTCCCTCCCTTAGTAATCCAGTCACCTCAAATTATTTCCTCATTGCATTCTACCTTCAACCCTTTTACCCTAACCTTCCCATTGCATTGAGTGTGAAGAAATTGGAAGGTAATTTATTCATCATAACTCATTAGCTTGAGTAAGTAATTCAACCATCCTTGTCCCTCAAACTTTGGTTTACATGCTTGATATGATAGTATAACATTATGAGTTGTTGGCTCATGACAGACTAGGTCACCACACATTGAGGCCAAAAGCTTTATGTATCACGATCCCTAACTCCTCGTCCATTCCCAAATCTTGGGTAGAATGATCATGAAAGACTAACTTCACAGTGCTTAAGGACAAATGGACATTAACCAGGTTGAGGATAAATGGATAACTTGACTAGGTAGAACACTTTTGTAATTCTCTTATTCTTATGTATTTTTATTTTAAAAATGACGGTTTAGAAGGAAGCCTAATTTGCTTTTAATATATGTGGAAATCTTTTGGATTTTGAAATAGTACATGCATGTTAGATTTCCTTACCTTGTTATATCACATCAACTTGTTTTCAAAATTAATTATTTGTATCAAGGATGTTAAAAAAAATCATTATATGTGACATGATAAATAGTCACGAATCACATATCACTTGTCACCTTGACACATAATCATGCAAAAAACTAACTAGACTAACTCTCCTCCCCCCAACTTAAATTGAACAATAGGTCCCTCTATTATTGGCACGGGTCATGTTAACATGCATCTGATGAATACATAACATTTTTTATTAAAGTGAAAGTAATAAAAATTAAATGCAATAGATGAGGGTTGTGCACTACTTGCCTATTTCTTCATAATTATGAATTTATGCTTCATACTTGCATCCATTGAAATAATTGTGGGAATGTCGATAAGGTGGTGTCATGGAAGATAGATAATGATGTGTGGATAAATTTATTATGGAGAAAAGACTTTCACATGATGTGAAAGTTTTATTATGAATTCCTTGAATAAGAGTGTCAAGGTGGGAAGAGCGGACACGTTGTCCACCTTCTTCTGTCGTAGGAGGTGTGTTGGCTTGTGCTAATACAAATTGTTGTAGGAACTCCACACAATTATATGAATTTTTGTATGACTTGAGTTTATCCTCATTAATCAGGAATTTAAATCAAATTATATCTATTTTTGACAATTGTACAACACAATTATCATACATAGAGGTTACTTCATAGGGCCTTAACCACCATATTTGAAATTTCTCTAGTGTGTGCTAATATATGGAATCATACAGTAGGTTGAGTCTCAAATTTTAAACTTCTTGTTGTTGATGAATTTGTCATGCCATTGCTTCCCTTGCTTCTAAATTATCCTTGTGTTGTATAATTTGATTTTATATACCCATCTAATGCGTTGAGTTGTATTATTCTATCCCTTTGTGTCTTAGATAAATCAATATTCAAGTCAAGTATTGTCCTTAATATTTTGTGTTCAAATGCAATGGGCATTATACTAGTTTTCCCATACACCAATTTGAATTATGTAAACTATGTAGTTGTCTTCCATGTTGTGTGGTAGGCCCATATAGACTATTATAGCCCATTTTCTCAATCCTTATTGTAGATGGCTATTGTCTTTGTCAAGATTGACTCTATCTCTATTGTTGATTTAACTTGTCATTCTGCTTGAGGATGATATGGAGATGTCTTCCTATGTATGTTATTGTATTCATTCACCAAGGCAAAATAAATGTTAATGTAAAATGTGTGCCTTGATATGTCACTATTTCCTTGGGAACCCCAAATCTTCTAAAGAGTTTCTCATAGATAAATTCAATTGCCTTATTATCTCATGCATACTAAATAGGCCTAACTTCCACCCATTTGGTAACATAATCCATACAAACTGATATGTATGATTTGTCACTTGATAAAATTGTTCAAATGATCCCACAAAATCCAATCCCCATTTATCAAATGGAGTCACCACTACCTAAGGAAAAATGGACATCTTATCTGATTTGGTAGGTCTCCTCATTCTTTAACAATGATCACACCTCTTAATATGTGTTTAAAATATTTAAGGTTGTCATTTTGGATGTAAAATGTTTACCACAAGTTCATAATGAAAACTATGAAGTGTATCATAAGTCTCATCTTCTCAAACACATCTTATCATCACCTGATCTAGTCATCTATAAAACATACATCCTTCCATCCACGAGAAGTTGAAACTCTTCTCTACTAGCAACATTATTTCTCTTAGTGAAAAATAGATTGTTGTTTTATCAATGGCCAAATAGTTGGCTATGTCAACATACCACAAGTTTTGCGCTAAAACAAAAAAATGTGCCCAGTAAGAAAACTGCCATTAATGGCTACAAGATCATCAGGTACTTGTAATCTTGGCAAGAAATCAACCATTATACTTGCCTTGTCTGCATTATCCTCAATTATGATATCAAATTATTATACAAGGAGTAACCAAATTGTCAGCCTTCCTATGATGGAAGGCTTATTCATTAGGTACTTGATGACTGCATGATCAATGTGAACAAATATTTTATTCCAAGTGATATAATGTCTAAATTTGTTTAATGCATGGGTGGCTTTAAGCATTTCCTTCTTTGTTAGTGTATAGTTGAATTCAACCCCTTCAAAATTCTTGTTGGAATATTAAATTGTATGTTATACCACCTATTCCTTTTGTCCCAGGTTTGCTCCAACAACACAATCTAAGGCATCAATGTGTGTATAGAAGGGCAGTGACCAATTTGGTCCTCTTAACACTAGTGTTAAGGTAATAACCTCCTTTAATTTTTCAGAGGCTTTTCCACATTCATTATTCCAATGAAATTATGCCTCCTTCGAGTTAGTATGTTATAGATATGGGTTTCTAATTGATCGAAGTATTTTATAAACCTTCTATAGTATCTTGCATGTCCTAGGAAGCTTCTGACATATTTTTATTTTGTAGCTACTGGTAGGTTAGTGATGACCTCAATCTTAGATGGATCTCCTTGTATACCTAGTGTTGATATGAAATGAACCAATACTACACCTTCTTCCATAATCACATAACATTTTTTTTAACTATTGAGGGATAAATTGTGATCTTGACACCACTATAACACCTTTTCTAGATTACTTTGTTCCTTTTAAAATGTAGTACTATATGTAGTGAAGTCATCCATATAGATTTCCATGCATTCAGAGGATATATTAGAAAATATATTGATTACAATCCTTTGAAATGTGGTTGGTGCATTGCACAAACCAAATGGCAAAACTGGGTAAGAAAATGTTACCCATGGGCAGGTGAATTTTATTTTGTCTTGATCCTCTAGTTCAATCCCTATTTGATTGTATCCACTAAATTCATCTAAAAATAAGAAGTACTTTTTCCCACCTAAACTATCCAACACTTGATTAATAACGAGCAATGGAAAATTACCCTTTTTAGTGGTACTATTAAGCTCTCTATAATACATGCAAACTCTCCACTTCCCACTTTCTTAGGGACTATAAACAAGGGCGAGGCCCATTGACTATCAAAGATAGGATATATTAATCATGCATTTGAGAGTTTTGGCAACTATATTTTAGCGATGTCTCTAAGTATATGATTTATTCTTCTTTGAGGTTGTTTTACAAGCTTGTGATTTGGACTAATATAGATCATACAGGTGCATATTTTTGGATCCAAACCTTTCATATCACTATATTCTCATGAAAATGATGTTGGGTATTTGTAAGATTTTTGCTTATGTTTAGAGCCTTTCCTAGGGTTATTTCAATTGTTGTGGTCATCTATAGCATAACAATATCAAGAAAATTCATTGAGTAAATTTCTTGGGAAAAAAATGTGGGTGGATAATCTATGGTTGTAGGAAAATGTGACGAGGAAGTAAGTGAAAAAATAGTTTGCAAATGATATTGAGGTTCATCACAATTTTGAGGAGTCTAGTCATGATCATTAGAAAGGATAACATCTAGAATGTCATCTTATCCTTGAGTGACAACAAAGGTGTCTTTGTCAATCATCATAAGATGAATAATTAAGTTGACTATAAACTCCTCATCTCCTACATCTGGCCACAAAACTTGATTTTCTTCTATCCGGGGTTGTGAATGAGATTTCAAGGCTAAAATTTTAATGGAAAGTCCATGCGATATAGTCATCTTACCTAACCTATAGACAATAAATGCATCTTATGTTGCAAGCCATGGTTTCCATAGGATGATTAGGTATAATTTATTATAGACAAGAAATTATCCAATTACATGTAGATTAGTTTTGTATAAAAAATAAAAAATAAAATATTAGATCTACCTTATTGTTCTATTTTATAGTTAAACAATAATAATTACCTTATTTTTTGAAGATCAAAAAATTTGGTGACAATTTAAAACTAAGAGGATATAATAACTTATTCATAACTTTAATAGTTTTGAAAGAGTGTGAATATTGAGTTCAAATCTTTTTGATTTCTAGGATAAAATATTAAAGGGTATTCATATCATCAAATTTGTCCTAGGTATAATCCCCATGTGATACCTTATTTATTGCACTTCTAGGGATTTCAATCTAGTGGATGACATAATCAAGGACATGTCATTACCCTTTCTTATTTATTGCACTTCTAGGGATCTCAATCTAGTGGATGACATAATCAAGGACATGTCATTACCCTTTCCAATTAAGCAAAACTGATTGATATTGCTTTAAAATGATAGTTTGCAATTGGATCATCATCTTTAAGTCAACTATCAATTCTTATGTGATATTCAAAATTTGGATAATCATTTATGAATGGAAAAATAAATTTAGAGTTTTTTTGGTTAAATTGATATTAAATATGTTTTTATATAGCTAATGTTTCAAATGACTTCTATATATTTATGTATTGTTAGTCATGGTTGTCATAATTGCTTATATAGACTCTCTCACACACACAAGGATTTTTTGTATATTTAATTATAACTTTAATAATTACACAAATATGAGGCAAGTGCCTACAACACAATGGTAAATTGTGAGCCTCTCACCATGGAGATATTGGGTTCAAATCTACTCGAGACTAACACATAATAATAATAAACTTAACAATGCTAATAAATGAATAAAAAATAATCTAGGCTTCAATCAATTACCTGTAATTTTTTTTACACAAATATGCTTACTAAATGTAATTCTTTGCTACAAATGAATACCATAGAATAATAACATTGTTTAGAAACTATTTATTACATATTAGTAATAAAATTATAGTTGCATGGTACATAATACATCTTTTTTAATAATTAGTTCTTAAACTCTTAAAGACAACGATGTTCTTTTGTGGATGATGCATAAATGACATGTCATTTTTGTAGTTGACATCATGTCATAGTTAATACCAATCTGCTATAGATTTTTTCAAGACATGCATTTATTGAATCATAATTACAACTTCAACATAGTTCAATGTCTTCATAGCTCATTGCATAGATTAATCTTCTGAACAATTGACAATGTTTTCACTTGTTATCTACTTGTGTTGGACGTATCTTGGGCATAATTGTAGCTTCAAGATCCACACAAATCCCTTCTTCTTCAAAATATTATTTTAGAGGCAAATTATTTTTTCATGTCTCATGTGAATACCTAAGATTAAAATAGAAGTTAAGAGTGGGATCTTTAGCTCATATATTTAGGTAGCATATACTTCATTACAAAGCTCACAAAACCCATAAAGAGATCCTCCAAAGGCTTGTATCAACTTTAGAAGTCCTATCTCAAGGCTTATCACCTAAATTATTCCACCTCTAGTTCTCTCTAATTCCCTCATTCTAAATCAATCACACTATGCTGACAAAAAAATTGACATTAGTCATCCTACACAATATCATAATATCCTTGAAATTTTGGCTAATCAACAACTTCATCCATCTCCCAAATTTTGTGAGAGCATGCTTATAAACTCTATTTATTTCACCACTTTAATAGGGAGGGCATAACGAAACCACTCTCTTTCTTTCCAAATTTTCCCATCCTAACTTTGATTGGAATATGTATCTTATCTATGAAACTACATAACTGGAGGTAGCATGATTTACCATAACCCCAAAAATACAATGACACCATCATGCTTAACCTAATAAATCACATATAAAAATTATGAACACAAAATTGAAAGTATAATTCCAAACATTTAAAAGTATCCATCCCTATCGTTTCTTTATAACAAAGTCTCGTTTTCTTTACCCTATTATTGCTAGAACAAAATTGTTGTCAATGTCTCAAGTAAAGACTAATCTATTAAAAGAGAAGAAGACAAAAGTGGTTGTAACATATGAAACCAAAAAAAGAGCTTCTGTAAGTTATTATCAATTCCAAAAGTTATATTTTAGGGCTTCTCACCTAAATTGTTCAACCCTTATAGTTCCTTCGATTCTGCCCATTCTAACACAAGTATGTTTGAAAATGTACAATTATCACAATCAAAATTAGTCAAGTCTTGTTCAATGTTACAATGTGTTGAACACATTGAAATAATTAATGGATTCAACTTTGACCCTAATATCGTTGGGTCATTCTTTAGAACTATTCTTCTTTAATCACTCTAATTACTAGAGCACAACGTCACCTTCTCATTCTTTCTAATTTCAACCATCCCAACTCTCATTGCAATTGGTGCCTCCTTAGCTTTGAAACTACAATAAGCAAAGGTAGCATAATTTATAATAACCTCGACAATATAATGGAATCATCTTTCTTTACCTAAAAGTGTAAAGGAGGAAGCCATACCTTCAAATTTAGAATGCACAAGAAAATCACTCGTTGATTTGCTCAAGTATTTGTTAAATTGTTTGGTCTTATATTTTTGCAATATGTTTCACCTTAATAAATATCAAAAACTTCATCAATCAAAAAAGTAAAATTTTATTATTATTGTTTGTATTGCTTCATTTCATAATGTCTATATTGTTAAGTTGTGTTTAATCTCTAATTAAATATCTAATGGATAATGTATTTCCTTGAATATTTGTCTTTGAGTTGTCATAATTTTACCCCAATGCTCGAGATTTTCCTTATAATGCTTGAGATGTGAGTTGTAGGAGAGCACTTGATTTCTTATGATTGGATCCCCAATTGAGTAGAGATGGGTTGTTATATACCTTTCACAAACATTTAGAGCTTAAAAATTGAAGAGGGTCGACGAGAATTCAAATTTCTCTCTCAATTGTTGAGACAGCCTCAAATCTGGGAGCCTTTTAGGAATCGGTTCAACGAGTCAACCTATTCCCCTAAAAAATCATATAAATTTGGCTCAAGGCTCCTAATAGAAGAGGGATCCTAAAATGAAAAGTGAAATCAGGGTTGGAGTATTGGAAATTATGCTAAAATAAGGTCTAGCTAGATGATGAATTGCACAGTGAAGCAATTTTAAGATGGTACACACACATACATAGGTGTGTGAGGATTATATATACATATGCATATCTACTAGTTTTAGTTCTTGAACACTTGTCCCCATCCAATAATTCATTTAGAAAAATCTAAACTCAAATATATAATTTTGTTCATAACATCCTTTTGATTTCTCCTCAAGTCCTATATGCGATTTACCCATTTAAAATGATCTAATGTATTAATCCAAATTATACAATACTAACCACATAATATTTTAATACTTAAAAGTATTAACACTTAACATTATTAGTCACTGCCCTCAAAAAAATATAAAACCTTTTGACTAATTAAAAAAAAAAAAAACTATAATTTATAAATTGTGAACAAAACCCTCTTCTTACTTTTCTCACTTCTATGGTGTCGTAATTTTACATAAAATATTTGTTGTTTTATTAAAAATCAAGTATTTGTCCTTTCAACGAAAAACAATAATTCAAGCACTAATGAGTACATAGAAGAACAAATGGATCAAAATAAACTCAACAAAAAGAGTGCCCAAAGCAAAGGAAGAAAAGTGCATAGAAATTTTCACATCAAAGTATTTGTCCTCTCAATGAAAAACAATAATTCAAGCACTAATGAGTACATAGAAGAACAAATGGATCAAATAAACTCAACAAAAGGAGTGCCCAAAACAAAGGGAGAAAAGGGCATAGAAATTTTCACCATTATAGATGTGAAGTCCAATAAAAAACATAAAACATCCAATACAAACTTCAAAAAACAACCCCCGGTCTAACACATGACAGCAATACTTTGATCTTGTGTTTAGGTGGGCCACCAAATATCCACCCGTGAATGTCCCAAATACAGTGGTTCATTTATTTTGCCTTGGGAAAAAAGGAAAAATAAATAATAGTAATAATAAATAAAATAAAAACTAAATCGATACGATGTGTTATAAGGATTTTGCGAATGACCAGTGTGTTTACTAATACCTGACAAAGTTCCTCAATTACAGCAACTTTTCTGCAATGTTTTCATTGCAAATGTGTACGCTTCACTTGCTTTAGCACGCATCTGTACATGGCAACCCTGTTTCAACAACATAATAATATTTTTCGGCCGAGCTTGTGATTACAGGTAAATAATTGCAAAATTTCATTATATTGAAACCATAAAATCCTTTTATTGGCAGATTTTGTTTGCAGGTTTTGAAGTTCTGTATGGATTTCAATCGTGTGTTTTTTGAATGGGTATTCTTGTTAATGGCGCCGCCAGCTAGGGTTTCAAAAAATGGAAATGCATTCTGAAACTTTTTATGTAAAGAAAATGTTTAATCATACATGATTGATTTTTTGTAGAGCATTTTTTTTGAAAAGCTATGTGCTTCTGCGGAGGTATTAAGCAAAATATTAAAAAAATAAAGAACAAATAAATTAAGTGATCACCATTATTTCTTTTGACTGGTATTTTTTGAAGCGTTAATTGATTTTTTTGGTCTTGCTATTGCTGCAAGAACAGTTAAATACGTGTTTTGTGCTGCAGAGGTCTTAAGAAATTTATTACGTCAGAAACTGATTGTTCCTAATTAATGTTTTTTGATCAGTAATCTCAACTTGTAAGTTGATATTTGTACTCGGTCAGTGTCTTGTCCTGAGTAACAAACGTTTAATTGATTCAATGTACTTGGCGTGACTACGTTTTCAATTCATTTGATTCTCTATACGGTCAGTTCCTTTAGCTCTGTACAGTAAACAGGCTTTTGAAAATTGAATTTTCGTAATTTTTAATTTTCTATGTGGTTATTTCAGACAAATGGTGGACGAAGAGTCAAATGAATCTGAGAAATGCTGTCAATAAGAATTATAAGTTGTCTTCCTCTGGTGGTAGACCTATACGTTGTGATGATTTATTGCCTTGAAAAAGTAAGGCCAAAATAATATAAGAATGAAGAATCTATTTTTATAAAAGATTTGTGTATTTCTATAGTATCCTGTAATCTGATATCTATAAGTTGCCTATTTCTAACTGTTTGATCTGGAAGCTTACATTTCAGCTGGATCAGGCTTCTGGATTTTGGGAAGATTTGTTGTGTGTAGTCGTAAATGCTCTGGGAGAAAAGGGGGCAATATTCTTTACTGTGTGATGTCCAAGGGAATTTTGAACAAAAAAATGTGGTTACAGAATTAATATGGAAATTAATAACTGGGAAGGGAAATTTGGTTTGTTTGTTTAGTGGGTGGGAGTTTTGGCATGGATTTTTTGTGATGATGGTAAGGTCATGTTCTTCTTTCTGCACTGTCAGTACATCTAATTGATGGTCAGTTTTTTATTTTTAGTTCAATAATGGAAAGGCTTTCATACACTCTATGCGGATTTGAGTAGGCCTACGAGTAGGCAGTTGATAGAATGGGTTCTAATTGACTAAAGTGCAGATTGATTATGTGTTTTCCGGTAAAATTGCTCATTTTTTTATTGCTATTTAGTTTACGCCGAAGAAAATGAAAGAAATTCTTTCAGTATTTTTGGTTTTACATATATATAATGTAGAACCATCAAATTTAAAATTTACTCAGGTTTCTTATCCTTTATTGGTATGTTTCTTTTCAGTCTTTTGAGAATGGGAGTTGATAGCATACACAAGATATCGAGCTAGATCCTTATATTGTTGTTGCTGCAACATTTCTCCTTTCAAATGACAGAAGCAGTTATAAAAAAGAAAAATCTCTACTAGCTATGCGATCGATATGAGCTCAACGGGTCAATGTTTCTGATCCGTACAATACAGTGGACTGTTATAGATAAATTTAGAGTTCTTGCAGCTGTAGAAGCCTGTAGAGGCAAATCAGTCATATGATAGCTCGAAGTTTTTGAAGCTGTAGGCCTCATGGCCAGAAAGGGTAACCTGCGTGGTAATGGACCTGAAAAGAATGTCTCAGTAGATATAGGTGCATCTCCAGAATCAGCTGACATGCCCTTAAAAAATAAGGGCTTGAGGACTGAAACCTCAGTTACATCTGAGAGTCCTGTTTATAACAAAGAGAATGTTCAGAATAGTGAATTCCGAGGAAAACAGAACGGCAGTTCTAGAAAGAAATCACACAAGAGTGGAGGTTCAGAGAATGGTAAAAAGGTTGCAGGACACACAGATGCGAAGACAAGTAAGGGAAAGCCTGCAATGTCTAGGGAATCAGGGACAAAAATTACTCATTCTATGTCAAATGGGGTAAGTAATTCTGGAGAAGTTGAAGGGCAAGAACCTGTTGCAAATTCAGATGGAAGCATTGTTGGTGAGCCTACGGAACATGTTGAGAGGATGACAAATGCAGAAAGTTGTGGCCCAGATATATCAACCCAATCTACTAGTTCATCACACTCAGGAATTGAAGAAAGCATAGTCAATGGGATAAATGGAAGCTCTGAACATATAAATGGCAATGAAGGTAGAAATTTTAGAGTGTCACATGCTTACATGTGGTTTGAGCAAGCTTCAGAGTGGATCCAGCAGCAAAAACCCATACTAATAGCATTGTCTGCAAGTGCTTTTCAAGCAAAAGACTCTGTGATGTCTTGGATTCATCATACATGGCCCATTGTTTATTCATGGCTTCTGCATTTTGGAAAGTTATCTTTATTATTACTTGTGTTGTGGCTGGACTGCAGTCTCAGAGGTCTTGGCTCTGTAATTCGCTTGGGCACAACTTCCTTCTTTGTTGTTATTTGGTGCAGTTTTCTTAGTGTCATTGCAATGGCTGGAGTTTTCAATGTTCTATTGAGTTTGGTAAGTTCACTGAACCTCCAATTGCAAAATCTGCAATTCTTTAATGTGAAATAGCAGTTTATCTGTTGTATTTTGTATGCTTTATTTGGCTTAGAATGATTGTTTGCATATTATATCCATTCTATAGAAGCTTTCTACGCCTCTGCTATTTGTTAATGCTCCCTGGTTTATTCTGGATGATACCATCTCCTATCTTTCTGGGGCAGGAAGACATTGAATTTGAGCAAAATTCAGCACCAGTCAGAAATATTAGGGATGCCCTGAAGCTTGAAGATACATATCTCCTTGCATCTAACAAATATATATATTTAAAATATCTCAACTATGCATCAAAAATACTCAAATTAGTCCTAATTAGGCATTGCAATTTCTTTCCTTATAGTTTCTGTCATACAATTAATTTCATTCCATTTCCTTGTCTGGAAGTGTATGTTTGTTTCTGCGTGTCTTGATATTTCTGAATTATTAGTGTACATTGGCCACGACCAAACAAAAATGGCTTGGAATTTTATTACCTGTTATTTTTTCATTGCTTAACTTGTGTGAAATATTTGATTCTCTAAATTTTTTAAAGCAACTCATGTCTTTTTAAAGTATTTGATTCCTTGTTATATCAATGCTTGATGAGCAAAATATCTGATGCTCTTTTATAATGGACCTGACAGGCGCATTCATAGTCGGCTCATCTAGAAATATAATCAATATATAATATATTACATATGGTTGCCCATTCATCTTGCTAGTTTTTCTATTATTGCAATAATAGAAAATTCCACAATCTATTTTATGACATTTTACAGACATTCTACATTTTATTGTTGTTTGGTTCATAGCATCTCGTTCTCTGCCACATATCCCTGAGGCAAAAAAAAGTTTCCTTGGCGAATATCAGAGATAAATTGGTAACTTCTTGGGAAAATATTGGGAATTTTTAATCGATCTACAAGGCTACCAAAAACTATTTCTCTACTCCAAAACCCTTTGTCTCTTCTCCAAATGCTCAAAAATGCAAAATGAATACAAAATAGGCAACTTGTTGGGCGTCACAGTTTTACTCCTGCCGCCCATGAGAAGTATGCTAGTTATCACGATAAGTTTCCAACTTTTCACTGAGAAGTTCAGGACTTCTTGGCAAGAAAACAACCTTGTTATTTCTCGTTTTGTGAAACTTCTCGGAAGAAGCAGAGATATCTGCCACTTCCTGGCAAGAATTTAATCTATGGTTTGGATTGCTTCTTCTAAAATTTCGAAATGAACAATGTGATCCAATTCATTTGAATATGCATAGTGAAAAGTATGCTTAATGTTCATCTAGAAGACTGCCAGACACCATTTTTCTCCTCCAAAACCCTTCTTCTTGTCTCCAAATGCTAAAAAATGCAAAATGAATACAAAATAGGCAACTCGTTGGGTGTCACAGTTTTACTGCTGCCACCTGCGAGAAGTATGCTAGTTATTGTGAGAAGTTGGCAAGAAGTGGCTAACTTTTCACCGAGAAGTTCAGGACTTCTTGGCTCGAATTCTCGGCAAGAAGACAACCTTGTTATTTCTTGCTTTGTGAAACTTCTCACAAGAAGCAGAGATATCTGCCACTTCTCGGCGAGAACTTAATCTATGGTTTGGATAGCTTCTTCTAAATTTTTGAAATGAACAATGTGATGCAAGTCATTTGAATATGCATAGTGAAAAGGACGCTTTATGTTCATCTTCAAAGACTTACACACACTGATGTTTGTAAAGTAATATATTTTCATTACTTGTATGCAGAAAAGTACTCTGCCCAACATGTATTTTTATCTCGAGTATAACATCAAGATATAGATAAGGAGGAATAATTTATTAGTTATGCATCAGTATCAAGAGAACATAATGTAAGTGGGAAAAGGATTAGGTAGAGAAAGACAATTTCATGTAGATAAGATAAGATAATGATATTAATGTCCAATAAGAGACTAACAAAGGGTCTAAGGGACTGTAAGATACAACAGAGAAGAAAAATAACTTAGCAAGAGCGCCAAATGGTGTCCAAGAAAGAGCAAATAAGAAAGCAAAGAGAGGGAACAACAACAGACAAGAGAATTGTACCATATTTCAGTATTGGTCTCTGTTTACAGCCAGAAATGAAATAAAATCAAGATTAAAGCCCTAAAGAGTAAAAACTATTTCAATCAAACTAACACTTTATTGTAAGCAAGAAATTGTGGAAAATGAACAAAATACTACTAAGTTAATCAAACAAATTTCAATCAAACTAACACTTTATTTTAAGCAAGAAATTGTGGAAAATGAACAAAATACTCCAAAGTTAATCAAACAAATTTCTCCTAAACCATTTCTGTTGCACCACAAAGGTGCTTGTGCTCTAAGATTTCCTGTTAGAAGTTGTTCGATTGTTCATAGCAGCAGCATGACACTGCATCACCAGCTTTCTATATTAAAAATGGCTTGTGGGTAAGTGGATGTTTAGGTTTGGGATTGGATCGTACAATATTTAGATCAGATAGGAGATCATTGATGAGGATCAAGTTAAGTGGTTGTGAGATGAGGAGTGGATCTAAACAGAGATTTTTTCAATTGTTTTATGTATTTTTTGGATGTTGGTTATTTGCATATGAGATGGAGTGAAAAAAGAGGACTTTTTAATTTTTTATGCATTCTTAGGTGTAAAAGGTGGGACAAAATTTATTAAATCATTTGAGATAAAGATGGGAATAATAAATAAATCATTTATATATTAGGACTTTTGGGAAGTGGGTTAGGACTATTAAATGAAGGGTTCTCGTTTTTTGCCCTTCCACTTCCTCACTTGCCAATTGCTCATTTCCAAGTTACTGGCCTTGCCAGGGCCTAGTTTGTGGAAATCAAATTTTGATGATGCTTCTTGTGGGGATCCCAGCCCCTTGAGTTGCCAGCTGTGTCATACATGATTCCTTTAATAAGCTTAAAAAAACAGTGGCAAGAAAACTTCACCTTGGGACTAATAAAAAAATGGACGTTGAAACATTTTTGCCTCTTATTCTCTCGATGGTATAAGCTCATAACTTAAATAATATTATAATCAAAGTTGATTTAATGGTTGCCACATTGTGTTTAAAAAATCAACACTCGTTGAATTGGAAACTTAGGAACATCTTGACTAAGTCTTGGGTCATATTGGATTCCATTCTTATTTTTTCCATACAACATTGTTATAAGAGAAGGAAATATGGTGTTTTTTCTAATGAAACATGATTATTGATCAATGCCACATGCTAAAGGTAGTTGATGATCTGTCAAGGTGGATGGAATTGCCAACTTCAACTGACAATGATTTCTCCACTGTAGATCAGATCTTTAATTTTGTGCATGGTGAATGTCTTGGTGAATAATAGTATTCATTACCTTGAGGGAACTCTATTTTAATTGAAGCTGTCTTTTATATTCTGATTTTATCAAAGTTCTCTGAAGTGGTGTTCTACATGTCACGGAGCCCACCAACAACTCCACTCTACTTTAAAATAGATGGCTTTTTGTGGTGAGGTTACAGTTTCAAGGCTAAAGAATATCTTTTTTGCCAGAAGATGAGGTCGTTGAGTGTTATGTTCCTTCACAGTTAGCTCAGCCAACTTCCAGTCTAAAAAAGACGTTTTTGTTTTGCTCAGTAAACCACCTAATTGGGATAACTTGTATTAATCAATAAACATAATTGCATTGTTTATGTTACATCAGGAACAACATATGATTTCTTTACTGTCAAAAGGTAGCAGATAAGGGCCAACAAAACCTTTGCATATCGGAGTTCCAGAAACAGAGCAATACAAATAATAAAGATGTTTTTTAACATCATGTAGATACATCAATTAATACATGTTTACAAAAAAAATAAAATAAAAATTATAATAATAAATATAAAATAACAAAGAAAAAAGTAAAACTTGAGCCTCAAAATGAGGCACCAAACCTAGAGTTAAAATGCCTTTGTCCAGGTACGTATATATTTGTTTTTTGGTGTCTGGACACAATTGATTGCATGTGGCATGAGTGTTTAGGGTTTTCTCTAGCAGGTCAGCTGGGACTCAACTCTAGTTGCGCCTACCTAGGCTAGGCTGAAATCATGAAATGGAATCTTGCTTACTCTCCTTTTTGCTATTTCATGATTAAAAAATTGCAGATGTAATCTAGTTGTGTTAGCAGGTTGAGTACCACTGTTAGATTGAAGTAATTGAGTTTTTTTTGGCCTAGCAGCTGGCCACTGGGTCACTTGCTGGGCACTTATATTAGCAAACTCAACTCATTGTGAGCAATCTGCAGCTGGTGGAGACTTTTATAAGGCTTTGGTTGGTGCAGATGTAGCTGATGTGGAGTCTTGAAGCTCTTACTGTTAGCAGCCTCAGAAAGAGTGGCACAAGGATAAATCAGAACATATATTAGAAGGGTATCCCATGCCATGTTTAGGATTTGATAATGAGGGTTTTCGTGTCCACAAGGAGGTCTTGTGAGATATTTTTCAGTTCCATGGGAACAATGACACCAAATCTATTAAGTTTGTATCTAGATCATGGGAGAATTAGGGCGCCATATAAGATTAATGAGTCAACATTAGACCCTAGATGCTACCACATGATAACTAAACTGCCATTGGCAGATTTTTATACAAGAACTGCTATTACAACATCACTGTAAGGTTTGTGGGCTTTTATTTATTTCAAAAAATGTGAATCAGACTATTTTGCTGCAGTGTTTCCTTGTTGTGTGGTCATTCTTGAAGTTAAATCTAAACGTATATCAGAGATCTACAATTCACTTTGTTTACCTAGATGTGTGTGATCTGAAGTCTGTTTTTGGCTCACTGCTAGTTCATTGCAAATTCACTCTGTTAAATATCTATATTTTGTGTAGTGCCCTAACCCCAACTCAGTGATTTTGAAATTGTTTAAACCCTAAGGATATAATATGAAAGTTACTGTGGAAATTTTGGGGAGTGATTGTGTTGATAGCATTAACATTTGTTGAATTCTAAAGTTTCTTTAATTTTTGTTAAAAAATTTGCTTCTGCATATGGGAGATAAGGAACTCTCTAAGGCATTGGGTCATTCCTATATTTGAAGTTAGAGCTGGCAAGGTTGATAAATTCTTGGTTGACTGTTTGGCATCTCTGCCTGCAACAAATTCCACACTCTTGCTTTTGTCAGTGCAGCGAGGATCATTGAAAGGTGTCTGGAGGTGGTTGCCATTCAAAAATTTCCACGCTTTGGCATTGGGAATTATTCCTTTAAGTCAGGGTGTAATAGTGCTGGAGCTCTTGATGTAAAAAATGAGTATCACTGTTTCATATTATATATTACAATATCCCACACTAAGATGTTGTCTCAAAATGCAAGCCTTGATACCACTGTAATGAGCCATGCTGGCTCACGGTCAACTATGCTGAAGAATGAAATTTTTCGTATTTTGAAAGTTTATGTTTTTTTTTTGTTTTTTTCAAATATATGTTTTTTTTTGCTTTTTTCAGAATATGAAATATATAACAATGTATGGAAATTGAAAGTGCAAATTCTTCCTTCTATATTTTATTATGCAAACCAAGACAATGATGGCAACTAAATACAATGCACACACTGAAAATTCAAATTGCAAGAATCTGGTAATGCTGGTATGCAACATTGGGTTCCCATAATGAAGAATAATGATCATAAATCTGCCCAGCAGAGATATGGACCCTTTAGCAAATGAAACACAGGTCTGAAATTGTGAATGCAGGTCTTTCATGCACCACAATGCCTCCATCAATCTTATCGATGCTGTGAAAATTTGGTTGGTGCTGCTCTATAGATAATCACATCCCTTCACCTTGTTGTCTATTTGAATTATCACCGTGTTGTCTATGTGAAATATTGGTGCCTAACTCCATGCTAATGCCTCTGAAATTCTCAGAACTCACAGCCATAACCTTTGCAGTCACGTCACCTTCCAAGCATGGATCAATTCAATCCCAAACAATAACAAAAAAATAGCACAATTCACTGGCAATTGAAAACCAATTCAAAGTGCAAGCAAAGTCTGGAATAAATTCACAATTTCTTCAGCTCAAACCCTCGAGGCTCAAACTACTTAACACCAAATAATAAAATGCTCAAGAATGAATATCCATCTCCAAGAGCTTGCTTTTATAATATTTCAATTCAAATGGCTTCTCCTTTACACCAAATGACTAGGGACTTCATGTTTACACTTTTCACTAAAAAGGCTTCATTTCTCATAAAGCAACTTTATGTTATAATTTAAAGTTGACGAATAATAAAGTCACTTTATTAATTTAAACTCCCCTATGGCTCCAAAAATGACCTTTTCATTAATATAATGATATTCTAACTCACAAGGTCCTTGTTTCATGTGCCCATGATTTAAAACTAGTCATCTCGATTCCAATGAGCTATAATAGTAAGGTGCCCAAGAAACAATTTCAATTAAAATAGTAACCTTAGTAAATATATTTAAATTATAACCAATACTGTACCCCATAGTTTGTAGAGTCAAACTCAAAGCGTACTTGACAAGCCCAAAATTTTGAACTTGGCAAAATATTGGCGAAAACTCAACAACTTAGAAAGAATTAAAGCTAAGAATCTCTTAATTTTTTTTGTAACATTCAATTACAAAATGTATTAAATAAAAAGTTGACATCTTGAAAGAGAAATGCATGTTTATATAGCAAAAATAGCATGTGAAAAACACATTTTAACCAACATTTTATCTACATCGACATTTTTGCCCATGGTTTTATTTGTCTATAAAAACACGAGAGTTAAACTTGTGGGTACTCGGCCAACAAAAAAAAAAGATTACTTGACAACTCGGGGAGTACTCATAGAGTTTGCAAACTATGTTACACCCAACTTGGGAAAATGGGTTAACAACACTTGAATTGAAAATCTGATAGCACAGGATTTGATCCCGATGATAAAAGTTGATGAATGGTCTTGACTGGGTGACTTACTAAAATAGATGCTCCATCCAAGAATCTTGGAGTCCAAAACAAAACTTAGTTTAATATTTGAAAGTATCATATAATTTGTCTAACATATGAGCTCATTGGAATCATCTGTTGACTTAAGTAAGTCCCTCAAAATGGAGCCAACACTCACAATTGGCTGCTAGAGATCCAAATAACTCCGCAACAAGTTCCTCTAATCACTAGTATCAGCGTACAAGGACCCAATGATAGGCTAAATGCATTAACTTTGATTTAACTAAAAAATGGGGACATCACAGTCCACCCTCCTTGAAATTGCTTATCCCTAGGCAATCTCCACAACAAGGACACTCTACTAAATTGGAAATCCAATGGAAGATTGGAAATATTCCTCGCTGAAACACGACCACTGAAGTGCTAGAATGACCTACATTGTGTAGAAGTGACAATAATATTACTGGCCAAACTCAACACTTTGAATTGTGCATCTAATGAAACCATGTACATGAAAATCATAAATGAAATTGCAGATAAACCACACCAAGTACGTAGTGCAAAACTCCCTCGCAATCCAAAGCTGAAATCTCGATGCACATAAAGGATCCTACAACACCCTAAAGAGTGTCCAATAAAGTATGCCGAGATCCCCAATCCTAAACCCATGCCAACCAAGGAAAATAACCCAAGGCGTCAGCTGTGCTATCAAAATTCCAACATCATCATAGTGTAATAGGTGAATCAATATGTTGGGACCCATCCAACCTGCACTGCTAAACTTGTCTCCACCTAGATCCTAGTATAAACAAGGGGCACATCCATCTATCACGAGCTAGAAAGGATATCTGGCATTCAAATAGACCAAATCTCCTTGTACACTCTACCAATTGCCCATGAGTAAGAAGTCCAACTGTACTACAGGGACAAGAAATCCCACCAGTGTCTGTACCATACCAAAGATATCCATCCTTTGCTAAACCACCATGGAAGTATTGATTCTGCAAGTACTCTTATGCCAACTTGCAACAACAAACTCCATCCATTGAAAACAACATATCCCCATCCCATAAAGGATGGTATGATCTCGGAGCCCATCCACATCGGTGCAAAACTAAGTCCTCTAGATAGGGATGTCCTCACTGTGTAATGATAAAAAGCTTTGATCTATGTCAATGGCTCATCACTAACAACTAGGGAACCAGAAGATGACTGCAATTTTTGACCCCAAACGATTGATTGGGTAGATGCCTTGCCAAGCCTCCCAAAGTCCTCTGGATGAACCTCAAGTCACGAATATGAGTACCAACCTCAGCCCCATACCATCTCTCCTCTAATTGGCTCTCCAAAGTAGGTACTCAACATATTTATGTGTGTAGTCAAAATGAGACAAGCTTGAATCAATTTTCTCTCCTGAAATCCTTAGTTGGTCCCTCCATCTCCGAGGCTCAACGAATTGTTGAACATAATCAACTACATGTGATGAAATAACCAATTTGCTTCCAGGATAGGGAAATAAATCAACACGAGAGACAACCTCCAAGCTAGATGATATTCGACATGTGTCTAGTGAAGAAGAGGGAGTGGTGTTGTGAACTGTCACACAATTCACAACCAAATCCACCTCTACATCACAATGACTATTAACAATCTGCCTTGCATTACCTGCTAATGGACTAGCCTTAGGAGAACATGGTGTAGAAAGTGGCTCTCCGATTCACTCATTCATTGTACCAATTCCAACTTCCTCTGCTGTACTGGTATCTGAGATAGATGTAGTCACAACCCCAACACATCTATCACCACAATCTTTGGATGTATGGTCATCACCATCACTGTAGGAGTCTACACTGAATCTGCAGTTGTTGATCGCTTAACTCCACAGTAACCTCATCCAGTTGACACAATGACTGCTTAAGAGCTAACTGGGTACTCTCCAATATCGCTGAAGTCACCTCAAGCTCACGAGTGAGCTCAATTACCTCTTCTTCCTTTCCCAACAAGGCATCATAACAAGTGCAACCCCACTCGAGAGGGTAGTCTTAGTCAGCCAAGAGCTGCAAATAGTTGTGTTTCATTACCTTGATGGCTTGTCGAAGGGTATGAAACTCTTAAAGGGAAAGGCTGCTACAACAATGCTCATCTATCAGAAGAGCACCCTATCCATAGGTAGATAACATTTGATGGGCAACATCATAATGTGCTATACTATAGCAATTTGATTATCACTCACCCTCAATTGCCTGACCACAAGGTGTCTTTGAACTCCCTAACTCTCATGTAAGCTCTTTGGCCCACAAACTGCACTCTGATAGGAAGCTGTATTTGCATCGCTCACCTCATGACACATAACATCCTGTGTTGTATCATCCTTGCACACATCAACACCTGAGGTATTGTTTTTGGGTACCTCAACGAATTGCTCATCTGAATAAGTAGAAGTTATTGCTATGTCAATCTCCTCATCTGCTCCCACTACCAATGCAGCTGTAAGTCCATGCAAGTTACAATCCTAGGACCTATCATCAACCAATCAGTCCTTTGAGCCATTTTCTAGAGTCTGATATGATAAATTAGACTCACTACAACATGAGTCATCCTGATAGATAACTTCAGTAGCGTCACATCACCAATGCCAAATCATTTCCCTGTAAAATCTCTACTGTCTCGTGTTGCTGCAAGAATGGCTCACTGCTGTCATGAAAATCAGAATCATTATGGCATGAATGCACATCATATAACTCACTTCTAATACCCGAATTTTGAATGCCA
This sequence comes from Cupressus sempervirens, assembly GCA_028749045.1. NCBI lineage: Eukaryota > Viridiplantae > Streptophyta > Pinopsida > Cupressales > Cupressaceae > Cupressus > Cupressus sempervirens. Next base: position 670,279,321 of record CM053783.1, on the reverse strand, counting down.
ACTCTAGGGAACTTCATGCAACCATCACCTACACATGGAAAAGCTGCTATATCCAGCATAGGATCACCATTATGACTTCTGTAATAAAAATCAAAAGTAGAAGAACTCACATTTTCAATGCAATCCTCAAAACTAAAACTCTCATCATGCAAGTCGCAACTCATAGTGTTACCTACAACATCCTCCACATTTGTCCTGTCATCAATGCCCTCAATAGGCTCAAACATAGGACTTCTGTCATAAAAATCAGAACTATGAGTGCCTGTTTTTCCTTAATGTAAGTTTGATTTTTAAACTTCATTGGATCAACTACCTGCTGGTCAAAAACTTTTGAAAGTACATTGTAAATATTCTTGGATGTCCCACCTGTAGAAACCTCTTGTTTCTCTTTCTTTTTATTTTGTGATGTAAATTCTTTTAAAAAAGATGTCATATACCATGCACAACTATCTATGGTTGCCAGGTTTGATAGCAATTCATCCATCCTTTTTTGATTTTGCTTAATCTTTTCCATTATTTCCATTAAGGCATCTATTTGCTTCCTGAGATTACCATGCTATTCAACTGGTTTACTCCTCTACTAGTTTTCCCATATTTATTCATAACTGAACAACTGCAAGAGTGCTGGTCCATCAATCAACAACTGCAGGACCAAATAATGAATTTTTTCCTACCCCACAAGATGATAGGAAACAACTTTGATACGACCTAATATCCCGCACTATCCCACACTAGGATATTGTCTCAAAATGCAAGCTCTGATACCACCATAATGAGCCCTACTGACTAACACTCAATTGTGTTGAAGAAAAACATTTGTGTTTTGAAAGTTTTGTGTTTTTCAAATATATGTTATTTTTGCTTTTTCAGAATATGAAATATATAACAATGCATGGAAATTGGAAGTGCAAATTCTTCCTTCTATTATTATGCTAACTAAGACAATGATGGCAACTAAATACAACACACACTTTGAAAATTTAAATTGCAAGAACCTGGTAATGCTGGTATGCAATGTTTGGCTTCAATAATGAAGAATAATGATCATAAATTTGCCCAACAGAGATATGGATTCTTTAGCAAATGAAACACGTGTCTGAAATTGTGAATGCAGGTCTTTTCATGCACCCATGATGCCTCTATCAATCTGATCACAGCCTTGAAAACTTGTTCACCTCTTGGCCATGTGAAATGTTGGTGCCAAACTCTGCATTAATTCCGTTGAAATTCTCAGAACTCACAACTGTCCAACCTCAGTAGTCACGTCACTTTCCAAGCATGGATCGATTCAGAAATATGATACCAAATAACAATAGAAATAGCACAATTCATTGGCAATTGAAAACCAATTCAAAGTGCAAGAAAAGTCTGAAAGAAATTCACAATTTCTTCTACTTGAACCCTCAAACTACTCAACACCAATTAACAAAATACCTATGTTACCTGGGGATGTGTCCTCGACCTAAAAAGCCCTGTTGCCATACCAGAAATGTTTCGGGGACTTCGGGACGTCCCCACTCCATCCCCCTTTTCAAAAATTCTCAGGAGATGTCCCAGAAACTTGGGGAATTGGGATTTTTTCCGGGACGTCCGTACGTCTCGGGTACAGTTGGGGATGCCTTGGAAGTCCTCGGGATGGATGGACGTCTCTGATTTTATATACAACATCAACACTTATAAAATATTTTTCTTTTATAAAACATTTTCTTTTTTTAATATTGAAGTGGGTCCCTCCTTCCAAATTCACCCTATATCATGATCAAAACTATATAGAGGACCTTTTTGTATTAATATCAGTCCACTTACAATAAATTGGAAGTGTAGTTTCAAAATTAAATGATAGTAGTGTGTTTCAATTTCAAAGGAGGGTTATTGTTATTGTTGCTATTGAAAATGAATTCTAAATTATGTTCTTGGGTATATTTCAAAATTTTATGTCATTAAACTTATTATTTTAATATTACATGCACATTAACAATAATTCCAAATTATGAATGCATTATAGCATATTAAGCATTGAGTTTGATTATTGAAATGTTGTATGTTAAGGTTCTATGATGTTTAAATGGCATGGTTTATCTATGTCTTCATATGAATGTAATGTATATATGCAAATTTCTCTATATATTTTATATTTTCCCTCTATTTATATAACTGTCTCCATTTGTTGTCCCCCCTGTCCCCAAAATTGACAATTTTTTTTGCCGTCCCAGAAACCCCTCGTCCTGGAAACTCGGGGGAACATAGCAAAATACTCAATAATGAATATCCATCTCCTAGATAAAATCCAATTCAATTCAAATGGCTTCTCCTTCACACCAAATGGCTAGTGACTTAATGTTCACACTTTTCACGAAAAAGGCTTTGTTTCTCTTAAAATGACTTTATGATCTAAAGTTGACAATAATAAAGTAACTTTATTAATTTAAACTCCCCTATTGTCCAAAAATGACCTTTTCATTAATATAGTGATATGTTGACATACATGGTCCTTGTCTCATGTCCACATGATTTAAAACTTCTCATCGTGATTCCAACGAGCTATAGCACTAAGGTGCCCATTAAACAATTTCAATTAAAATAACAACCTTAGTAAGTACTAGCAATCACACCTTAGTGTGCAATAGGTATGCCATAGAGGTATGGAAGATCATTTAAGTATTTCTTCCTTTGAATGTCTCTTCCTCTCATCCTCTCCATATCTCCTTTCTCTTTATCAATAAATCTTACCATTTACATCTCTTTATATCTTTTCTTGTTTATCTCCTCCTCTTTATGTCACCCTTTATATCTCCCTAGATTTCTTTCTATCCTTACCTTTTAATCTATCTCTATCTTTCTATCTATTTTTATCCCATTCTCACACTCTATATTCATCCCTATCTTCTTTTCCCCCTTCATATCTAGACACGTCTCCCTCTCTCTATCCATCCACTCTTTCCATCACCCCCACTATATACTTTGAAATCTTTACATCTCCATATTTCTTCCCCTATCTCTATCTCTATCTTTGTCTCTGTCTCTATCTCTGCCTTGTTATCTCTCTATCCCTCTCTATCCCTATATATATCTCCCCCTTTCTACCTCTTTCTCTATATCACTTTTACCTCTCTCATTCTCTCTTCTTTATATGTTTATATCTTCCATCTACACTCTCTCCCTCTATCTCACCTTCCTCTCATGCTCTTCCCTCCGCACCCATCTCTCTTTCTACTCCTATATCTCCCCCCACTCCCCTTCTCTCTCTCTCTCACAAAATCTAACCGTCTTTCTCTGTCCCTATAGCCCTCCTTCTCTTTCTCTCTTTATATCACTTCCTATCTCTATCTTCATTTTTCTCTCTCTCTACCGTCTCTATCTAATCCTTACTTCTCTCTTTATCACTCTTTTCTTCTCTCCGTATCACTCTCTTTTATATCCATTCATATTCTTATCTACCAAACATATCCATTCATTGTATATGTTGTTGCTACACCATAATATGGAAAGAATGGTAGTAGGAATAAGTGCATATCAAATCACATGCGACTTTGATTTCCCGTGAAACATTAAAACAAAATCCTTTGTGTAATCTAAAAAAAGGAAATTCAAAGATCACAATTACATACAATATACAGTCAAAGATTCACCTCAGCAAAAATATGTAGAGAAATCATCTGCATTGCAGAAAACATTAGCCTACATTTAGACCGTTTTAAAATTTGAATGTTTGTCGTAGGTAAATTTTGTTTTTTATCTCTAGTGTAGAGGGCATCTATAGAACTATTCTTGATGGGTTCATTGGAGTAGACACTCTACAATTACGTTTTACCTAAATTGCACGAGAATAGGTAGCCTCAATCCGGAACTTGAATTCATGTATGTCATGGGTATGTAATGTGCATATGATAGGAAGAAAAATAGAGAGGAAGAAAAATATAAAAAAAATTAAAAGAAATCAATTACGTCAAACTTTACTTTTAGTGTTTGTGTGGCGGATTGCGTGAGATTGTAGAGAGGCATATGCTACATATTTTATTCTGCTTGTGGTGTTGAAGCGGTAGAAGAGGAAAGTGGTGCTCTGGTGGGTGTTCTCTGCAATGGTGTAATAAGAGGAAGCTGCCAACAGGCAGAGGCAGGAACACATAATTAAGTAGGTAGGCATCCAGTAAAATAGAACGTTACCTTGTATTTTGTATCAATGTTCCAGAAAGAAATTGCCAAATTTGGGGTCTGAAATGTTGCCTCTAGTGCAAAGGAAGTCTGCAAATATTGCAAGAGGTAGGAAAATTAGAAGAAAAGCCTCCAAAGGGCCCATTACCTTGTCAAACATTGATTGGACTAAGTATCTGTTGAGAATCTGATTCAATGTCAGAGTTGCCTCCAATAATCCGCAAGCTGAAATCCTCAGTCTTCAAGGCAATCCCAAACCCTGTCAGACAAAACAAAGAAAACATTTAACGACTATGATATTTTTGATGGTCGTCCACACTTCTAAGCAGCTGTCCACTGTTGATTGAAATATTTAGGTGGGGCTCTTTCAAATTGGAAACACCTACAACATAATAATCAAATTATAACCAATAGTGCCAATTGAATCCTCAAATCCACAGGTAACGTTGAGGGGGAGATTGTTAGCAGAATGTTTAGCACTCCCCACGGGATTTGTGACAAGGGCTTAACTGCCTCCTGTGTACTAGAAGTTGAGTGGTTGTATCAGACATTGTTAGATCAATCTTTTGGTGTAACAACAACCCCACTCTAACACATGTTTTATTCCTTATCATTTCGGAAATGCTTCAGTGTGACCTATTTCAAATTGCACTAGGCTGACCTAGTTGTTGGCATGGTATGGTATAAGAGAGTAATAATTCTATTTGCTGTGATATGCTTGTATGCAAGTAATATGCAAAGTGAATGTGAATCTGGCAAGGAAAGATTTCTGTATTGATGTATATGCGAGCTGGTGCAATTGTTAGATGGCTGTTATATCATTTGAGTGTTGCTGATTATTGGTGACTCGAACTTCAGTGGTCGATTCATTTTTCATTTCTTGTATTTTGGTAATGAGTCTATTTGTATTGGTAGTTGGCGTTTCTTATTTCTAGGTAGTTAGCTCAACCGATAGTGAGCCTACCAGCAGTGAGCAAACCAACAATGAGCCCTTTGTAAAAATCACCTTAACCGGTGTATATCATGAGAATTAGCTTCTCTATGGTTTTTCCCATCTTGGGTTTGCATGTAAATTATGGTGTTCATGGTATTACTGTTTTGTGTGTTCATGGTCTCATTTGTTATAATTTTTTTAGTGCTTTATGTGTTTGCTGAATTAACAAAGGTTAAGGAAATTGTTTGAATATGAGTTATAACCGATTCACCCCTCTTCTCATTATTTTGGCTTGTTTAACATCTACAACTCCTTAATTGAAGGCACAATGAGTAATCCTACATGATAGTTGGTCATTTGATAGGGAGCATCCCTTTATATGGTGTTAGACCTTCGGTTTAATAGGAATTAGTAAAGTCTCAACACTAGTTCCCAAATTGTTGCATTCTATTGAATAATTGTTAAGACTCAAATCATATAGGAGCCAAGTTATTTTTTAATCTATGCTGACGGCTATGTTTTCTCTCTCTTATAGGCTTTATATTAATTGTGGTTTGAACCACAAAGGAATGTGGAACAGATTCTTATATTTTAAATTCATGTTTAGTACATTTTGTATGACATTTTTATACATGTTGAGGGTCACATGATGATAATGTATACCACTTATTGATATATTTTTATAACATATTAGACATTTTACATGTCTTGCTCTATGACAAGCTTTATCCTTGAAGTGTTTTGAATTCTAGATCTCATTGTTAGAGTATGTAATAAGTTTCACCCTTCATGACTTTTGCTTTTGGTATATTCCTGAATCTCTAGCACTTTGATATCTTTTGCAAAGGCTTGGATTTGCCTATACATTGAACAAGCTATGAAAAGGAACACGACACCAAAACAATATGGTTATTTTGTTTAGTTTAGCCAAATCCAATTTGGTGAAGTCTTGGGCCTAAATTCAATGCAGTTTGTAGTTGGTGTGGTTCTAGCATCAATGATGCTGATGCAACAAGATTTGTTGCATAAGCAATATAAGCATAGAATCAAATCAATATACACTACATAATTTAATTGTTTATTGACAAGATTGAACCATGGTTGAACAACTTATATAAAGTAGGATATAATAGGGCACTTATTCACCATCAAAATATGGTGATTTGGATCCCTTCCGTAACTTAGAGAGAATACAATACAATGGTGCAATGCTAGTTAAAAACAGCCTCCATCATAGTCAAAACACGAGCACATATTTTGTTGCTAACTTTGGGTTTCTGTTGCTAACTTTGGGTACATGGGTTAAATCATAGATGGAAAAATTGCCAAGTACTTGACGAATTTTTAAAATTCGTTGAGATTTTTCTAAAAAAACTTGCAACTCAGCAGAGGCAAAACTTGTCAAGTTTTTGCTAAAAACTCGCCAATTACTCAACAACAGCAAAATTAGAGGTTAAATGCCCAACAATGTCATGTGATGATATCGGTTTGCATTTGCAACATTGTTCAGTCATTTTTGCAGCTCAGGGCCAGGAGAATTTATACAAATATAAAATTTGAGTATAAGAACTTATACTTTAAGTTATATTTGTATAAATACTGTTAGGATGTTTGAGATAGGTTTCAGGTTTATAGGAGTTAAAATGCAAATTCTAAGTTTTGGGGGTTTTCAAAAAATTGCAGGTTTAGCCAAATTTTAGGATTCAACATGCCTTTAGCAGTGTCATCTGCCACAACTTGTCTTGGCTATTTGAGGTCAAATTGAAGTTGGAACAATGATTTTCTAATGATCTTAACTCATTTTCTCACAAATCACTTGGTTTCAATTCTATATTCCTGAGTCTTGACAGACTTAGCTCAACCACTTGCTCACACCCAAGACAAGCATTACTTTTCAACAGGCCAAAATTGCTCAAACTCACTCTTAGATTATTTTGCTATGATGTATTTACTTCTAGTTTTATAGAAATTTTTTACTATGATGTATTTACTTCTAATTTAATAGAAACTAACTACAATGATGTATTTACTTCTAGTTCCATAGAAACTATTTACTATTTTGCTTCCTGCCATCAGCATTTTGCATGAGAAACTGATTTTGTACCCACTTTGCATTTATATATATCTAAGCTTTACTTGTTTATTTTGTGTTCTCATTAATTAACTCTTTGGATGTATCTTCTAATTGTAATTTAAAAAATTAAAAAAAAACTTTTAATTAAACTTAAGCTGTTTTTTAGGTTTCTGAGTTTTTCTCTAAGTCTTTTTAAAAAACTGGCCGAATTTTTCCCGAGTTCTTTTTTGGGCTTGGCGAGTTTTTGCCGAGTGAGAGTTTTCCATCTATGGGTTGAACAATCATGCTATATTTAAATTTGATCATCTTTATCTAACTAACAAACATGAAGAATTAGTCAGAAACTACAATTGAATCCTGATAGCAATATGAGTATTTGACTTACTATGGAACTATCTCCTACTTACCAGTTGATGAGCTAAAGTAGTTCTATAATGAATGGTTCATAAGGCACACCAATTGTTAAAGGTTTTGCAAATAGGGTAGCAAGCTAAGTGGGCTTAACCAGGGACAAAATTCCATGGTTAAGCACGCTTGAGTTGGAGCAATATTGGGATGGATGACATCTTGTGAAGGTTGGATGTGCAATCCCTATGAGCATCACCTAGATGCAAGGAGTGCAAAGTCTTGCATCCATTCTCATGAGAGATGGTTGTTTGTGAATTGCTACTCATGAAACATGGGTCAATGAGTTCAACTCAAAAACGACACGGTTGAATCATGATAGCAATATGACAATTTGACTTATTGTGGAAATCTCCTACTTATCAAGAATTAATCAGTTGCATTTTACACCTTTTTATATTACAATAATTTTTAGATTCCACACATGACCTCTGATTACTATTTTAATTTGAATACAGATGTCATCCTTGAGATTATGGTTTGGATGGTTTAATACTCTTAAACATGATCAAACTTTTGTTGGAGCTTACTATATGAATGCTTCGAACAATATCTTTTATAATGACCAGTCACAATCTAGCTTTGATGAATATGAGGCTCTAGTCCATTATCTTTGGGTTCTTCCAGAAGAAATTCTTAGATGATATTTTTCCAAAAACTTATTAGAGAACTGGTCTTATTGTTGAAATCTTAATTTGAGCTGCACAGGTTCTGATCCTTCTTGATTAATTTATGCTTCTAATTGCTTTTTCAACAATAGTGTTGTTTCTTATTGATTAAAAAAATTATAAGTGCCAAATTTTATATGTTTTGTCAATTACCTCTTATTTTGGCTCATGCCATTATTCCTTTGATCAATAATCCTTTAATTATCTATTATTTTAAACTCAGCTAAAAAATACTGATTTATTTCCAAAGGTTTCCACATGACTCTCTCTCTCTCTCTATTTGTATCTATAGATGAAATTATGGAAAAAGAAAAACCACCCAAAAGAGTCTGATTGGATAAGATAACCAATTTCGTACACACACAAAATTGTGAAAAAAGGCATACCACCAAAAAGATAATGATTGAATAAGATAACCAATTTCACTTTATTGAAACCTTGGCCCATTTAGATTGTTGTTGATGTCAATCTAGCATTAATTTTTTGATCAAACAATCTCAACATCAGTATTATGAGAAATGTAGCCGAACTATTTAATCATAGAACCAGATCAATATGTACAATATAAATAAGTCATTTATCCACAAGATATAAAACTTCAGTAAAACAAGTTATGTTCAGTAGGGTAGGACAAGGCCTTTACTCAACATCAAATATGTAGCTTAGAAGTCTCCCATAGACAAAGCTCAGAAAAAGTAGAGGAAAGTTGTCTAAAGCTAGTTGAAAGCCATTTTCATGGTTATTGAAACATGAAAACAAGATCAATATGTAGAAATAAATCATTTATCCACAAGATAGAAAACTTTAGAAAACAACTCTTGCATAACAGGGTAGGACAAGGCCTTTACTCATCATCCGATATCTAACTTTAAATTCTCCCATAGACAAAGCTTGGAAAAAGTAGAGAAAGTTGCCTAAAGCTAGTCGAAAGCCACCTCCATGGTTGTTGAAACATGAACATATAGTTTTTTTTTTGATTGGTAACTATTTGTTTTTGACTGGAGATATGAACTAATGAGGCCACGAATCTGGGGGACCTCATCTCCTGAAACCGACACCCCAAATCCACGAGTACGGAAGCCCAGCAAGGACACCGAGCTTGAGGGGCGCAAGAGATACACACCCAATGTGGGTTTGGCACAAGGTCCATGAGTGCTCCTTGAACAGTGAGGATCTGACAGAAGGATTGACATGAACAACATTAACTTAATCTCCATCAGCAACTATTTGGTACAGTGCACTTCCTGGTTAGCGATTCCTTCCGACTCCTGCTATCCTTATGTTGAACAATGACTCTTTCGAACTCCCATCCCCAACTTACTCTAGTTAACTCTGAGTGCTATTTCTGTGAGATTCAAACCATGTGCTTATGCTGAATGATGACTCCTTCCGACTCCCATGCCCAACAGGCACCATCTAGCTAGAGGGCAATTCCTGTGATTTGAGCTTCAAACCTCCCTATCACAAGGGCTCGCAGCTACTGCTGCATTATGAGCTCATGTTCAAACATGAACATATAGTTGGTCAAACATATCAAGTACATTTTTCAAATTACAGTGTGAAACTTGGATGCAACCAATAATGTATAACCAACAAAAGTAAAGAGACAATGATGCATACACAATGCTTCTGTCTGTTTTATTACACTCATTCTAAGATGCTAAAGATATTAAATCTTATTACAATTTAATTTCTAATGTGTACAACATCCTTGAGATTATTAATTGTTTGATTGCAAACTGGGATGTGCAAATTTCATGATTATTGCTTAAAGTCCACCAATTTTCTTTGGTGACCAATCATAATTCTGATTTAATGAACTTCAAGACCCCCGTTTAATATTATTTGGATTCTGCTGAAGAATTTACAACTTAACATGTGTGCAATAATCCATCAGAGATGAACTGATCTTATGGCTAGAATCTTGAGTTGGATGGGTTCTTATTTTCTTTGAGTCTTTTTTAGTTGCTATTGCTCTTTTCATCATGATCACAATTCCCATTTGATCATTAATGCTTTTATTTGTCTTGTCAATTCCCTTTTAGTTTGGTTCATGTCATGATGCATTTCATGAATAATCCTTTATTTACTGAAAAATACTTATTTTGAAACTTGACAAGAATAGTTGCTATTGCTCTTTTCATCATGATCACAATTCCCATTTGATCATTAATGCTTTTATTTGTCTTGTCAATTCCCTTTTAGTTTGGTTCATGTCATGATGCATTTCATGAATAATCCTTTATTTACTGAAAAATACTTATTTTGAAACTTGACAAGAAAATTTGTTGTTTTTCAAGCTTGGAAAGAGCTGACAATTTGGTCTTTTTGCTAATTTTAACTAATGAAGACTTGTGATGGCCAGTGATAATGATTTTACTGGTACCCTAAATGAGATCATGGAACACGATTCTTGTAATATGATGTCTACATTATAATATATGATATTGGTAATTGATCCGAGTTTAATATTTATCAACTGTTTCTGTGCATATCCCAACATGGCGACTTATTGATGACTTATATGAATACTTTTGATGTTTATTTTCATCATTATGTGTTGAAGATTTTTATTTTATAGTTATTTCACAAACTTTATAGTATTTATTAAATCTTCATTATGTTGCCTTGAAGAGTTTTCTTGATCCTGGGCTATTATTTTACATTTGGTTGTATGCCACTTTATTAGAACCTTTGGAAATGTCTACCGTTTTGTTTAGAGCCTGATATATCATTTTAGATGCTTCTTTGAGTCCATTTAAATTCCCTTGAATCTTTGATAAGATTCACAAGGTTCTTAACATTTTAAAGCATTTTTCTGTACAGTTTCTTTCATGTCCCTACCATAGTTGAGTTGGGCCTTATTTTCCTTGTATCATTTTTAGTTTCAATTGCTCTTTTGACCATGATCACATTTCTCATTTGATTACTAATGCTTTTATTTATCTTACCAACTCCCCTTTAGTTTGGTTCATGTGATGACGCATTTGATGAATAATCCTTTGATTACTTATTTTGAAACTTGGCAAGAAATCTGAAATAATTTTTTTTTTTAAAACTTGAAAAGAGTTGTCAATTTGGTCTTTTTGCTGATTTCAACCAATAAAGAATTGTGATGGCCAGTGACAATGATTTTAATGGTACCCTAAATGAGATCGTGGGACACAATTCTTGCAATATGATGTCTACATTATAATATATGTTGTTGGTGATTCATCCGAGTTAAATATTTATCAACTGTTTCTGTGTACATCCCAGCACAACTAATTGATGACTTATCTGAATACTTTTGATGCTTATTTTCATCGTTGTGGGTTGAAGATAGGGTTTTATTTTATTGTTATTTCACAAATTCTATACTTTTCATTAACTTTGCATTTTGTCTCTTAGTCTTCATGATGCTGGGCTATTATTTTACATTTGATTGTATGCTACTTTATTAGAACCTTTGGAAATGTCCACTGTTTTGCTTGACAATTTTAAGCATCTTTCTATGCAGCTTGTGTCATATCACTACCATAGTTGGGTTGGTTTTTATTTTCCTCAAGTCATTTTTAGTTGCAATTGCTCTTCTCATCATGATCACATTTCCCATTTGATTATTAATGCTTTTATATGTCTTCACAATTCCCTTTTAGTTTGTTTCATGTCATGATGCATTTCATGAATAATCCTTTGATTACCGAAAAATACTTATTTTGAAACTTGGCAAGAAATTATGTTGTTTTTCTACCTTGAAAAGAGTTGACAATTTGGTGTTTTTGCTAATTTTAACTGATGAAGAATAGTGATGGCCAGTGACAATGATTTTAATGGTAACAATATGAGATCATTGAACACGATTCTTGAAATAGGATGTCTACATTATAATATATGTTATTGGTGATTTATCCAAGTTTGATTTTTTTCCGACTGTTTCTTTGTATAAGTCATCACAACCACTTATTAGTGACTTATTTGAATACTTTTGATGTTTATTTACATCATTATGGGGTGAAGATATGGTTTTATTTATAGATATTTCATAAAACTTTATATTTTTCATTAAATCCTCTTTATTTTGCTTAGAAGAGTCTTCGTGATGCTGGGCTATTATTTTACATTTGGTCATATGCCACTTTATTATAACCTTTGGAAATGTCTACTGTTTCGTTTAGAGCTTGATATTTCGTTTTAGAAGCTTTTTTGAGTCCATTCAAATACACTTCAATCTTTCATAATGTTCACAATGTTCTTGACAATTTTAAGCATCTTTCTATGCAGTTTGTGTTATATCCCTACCATATTCACGGATTTGAACCATTTAATGTTTAAGAAATTTATAGTTTTTTGTGATAATTTCAGGTAATTCAAATATTGTCTTATATTTTCTCGACCCTTTTCATGTGTAATGCTGACATTATATGGATTGATTGATTCAGGCTGCAGTGTCAGTAGTATCATTTTTTATTGGTTATGTTGCTGCAATTTCAGCAACAGCTGTTTTTGGGGCTGTTGTTCTATGGATGCATGGCAGCTTTTGGATGACAGGTTCAGTGATGATAATTGCAGGTAGTGCTAATTTTTTCAAATTGATGCCTTTATTATACCACAGCTTGCTTTATCTTTGCAACTAGAAATTCGGCAGGTTAACTGTAGATTTTCAGTTTGCATTTGACAGTGGAATATGGATTCCTGTATAAGATTTCTATTCTTGCTGTTTTTTTTCAAGGCAGGAGGATTTTGTTGTTCTTAAGCTCAATTCAAACTTATATGCTTTATTTGAGTGCATTGCTTTTGGTGATCTGCTAAGAAACACAAAATGCAGCCAAACTATTGCAACTCCATTTGCTATTGAAGTTATTATCTGAATTAGTAATATATTATAGGCATTAAAACAAGTCACTCACTCATAACTTTCCTGCTAAGCATAAGCAATTGAAAAATGCAACTAGACTAATTCAAATTTTAATTGACTTTCCTGGATGCTAAAGTTGATGAGACACAAAGATTTTGGTCCAGTGTTAGGATGGAAAATGTGAGTCATACCTGATGCTAATGTTGAATGGACAGGTATCATTTTTGCTCTGAACCACGAACATATAGCTCTATTAATCACAATTCTCTATTCCATGTATTGTGCTAAATGTCATATTGGATGGCTTGGCATCATTGTCTCTATGAACCTGGCATTCATATCGGGTGACATACTGATTTACATTCTGAGGAGTGGTGCAAATGAAAGTAAAGGGAAAGGTTTTGCTCAACAAACGGGTGCAACTAATGGCGGAACAAGAAATTTCTCTAATGATACTGGATTCAGTGGTTCCAGTGAACAAGGTAACTTTGCTTCTTATAGGTCTTTTGGTGAATGCTCTCAAAGCAGCCAGTCTGTGGATAGCCAAGGAGGTCCTTCAACTAGCGGTTTGGGTGGGGGAGATCTTACTTCTGAAGAAGAGGTGATCCGACTTTTGGATAGCCCTGACCATTATGCTGTGCTGGGTTTTTCTCGTTATGACAATATAGATGTTACCGTCCTGAAGCGAGAGTACAGGAAAAAGGTATCTGTGTACCACATTACCCATTCGAATTCAAAAGAAAACATGTTCATTCTTGTATCAGAAATTTCGAAACCTTGCCAGCAATATGGATTTGTGTGAAATTATTATTCATCAATATGTTATGGTGTGAAATCTCAACCATCATTGATATTAATTGGTTTGCTTGGACAGGCAATGCTGGTTCATCCTGACAAAAATATGGGCAATGTAAAAGCAGAGGAAGCATTCAAAAAACTCCAAAATGCATATGAGGTTGAATTCCTGCTTGAGCTGGTTAATTGAACTCAAAATTGTATGATAAGATATTCACTGTTTCCAAAGTTGTTATTGTCATCTTTTAATTATTTGTATGACTTACTTGTAGAGCGCCTTTTCAGGTCTTATTAGATTCTGTTAAGAGGAAAGTTTATGATGAGGAATTGAGAAGGGAGGAGCTTATCAACTACTTCCGTAGATTTCAAAGTGGTGCTCAAAAAGTGAGTTGGCTCTATAGAATTGTCTGGGATGTGTGTTTGTGTTAGAATTACAATATAGATGATAAATATGATAATACAATTGTAAAAGTAGGATAAAAAATAATGTACTGCTACTAATATTGAAAAAAATAAATCCAAAGTATTTTTTAGGTGTTGGCTGTAAATATAATGTAGGCTTTGTGTTAGCCTAATTTATTTTACATATCTTGTTGTGTAGAAAGAGGGAAAAGGGTTAAATTAGTATATATGGTGAACCAGAATCTGTCAGTGGGACTGAATGTTACAACATAGTCCAGATAAAAGGTTGATAAAAGGATTCCCCTAAATAAGGAAACAAATAAAAGAACCGTAAAATGTGCTGAAGGTCCCAGTTCTTCTTGTGAGGTTTTCACACCATCATCCCCTTGGAAATGGGGAAACTCTCTTTTTGCTGGTAGGTCTAGGTAGTAGAGTGGGGGCTTGGTAGCAGTCTGAGATTTAAAAGGAAGTTGGAACTTAAAAAATTTGCAAAATTTGGCTAAGTTCGGAAATTGGAAGTAAAAGAGAAATTTTGAGCTAAGGGAGAGTAAATTTGCCTGAGTATGAAAGGAGATGAAGCATCTCTTCCTCTCAAGTGGAGGAGTGGAAGCATCTGTTTGTCTCAAGTGTGAAATGAGAGAAGTACCCCTTTGTCTCAAATAGGGGTAGAGGAAGCCTCTCTTCGTCTCAAATGGGGTAGACAAAGCATCTCCTTGTCTCAAATTAAAGGTAAAGGAAGCTTCTCTTCCTCTCATGTTTGCTAAAGTAAAGAGGGATAGCACATGAGCTCAGTCGTTGTAGAAAGAGCTTGAAATTCAAAACCAAAGGCTCAGAACTTTAAGGAATAAGCTCTCATTGGTGAAGTTTAAGGCCTTGGGTTTATAAATATCATTTGAATGGCAATATATATACAGCCCTTTGTGAAACGTCTGTGCCTAGTTCACATTTGTTCAAATAAGGCCTTAACTGGGCCCCCAAAAGCCAATGCCTATGCCTAAAGGGGCCCAGATCTGTTTGGCTAATACATGTAATGTGGGTTTTAAAAACTCATTGATTCAAACCCAGAACTTGAGGTAAGGACTCCTAAAATGCCATCTGCAAGCTCAGTGATTAAAATTAGTCCCCATAAATGATGAAAATTATGGGTAGATGGCATTGGTTCAACCCCAAATATTGTTAAGAGGACTTAAAACAGGAACTAATGTGTGGCATTGGAACTTAAAACAGGACCTATCTATGAAGTGCGATCCACTAATTTTGAAAACCAATGCTCTAAAATCAAAACCTTATTAAGAGGTAGCATGTGGGCCTTTTGCGTAAACTAGGCCTAGATTTGAAGTAGAAATCTGGTCTTTCATGTAGTGTGTGGCCCAATTGATTGATTTGGACTCATATTTGTAAGCTGGTTTGATTTTGGTTAATGTTGATAATTAGGAACTAAACTGGTTTTAATCACCAAAGATTGGACCTAAATCTGAATAAAATCTAGACCTATATGGTGATGTCAAGCATTGAAATCTAAAACCTGGGCTATTACAAGTAATGTGTGGCCCATAGGGCCCTTAAATATCATCTGATCTGCACATTTAATTGAGTCAAATCAAGCCCTGTAGGTGGCATGTGAGCTGTAAAGGTAGATCAGATCCAAATAAGATCAAATGGGCCCCTTAAACATGTAGCGAGTGGCCTCATAAGGCCCCCGAATTAAAGCACCCAAACCCTAAATCAAATAAAGACCTCAAATATTGTCTCAAAACTCGAGATAAGGGTTCCAAACAAAGTTTAAATGATGGAGCAAGCACAAAACTCGATGCAATTGTAAGATATGAAGTTAATTTAATGCAGATCTTAAGGTGCAAAATTTGATGCAAGGCTTTTGCAGAATAATTTGCCTCAAACTTAAACACTAGAAGACAAACATTTAAGGCCAATTGCAATCACAACGACGGAAGGAAGTTCGATCCAATAAGAGGCCCTAAAAATTTATGTTTTAAAGGGATCAAATTAAATTGGATTCAGTACACATAGTGTCTGCCATTAAATGATGGATTGCAAATATTTAAATGTAAATTGTATTAGTGATTGAACCACATCCAAACAATCTTCTATATAAGCATGGTAATTCACCTCAATTAAAAGATCATTTGTAATTGCAAATGCAAGGAAAAATCAGAGGATGTGAACAATTCAGGGCACATCTATGGATTTTGTTTTCATTACTTTGTTTGCTGAAGGTGACAGAGATCAGCCCCTATCATTTCTCATTCAAAGTTGTGAGCTGAAACAACATTCACAGTCACAAATCAGTCATTTGGAACCCAATTTCAACCAATTGCCACCAATGTGATTTGATTTCAGTCAATTGCCAATAAAATAACTTTTATTCCAGATCTTTACCAGCACTGAAATTCTGATTTTAGACCTTTGGAAGCCTTTACCAGCGAGTCCAATTTTGGTTGCAGGTTTGATTATAATCATTTAGATTACCGATAACCGGATGGAGAGACTGAAGATAAGCCCTCAGTTTCAAATTAGGTGATTATAACCATTTATAAGGATTCAAATCTGATTGCAGACTTTAAATCCAAGAAGGGTAACTTGACATCATCCTTTCACCATATTTTTCATCACCATTTATAGAGGCCTAGATATGGAGAGAAGAGTTGAAAGCACCTCAAGGCCAAAGCCCTCAAGCAAAGGACTTAGAATGGAAAACACCCATGATTGCATAATGTGCTACAGATGCACTCTCAATTGACATATTTGAAGGGAAGGTACAAGATGAAAGATATAGAGCCATTGATGATCTCATCCTTTACAAAGACAAATATACATCACTCCAAGGTCAAAGATGAAAAAGGAAATCCTAAAAACCTACCATGATAACTCCTTGTCGAGACATCACGGATGCTACATGACTTACCAAGGGGAAGATTTTCATGGAGAGGTCTCAAAGGAGATATACTAAAACATATCTGGGAGCATAGATGTACTATTGGCAGAGTACTCGCTGAGTTGCAAATACTGGCCGAGATTTTAAGACTTTTACTGGCACCAAAAACTCTCTGAATTTTTGCCAAAAAATTCAGTCGTAGTTACAACAAAACTTAAAGGCAAAAGACAATCCAAATTAATTTCATTTCTGATTTCGTCACTTGTATTTGGTGAGGGGGAAAACAGTCTTCCAAACCCTCTTACTCCAAACACTTGCAAATTGATTTCTATAAATTTGAGGCAGATTTGAGGTGGATTTGCAGTTGTTTTTGAAGAAGATGATATCGATGTTTTGGAGAGGCAGGCTATGGAGGCGGGCAATGGATTTAGTTTGACATTGGATAACATTGAGTTGAATTAGTAGTCATTGCTAGTGCTAGGAGAAGCTAGAGTCAAGGCTACATTCAAGATGGAGGACAAGCCACAAACTGAGTTAGACATACTAAGAGAGGACACACAATCATGCACATTACAAACTTCTACGACTAGACCCCCCACTTCTACTCTCCCTTAGTTTTTACTAGAGCTTGGAAGAGGATTTATACAAATATAACATTTAAGTATAAGTTAATTATATTTGTATAAATACTGTCAAGATGTTTGAGATAGGTTTCAGCTTCATCGGAGTTGAAATACAAATTCTAGATTTTGGGGCTTTTCAAAAAATTCTAGGCTTAGCCAAATTTTAGGATTTAGCACGCCTTCAATAGTGTTGTATCCCATAACCTGTCTTGGCTATTTGAGGTCAACTTGAAGCTGAAATAAGGATTTTCTAATGATTCTAACTCATTTTCTGAGAAATCACTTGTTTTGAATTCTACATTCTTGAGTCTTGACAGACTTGGCTCCACCACTTGCTCACAGCCAAGACAAGCATTACTTTCTAGCAGGCCAAAATTGTTCAAACTTACTCTTGGACGATTTTGCTATGATGTATTTACTTCTAGTTTTATAGAAACTATTTACTATGATGTATTTACTTCTAGTTTTATAGAACCTGACCACAATGATGTATTTACTTCTAGTTTTATAGAAACTATTTACTATTTTGCTGCTCGCCATCAACATTTCGCATGATCGTGATTTTGTACCCACTTTGCATCTATATATATCTAAACTCTGCTTGTTTCATTTGTATTCTCATTATTAACTCATTAGATGCATCTTCTCATTTAATTTTACAAAAAAATGTATTTTTAATTAAACTTGAGCAATTTTAAGGTTCCCGAGTTTTTTAAAAAACTAGCCGAAGTTTCCTGAGCTTTTTTTTGGGGCTTGGTGAGTTTTTGTTGAGAGTTTTGCATCTATGCTTGGGAGTGCAGAGTTTTCCACCTATGCATCTCCGTCCATACCCAATTAGACATTGGGGAGCATTTCCATGGGTTTCATAATAGGACTACTTAAGGTACTAGGCAAAGATTGCATCTATTTTGTGGTTGACCATCTAACCAAATATGCACACTTCATGGTCATATCAGTAGATCTTAGAGCTCATCCAGTGGTTCAAAATTTCTTTAAAGAAGTCTTTAGATTAGATGGTCTACCTTGAAATATTGTAAGCGATTGAGACAACTATTTTCTTAGCCTATTTTGGCAAGAAGTATTTAGACATAGAACTAAATTCCAACATGAGTTATCACCCACAAATAGATGGACAAAGAAAGCTTGTTAATAAATGAATAGAGGGATATTGTTACATGTTAAAAATCTGAAGTCTAATTGACCGATTGATTAAAGGAAAAAGCATCAATCTTCTCCGAATGAAAGGAGATATAGTTAAATCAATTATACTATTCTTTCACACGAAGGGAAAAATATGAGATAATTATAGTTTACATTTCCAAATAACTAGAAACTAACAAGAAGGATAACTTTAGTGGCTAATATTCACTAATTGGCTAATCTCTCTCATTGGAGTTCCTAGATTTGGCTTATTTTTTGTACTTTTGGGGTGTCCATGTCATGTGCACTTTACCAAAATTGAGTCCTATGTTTTGGCCAATCACCAATAATAATATATAATTGTTTGTATTTTAGTGATGACTTTGCCAATGTAATCTAATTTATCTATTTAGTAAATTAAATATTTTTGCCCAGAATTTTCAAGGTTTGTCTTAATTGGTGGTCATATTTCCAATATTTGGTAAAAATTCAAGTTATACTACAGATTAAATATGTAGATTTGACACGTGTCTCTATTCTGAAGACTTTTCATGAAACTTTTAATCCTTTCTCACTTTGCCAGGAAATGGATTCGATTGGGGACACATGTCTTTACTTTGGGGAATTTCTTTAAAACATGTTATTCTTTTAAAAGTTTGGCTTGAAACAGGATTTAGGCCATTGATTTAGGATCATCCAATGGTTAAAAATATTAGGGGTGCTTCTCCCAAACCACCATTAGGGTAGGGAGACTGTAATGATAAAGGTGGGCTAAAATTAACCTTAAAATTTGATAATTATTTAGGCTCGATATAATAATAATAAAATTATTATTTCTAGGTATGTGTACTCGTTTCCATGATTTTCATCAATAATGAAAGATTCACGAGGATTTCATAGAATTTTCATATGATTGAAAAAGAATCGCCAATAAAAATAAATAATTTCCTACTTAAAAATAAAAGTTCGTCAATAGAAATTAATTTTTTCCCTCTCAAATAATGTTCGATTCACCAAACTTTTATACTTTTTTGTAAAGGTGGGTTTCTTAAATTTATCCTTGACTAACAACCATTTCAACTACTAGATTCACATGACATTCAGTTTATAACTACCATTCCAATTACATTTCATAAACTAATTTCTTGACTTTAGGAGATATTCAAAATACATGATAGCATCATATTCATCAAAGGAAATGCAAAAAGAACTTGAAAAGGTTACCAGAGAAGAAGCGGATGTTGACCTTGTGTTGTGTAAGCCTTGGCATCTGGAAGAGAGGAGAAGCATTGCCATGGGCTTAACTTCCCAACCATGGATCTTTAGTATCCCCACACAATCTCCATTGAAAAAGGCCCTCCCTTACTTGGGAGTTGGCTTGGGATCCCTTGTCCAGCCACTAAGCATCTTGGTGTAGAGTGTTGACTGGTTAGTTGAGGAGGCAGTAGACACTTTCCAATCAACCTATCTCTCAATTGCTAGCACTCTGAACTCTGGTGATTACAGTGGCAATCATGCCACTAACTACCTTGGCCAAGGATTTCAGATGGGCAACTTAGATGCATGGTCATCTACTGCTCCATTTCACAAAAATCACAATATCTCAACAACTTTACCTATAGATCAAATTTCACATGAACAATTATTTCAATAAATTTACGTAACATCTAACTTCACATGAATTTCCAACGGCTAGAAAATTATTTTCAAATGTAGCAAAATTTGGGATGTTATAGATATTTAAGGAATAATGTCGCTAGGTAATAGTATGCATGGATTAAATGTTTTTAAAGTTGTGTACTATTGCTACAACACCACATGTCTGTAGGGATGAGTCCCTTTCAAGCATTATATAGATACAATGCAACCTCTTTAGAAGTTTGATCCTCACAGTGAGTCGTGTACCAAGAGCTATAGATTTTATAGAACAAAATGTGGATATTGAGAACAATCTTAAGGACAACGTCTATCAAGTAAAAAACCATACATTTTTTTATACGGATAGGAGATGTCCTAGCCCAAAGAATCTCGAAAGGAGATGTCCTAGCCCTAACAAATAACCACACAATGGAAGAATAACAATAACACATTGATTATGATCCAAATTAATGCCAATTCTCATAACTTAATCATAATATTTACATCCAACATGCCCGACTATAAGGCCGTGCTGGTTATGGCCAAATACAAAGTAATTTCAATAATAGTTCTGCAAGACCTCGCAAGATCCTAACACTAGCTAGTCCTGACCCACAATCTAGTAGGAAGCCCAAGAAGAATCTAAACTTGTGCTCGCAAGCCACCAAGCAACCTTCTTGTTTCCCAAGCCCAGACTTAGCTACTAGCTCTGTCAAATTTCACTCCTCTCAACTACTCCATGCTAAATGAATGACTCTAGACATTGCAAGACCCTCTATTAATACTAAACCAAGCCGCAGGACAGCTTAACAAGTTACATTAAATAAACATTCACATTAAATATACACTCAAGCCACAAGTCAGCCTGCTAGACTAAATTAAACAACACTTGGGACATGTTGCAAGTTTACAATGCATAACTAACTGATATGACAACATAAAAGTATGCGTCCTTAGGCATAGGTTGATGTGCCAGCCAATGATCCAAATCCAAGAGCACATGAGCCAACTGCTATGGATCGAAGCTCGCAAAAACAATCTCCAAAGCTTGCTAGAAAATCATGAACACGCTACCGACAGCTACCAAAGCGGCTCTAACTCCAACACGATCATTCCAAATTTTATTCGCACTTAGGACAAGGTCCACCAAAATGCTTGAAACACATCCCCAACCACACTGTTACATCCCAAATTTTTGCTAAATTAATAATATTCTTGCCGTTGGAAAATTTCATGTGAAATAAGTTGTTTGTTATTTTTGCTAAAGACAACAAATCTTGTGAAATTGCTATAATGATAAAATTGTTGATTCATGCGAAATGGAATAGCGGTTAGTAGTTTATATATTGTGTCGATGTTAGCTAGCCGTTAAGATGAAATTGGAAGAATGAATATAATAGAAATTTAAAATAATTATGCGATGTATTTTATTTTAAAATTTTTAAAATCTTGGAATATGTTAGTATGAGGAATCATTTCTATTTTGTAGGAGCAAGACAAATAAGGGGAAGCATTGCCAAATAGAGAGTTAGGAAGGGGACACCCAAATCCACTGTCAGAATAACAGTTATGAACTTAACCACCTAGACCAAGGATTTGAACGGCTTAACAATCAAGGAAGTACATGGATTACCATGAGCTATGTTAAAGTTGTAGCTTCAGTTGGATTGACTTGATCTGATATACATCGTTGTTATTGGTGATCATCATTTCCTATATATACTTATCCATGTTAATAATATATATTATTGTATATAGACTATAGTGTATATATATATATATATGTTGTTATACATATTATTATTCATATTAATATAATATTATTTAAATGATTTTTACACCATAGAGACATGTCTCTTCTCATATTTATATGAGATCCAAATTTGCATTTGAAGATAATCAATAACAATGGCTATGATTCTACATTTGTAGAAACGATCCTAGAAATAACATGGTATCAAAGCCAACTACAAATGTAACTAAGAAATAAGAAACAAGAAAAATAATTGTATCATAAGTTCTGGAGATTAATATCATTATCTATTATAAGTTACTGTCATCGAACTGTGCACGAGATAGTGAAAAGATACTCTAAGATTTCTATTTCTGATATCTTCTCATGGAAAAGTATTGTGCAACATTGGTAGAGTCCATGATCGACTTCACAACGAATTGCATGGGACTAAGGCAACAAGAGTTTGCATGAAGGGCGAAGATGGAAAGACAATGGAGGCGACAACCATTTGTCACACCGACACCAGTGCTTGGAGTCCCAAATATGCGGCAGTGTAGAAGTTGAAGGTGAAGCTAGGCGGTGCTTCAGTTTGCCATCTTACTATCGAATTACCACCTTGTATGGGTTGGAGCTAACTAGAATCCATAGCATGATGCTTCTTTCTTATTTGGTACATACAAGAGACCCTGCCATCTTGGTCATCTAAGAATATGTCACTAGTGCGAGGGACCAACCGTCAAAGAAAGAAGAAACGAAGCATGGGGGATACATTAAAGAAAATAAGTGATAGAGAGGAGTACAAAGGATTTCATCATCGATTCCTGTAGAGTCCATGTCAATGCAAGTTGTGCATCCAATCCTAGCAATTGGTGGGAAGGGACGACCTACACGGAATTAAGTCCTTTTCAAAAGCATTTGTACAGACTTCTTTGCACCCATTGCCCTAAACAAGATATTTGACAGTTATTGGGTAAAGGCGCCCACATCACTTGTTCAAAGAGAAATCAACACCACATACCGAGGTAAGACTAGGTAAAGTACATTCTATATTTATGACTCAACATTCATGGTAATGTAAAAGGGAATATAAATATGCTCATGATTTAGTTGGAAAAGAGACATAGTAAATATGTTTATAAGATATAGGGAAATGGTAAATGAGACAAGATATAATGAAATAATATGACATGTGTAACATTTAAATTATTTGTTTATTAATTTAAATTTTAATTATCTTAAAATAAGTGGTTAAAGATAAAATTGAACATACATGCTCGATAAGATAGAAATAGGAGAATAGGATTGTAATACTGGAAGGAGAAAACAATTCTAATAATACAATATCTGAGGCATCTGAACAATGAATGACATTCCTAAGACAACAGAGAAAAACAGAAAAGCAAGAAACAATAGAAGATCCAACACTAAGGCTTTGTCATGAGCATTCATGACAAAACAAACATTTGCAGGAGGAAATGTACAATCATATTGAGGGATGCCGTGAGTTCTTTCCTCAGCTAGAGATCATCGTGAGTGAAAACTTGATAATCAAGAATATTAGGCATTGACTTATCAAATGAAGCACAAATATTGGACGGGCATGTGACTAGCAAAGGCCCCACTATATTTATTATGATAGCGAGTAAACAAGCATTTGGAAAATGTCAAAGAAAGAATATAGGCAGTTGAAATTAGGTTTGACCTAATATCATGTGCGAAAGACAACACGTTATGAGCAGTGTCCCATGTCACATGGGCATGGAGGACCCACCAATAATTGAGTAGATATTAAAGGGAGGAGATTTAAATATAAGGTTGCAATTGGGGTGGTCACTAAGGCTATGGGAGATGTGGTGTATTGTAGATGAGAGCGAGCAGACAACAAAACACACTGCAAATTAGCTTCACTGCCAACAAAGGATCAAAACCATGAGACATTCAAAGGATGGGTCAAACCCCAAACAAATAAATTATTGCGGAAATCAAGCATATTGGGTTGCGTGGCTGATGGGCTGGTCAATGTCATTAGCATATTCCCTTGGGACAATCACAAATTATATGGTAAGAGGGATAATGTGTTTTGCATATTGATGTGCTCTTTGCATAGTCCAAAGGTTACACCTCATATTAATTCGCAAGCCAAGCATCACATAAAACAAGGGAAATATCTCCAACGATTACTAGAATTTATGTGACATGGGCCCCATATAGAGTACAAGCAAGACATGTAGGAAAGTGTTATAATAAGAACCATAAATTAAGGAGAAACTTTATTTCATTAGAGTACAAGCTTTACACTCAATTTCAGTTACAAAGGAAATAAGAACAATGCACGTACTATGTGGGAAAGAGAGATGAAAGGTAAAATGCCATAATCTTATAGGGCTAAGTGCATCAATTAAGGTATGTAATAATAATTTATTTATTTGTATAATATGTCAAAAATATATGATGTATAATATGTTGTTTTTATTCATTAATATAGTACATTAAATATATAGTATATATAATATATATGTATAAGTGAATATACAAATGCAAAATGTATAAATATAATCAAAGGATAATTTAAAATAATTATTGAAAAGATGATTTTGATAATCTATTTAAAGTATATTCTAAGAAGATCGAATATATATATGCATAGATGTTCCATTCTTTAAATTAGACTTTTACCTATATTATATTGGAATGATTTTATGAAGAATTATATATTATCCTTGAGTATTATATAGTCGCTCTCTTATTATTTCAATATGTACTATAATTGTTATTTGCCTTGATCTTTTTTGAGAATATTCTTGTAGAAAAAAGAGGGAGATCAAGATTCAGAGGGAGGCTGACATTTCAGTCAACCTAGAAAGAGAGGGAGCAGATAGAGGAGATGGTTCATGCTACCTTCTACGATCTTAGTTGTATTGATTTAGAGGGAGTAAACCATATTTAGATGGATTCTTCAGTGATCAATAAATTGTATTTCTCATGAGGACTGTGATTCATGAATATACCTTGTAACTATGTGATTTTAATGGGCCTACCCCCTGTGTATATTATGAGGAAGTGATGACTTCTAAATGATGTCACTTGTATTTGCAAAAGTTATTGTAAGGAAATTTGAGTTGTTGTGAGACGTTAATGAAGTGTAAAAATTCATTTGAACCATTTACGAGTCTCTTCTTGATGAATGAAACTTGACATATGAGTTGTGTAGTCATTCATGTGGCACAATCATACTTAATCAAGATATTGGCGTATTGTGGACGAGTTTGATAAAATGGAAGGACATGTTCGCTTCTACTGTTAAACTAAATGAATGTTTGGACCTTCAATGTACAAAAAGAGCAAGTTGGAACTTAGAAAGGAGTTGTCATATTTGATACAAAATTGTTCAACAATATAAGAATGAGTGGAAATTTTACATTGTGGGGAGAATAATAGTCAATGTTCCATTCCCACTTGAACCTATTTAAGGGGAGATGTTCCATTCTCAAATGATCTAAAAAGACAATTTCTGAATCTTTATGTGCAAATAAGTATTTATATCTTTTACCTTTATCTACTCTTTGTAGTCTCTCTCTTTTTGGTAATTCTTTACATACTATAAGGGTTATTTGTCTTGATCTTTTCCTTTATGTTTGAGGATATTATTACAAGAAAAGAAGGTTGGCTCTTTACATACACTATGAAATATTGTGTAGACTCAATCTAATGATAGTAGCTCCAAAGACTTGATGATCAAGTTAGATAAAGTGAAGCTCTTGAAGCAAACATATTTGATGATTGAGATTATGAGATTCTACTACATTAAGAGGGAGTATGACATTTCTTCTAAGGCAATGCAGGAGCTTAGAAGATTGATACTCAGAGGTAGTCTAGAAATACATGTGTGTAACTGCATGATTTTGATGGGTCCACTCCTATGTATATCGTGAGGAAGTGATGACTAATCACCTAGAAATTAGATATCTAATTCAGAGTGAGTCGGACAAGAATCCTTGGCGAAGAGAGTCTCTAAGGGAGTAACTAATGGACCTGACTTCCCAAGATCATTGTTCAGAGGGAGAATTTTTTTTAGGTACAATCCTTTGTGAATGATATCTTCTCTACGAGGAGAAGTTCTAAGTGAAACTCCTTGTAATGCATTCTTCTCTGTGAGAGAAAATTAAGGTGAAAGCCTTTGTACCACCCCCTGACTAGGTTCATGGTGGTTACTATTTCACATATGATATGTAATGAAAGGTGATGACCTTTCATTGACATAGATAAACAAGAGGTAACCGTTGTAAGGTGGCGATCTTATAAATGGTAGACCTATTATCATAGTTCTTTGGGCCAGATTTTACTGGACATCGTGATAACCAACTCATCATGGTTCTTTGAGCCGGATTTTGCCGAACACCATGATAACCAACTTGTTATGGTTCTTTCGACTGGATCTTGTTGGACACCATGACATAGTTACTATTTTAGACCACACTTAAGGTGGTGTTTAAACTTATATTAAAGTTATGGAATTTTTTATAGGTGAGATGATATCTCTTCATATACTTGAGAGCATAATGTGTTCTATATCAATCCTCCCTAACTAAGAGGGAGTGTTAAAGTTGTAGCTTCAGTCGGATTGATTCAATCTAATATACATTATTGTTATTGGTAATCATCATTTCCTATATATACTTATCCATGTTAATTATATATATATATATATATATATATATGTTGTTATACATATTATTATTCATGTTAATATAATATTGTTTAAATGATGTTTGCACCATAGAGACATGTCTCCTCTCATATTTATATGAGATCCAAATCTACATTTGGAGATCATCAATAACAATGGCTATGATTCTACATTTGCAAAAATGATCCTAGAAAAAACAAGCTAATCAATTAAACAATAATAAAAAAAGCATTAAAAGTAACTTAAGTAAGAATAGTACCTTCATCATTTCCTCGCTCTGTGCAAGCCTACATACTTTGATATAGAAATATCTTGTCTATACTCATACTTCTGTGGGTATGAAATATGTACATATGTATACACACACACACACACACACATATGATTCATTTAACTAAACTAATCTTATGTTGATTTGTTTATGCATTCCGAATATTACCATCTCGTGTTAATAAAATATTTGAATAAGAGTTCCATACAGGGGCATAACCGATATGTCTCTCAGATGGTATACTCTCTTTGCAATATCAAAACATAATTAAGAGCCTACCATCTTATGATGCCATAGGCCGATAAAGGCTCATGATGCCATAGGCCTATAAAGGCATGATATATGGCAAAGGAATAAGAGATCATGAATCCACGAGAATACCTCCAAGTACTAAGGATTGTTATGGTCGAGCTTAAGGAGGAAAGTGTGGAAAATCCTGTAGTAAAGTGGGAGCAAAGAAATCAGTAATAATACTTTAAAATCAGAACTTAAGAACGAAAGCTTATGGTAATCCATTTGTATTTTTCTTGTTGTCAAGTCAAGCGGTGGGGGATCGGGCACAAGAGTTACCCATCTGAAATCCTTGGCCAAGGTAGTAAATGGCATTTGCCACCATGATCAATAGAGGTCAGAATGCTAACAATTGCAAGATAGGTTGGTTGGAATGTGTCCACAGTCTCAACAATTGACTAGTTGACACAACATCAGGATGCTCAGTGGCTGGATAACGGTGTCCCAAGCCAACTTCCTGGGTAGGGAGGGCTTTTCTTGTTGGAGATTGTGAGG
This sequence comes from Cupressus sempervirens, assembly GCA_028749045.1. Taxonomy (NCBI): domain Eukaryota; kingdom Viridiplantae; phylum Streptophyta; class Pinopsida; order Cupressales; family Cupressaceae; genus Cupressus; species Cupressus sempervirens. The sequence continues at coordinate 670,251,281 of CM053783.1, read as the reverse complement.
GGATACTAAGGGTCCACAGTGGGGAGGTTAAGCCCAATGCTTCTGCATAAAGGATTGCTGACTACCTCAAGATGCTCTTTCATCACAACCATATAAACGAGCATTAATCAAAGTGATTGGGGATGAGAAACTTAAAGCTAGGTTTTATGGGCCATACAAAATTTTGAGGAAAATAGGAGAAGTTTCCAATGAGTTTGAGCTGCCTATAAATAGTAGGATTCACAATGTGTTTCATGTATCTTACCTCAAAAATGTATTAGGGTATTTTATTTCCCCATGACCAAAGTTGCGACCATTAGGTGATGAAGACAAGTTGATTTTCAGAACTAGCTATTATGGTAAAATATTTGCTTGTTATTAACGGTGATCAATATATACAAATGAATAAACGATGTTTCCTTAGGAAATGACTGTAAAGAATAGAAACATTCTATCCTAGCTAACAATTAACTAACAACTTGCTAAATATTAGAAACATTCAAATATTTACAAATAGATTACTAATGGAGAACCATTAAATAATAATAGATAATAATAGAAGCTATCTGTTATTGTAATACCCTTAGTTAATGGTTAATCTATCCATGACACCAAGCTATCCTTTGAATTTGACAAAATTATTAGGACTAAGAGGCTTGGTGAGAATTTCTGTAGTCTGATCCGCTGTGGGAACATACTGCAAGTCTATTGTTCCATCTTCAACTAGGTATTGTATGTAGTGATAGTGAACATCCAAATGCTTGGTTTACTCATGGAAGACTAGATTCTGTCTTAATTTGATATCGCCTTTGTTATCAACAAACAAAGTGGTCGGTCTTGTTGGTGACATTTGCATATCTCCAAGCATTCGACGAAGCCAAATAGCTTCACAACTTGCCTTAATTGTTCCTCTGTATTCAACCTTTGTGGAGGAGAGAGAAACTACCTGCTGCTTCTTACTGGTCCATGTAACAACATCGGATTTGAAATTGAACACATATCTAGAAGTTGACTTTTTATCGTCAACAAAACATGCCCAGTCTGAATCTGTGAACCCACTAAGTCTAGGATTAGAACTCCGAGTAAAGAAGTCTATAATCTGTAGTGCCCTTCACATAATGAAGCACACGCTTTGCTGCGATCCAATGATCACCCTTAGGAGTTGTCATAAACACGAGAAGTAGCTGATTGCGAAGCTGATATTAGGTCTAGTAGCAGAGAGGTAGATGAGGCTGCCTACTAGTTGCCTGCATGTAATATCATCAATTGGAGGACAATCAGACTTGGCTGATAACTTGAGACCTTTCTCCATGGGTGCGGATGAAGGCTTGCAATCCTATATATGAAATGAGCCTTGACATATTTGGATTGAGAAATGAATAGACTAGAAGATTGCTAGCAAACCTCAACACCTAAGCAATAATGCATGAGCTTGAGATCAGTCATATCAAAAGACTGGCATAAACTTTGTTTGATTCCCTGAATCAAAGATGCCGAACGACTAGTGATGATCAAATTATCCACATACATGACCAAAAGGATAATGATAAATTTGAGTCTGAAGAACTCCATTGGAAGCCTTGATCACTGAGTACTTATCAATTTTCATGTAACATGTCGTAGGGGTTTGCTTCAAGCCATAGAGAGCTTTCACTCACTTGAGAATCTGGTGTCCTTCACCAACCTTGAAACCAGGAGGCCACGTCATGTAGACCTCTTCTTGTTAGTCACCATTCAGGAAAGCACTCTTGATGTCCATCAGATGGACCTTCCAACCAAACTGAGCTGCCATTGCTAGGACTAGTCTGATAGTGCCCATCTTTGTTGTAGGAGCAAAGGTCTCCTCATAATAAATGCCTTGATGTTGAGAAAATTCCTTTGCTACTAAATGAGCTCTGTACTTATCCAAACTACTATCATACTTGTATTTTATTTTGTAAACTATTTGCAGGCAATGGGTTTCTTCCTTGGTGGAAGATCAAAAAAGACCTAGGTGGGATTTTTCAATAAGCTTTGGTGTTCAGATTGCATGGCCTGTTCTGACTCTAAAATTCCTTTAGCCTTTGAGTATGTTTGAGGTTCAAATACACTGTGAATGTTGGCCATAAGAGTAAAATTAACTGACGTTGTAGGTTTGCTCTTTTTTTGAGTAGTTCTCCCACTTATGATCTCATCATCTCGAAGATCAACAAGTGTCTTAGCCCACCACTTAGGTCAAAGAGGAGAAGGACCAACATTAGCATCAAGAGATGCTCTATAATCAGGTTCCTCATCAAAAGAATATGGATCAAACTCAGGTAAAGCATCTACAAATCTAGGTGATCCTGCAGGAGAAGCCATAGGTGTATGTACATGAATCATGGGTAGAATTGGAGCTGCAAAAGCCCTTTGATTAGGTGGACCTTATGGAAGCCGAACTCCCAAATCACGAGCCTTTATAGGCTGATCTACTTGATCATGAACAAGAGAAACATGCATGAATAGTCCTCGCTGCAAATAGCGAAGGCAATAATCATCCAAATAGCTCTAAGGCTCCCCTTCAAGGTCCTACACCTAAAAGTGACAACCCTTGAAGGCAGAGGGCTAACTTTTTTCAACCGAGGTAGTGAAAGGTGTTATGGTAAATCAATGTTGTATAAAAGAGAGGAGATGAAAATTCCTTATGTAGATTTACAAAGACGATGTTTCTAAGAGAAACAATCGTGAACTGAAGACAAAAATAGAAATTGCCTAATATACTAAAGACTAACTAGATTTCCATTAAAGAAACATTGCAATATTCCAATTTCTAATAAAAGGTTGATAGAGAATTGCCTGATTATATAAATCAGCAATGGTACCATCCCCAAATCTCATAGTAAATGAGACATGAAAATAAGTCCTTGATCTCCACCTTTTGTATGGAATAGAGACAACATGTCCTTTCTTAATGTAAAATATAGTGATCTGTTTCAACTTGTAATTGATGGGAGTGCATCCTTAGCTAGCCAAGTAGGATCATTTAACCATATGACCAGTGGTGTTTGAGAAGAGATGATACCATTAGTGACTTGCAAGAAACACTTATTATAGAAGAATTTATTTGGGCTAAGAGGATGTAGAGGTGGTCAAAGTGACCTAGACATGCTCCTTGATATGCACCTCTTGGAGGGAATAGAGACATGATGTTATCTTACTATTCTGAATATGGTTATCTGCCTCAACTTTATTAAATGGAAGCACATTGTGGGTTGGTCAAATGGGAATTTTTAAAGTGACTTACTAGTGGTATTCAAGATGGTCAAACTAAACAATGGTACCATCCATGATTTGTAAGAAATGTGCTGCATATAAGGCATTGAGGCTGCGAACGAGAGGTCCAATTTATCTGGATGTAATATTTCTAAATGTCCGAATATTTTCGTTGATCAATCCTTTGTAGGGAAGAAAATGCATGGGTGCATTTGAGGTGTATAATTAGGAAGCCAAGTGTTAAATTCAGTTGTTGATTTATTGATGAAGTGAACTAGGAGCCAATAAACTTAAGGAAAACTACTTTGAAGAACTAACCATCATCATGGGTATTTATCATGACCAATGACTGAATCTTCTAAGATTCTAAGAAAGTGAATGCTGAAGTAGAACTCAATACTCTCCAAGCCAAGAGTTGGGTAACATATTCATCTTTGACAATGCATTGCAAAACCATCCATATACATTTGATCACCTATCAAAGCAGGTTGGTCCAAATTTTCTCAATTTGTTCCTAGTATCTGGATCTCAGACTAATTGCTGTAATGCCTGACACATTAATAAATATGGCTCTAATGACTATTGAATAGACACATCTTTGAAGTGATCTTAAGAATGTATTTGAAAGTATTAGTGCTCCGCAATAAAAGAGAAACATACCTCTTACAAAGATAAATGCAGTAAAACCATCATATGTAAGTAGGCATAGATTATATTGATCTTTGTAAAGGAACTAAAATGTGCAAGAATATTTTGAAGGTATCAAAGACCATGATATCAGTTGTACTAAGATTGATCAATTGTTGTTGAAGCATGCAAAAGTGACCTAGTGGTTGCACGCCTAACACTGGATCATCAACTGCCCCTTTGAATCATATTGTATTCGGCTCTTGTTGCTATTGTCATTATTTCTTTGCCCTCCATTGTAGTAATTTCAGAACTCACCGGATGATGCATTATTGTTTGTTTGATGCGCGGTGTTCTCTACCATAGAGGGAGACGGTTGTTCTTGTGTAAAGAGCACTTGTTGGATCCTCGTCTTCATGTTGTATGGGCATTCCTTAGTGGAATGACCCATAACATGGTAGATGTCACAAAATGATTGTTTGGGGCATGAACCCTTCGTGTGCCCGTTCTCCTTAACACTTTGTGCACCACAGTTCTCCCTCATCACTTTGTCTTGTGTTCCTCTTCATTACTTTAAATTCCTTCATTCGTTCCATATCCTTTTGAAGAGCACCTTCTTATTTGACTTTTTGTTGTTGCTACTGTCTTTGGATGAGTCATCATTGCTCGACAAGGACTTATTGCTCGTCTTCTTGGAAGTTTTGTCTTTTCTCTCAAAGTTCATGGCTTCGTTGTAGGCATCCACATACAACGTGGGTGGTATTTTTCTTTTTCTTCTTGAGGGAAGGCTTTAATCCCTCCATAAACCATCTCTTTTTCAATTCATTGGCTGGTTGGGTCTCCATTTTCTCGAGGAAAATTTTAAGACTCCAATTGTATGCTCATACTGTTTCCTTCTTTCCTTTTTGTGCAATGTATATTTTGACAACTATTTTGTTGTCGTCCCAAGGCAATCGTAACCTAGCTTGAAATTCCTTCCTCAGATTATCCCATGTGTTTATTTTCGCTTTATCTGTGTTGGAGCACCAATCAATGACAACTCCTCTGAGGGTTGCTGGAAATTGTTGGACTCATTCATCTTTGTTTGTGACTCCATTTGCCATCCAAATCTCGCAGGTCCGACAATGCCTTATGGGATCTTCCTGTCAACATTAAATTTTGGTAGTTTCTTCTTTTGCAATGACATGTCTATTTTTACTGCCTCTTATTGGTTGTACTGCCATGCTGGTTGGGTTGGATCTTGACGAGTTGTGTTGATTATCGTGTGGTGTCCCTCCGACACTCCTCACTACCTTGGTGTCCTTGACTTTCTTGGTCTCTTCTCCTCCCTTCAAGCTTCCCTTGTCTCCATGTTGGTGTAAGGGTTAAATTCCCTAATTGGCTCCATGCCCCCTCTATCAAGTTATCATTGCTTGCATGACATTGTCTATCGTACTTTTGGCAGCATTCTTCCCCACCATACAATTCTCCTTGGGCTTCTTCACCTTCGGCCAAACCACTTAGGTTTCCCTCCATTAACTCTTCTGGTAGTGTTTCAGCAAGAGTCTTTAACCATCTCCTGTCCGCCTGCTAGTGTAGTGATGAAGCCCTCTGAATAGCCTTGGTCTCGTCTATACGTTCTTTTCTACTTCTATCTTTTATTTAATAAGTTTGGCATGTCTTATTCTCATGCATGGAATTGGAACAACACATGGCTTAAAGAAGAACACTTTTATTCATTTATTATTTGTATACAATATATGTCACAATACAAACATAATCATAACACTATGTTCTCCTTTATTTATATTTGCCTCTCAGGGTTCACTTCATGTTTCCCTTACAACGAGTTTTATCTCTCTTCTTTCTCCCTTTAGCATTCCTACCTTTTGTGGTAGTACTATTGGAGAACTTGTTGTCATCGTTCTCCCAATTGATTTCCTCCCGTCGATTTTGAAGAGCAAGGAATGTCCGTGCCAACAAGTGGGGGAGATGACACATCAAACAGTCTATCGTTGGACTTACTCCGAGGGCACTCCACACAACACTCTAAGGTATTTCTTCTCGTGCGGCTTCTCTTTGCACATATGTCTCAATGGATGTGTGAAGTAGTGTGATGAAGTTGGTTGTCAACTCTCGTTCACCTTCGAATAATTTTGGGTTCTCATCTTCGTGCTCTTGAAGAATACTCTCCCTGTAGTCTATCGGTTTCCATTTGCCATGCACAATTTGTTGCTTCTCTGAATCGGAAAGGCAACGACGCTAGATGTTTACCACCTACGGTAAAAGTAGTTTAATCCACACTATGGTATAAGAGTTATAATAGATGCAAGTAAATGCAATACAACATCAGAGAACCGCCATGTATTCCATTAATATTAGTCAATGTTTACATCAAGTGATACAAAAACAATGATCCCAATGATATTGATAATGCCAAATGATAGTGATGATACTGATGCCCTATTCCATCTGATGGAGTGTAGATATAACCTCCAAGGGGCTGCTACGTGAACTGTCGTGGCCACAACGACCCACCCCTTGGTCATGTTAACTACCAACGACATGATTAACATTAACAACAATTTAGACAACACATGATTATACCGACAACATTTGTCTTTGTAAAGATCCATATAGAGAGAGAATTGCAACATCTACAAATAGTCAATGGCAATAAGAACACAATGTAGCATACAATTATGACCAATACCTTTTGCATTGAATACATACAATATCTGATCCTATCAAAAAGGAAATCTATGTGATGGAACATATACTATACAACACCTATAAAAAGGAAATAGCCATCTTTTATAAATTTTATGTAACATATTGGTGAGTGAAGGAAAACGATACATTGGGACCTAAATAAGAAGACATTAGAATGAAAAGAGATGGAAATGAATTTGACAATGTTGTGTTGAGGATAGTGTTCCAAGGAACTTTAGGACGGGTACCAAGGGCCTAAGTTTGGGGTAACATATAGTACTGGGAAAATTAGTTATAAAAAAGATGTATAAGAATTACATTTCCAATGAAGCTTTGAAAAATTAGTAGAATACCAAAATTACAAATACTAAATGCTAAATTTTTTAGTACTTGAATACTAAATAAAATTTAACAAATGAAAACATCAAATTGAAGATCTCTGTTATATCAAAAATGTCACAATAATGACTACAATGAGTAGCATGATATCAAAATAAATACAAAATGTCAAAATATAGTGAAAGTAGGCCTCTAATTATCCCCAAACTCATCAATGAAACTACTAGACTCCTTATGGTCAAAGCTTTGCCAAACTAACACCAAGCAGACTGCATCTGAAGTCCTAACATCCTCATCAATGTGTACTAGATCCTCTAGTTCTACACTCTATTATGTTGTTGGGCTCTCTTTGTACAAAAGTGTCTTGTGATCAATGAGATGCAAAGGACTATATACAGCCACAAGCTTCTCTACTCTCTCCTAGAGGTAAGTATGTTCCTCTTAAGATAGTGGATGAAGCTATAGGTAGACCAGATACTCTCAGCAGATGAAGAAATAGAAACCTGAGATAGCAATCAAATGGCTAGAGTGGTAGCCTTGAATTCTGGTCCATGGCAGTTCCACCACAAAATTGGGTTATCCTCTGCCATAGTTGCCATATCCATCTTGGCCACTCTAGAATAACCCCTAAGAAGCAAATTTAGGCTGCTTAGTGCAAATCATGCTGACATCAAAAGGATCATATATTTTCTCAATGCACTTATGAAGCCCTATGTAATAGTGGCAATTATTTAAATTATCTTTTTTTAGTGCTAAAATAAAATAAAAGATATATTCAAATGATGACTTTATATTTAATAATTTACTAAAATAATAAAACATAATTAGATGTCAGTTAAATAAAAGTATTAATTTTTAGGTCGACCAAGTCAGCCAAGTTGGCCTAACGCTCTAGATGCTTCTTGAAGTTTTTTGTAAGGAGGTTTGATGGAGGAAATAAGTATGCTTTTTGGATTTGTTAATTTGGGTGAAGCTCTGTATGAAGCAAATCTTTGAGGACAAAAACATTCGGAAGATTGATAGAAGGGTCTAGCTCTTGCAAAGTGGTGCATTTTGTGATAGAGTCTACATCTGAGCCAGATTTACATAAATGTAGATATTTCTAGGTATTTTATATTGTGGCCAATTTGGGAAAATTGAAGATTATTTTATTTTGAAGTATATGCTGGTTTGAGGGTTATTAAATTAAGTGGGGCCGGATCCTTGTTTGTGTATATTTCTCTATATTTAGCAATTGAAAATCTGTATTCTGCCATGGACTTCATTATTGGCGATTGATTATGTTTGGTGTTCGACATTTATAAAAGCCCACATACTAAGTCTGCCGGTTCTCTTTTGGGCTTATACTTGTACCAAATTAATATAAATAGTAACCGTAAAAGTTTGCAATCAGTGATGCAACCTTCGGGATATTGTGGATAACATAATGGTATAAGTAGAAGATTTGGGAACAAATGATATCACAGGTAAAGTCTATTTAACATTAATGATATCAATAATTCAGAGTATATTTTACTGGCAGGGACATTGAAAAGCTGACTCACCATATTTTTGGGCACACTATAATACGAGGTAGAAATCTCGGAAAATATTCATTCCGAATAATTTTGCAGCGACTCATATTATATTGTCTTTGCGTTTCCATGAGGGCATATGCTTAGGGACTTTAGAGATGGATTGAATGTTGCCTTCTGTCTGAATCAGAATAGAAAGAAATTGACATCTCTGCTGCTGTTACATTTCATTTTCTGTGATGCCAGATTACAATCTGCTTTGTTGACTCGCTGTAGAAATACTTTTCCAGAAGCAAATATCTAATTGGCTGATAGACTTTGAATCTGAATGGTGGAGATTCTGACTACTTGGTTTTCTGTATCACTTGACAAACTCTTACAGCATGATCTCTTGAAACTCAGTTCTGGAACACATCTCTTTAAATTTCTATATTATGGATTATCAGAAGTCCTTTGTAACAAAGCTTCTCATCGATAAGGTCATTTTCAATTGTACATTTCAAGTTGTTTCTCTTTGGTGCATTATATATCTTCATGAATTGAGAAAGAAAATTGTAATGAACCCATAAGTATTCTATGGTTTACTGAAGCAATATATTAGTCCTACAAGTAAACTGTTAGATGAAGTGTCCACCGAATTTTGACACATTGACCAGTGATATTTAAGAAAGATATTTTAATTTTTTTGTTATTCCCATTTGGGGATATTACACCCTGCTTTTACCTCAATATCCTGTATTAGTGTAATTCTCCCAAGCCTAGTATTGTACCACTTAGGATTCAACGAGCAGGCAATCATGTGCAAAGGAGTGCTGAATTTAGTACATCTCCATTAAATGATTGGCCGAATGTGCTCATTGTAGAAAGCTAACGCGGGGTCCTCTCACATGAAAATCCACATGTGGTCAGACATAAAATCAATGCACTCCTACCCTTTGGTTCATTGGTCGAGGTGATAACCAGACAGAGTTTAATGTGAAGTATATGTGATGAGATGCACCTTCCTTGACATGCTGTAAGTAGACTTGGAGTAATAGGCTGCTCATTATCTTGTTTTATTGTTGGATGTGTTTGTTGATTCTGTTAATCCTGTGGTCCATAAACATCTATTCCTTGGAGATTCTCATATTGCATCAGTATCATCACTAATTCATTATTATTGTGACTTTTCCAATATAGCACTTCATGTCTTGTACTTCTCATGTCTGTAACATTCCAAATGTATGATGATAATTATACATTTTGACGACTGTTTTCTGTATTCAATTTTTGGGTTCACCACTGATTGTGTTGGTCAGGTGGTGGTGATGTTGTGCCCACAAACTCCCGCCTGTCTATTGTGATCGCAGGCTTCTGCCTTGCTGATCCAATGTGCTCACAGGTTTGAGCCTCAGCTTTGTTAAATGGGGATGAGGTCCCCTTTGTGGCCTCATCAGTTCATAGCTCCAGTTCAAAAGCATTTCATGTGGAACCAGAGGGCATGTTGTGCCAGCATCACCGGTCACATTAAAAAGTTTACCGAACACTAAAAACATTTTGTATTTATTTTTCCAACTCTTTAGTAAATCTCTTGTAAAATATATATATATACAGAGTCATGGCTAGGGAGAATGAGCATCAAAATATGATAAAAATAAGAAGGCTTTAAAAGCCTTTCAAATATCACTAATTATACTTTGAAATTTGCCAGAAGATTATATTTGTGGTCAGAAGAAAACACAGTTATTAATGTTAGGGCTACACAGCATCTATAATATTGTATGCTCAAAACTCCTAATACCTGCCTTAAAAGAAAATCTCCAAGTATCATGCTATGTGTCAGAGGTGGTCATGTTGGCTGATTACTTGCTCCTGTACATCATCAGGTGTACACACTCTATTGTTCAGAGAGTTTAATTATTTTAATGGAATTGACAGGTCAGGTTACAGGGAGGTTTGATCCCTTCCACTTGCCTTCTTTTTTTTAATGAACACTTGATCTTAAAGTGGACATCAATGTCATCTTTATAACCTTCAGAAAGGTCCATTTTAGGAATGAGCCCATGCCATCAGATGTAAGTTACTCATAATACTTTTATAGAAACAATTTGGCCGTTAGTTTAGACTTCTTTGAATGACTTATCTTAGGCATGGCTTAGGTGGCCACCAAGGTATACAATCCGCTATAAAACATATTTAACATTTCACAAGTAATGTACCAGATGTACATTCCTTGCTTACCAAATTGGCTAATAATTTGTTGCTTATTCTAAATGAAATCAAATTGAGATCTTCCTAGATTTCCTAAGGGGTTTACTAGTTTACCACTTAACAGTATATTCTGCAGGCCTTTTGCAGCTTTATTTTGTCCCTAGAAGGACAGTTTGTGCCTCACATGTATAAGAAAGCACTGGAACATATCAAATCTTTTGTTGCAAGCATTTTTGATGGCTTTGGATGGACAAGAGTCTGATTTGTGGCTTGTTTACCAAAAATTATTATGCAGAACGGTAGATATGGTCCTTATAAGCGTGGGAATGGTATTTTTGAAGACAATGGAGAAGAACATCCAGCAGAGTCAAGAAGAATAACTTGCAAGAAGTGCAATGGTTCACATGTTTGGATACAGACTGAGAGGACCAAATCACAGGCTAGATGGTGTCAGGTGTAATTTCTTACCTGTTCTGTTTACAGTGTTTTGTGTTCTTAATTTGATTGTATATAGCGACTGTTCATACTTCTGAGTGGTTTGCTTGATTGATTTCTCCAGAAGGATAAGCTACATAGCTATGATTTTGTGCAATCACACTAGAACATGGAATTCTCGTTCTAGGTCACATTCTTAATTCGGTCATCTGATATAAACAGGATTGCCAAGATTACCATCAAGCAAAAGATGGAGATGGATGGGTTGAACAAAGTGGCCACAGCTTTTTGTTCGGGATGCTTAGAAAGGTATTCAATGATATTTAACCATGTTCAGTGATACATCCTAAAAACTGGAAGTTGTTACAGTGCCCTATGTCTAGGGTTTGACCCTCAAAACAGTTGGAGTAAAAGAGGTTTTATTTTGGTTATTAAAATTGATTTATGATCCTTCAGTGAAGTGTCCTTCACTATTTTCTATATAGGAATGCACTCTGCAATTTTGTAGTTCTATCCTTAAGTTGGCTGTCTGTTTTTGTTCTTTTTGTTGTAATCAATAGGAAATGATAACTTTTTCAATGTTTTATTATACTGACCCTTTAAGGAGCAATCCTTGTGTTTAAGCAGTAATGCTTAGAAATGTATTCAATGATATTTAACCATGTCCACTGTTACATCCTAAAACATGGAAGTTGTTACAGTGCCCTATGCTAGGATTTGACCCTCAAAATAGTTGGAGTAGCAGAGCTTTTATTTTGGTGATTAAAATTGATGTACGATCCTTTAGTGAAGTGTTCTTTTCTCTTTTCTATTTAGGAATGTGCTCTGCACTTTTGTTGCACTACCTTAATTTGGCTGCCTATTTGTGTTGTAATCAAGACGAAATGATAGGTTTTTCGATGTTTTATTATACTGATCATTTAAGTGGTAATCCTTGTGTTTCAGATATGACAAACTAGACTATTTAATATGCTTGTGCCTGTGCAAGCAATTGTTTGATGTTCACATGCAAAAGAATTTTAGAGGGCCCCATACCTCTGTTTTACAATTAATTGAGTCAACATTGTAAATTATGGAGCATGTTCATGACAATTCTAGTTTTATATGCTTATGGTTTGAAAAATATTTTGGATTGCACCTACTAAGGCAGCCTTTTGGTATGCCATGGAAGACATTAAACGTCTAAAGCTGTATATTTAAACCATGAAGGCTTGCTTTGTACTATTTTGTTTTCTCTCTTCAATGTTTTAGTGATTGATTTAAAAAACAATATTTTGGGTTAGATATGTACTATTGTGGAATTTTTAATTGCATAAGTCTTCTCTTTGACTATCAATTTTCATTTCTACTTATTTTTTCCATTATGATTTTTACGTGAACATGTCAATAATCACAATGTAAGGGGATGCGCAAGTGATGTTAGCCTTGGGGAGAGATAAGATACAACATATCAACCTAGGGGTTTTCACCCCAAAGCATTTCTTGGATTGGAAAAACTAGGAACCTATATCGCAGTACTTATGGTAAATGATAGATTTTATATACCCACTCAGGTGAGCATGATGGACTAGAGAATTGTATAATAGCTGCCAATTGAAAGAACATAGACAATAATTTCCGTGGACTGCATACCTTCAGAAACTGGGATGGGTGAGAGCAGACTGTAGCTTGTTAATATGGTATACGGTACAATACAAGCTTTCAAGTCACCACCAGCTGTGTCTCCTTCCATAGTCACCTTGTATTCTATGCAAGTGGTTTGAAGGCACGGTATGCTCAGGCATTTGGAAAGTGTTAAGGGCCATTTGATGTAGGTTACTTTTGGCAGTCACAAGAAGCTACTAATATGTGCTTGATGGCCTCAATGCAGGAATTAAGCTCCCTATATTACACAAAACTAACACACAGATCTGCTGCTCTATTTACCAAACAGTTGGCAATACAAGCAAAAATTCAAATCCACACACAAATATAGCTGCAGACAGTCAATATTTCTTTATGTATAAATCATAAAATTTTCATTTACATGATAACTTCAAACTAATTTTACAGTATGATCACTGAATATATTTCCTACGCTTATCTGGAGCTGCTACCAATCACTCCCAATCTGGAGCTGCACATGATTCTTTCCTTTTCTGGAGCCGAACTGTACTCCCTATTTAGTCTGTGGCGGCACTGTACTTTCTACCCTAACCCAGCTGCTGCTTTACAACCAAAACATTCTCTTTGATCCACCTCGAAAACTCTATGGTTGCATACTAAGTTGGTGGTCCAGGCTCAGGCTCAAGTTTGAGTTCAGTTTGCTAGTTTGGGCAATTTTTTTTTTTTTTTGGGGGAGTGTGTTTGTTTTGGGTTCGTCCAATAAAACAGATAAGCCATATGTTTGTAGCCTAAAATTTTATAATACTAATAAATGAATAATAATATAATAACTAATAAATAACAAACTGAGTTTGTACCAGGCAGATCAATCCTAGATGGGATGTCCATCATACAGGAAACTATACATTCAGCTGTCAATAATAAGGAAGCCTGCATGTTTATGAAGCTAGATATACAAAAAGCTTACGATGTAGTAGACTGGAGGTTTTTATGCAAATGTCTAGAAACATTTGGATTTTCCAAACAATGGATAAATATAATCTTTAATTGCATATCTACTCCTAAAATTTCTCTGTTAATAAATGGTACCCTTGAAGGATTCTTCAAGATTTCAAGGGGAATCTGACAAGGAGACCCTATCTCACCCTTTTTATTCGTAATAATGGCAGAAGCATTTGGTAGATCAATCCAAAAAGCACAAGTAGAAGGCTTAATTAAAGGCATAACTGTAGCAGAAAATGTATCAAACACTACCCACCAGCAGTTCGCTGATGATACTATTCTTCCAGGAATTAGTACTAAGGAAGAAGCCTAAGCCTTTAAACAAATTATATTGGATTATACGGCAGCATTGGGACAGAAGGTGAATGCAGAAAAAATGGAAATTTTCTTTTTAAACACTTCAATATGGAAGAATATATTTGCAATCAAATAGGATATAAGAAAAGTAACTTTCCGTGTAAATATTTAGAGATATACCTAGAAAAAGCGGCTAGGAACAAAAAAGGATGGGACAACATCCTAGAAAGAATTGGAAAACAAAAAAAGACTTGGAAAGGAAAATGGTTGACTCAAGTAGGGAGAGCAACTAAAATTAAATCCATTCTTACTGCTATCCTCACCTATCCTCTCTCTTGCCTTCAATTACCCAATACAGTTAATAAAAAGATGGAAGGGAAACTTAGAAGTAGATATGTTGACCAAAGAATCTAGGTGGTTGGGGCATAAAAATTTCAGCTGGCAAAAGGATGCATTAGGAGCAAAACTAGTATGGTGTATGTATAAGGAAAAAGACAAGAAATGGTCAAAAGTTCTATATAACAAATATTTAAACCCACTAGATCCTTCTTCTTTGTTTAGAATTAGAAATCCACCAGCAGGTTCAGAAAACTGGAATTTTATGATGAGATGCAGGCCACTGGTCAGTAGATACCTTACTTGGGATTTAGGTAGAGGAGAAGAGGCACTTTTTTGGGAAGATTTATGGGATGGCCAACCTCCAATCATTAATTCAAGAATATCTAGAAACAACATTAAGATTTAGTCAATCTATGGGGTCCTAAGGTTGCAAATGCTAAAAACTTGGTAAGGATTGATGGGTAGAGACATGGATTGGATAATGTAAAAATACTGATAATTGACAAAACCGTCCTTGAAAACATCCTCAAGGAAAGGTTGATGAATTACAATAACTAAGAAGATAAACTCATACGAGGAGCATCCAAAGATGGACTATACAAAGTATAGCTATGATACAACCTTATCATCAATTCACAAAGATGGGAAAATATTAATATCCCTTTGGATTTATGTTGGGACGCAGCTTGTCTGCCTAAGGAAGGTATCTTTCTTTGGGCAGCAATCCAAAATAGGATATCAACAGTCGATTGATTTTCTAAATTGGGATTTAAGGGTCCATCTAGATGCAGCCTCTGCAAGGCTAATTCAGAAACTATGGAGCACATTTTATTCAAGTGCCCTTTTGCACAAGATTGCTGTTATTGGATTAAGAACAAGCTGAATTGGACATCTCCCCTCCCCTAGGATCTTCAGGGCCTCCTTTGGGGATGGCCTATCAAGAATAAGGTTAGCATTTATGATAAATTTTGGAATATCACACCGGCAATCATTATGTGGGAAATATGGAAGGAGAGATAGGCGAATAGTTCAAAATGTAGAAGTTAGCAAGACATCATTTCTCAATAAAGTTGAGGCAGCCATCACGAAAGTTATGAATTGTCATCTTAGGAATACATTTAAAGCCAAAAGGACATTTTCGGAATGGGATGGGATTATGAGGAAAAATTGGCATCATTTGTTTAATCCCCCCTTAGTTTACCCTAAAAAGGATATAATAGCCAGGAAAGAGTGCAAATGGGTAGCACCCCCGATAGGGTTGAAGAAATTAAACATTGATGGAGCATCTAGAGGGAATCCAGGGAAAGTAGGTTTGGGATGTATAGTGAAATCAGATAATGAAAAATGGATAATAAAAAGAGCCAAACCATTGGGCATTGTAACAAATAACATAGCTGAACTAGAAGCATTAAAAGAAGGTTTAAGATTAAGCTTAAATATGAAGATTACAACATTAATCATTGAAGGAGACTGACAAATTATTTTGAATGTAGTTAGAAAGCGTCAAACACCAAATTGGGTGTTAAACGGGAAACTTGAACATGTTTTTAGTCTAATAGATCAATTTGAGGAGATCAGTATTCAACATAATTTTAATAAAGGTAATATAGAAGCTGATAAGTTAGCTATTCAAGGAGTGGAGGGAGAAGATTTTACACATATAGCAACTTAGAATTAACAAAAATCAAAAAGTTCTAAGCGATATGAGAAGTGTTAGGCCTAGATTTTAGGCAGAATTGAGAATTACTTTTGCATAATTGAAAGGAGCAATTATCAGAATTACTCCTATACGGAGCAGCTCTATTATTACTCATTAGGTAAAGGAAAACAATCATTAAATATTAGGTTTAATCATGTCCATATAGTGTCTCTTAATAATTTTCTTCAAGCATGTGAGTCTGACATTTATCACTTCTATTACCCTGAGCACTGTCATCTATTATTTAAGGCTTGACTCCCTAAAACTTTTTACAATTCTTCTTTCTCTGGAATCCTTGTAGGCATTTTGTTAGTATGGAGTCTTCAATTGCCTCTTTCACACTCTGGAAGTGAGGACAATGGCGTTTAGAGGGTCTGTAAAATAGGAGAGGTGGAGTAGGATCCTAAATTTGGTAGATGATGTGTCTAGGTTTGCTATCGCCTAGGCTATTGGGGAGAAAACCTTAATTATGACTATACCTGGTGAACAAACAACTCCGTCATAGGCTCATTTATAGGTTGCTTGGCTAGGGCTAATATTGAGAAAGAGGAAATAGTTAGGTTATGCTATAACATCTTTGATCTTATCTGGCTAGTAGGTCTGGAAAACACAATTCTTAGCATGGATGAGAAGTTGTGCATCCCGCTCCCTGAGGTCGATATGGCATACGAACCAGGGGAGCTCCAGCATGTTAATGTTGCTAGGAGACTGTTAATGTATATTAGGGACAATATAAAGTTCTTCAATGCATGGCCAAAAATGAAGGCCTATATCAATTTCTTGCTGAGATGGAGAGGAGTTCGTGAAGACCCCAACAAGGATTGGCTAGTTAATTTTCTACAAGCATTTGAAGCCTACGTGGAGCCGGACATCAATTTTGAGGATCTTGGTAGGCTGGATTTCATATTGCCCAATTTCATTAAATCCAATAGAGAACTCACGACGTATGTGTTCCCACCGGGCTCAAGAGTCGATGATGTGGACAAAGCCAAAGACATCGTGATGGTCTGTTGGAAGGAGGAAGCTCGGCGTTAAACATGTATTTTGGTGGTTTAGGTTTTTTGGCTTGCTCTGTATTTGTTTGTCCTTCCCAAGCATAGGTTTAGTTTTTATAATGCATGGTGGTTGTATTGCTGCATAGTATTAGCATTGGCTCTAGGAGTGACCCTTTTGGTGTTTCTTTTGGTTCCTTACTTGGCTGTAGCTTCTGGATGTTGTATGGTTCCTATAATGTAAATTTGAAAACATATTAATAATATGATAAGTTTAGCGTTTGAATCATGGAGATCATGGTTTCACTATCACAATCACTCTGGTATCTAGCATACACCTCTTTATTAGCTGGTAAATTCAGCGTTGTTTAAATATGAAATTTAATTTGTTGCACTTTTCTAATAAGTAGTATGGCAGAGGATAGAACTTGGTAAGCCTTTTACTGGTATTAGTTTTGCAAGCATTCCCTGTTATTATGATGTTTTCACGATTCCCTCAATGTAATCTAATTTTGGAAATGAGTATTCATGAATATGATTAGGGATCATGCACGATTTCCTCATCACACGTAAGAGCATAGGTTATTGCAGATTTCTCAATCATTGGTTTCACATGGACCTTGGAATAAGTAATCAATATAGAAGCATTTAAATTACTAAAAAATTAGTCTGGAAAGCAGATATTAAATTAACTTGATCTCAAATAACATAGTAATAATGTTTTTAAATGTTATTAGTCCAAGGACTCTAGCTAAAACTAGATAGTGCTCTTAGAGATGGCTTAGGTTTACATTACTATCGACTTGTTATTAAAATTGTATAGTAATACGGATTAGTTTCTCTCATTTCCTACCAGAAATTTTAACTAACCCAAATACTAGTTTGAAATGTATGTGTGCAGAGAAATTGCTCATTAGCAGAGATTAATGTGTGATGGGCATTGATCCTCTTATTAATAATATCAAATCAGGATGTTCTAATAAATGCTTACGCATTTTCACACGAATTGAAATATATATTTTGAATTTAAAATTGGGGAATGCCCCTTTCAAAACTGTATTTTGTATAGGACTTAGGTCCCGGGCTAGATTAGAGGTTTTCTTACTCCGTTCTTTCCTACTAGTGCCCGTTTTAACAGAGAACTCTGTAATTCCTTATTATTAATAATATAAATACAAGGCTTTTGCCGTTTATTGATAAAATTTAAAAAAAAAATAAAAATAAATAATATAGTACCTAAGTTACCTATTTAGATGCAGAAGTAGAAGTAGATGCGGGATTTCTTTGTTTTGTTTTGTGGGGGAGGGGTATGGTTGCGTTTGGAAACGTTTACAGATATATGCAAAGAATTTAAGAAACTTATAAATACAAGAGCTTAGTGTTAGAAATATAAAAACATACATCATTTGATAGTATCATATGATACTTCACCATTGATCAAGATTCAAGATATTTCATTTGTCAATTAAATAGTTCAAGCTTCAAATTAAATCTTCATAGGCACAAATATTCATGTTCTAGACTTGATGTCCAAACTACAAAATCAAAAACATAGTTCATGATTCAGTGTTCACTAATCAGAATCATAAGGTTCTCAAAATAATTTGGATCCTCCTCATCTCCAACTGCTGCAAGGTCTACATCATTTGAACCAAGAATGGTTCCACTTGCGCTAGATGCACCACGTGTCATGGACCTTTCATCACCATCATCCATCATCGTAGTAAGATTATGAAGTATTGCATCCAAGTTAGCACACTTAGGGAGTACATCCCAAAGTTTGGCTGCCCCATCCATGAATTCATCATCCTTACGTGACAAAAGACGCAAGTTGGTATGAATGTAGACCAAGTCCTCAACTTTCTTTGACCCCAACCGCTTGTGCTTCACTAAATGGATATAGAAGTATGTATTCCAATTCCTTTCAGCAACAGAAGAACTTGTAACCTGCATTGTGTTCACAAAATTAATTTTTGAAAATTAAACATACAAATGAGAAGTAAATGACATGACAGATGTTGAACACTAGATTTTTCATTGTAGAATACAAGTTATAATCTAAAAACAAAAATCAAAACTTACTTGTGAGAAGATTTTAATTGCGAGAGGTTGTAGATCCTTGTATGGCTGATCATACATGTACCACCATGTGATTGCTCCCATTTTATTTTGGCCCTTAATTGCAAATGGAGTAAGGTTTGCTCCGGAAGCAAATTAGCCAAACTCTAGCCTCACCTTTTCATGCATCTCATCATCTTGGAAGATTCTTGCAAAAGATCTGGAGCACCTATTAGCAACCTCTTCATCAGCATATGGTGCAATTCTATCTAGCATAGAAAGTATCGCCTCCCTATAATACCTCAGAGATAAAGCATATGCAAGGAGGTGCAATGGGGTAGTCATCTTCTCCCAACAACGAATAATTATTGCTTCCACTTTATTGCAGAAGGCTGGACACTTTGTAGGGTCACTCTCATATGCTTGTATAGAATGTTTTACCTTCTCAACCATGGTGTCCATGCCATCATACACACCTCCCAAGCAAGTTGTATCTGTATCGACAAAGAGAAGCATAGTTATGATGGGCTTGATGAAATCCAATACATATTGCACACGACTCATCAATGTTCATCCAAGATCATACCCCTAATCTTTAGGGCTCTTTTTGTATTTGAAGCCTTCCATGCACCCCATTGAGTACAATTGACCAATTGGGTCAAAGCAGCCTTCACCTTGAGAAGTCGTCTCATAACAATAGTATGAGATGCAAAACGAGTCTCAACAACCCAAGCAAGTTAACAGTATGTTAGTTGACAATAACATTATAAATATTACCTAAATTACAAATCCATGAAATTTAATAACTTCAAAAAATTAATTTACCTTCAGCAACTCCAATTGTGAGTATGTTCTAAAAATGGATTGTGACATGTGGTTAGTCACAAACATTTGGATGTCCTCTCCCTTTCCGTATATTTGCTTCACCCGATCTATTTGAGTGCCAGTTTGTTTCATAATCAAGTTGAGGGAGTGTACAGTGCATGGTGTCCAAAAAATATGGCCATACCGACCCTTAACCAAAGCACCAACTCCCCTAAATTTTTTGGCATTGTCTATAACAACTTGGACCACGTCCTCACTACCCACCATATCTATGGCCTCGATGAGAATATTAGAGATGAATTGTGAATCCTTCACCTCCCCTTGACAATCAATTGCAATCACATAAATTAATGGCCTGTTTCTTGTATCTTTCCAACCATCAGACACAATTGTCACACTTGAAGTTTTCCAAGAATTTCTTATGGGTTGAAGTGCTTTCTCTATAGAATCTCTCTCTTTTTGCAAGAGTGTGGTACGCACCTTTTCATAACTAGGACTTGTGTAATCATCTAGTTCTTCTTTGATATATCTTACCTTAGTTATCGAGTTCGGACCTTGGAGCTTGGGTTTGGATCCGGATTCGCCTAGGTTTGGGTTCGTGCTTGGGTTTGGATCCGGGTCCCTAATTAGGACTGTGGGCCATAAAAGTTTTTCAAATTACATTAAAATATAATTTTTCTAATATTTTCAATGTATGATTTTCTTTACAATATTAATTTTGATTAATGAGCGAGTATTTAATGTTTATCTTTGACATTTGGCATTGATCAATGATCAAGTAACATTGATATACTCATACTATGAAATGACTTCGTAAGTTAGTTTTACAAGTATGCATGTTTCTCTTTTTTTTTCATACATATATATATACTCACAAACCCACCCACGAACCCAAATGAGGATTTCTTTTTTTCGCCCGAACCCTGAATCCAAATCGGCAACTTAGTCTCTTACCATTTCCTTCCAATATGGTGATCTTACTAGGTTGAAAGGAAGGCCATTAGCATAGGGGCAACGTGTAATGACTTCATTAGCATGGTCTCTTGCCTCCATTTTAAATGTAGAGTGCAATGGGCCTCTGTTTCGAGCTGCTGCAAAATTTTCTACTTCATCCCCCTCTCCTGGTACAGATACTTGCATGAATGGATGTTTGGAAGATACAATTGGTTCCATTTCAGCGGGAGGTTGCATTTTGTTCTTTTTTCAGGGAGGAGGTTGATAATAACTCTTTTTTGAACTCTTAACCAAATGATCAACAACCTCGTGTTCTTTTACAAATGAAGCTATCCGTGCATCAGACAACCCCTTCCCATTTGCACCTTTGCACATTTCAAAACCTTTACCAGTAGGGCCCATGAAATGAAGTTTTACCCAAGAATAAGAGCTATTGAAAGGCTTTCCTTTGTTACTTTGACAATAATTACAACTTCAAATATAAGAGCCACCACTTGCAACCTTTGTTATTCTTGTTGTATGTCTCCATAGAGGAGACCCTTAATCTATTTTGAAATTATCCTCTCCTTGCCCTACCACTGAAATCTGACCTTGTCCTCCCACTGAACTTTGACTACCGGTGGCAGCCATTCTTGCACAATACAATGTAGTTTCTTTCTATAATAAGAAGTTAAATAAATTTAAATCAATAAAAAAATTATGAATATCAAGCATACAACTAAAAAAAATTGATACAAAACCCATTCAAATAGATATGTAAACTTGTTTCTCAATTTCTTAAAAAAAAAAAACTGAATAAAACTTGAAACATTTCTTCACAAACTTGAAAAAATTCATTAAAATATTTAAAAAACTCATTGAAACACTCAAGAATGGGATAAAATGCTTACCTCTTAGTGTTTTAATGAACTTGTGGTAGCCAACTCTCTCCCTACGATCATTCCTCTTTGAATATTAATCAAGGTGCCTTCAAAATGCCAAAATGGAAGCCACATGAGAAGAGCGAACCCAGCTGCAAACAAAATGATGGTTGAATGTTTGAAAGGCCTCGATTGGGGCTGTTTTAGGGTTTGGCAAAAACAAATATGATATTATAAGCCTAAATCCAAAAAGGCATTTTTTTTGTTTTCTATTTTGACATCTACGGAGGCATCTGGATGCTGTCTGGATGCCATCAAAATGGCATCCGCAGGGCATCGCCTCGCCTCTGCGTGCCCATCCGCCTCTGCTGCAGCCTCCATGCTCTCCTGTTACGAATCGGTATCCCAGTATAGTACTAATAATGTTAATATTAATATTAAAAAATTCACCTTTTTTTTAATGTTAGACAAACTTTTTAACAGGACCTGTGACTCTGGCACAACATGCATTCCCATTGGAGCTATGAACTGTTAAGTTTACTAATGGTGAACATCATCCTCATTTAACAAGGTTGAGACTGAAACTCGCTAGCACATTGGATCAGCACAGGTGCAAACTTGTGATCACAATGGCCCAGTAGGGGTTTTAAACTTGGTGGGCACAATGCCAGCATCACTTAACAAATACACTAAGTGGTGAGTGCCCACCCAAAAGCACTGAATTCACTTATATGAAATCATATTTTTTTAAAATATAAGTAGTAAATGAAAAAATCTAACACAATATTATAACAAAATTGAAGAAATTGTAGGAAATTAAAACATTGTAATATTAATGTGTAAAAATTTAATTGAAATACTATTGATATATAAATAATAATATATTAAATAACAACTATATTATAAATACTTTAAATAATAATTTTTAATATTGAATCTTAAGCCAAAAAGAATGACAAATCGAAGCTGAATATAAAGATAATCTATTTTACTTAAAAAAGATAAAAACAAAATTTAAAATCATATGTTAATTTGAATTAAGTTTTCCACGAGTGACTGAAGGGAGGAGCTGCAAAAAATGGAGTCGCGAGGGAGAAGTGCACAGATTTTTGAACTTTTTGGAGAGTTAAGTATGTTTGAATAGCAGTGAAATTTAGATGTAGGGTTTCTGCAACGAATTTTGAAGTTCAGTGGCGAGCTGATCTGAGTCTACATTATGTTGACCAAAGAAACCAACATAGGTGATACAGCTAGCTAAAGGAAGACTCCCTTTTAAAATAAAAACTAAACCCTTTTTGAACATATTTATCAGAAAACTGCAGATTCACAAATATGTTCCCTACTGTCCTGCCGTCCTCCTCCCTGAAACACCTTGGAACATAGCTAAAAAGTAGAGGGGTTTAATGTAGCCTTTCATGTTATTATTTTTGAAAGATAGAGTAATCCATATTTTTATGGAGTTGGATTGTCCTTCGTTGTCTACGTGGATCACTTTATATTCATCTGGACTCAGCTTAGGCTGCCTGGTTATATTTGCCTTGGGCCTGCTTGCGTCTCTTAATTGATACAAGACTTTGTTCTGTCTGGGCTGTGTGCTGTGTTTTTGCAGTCTTAATAAACTGTTGAAGATATTACCTAGAAATAAAGTCTAATTTCTTGGATCACTGTGCATCTCTCATATAAACCTGAATTACTAATAAAATAGCATGTTTTTAATTATCAAGTACAGGCAGTAACAGTTGTTTTTTAAAAAAATGTTTCAGGTGGATGTACCACATGCATATGCCTGTGTAGAAGGTAAAATATATGATGCAACTGAGTGGCTCGTGTGTCAGGTAATATTTTCTCTTGATATTAATGCTTTTATGATTTTGATAAATGGTCTTATGATATCAATGTTATGCAGAATGAGGCCTCCTCATAACTCTATTTAATGTGATTTAAGATGATCTTGAGTTGTACTGTGTTAGTGAGATGTTTTTCTGAGAAATTCCATGATGTCTTATGAGCAATTTTGCGAACTAGTTACCATTTAGCATTGTGGTCCAAATGATCTGAGATGTAATGATTTGCTTTCAAATATCATTTGGGAACACAAACAACTCATTTAAGTGCCAGTCCAGCGGAATCCAAATATCTTTCTTAATTTTATTGCTTATGTTTGTTCCTTTCTCAATGCATGATGCAGATGGACTATAAATCTTCATGACTCTCTCCTGATTTGTATTTTAATTACTTGTCTACTTTGCAATGCTTATCTTATCTGTAAAATGTAAGATTTTAAGTGTTTAGTGTTGGATGCACTTGTCTGGTTTCTTATCCAAAAAGAATTATTTTTATGATATTGTTCATCTAAACTAATCCTTTGCTTGTGCTCTATGATTTGTTATACTAATAATAATTTTTGGGTTAGCCTGAAGTTTGTTTAGACTTTTGCAGATATGTTATTTAATTGTTGTCTAATTCAAGCACATTAAAGATTACTGAGTAACAAATGTCAGAGAGCATTGACGTCTTATAGTTCTATCATCACTATCAATTGTCGGTTGAGCACTTGTGTCCTTTTTCATTGTCTGGAATTTTGGCAGTATTTGTTTGAATCAGTGCATCACAATAGGATTGTGTGGCATAATCGTTATATGAACAAGAATCCCTTTTCTGAAATATGTATTTGTAAAGTGTCACTTAAGTTGCTGAAAATTCTTGGTCGTAGACAGATGTAGATGATGATTTGCTTTTGTCTCCTCGTATATTCCAGATTGAATTTTGTTGGTACTTTGGTGACAGGGTATGAAGTGCCCACCAAACACACATAAACCCACTTTTCACGTCAATACTACAATCTCTGGGAAAAATACTGGCCGAGGAGGGGGTTCAGCTTATAAGGCTGGTACCAGTGCGGGAATACCTACAAACCTAGAAGAAAATATGACAGAAGAAGAGTTTTTTGAGTGGCTACAAAATGCTGTGGCCTCTGGGATGTTTGACAATGGTAGTGGAGTGCCAGAAAATACAAGCACAAAAACTGGGAATTATGCCAAAAATAACAAGAAGAAAAGAAAGGGCAAGAAACAATGGTAAATATGCTCAACAAAATTCTTAACCATGCAAGTCATGTCAGTTAATTGATAAATGTAGTCTGTAAATAAGTATGACCATTCTTGTAGATCAATGGCTACATGGTGTCTGGAGTATTATTAGAGGTTGTAACATAAAAGTGAATGTGGATTAAGCAAAAGCAAAGCTTTGCTATTCTGTTTTCAAGAGCATGGCTTGGAGGAAGGTTGCTGCAATCGTTCAATCATGGGATCTTCCATGATGCCTGGGCTAAGAGGTTGGAATACATGTCATATATGCACTAGATGATTTCCTTATACAATTACATGGGCTGATCAATCAAGTGTTTTTGCATTGAGTTGAAGTCATAGTTTGAAGGAATTTATTTGATTTCCATTATATGTATTAGTTACTTTTTATGCACATGGGCCTATTTAACAAAGGGCATATCTAATGACCTAGGCATAGTTTTTCTTAGACCAGTCTTTTCACTCTGGAGATATGTTTTGTTTATACAAGAAACTGTAATGTAGATAGCCATCAAGCTCTTTGGATGCAAACTTGTTCGCTTTAAAATGGTTCTACACGTATTGTTATCATTCATTGTGTTTGTTCAATAGAGGAAATTCATACCATGACGTGTGAATTTGTTTTATACCTTCAGCAGCGGCTATGATGTTGCTTAGCTTGCACATGCCATTGCAAGCATGGTCATGTGTTGGATTGTTGAAGAGACCTTTATTGTTTCCGTCCACATGATTCAATACTTCATTTTTGTCAGGGAACTATCATTCCTTAAAAAGTATTGTGGACCTATATTTTTTCACGTGCGGCAAAGGTCTTTATGTTTACTGAAAGAATGGTGTAGGTAGAAGTTTTTAAAATCCTAATATGTAGATGGAACTATAGCATTTTTATACTGTTTACATGATGGTAGGCATCTTGCCACTTAATTGTGTTTTTGTTGTACACGACCAGCTTTGATAACGATACTATTTGATTAAGACACAAGAATGACACACAGTTGTCATTGCGCAACATGGAGTGATTTGAATGCACTCAAATAATTTTTGGATGATTTTATCCTGTTGTCATATTTGGGGAAGAGGAGTGTATGACATTAAAAACATCCCTAAGAGTTCCACTTATGTGAGAATACAAACCGGCATAATTTAATTGATGAAAAATGTCTTGTATGAATGCTCTACAGAAAACAAGACTATTTTTACAAGGGAGTCTCATGCTAAAGCGTGTTGTGTGCCGGTGACCAAAAACTGGTCTGTAATATAAAGTTGTATCTACAATGGAAACTAAATCTTTTAAGAAATGTCAGTTGCGTCATCCTATGAACGTATTTCGTTGGAAAAATGATTTCTGTTAATTTATGATTGAGCAATGATTGGTCATCATCATAAAAATTCGTTTAAATATTTTACAAATTTCTCTTTCCAGCTTTAGCTCTTCAGTGGTGATACGGTTGAATGGGAGGATAAAGGATTTTCTTGGAGAAACTGTTATCAAACGTATTATGACCACTCTATGAAAGTGCTTATGATGGTTCACTTTTGTATCCGTTGCTCCTCTCAAAAGCACTGATCTCCATAGAAAGCACAAATTAAACATCCGTGATAGTTGAATCCAAAAATGTATTAGTGATCGCGAAAACAAAAGAAAAAAGTCAAGAGTCATAAGTAAATTTCTCTTCAAAAAGGATTCTTTTTAAAATTTTATATATATTTTTGCATGCCGTCTTCTCAAATTTCAAATGCTTACTCCTTGGAGCTTTTGATTATTATTTTGACTTGATTGTATCTTAATTATCATCTTCTTTTGGCCAACCTTTATACTTGGGGTTTCCCTTAACATCCAAGTCTACACAAGAGGCGAACAGCGCTACTTAAGTCTGCTTGAGTTGTCTTGCTGTCCCATAGGCTATTTTTGGCCTCGTGGACGTTAAAATTTTATCTATCTATCTATCATGGATTTTTTCTTCATCAGACCAACAAATGAGTCTTATCAGTCTTAATCTCTTAATCTCTATGCTGCTATCTCTAATGGAATCAAATAAATGAATTCAAAATTCAGGTAAAGAATTCAAGTAACAAGATGTATATATCTTATTCTTCCAACTTAACATGCACAAAAGCTATCCAACTGAAGGATATCCAATGAATTTAAATACCTTATAACTGAATCATCTTTTATTTAATTTGTTTTTATTTTTTTGAATCACAATTCATTGGCTAATTTTTTTAGTCTGGTTATTTAACATCCACAAAAGCTAGTGTATTGAAGGATATCCAATGAATTTAAATAACTGAATCATCTTTTATTTAACATTAATTAATTTTTGAGATACAATTTATTGGTAAAATTTTTCGTTTGATAAATATAACCTATTATTTTTCATATCTTTATGCAATGGTGTTCTTGCCTTATCTTTATCAAGAGCTCTTTGGAATCTCTTTTATTGAAATCTTACATCTTCAGTTTCCTCATCTTATAGTTGGTGCCATTGGATTTATCAATATCTAAAAAAGAGGTAGAAGCCAAAGTTGCAATTCTTTACAAATCTATAAAATCCACACAAAGTAAAAGCTTTTATTGTAACTTTTTAAAAACACTTCCTAAAAAGACACCAACCTTTATACGCAACAATTTTCTGAGACATTTCAAGTATCCATCAAGCATTCAAGGATCCTTTATAAGCATTTACTCTTCAAGATCTAGCACTTTGTTGGTTATCAACAGTGGAGATTTACATTGTGGTATTCATCTTTTTCTTCATTAATGCACGATTACATCCATGGTTCAATGATGTGGTTTTGGTAGATCCATTGTATTTGTTGAGATTTCCTACATCCTTCATAGCAAATTCAACATCTATAATATGCAAGCATTGTAGAATCCTTATTGACAAGGGTTTCATCAAGCAAAGTAAATATTTACATTTGTCTTGCTTTCGATTTTAAGTCCTGGGGCTAGCTTTGTTTTAGATATTCTAATTCGAAAATAAGACAACCTCATCCACTTGCTTTTTTTTTTTCGCACCCAAAAACTAGTATAAAAGGAAACCTATGCACCTTATTTTCACTTGACAAGACATTCATTACACATGTGATGACACTCAAACTAGCAAATTTCCTAAGACATTTCAAGTATCCATCAAGCATTCAAGATTCAATGATTGTTTTTTAAGCATTTACTCTTCATGATCTAGTGCTTTGTTGGCCATCAACAGTGGAGATCTACATTGTGGTATTCATCTTATTCTTCATTAATGAACATTTACATCCGTGGTTCTATGATATGGTTTTGGTAGATCCATTGCATTTGTGGAGATTTTCTACATCCTTCACTGCAAATTCAACATCTATAACATACAAGAATTGCAAAATCCTTATTGACAAGGGTTTCATCAAGCAAGGTAAATATTTACATTTATCTTCCTTCCTTCCATGCTTTACATTATATTTCATTTCAAAGGCTGATTTCTCAATCTAGGGTTGGACCAAGGCAAGCCCTTCCCCAACAAAGAAAACTAATTTTTCTTGTGTGCAGGACTAGGATATTTGAATAGTGATTACAAATCCAATAATTACTTGCGGAGACTTTTCCAGAAAAGTTGGGTTGTCTTTGCTACGTGTCCCGAGAACATGTCGATCTTCTCGTAAAGTGTCCAAACACTTTCCCACCAAGTTGACTTGTTTGTAGAGATTTTAGAAAAATAGGGTTTTCTGGGTTTTATGTCGTGATTGCATATTTGCAAATAGAAATTCAGTCACAATTTTAGATCTGCAATTTTCAGAGCAAAAAGACACATTCTCTTGCATTTTTTAAGGTAAGTGAATCATTTATTTTATATTTTAGCATATACCTATTTCCAAGATTTAATTGGGTTGATTGCATACATTTGGCTCCTAGATCTATTTTACTCTTGTCATTAAATCAATTGGTTCATTCTCATTTACATTGTACAACTTAAGTTAATTAACATTGCATGAAAGAGGACTTACATGCATACTTCCTTTATACAATTTGGTTTTAGAATTGACATGTCTTCATCTATTTGGGTTATGCTAATCTAACTTGGGTTATATTTAGAGTTGTCTTTGGAAGCCCATCTTTCTCTTGTATTTGAATGCTTAGAAAGTGGAAACCTAATTTGATATACATCTCATCGAGCACTTCCATTTAACCCCCTAAATACTAATTAAGGTGGTAGTCATTGAATAATTGAAGAGCACATCTTCAATTTTTATCTTGGAAAATAAAATGTTATATAAATGTGGATTATAATAAGCTACCAATAATAAATTTGTGGGTTTTTAGTTATGAGGCACTTGCTTAGGTGTCTAAGATAAATTAGTTTGAAAGGATGACGTGTGTATTTGTATTGGCAATGAAACTTTAACATAAGAAACAATATATTATCATGATTTTGTAGCCATTCCCACCTTTAAACTTTAACTTCCAATCACAAACTTAGCACAAATTTCACCTTTAGGATATTCTAACTAGGGGATATATTACAATTTATTATAAGTCAATTACTAAAAAAATGTTGATATAATTTAAAAAGTAGAATAGGTACTTAATACATTAATAAACCATTCTCATAACTAACTAGGAATATTTAAGCCACTTTGGGATAGCTTAAAAATAATAATCTAGAAGACATTGTATAGAAATAGGAGAATCAAGAAGATGCAATAAGAAATGAAGTAATGGAAGTGGTCAACAAGCAAAGTGAGGAAATAAAAAATAAGTGTGCTACACTAATGTTGTAGGGACAACTAAGAAACATGCAAATTATACAATCAAGTAAAACTCATCATAATAATTCTCACACAACTTTGACAAAAACAATGAAAAACAAGAGACACAATGTGTCAAAGTTCCTACCAATAATTAGAAAAGAAGGAAAATAGAGATTTATAGATAGAAAGGAAGGATAGAAAGAGAGAGCTACACAAGAGAATGATATGTTATTATAAGCACAAGTAAAGGTAGAATGATACAGAGAGTTGAAGGGAAGTTTAAAAATATTAATAATTATATTATTTTAAGAAATATATAAATAACAATAAAAATTATATTAGATGAATTAACTACTCATTTCTACCAATTCAATTATAAGTTGAAATATTTAAAAAAAATAAAATAAATTGTTGATTACCTAATTGAAACTAGAAAAACATCTAGTAAGTTTGAGGGGTAGTATTAGTTTTACAATTTGTAAAATGGTATAAAAAAATTAGAGCAAGATTGTAAAATAGTAGCTAGTAAAACATAGTGTAAACTTAAAGAAATATCATTTCAATATTGGCAAAAATAAATATCAATGTAAAACTAATAAATATATTTAAAATAAGAAATATAAAACATTTAACTCTATATTAGAACTTGGTAAGAAAAATAAATTGTGATAATTAGTATTGACTAGACATTCATTTTTGTCCAAAGTGGTGTGAGGTGGAAGAAAAAAAATTTACTTTTTTGAAAATCTAATCAACTTGTCACAAATGCGGAAAAGATAAAGTTGTAATTAATTCATTTATTAATGCACGATAGAGTTTGAAAATATTTGTATTTTTGTTGAAGAAAATTGAATTTTCTCCCTACCAAAAATAGTATGGTCCAATAGAATGAATGAAAAATGTGATTTAAAAAATAATGAAAAATTAGAAAAAGGTATAAATATTTGAAATTTCTTTTAATCTTTTAAATTCTATTAGTTGATTGGTTAATTAAATTAAAAGATTGAATTGAATGAAAGCAATAGTATCCTGCCGACAGGAACTAATAAATATAGGACAATTTGTGAAAATGTAGAATCAACAATGAAAAATATTAGGATGGGATCAAGAGAGCCTACATTGAGACCTTCCATAATTAGCATCGATGGGTTTAAGACTTTAGGAAAAAATTGAGAACTCAAATAAAGCAACAAAGGGAGGTAGTCAATCTTTGCCTTTCTCATCTAACAATCTTGTTAATAGAGGCAAATAATATCATAATGCAATACAAAATATCATTTCGTGGAAAAACATATTCACTTAGCTTTGAGGAATTTGTAAGCAAATCTTTCCAAATTATGAACTATAGTCTTCAATGGTTTTGCGCTATAAACATTTCAAAACTCAACAAGGCACAATCAAGATGTCTCGTAGTCAAGGCATTATTTCAAAGGAGGGATAATGTTAGCTAGATACAATAGAGAAGAATTGATGCAACACGAGGGCATTGCTTCATTTTCAAAGCTAATATGCAAAGAGATGCTCTTTTCTTATACAAAACGAGTAGAGAGAGAAAATATTGGGGCGTTGGGTGAGGGGCACAAAGAAGATAAAATGATATACACTTGAGAATTTAGACAAGAAAAGAGAATATAATTATAAAATCAATATAAAGATATAGAAAGAATAATATATAATAAACATGTTCTAGAATATATATATCTTGAAAATTTAGACAAGAAAAGAGAATATAATTATAAAATCAATATAAAGAAATAGAAAGAATAATATATAATAAACATGTTCTAGAATATATATATATATATATATTAGTGTATTTTATGGTTCTTATTAAATTTATTTCATCATGTGTACATTTTTTAATTCTTCTAACCTACCACATTCATTCTAGTCCTCTTCTTATCTTTTACATTAAGGCATTAATACAACATTTTAAGTACTGAGGTGTACAATATTAGATATGCTTCCCTCACTATCTAGGATCACTTGATCAAATTTATAGGTAAAATCCAATTGCATACATGTATATATCTATATCTACATGTGTATGTGGGAGGGAGAGGGAGCGAGAGAGAGAGAGAGAGAGAGAGAGAGAGAGAGAGAGAGAGAGAGAGAGAGAGAGAGAGAGAGAGCACTACTACATTTGGGGTCAAATTGCAACAACAAGATGTCGCAATTGAGACGACCACTTGTCGTACAAGCGATACATACATGAATTGGCTCTCGTTAGACAAATGTTAGACTTTTGCCACTTCTGTCGCAATAAAGACTCCGTCACACGTGCGGCGTTTATGTGACAACTATGTTGTGGGTCCAATGACTAGCCGTTGAACTTGTTCATCGCAATAGAGACAAATTTGTGGTAGCGATGATGTGGAACCAACAACTAGCTATTGAAATTGTGACGACAATGTAATAGAAAAAAATGGAATGTGTGACATTGGAGAGAGTGCTTTCCCAACAAATTTATTTGTCAAATTCAACTTTGGTTATGAACATTATCAGGAGACTACAATGCTCTTACCCGTATAACTGGTTTTCCTTTTATTTTTATCTTTTGGGAGAGACCAGATGATTCTTGTTTGATAGTCAAAAGAATCATCTGGTCTCTTCCAAAAGATAAAAATAATAGGAAAATCAATTATAGGGGTAAGAGATTTGCAGGTTTGTGGTAATATTCATAACCAAAGTTAAATTTTAGAAATAGATTTGTTAGAAATGCACTCTCTCCAATGTTACACATTCAATATTTTTTTTCTATTACGATTGCAAAATTTAAAGTTATTAGATTGATCCTACTAGCTGGGAGTAGTTGATTGTTTGTTTTATCGTACCTAATCTGATGACGGTTCTACAAGAATTTTTAATCAACCCAACTAATCAACAACTAGATCCATGAATAGCAACGACAATGGCATAAAATATGTGACTGAAGTCCCTAAGAAAAGAGATTCAAATAATGAACCATTTGGGAGGGTGCCCAAAAAAAAGGAGAAAAGGAGAAGATATGATCATGAACACGTTAATGAAAATAAAAACTATGGACATACTAGAATGAATTAAGAGAAATATAATAGAAAGTCTACAAAAGGTTTTGATCAGAAGAATGAGTTTTATGGAGGCACCGAACACAATGATATTATATATGATGCAGAGGGAAAATACAAGAACATAGGTATGGAAATAGTTTTCTAATGGTAGAACTGGTAAGCATCATACCTTTGTAAAAAGTCAAGATGATACAGAGCCTAGAAGGGTTGAGATAATGGGAGAAAGAAGAGTTGGGGTAGAGATGCTGAGGGTGATAGGTAAAAAGCACAAGGAAGATAATAATAAATATGATTGTTAACTCAACAATTATAAAAGATAATACTTGAGAATGTCTGCACAAGCATGCAAGCTCCTTTAGATATTATTTTGTACAATATTTTGGTATATTTTCATGAGCCTGCAAGATTTGTTTTTTGCTATATTTCAAAATAGATTTCTATTTGTAAATTGGCCAAACAATATTTTTGGGCTCATCATTTTGAAAATAATTAAAAGTTTCTTTGATTAATATCAACAATGTACTTCACTTGAAACTTCATTTTTACCTTAAATGAATCATGTGACGTTAAATTTTGTTTGAAAAGTGTATGGGCCACTCATTTTTTGGTGGTACTATTTCTTAAGTTATTCAAAATTAACTTCTTGTTGTTTCATGGTGGATTAGAATGTATCTAAAAGGAAATAGTGAATTTGTCATGGTTTCATGTCAAACTACTTGTTACTTGTTACATATAATGTCTTAAAATAGTTAAGTGCTACCTAACTATTGCCAAGGCATCTACACACTGGAGGCATACTCTACCTACCAGACTACCTACATACCTGTATCCATGGGATCAAGATCCTTGAACTACTCACTCTAATGAATATGTAGTTCTGGTTTCTAATTGTTTTGATGTAGCTATATTCCTATAACCACTAGTGAGCTTTACTCACCTAATACTGCTCTTCGCCATCATACACCCACTTGAGAGAATCAAATGGTTTTCTATAATTACAATACTATAATACCTTGGTGCAACCTTTGTGTTGTAGTTTACAGTTAATGTAAGGTTAACCTATATACATCCTAACTCACTCCTTATATAGTTATGTTTAAAATCTTGTGACAATAATTAATGTGACAAAAGCTTGTTTAAAAGCACATATTTCTTTTATTAAATGTAAGGTTGATTACTTGAACATCCATACATGTATAAGCATGGTAAGTTACCTGGAATGTCATGAGTTCTACCTTTAAAGTACCTAGAATGTCCTCATCGCCTCTTACTACTCTTAGGGGAAGTCTATCTTCATTTCTCAAAAGCAATTCATTACATGGGTACATCTAGGAATGTCCTCATTGCTTCCTGCATAAAATGAATCCAATATTACAAAATGCCCCCTAAGAAATAACAGTTTAAGTGAAATAAACACATGAAAAATGAGAGAGAAAAAGAAGAATCTACTTACCAGCAAGCATTGCCATTGCATTGTGGCCATGCTACCTATTGAGTGAGCTTTATTATTATTTTATTGTATCAAAATCTCTCTGTTTATATACATACATACATACATACATATACACATATATAGATATATACATATACACATGTATATATATGTATGTACATACATACATACATACATGCATGCATGCATATACAAAGATCACAAGAGCATGACAATGAGATGCATAGATCACAAGGGAAAGGCGACAAAATCCTAGATCTCCACTAATCTCCACCAACGTTCAAAGCTCTCCACCCTCATTCAAAGCTCTCTACCCTCTTTCACGTGTAGCTCTCCACAATCAATCAAAACAAATGGGGAATGATTAATGTCATGTTTTCTTTTCTTTTTTTTGTTTATAATCCATAATCCACAATCCACAAGATCTCTTTGTACATACATACATACATACATACATACATACATACATACATACATATAGACATACATACATATACATATACATATATATGTCTATACATACAAACATACATATACATACATACATACATACATACATATATACATACATACATATACATACATACATATATACATACATACATATACATAAATACATATATACATACACACATGAAAACAACAATGCACTTTCTAAGAGTTTACAATTGTTCAACAAAATTAATGTTTTACAAGAAAATGTTGTTGAAACAATACAAAAATTGCTTGACATGAGAGGTCCACAAGTGAGGGTGTTGACCAATATTAAAAACTTGAATGCTGAAATTGATTTTGATAAGGATATTATGGGAGCCACTAGATAGAATCCAAGAAAGTGTTGCGGTAGGTACTATGACATTGGAAACACCCATTAAATTGATCTAGTTGCCAATTAACTAGGTTGATTACTTCATTATTATATGATCCAATGGTAATGTTAGTTATTATTTTGACATACATGAAAAAATTATTATTATTCATTATTATATATACATACATATATGAAAACAACAATGAACTTTCTAAGAGTTTACAATTGTTCAACAAAATTAATGTTTTACAAGAAAATGGACCTGAAGAATTGTTAGCTTAGAAGCAAGAAAGTGTTTTTGAAATAGTACATAAATTTCTTGACATGAGAGGCCGCAAGTGAGGGTGTTGACCAATTTGAAAACTTGAATGTTGAAATGAAAGCTATTGATGATCAAACATCTATGCCAGAGTTGCAACACAATGTGAAGTTGATTTTAGATAAGGTAGAGGTAGATACTCAGAAATTTGATAATCAAAATTCAAGGCACGAGAGCGAAGGAGAAGGAGTGGCTTTAGAAAGAGAGTACATGGCAAAAATAACAACTAGACAACATTGAGGATATTATGGGAGCCTAGTGATTATGGCATTTACAGGGAAGCAAAACTTCCTTCTTTAACTCCTTACACTCAATTGTTCACTGAAGTTATTCTTCTAGTAGTGATAATAATTTCTACAAATTCCTGGGAGCATTCAAAGACGAACCATCTCAAACCAGTTTGACCTTGATTTTGGTGCCCCAACCAACAACATGTACCTCTTAATGATTTGAATTTTCTACATGGTAAGGGGTAATGTGCATGGTTCATCTTATTCAACGATCATACACAAATGAAATTGAATCTTATTATTTTGCGAGTTTGAAGTTTTGAGGAATATAAGTGATTTGACATTGTGTTTTAGTGGGGACATTTATTCAGAAGGATTAGTTCTTCACCTTTCACAAAAATGAAAAGTGTGAAGTGTAGAAAAATTTCTAATTCAATCCAAAATCAAGGAGATTATTTATCTAATGTTGTTCTTCTACTTGGTGATAAATTAAAAGCTTTTTCAATAACTTAGCAGGGAGCTCATCAAACTATGTGCATTATAATGATAAACAATATTTTCTTCGTCAAAGAGAAAGAAAACAAATTTCTTGAATACATGGTTCTACCAAAAGAAAAACAAAAAAAATAGCCAACATCGCTTTAGATTAGTGTACACAAATAGTGCATCTATAGTAAAAGATTGAATACAATTTTAAATCTAAAATTAATCTTACTAAAAAAGCTTAGTGAAAGCCCTCCTCTTTTTAATCGTAAATCATCTTTTCTGTTGATGTTACGAGACTGTAATTTTGCTACGCATTTATATCACTTAAATTCAATTATATAGTTTACATTTTAGAAATTAAAAAATCTCTGATTATTTGTACTAAAAACATAAAGGATCTCAAAAATAAATTTGTGTTTGTAATATATTTTTGCCTTATTAAAATTCTATATCCTAAATTATTTTTGTTACACTGAAAAGTTTAATGCAACTTTGTATATTTGCGATTTCTTTCTATTGTTTTTGCTTATTTCTTCATTAAAAAAAATAGTTTATTAATATTTTATTTTATTAATAGAAAACATTATTTTTTCTAATTGGAAAATAATCTTCAGGTTTACAAATCTTAAAATTCTATTTCCTAAATTATTTGTAGGCCCTAGATTGAGATGCATTGCGATACACATCAGACATTGTGGGGAATAGATTTGACTACTTGAACCTTGGGTCAAGGGATTCTTTGTACCATTTTTTTTTCTGGTCATCAAAAATAGTTCATCGAGGAACTATTAATCTACAAGTAGTGAATCTAAAAAAAATGATTTTTAAAAATAATCAATAGTCAAGATCCAATGAAATGAAGAAATATCATGCACTCAAATAAATATAAATAAAATCAGAATTTGGAAATTGTAAACCTAACAAAGGCTAAAAAAGAAAGCAAGAGAAAAAAATGATTTTAAGCTAATCATTGAAGAGGCATGTCAATTATATAGATGTATTCTGTAAAAATGTCAATCATGACATTGGTATAGTTGCCAGAGAAGCAAAAATGAAAATTTACTGAAGAAAAATAGAAAAACACAAAGATGTGATGTGGGAAGTAGGTGCCCAAAAAAAATGACATCACCCTTACCCTTCATTATTGTCATAACGACTCCATGTAGACTGTTGCTGCATGATTAGTTTTGTAGCACCCATGTCTGCAAATAATTTGATGAACAATCCATAAGATGAAAAACTATGTAAAGACTAAAATTATCACAATTAAGCCAAATAAATGTGGATCTAAATACATAGAAAAGTTGAAGTACAATGAAGTATAAGATGTAGGGGTTTTACATCGCAGTTTACTTTATGAAGTATAATGATGACTATACTAGCAATTGTTCTTTGATTTGCCTTTTAATGTATACAGAAGCTGTAGACAAAATATTGATATTCTTCTAGCAAAATAAAAGTAGAAAGGATTTTAAATTAAAAAATCCCATTCCCAATCATTTTCTACCATTCATATGTTTTGAGATGGTATATTAAAAAATAAATTGTAGAAAGAAATTGGGCGAACCTAAATTAGCGCCAAGCCATGAAATATTGAGCATTAACAAAATATAAATCAGCTTCAAAATAATCCATATGCAAGGGTGACTGGAGAAACTGGATAAGAAGCCAGGATCCACAAAATGATATTTCAAGAACAAAAATAAATGTGAAGCTTCTTATCTGACAACACTTCTTAGTAACAATTCATCAATCAGGCAGTATAAACAAGGCATGTGAACTGTTTGATAGAATGCTACTATGATATTTGTTAAAAAGATTGTCTAAACTTTCATTCAAAAGTCAAACATTGGCAGTCATCATGTTGGAACTAGAGGACATCATGCTCATGTGGAATGGAGAAATCTTATAGAGCCACCAACATGAATCATTTGTTGCAATGTGTCAATAGAGAGGTCATCCGATGAGATGGATAAAAAGTGGAGTGATAATTACATAGAATACAATGATCAAAGAATATGCACAATATGGAAGCATAAACAAGCACATGAACAATTGGGCAAGAGGCCTCAAGAGACTAATTTTTTTGGAATTGATTGGTTTTATGAGTAATATTCATACAAAATGTGGCTTGTAGAAATACAATATTATAATGTGGCTTGCAAAAATACCATGGAAAACTATATTTGATCCTACTAGATGGGAACAACTGATTGTTCATTTTATTGTACCTAATCTAATGACATTCTACAAGAATTTGTAATCAACCCAACTAATCAACAACTAGACCCAATTTACTGGGTTATGACTAGTTTCTTTCTAAAAATATTCGCTATGACGTGTTTTTGTAAAATTTCTTGTGAACTCTACCCTTTTTTTCTTGGTCTACATTATTTTTGTGGAGGATCTTGAGGTAAGTCACTTAGCATGAGTTGAGTGAGTTTTATTGTTTTATTATTTGGATTCTACAATATGTATGCAACTGGATCACTTTTTGTTGTTGTCCTAAGATGTAATAAGAACCTTAAAAAAGATCTTTCTCTCTCTATAGATAGATAGATAGAGATAGAGATAGAGAGAGAGAGAGAGAGAGAGAGAGAGAGAGAGAGAGAGAGAGAGAGAGAGAGAGAGAGAGAGAGAGAGAGAGAGAGAGACCTGTTTAGAAGGAAAAGAAAAGAAAATTTACATAGCCTTTGAAGGAAATGGTAGAGCTAAGGCATGACAATGAAATCACAAAGCAAGGGCATGAAGATCACAAGGGCACGACATGGAAATAATATTGCAGAACAAGGGCACAAAAATGAAATCATAGAGCAAGGGTATGACAACAAAATGTAGAGATTAGAAGAGCATGAAAACTAAATCACAGAGCAAGGGCATGTCAAAAAAATGTAAAGATCATTAGGGCATGATAACCAAATCATAGAGCAAGGGCACAACAATGAATTGTAGAGGTCACAATGACGAAATGACAGACCAAGAGAACAAAAATGAAATGTAGAGATCACAACAACGAAGGGCATGACAATGTCCACATCTCTCCACCCTCTTTTGAAGATATCAACCTTCTTTCCTATGCAACTCTCCACAATCAAAACAAATGGGGAATGATTTATGTCATTTCTTTTTTTTATAGTCATGAGACATCACAATTATGACAACATTGGTATTACGATGATGTCATGAACAATTAAAAAAAAAAAATGAAAATCAACACAAATTATACCGTGGTTGCAACTTGACCCCTAATGTTGTAGAGAGAGAGAGAGAGAGAGAGAGAGAGAGAGAGAGAGAGAGAGAGAGAGAGAGAGAGAGAGAGAGAGAGAGAGTCTTTTAAGGATATGTATATATGTATGGACATATGTATGTACACAAATACATACATACATATTTCTAGCCAAGGATTTTCTTTTCACCTATAAATGGTATGATTGACTTATTTCTCAAGAGAATCAATTCAATATCATACTATTTGGGAATCTATTCTTTTGTTTCTATGAGTGTTGTTTAAGTGATTTGAAATGCTAGGCAATTAAGACCTAAGAATAAATAGATGATATTGACTATCTCAAGAAAACTGAAATTATAGATCATTTACTGAAATGAAAGGAGAATTGTGATGTGCCCCCATGTCTAAAATCTAACTTGAAGTTAGGAGGTCATTTCTATTTAAGACATCCTTGTTGAAAGAATGATATGTTGCACATTGTTCAATATTTAAGTTCTTGGGACTTTGCATTGGATCTTCAACAATAACTAGAAATTGTTCTGTAAGTTTCGTATCTGACTCCACAAACTGTTCAACAACACAAAATTCTACCTCAACCTTTCCATGCCCTCTTCTCTCTTGACTAAGTCTTCTAACCAACCAGACAACTCACTTCCGGATTAGTAGAATCCAACTCCATAATTCTTTGTGAAATTCAACTATCCCTTCCTTAACTCGATTGGTCAAACTAGCTTCCAACCTAGCTAATGTCTCTGAAATCTTTGTCTCCACCACATCATGAATATCTGCAATCATCCCAAGGTTCAATCTTCTTAGAGGCATTGTGATGTCCCCATTTCGACATATAATTTAAATAATAAATAAATATTATATATAAAGTAATAATAATAATAATAATATTTCATAGTTAATATTATATTATAGTCATATAATAATATCATATCATATATATATATATCACATTATAATAGCAATATGAAAGTTTGAAATGAATGAAATGATAATCTGATATAATTATAAATAAATAATAATATTATGATGATTAAGATATATTTTAATATAGAAATAATATATTAATAAAGTATTATAATATAATAATATATAGTTGATATCTATTAAAAATAATATATGTTATAATTATATTATAAATATAATAGTATTATAATATTATAATAATAATAAATGAAAAGATGTGACTCCTAGAATTGAAAACTGAATATACATAGATAATTTTAACATTGAGGGATATATACATAGGAGAAAATATATACACAGTAAGGTTATAAACCCTAATGTCCTAATTGGGGACATTACAAGTTGTATCAGAGCATGATCCTGCCATCCTGTACTAAACTATTAGTGACGATGAATAGTTAATAAAAATAAAAGGTAAAGACATAACATATATAACTCAGCAAAGCTGAAACAGACATGATATTATCTCATTCAAACAAGAAGAATAATAGAAAGACAATGCAGAGTAATATAATAGAAAGGTCATCTAAATCAGTGAATTGATGGAAAATTGATAGAAAATCAACAAGGGTTCAAGGGACATACTTAGGTGACAATAAGTACCACCAAAAGCTTAGCCACATGATTAGGAGAAATTGAAATAAATTACCAAAACATGAAGAATCATAACTCCATAGATTATAATTTTTGGACGATCAAGACTTGAATGATGAATGTACAAATACATGTGATTACTGCCTATGAATTAAATCCTTGCAAATTGTAGTGTCCATTAGATAAAATAACATATGCCATTGCATGGTTACTTTGGGACCCACTCTATGGTGAACACCTAATGAAAAGGTAGACAAGAAAACATTGTGCAGTCTAAGGTTTGGCAGTCAACAAGACATCCATATAATGGCATTGGGGAATCACCAATATATTCATTCAGTGGCAATAGTATAGATACCTTCATTGGTGGGTGCACAAAGAATTGTAATTAGATTATATCAACACATTAAAAAAAAAAAAATCATCATCACAGACAAGACCTTACGACAAGAGTTAAATTAAAAATGACATCTCATACATCATAATTTGAATACTAAATCAAGACAAGTGGAATAGCTGTTAGATGTAGTTACTGTATGAGCATCCCCAAAAAGTAACAATGAAAGATATATATACACATTACATAGTCCAAACCTACAGATGGTAAACTCATTAGAGCATAATCTCAGTATATGAATGAGAAAAACCTGTTTGGTAATGATAAACATAAAGATATTAGGATTACTTATTTGGGATGCTTAGAATAGCCTGAAGACAATCCATATAATTGCTAGAATTTGGATTAATAGAATGAATAGTTACCATAATGATCAGGATACCACTAGCAATTTGGAACCGATTCATGGGCATTGAAAAATTCAACATAAATTGTATCTATCAAGTTCAATTTTAAGATGGAATTACAAATCAATATAGCTATTCAAAATGATGGTCACATGGAGCA
The DNA here is from genome assembly GCA_028749045.1 of Cupressus sempervirens. Classification (NCBI taxonomy): domain Eukaryota; kingdom Viridiplantae; phylum Streptophyta; class Pinopsida; order Cupressales; family Cupressaceae; genus Cupressus; species Cupressus sempervirens. The sequence goes on along the minus strand of CM053783.1, from coordinate 670,209,776 downwards.
GTCTTCAGATAAACCGTTGTAAATTTTACATTCCTAAAAAATTATGGTGTAAAATAGAGGGCCATCTGTAATTGTCTTTATATTTTGCGATGCCACATCTCTTTAATGAATCAGATGTAATAGAATGTCTCCACAATTAAGCATACTTGAAAAATTATGATGTGGAATAAGGGCAAAGCTCTATAGTTGTCCTTATGTTTTTCTTGCTAACACATGGGTAGGCCATAAATTAGGGTTTATTGTTGAAAGGGACACTATGGAATCTATCACAATGTTCATAGACAAAATTAGTAATCATGAAAGACTTTTTATAAAGAATCTCATTTGTGGACACTGAAAAAATAGAGCATAAATTTGTAACTATCAACTTTATTTTTTAACGATGGAATTAAAAATCAATACAAGTATTCATAATGATCAATACAGGAAGCATTCTTGAGATTTACCCTTTTTAAAATTGAACTTACTTGAAAGTTTATGCAAAAAAATGAGATGAAGCTCTGTGTTTGTCTTTATATTTCCCACTGCAATGTCTCTTCACATTACATGAACATTGATAGAGATTAATATTTGCTGCTGCAACATCTCTTCACATCACATGAATGTTGAGAGAGGTTTATGTTTTGCACTGCAACGTCTCTTCACATCACATTAAAAATCTATCTATCTATCTTAGCATTAAGGGAGATTTGAATTTGGAATTCATTTAAGGGCTTTATGAGTGGTTGTGTGAGGAATACCTTGCCGTCCCCTCGTACTAAGTTTTTTTTATCGGATGAAAGAAATACAATTATCTTTCTAGAGTTTCAATAATGTTGAGTTGATTCAGAGGAAACAAAAATTTTGAGTAGTTGCTAATTTTTTTTGAGTGGTCACCAATATAGAAGGAAGGATATTCTATAGGTAGAATAAGACTCATGAATCTCTGAGGATTAAACTAGAGGAAGACCTTAAGTGGATATGAAGATTACTTCATACTTCTAAATCACCACTTCAACACATAAAGGTAATAAGGAAAGTTATATATTTTCTTCATATATTTTATTATGAAATAATTGTTAGTGTCCTTATGATTGACAAATTTTGTTATTGTGATGAATATTGAATATTCTAATACCTACTATCAATGATTCTAATCAAATAGTTACAATGAAATGGAATTGATTTTTAAGTTGATAGATAATGATCAAAGAATGTTGTTAAGTAAAACTAATTAAATTATTTAAGATCAACATCTTGCAAGTTAAGATAAAGCCTGCGGTGGAATGGCTTGGGTGACACCACTCAAAGGTACTAGGTAAGGCCTATGGGTAGATGGGCATTGGGCTGCATCATCCAAGGGCACTAGGTAAGGCCTACAATGGAGAAAATACCCTAGGGTACATCATACAAAGGCACTATCTTGGAAATGATGGTCGAAGAGATATAACAATAATGTGGAGAATAGTGAGGTCCATGATTGGGTAACAGGGCACCCTATTATAGCTTCTCCTCCTGTACACAGGAATTGATGAGTTAATATTATAATGAACTATTATTTTGATTGAAAAGTCACTAAATTGAGACTATAAACACCTTGTCAGGAGTTTGATTTATATATAATGTGTACTAATGATTTTTTGGTTGCAGGTTCACAATCAAGGAAATGCATAACGTATGTATTGTGTGTCTGCATTGTGTTTGCTTTGCGTATTCATTTGTTTGCATTGTGTATTCATTTGTTTGCATCGTGTTTTCTTTGTGTATTATATGTCTACATCATGTTTGCTTTGTGTATTCATTTGTCTGCATCGTGTATACTTTGTGTCTTCATCTGTTTGCATCATGAATACTCCATGTCTTCATTTGTCTACATCGTATATGCTTCGTGCTTTTATGCATTCATGTGTTTATTTTGTGTTTTTATTCATTAAGATGTATAACTCATAAATCTTTTAGGCTTTTGTATGCAAATATGTTTTGTGCCTATGAAGGAGCTTACGTATGAATGCTTTTGCTTGAGGACAAGCAAATTCTAGAGGGAGGGACTATGATGTCCCTGTTTTGGCATATAATTTAAATAATAAATAAATATTATATAAATTAATATTAATAATAATATTTCATAGATAATATTATATTATTTAATCATATAATAATATCATATTATATATATCACATTATAATAGCAATATGAAAGTATGAAATGGATGAATGATAATCTGATATAATTATAAATAAATAATAATATTATGATGATTAAGATATGTTTTAATATAGAAATACTATATTAATAAAGTATTATAATATAATAATATATAGTTGATATCTATTAAAAAATATATTTTATAATTATATTATAAATATAATAGTATTATAGTGTTATAATAATAAAAAATGAAAAGATGTGACTCCTAGAATTGAAAACTATATATACATAGAGAATTTTAACATTGAATGATATATGATAAGTAGGGAGAAATATAAAGGAAAAAAAAAAGGAATCATTTGCAATTTGGGAGAAAAAGGAGAAAATATATACACAGTAAAGTTAGAAACCCTAATGTCCTAATTAGGGACATTACAAGCATATTCCAAGATCTTTGTAAACCCTCAACAAAAAATCTAAACTCTTAACAATCACCAACCAGATCAAATCTTTAATCAACAAGGTCAACCTTCCATCTTCACAACCATCTCTTCATATCACAACCCATCTGTGAGCCCTCTTCAATTGTAAGTCAAAACCATGATTTTCCAAATCACAAGAAAGATGTCTAGGACTCCAAAAGGAACCATCCACCACAAGGTCGAGTTCTGCTATGATACAACCTAATGTAGTACAAGGTAGGGGAATCCCCAAAGGAGATTTCCTAGCCCCTAATAAATAACCACACTATGGAAGAAAAAACAATAACACAGAGATTCAGATCCACAATATTGCCAATTCTCATAATAAAATCATAATATTTTCATCCAACATGCCCGACCATAAGGCCTTTTGAGTTACGACCAAATACAAAGCAATTTACAGTAGTAATTTTGCAAGATCTCGCAAGATCTAATCTCCTAGCTAGTCCAAATACACACTTTGGTAGAAATTGCAAGAAGAATCTAAAACTTATGATCAAAAGCTACCAAGAAACCTCCTTGTTTCCCAAGCCATATATACTAGCTCTACTCAAACTTTGCATCTCTCACCTACTCCATCTTCTCCAAGCTGGATCCCATGTTGAATGAATAATGACTCTAGACTCCACAATGTCCTCTACTTATACTAAACCAAGCCACAAGTTGGCCTAGCATAAAAGACATTAAATAAACACTCTCATTAAATACACCTTCAAGCCACAAGTCAGCATGACAACAAACATTAAATACATGAAATAAGGAACTTTCCACTAACTTCGAAAATGCCACCTCTATAAATGAAATGCCTTTTCGCCTTTTTTCTCCATTATTATTATTATTTTTCTCTAATTTTTGTCACTTTCACTCCTCCACAATTATTTATTTATTTATATAAATTTAAATTATGCTCCATTTTATTTTGTGATGCAAGATGCTCCTGCATCAAATTATATGATTGAAAATAACTCAATAATGCATAAATCACATAACTTGAAATGATAAAACTCAAATATGAAGGTTATTTGCTAAAAAATGTGAGTAATATGAAATAGCACCTAATCCTTAGGGAGAGGTAGAAATCAATCATCAATCAATGATTCCTTTTTGTCTTCCAATATCTCTTGAAGAGTACATAAACTTAAATTTTTTTTGTATGATTTATTATTAAATATGAAGACCTTCACTTCATAAGGATAACTTCAATTTGTAGAGCTTGTCTTTCATCATTGCTTGATATAAATAATGAGGAAGTTCACATGCTTATATATGTGATTCAACATTAAATTGATGAAAAGACAACTTAGGATTATCATATTTTCACATTGGGCATGTTTATGAAAAGGGCGAGAATGACATAATATCATTGTAAAATTTGGAGAAAAAGCGAGAGCCAATGTTGTCCCAGGTGAATTAAACTTGACTAAATTGGGCCTAATTTTTAGGTATGTTATATTATAGAGTTTACATGCCTATAATGTATTACCATAAAAAATATGATGTTTACATGTAGGAAATATGTTTTGAACTATTAAATGGGGTAGGGTTTATAATAAACTGACAAGATACAACAAGTAAAAGCACACCTAAATTAGGGCCCAAATAGGAGTGCAATGAGGTTTTAATTAAAAGAGGACCTATATTATTGAATTAGTTATTAATTAAATGCATAGAAAAGTATTATAATGCATAATAGAATGAGATACACTAAAATGAGTGCTAGGAAACAAAATCTTTAGTGGCGATTTGCGGGGTTAGTCGTATCAGTAAATTAGTGAATGTAATCATTATGAGAAATTGTCAAATCACCTCACTTTTATACAATATATCTCCAAAGGTCAGTTTATTTTTGACCTTTTGATAAAAAAATTTTATTTAATGGGATTTATTTGCTACCAATTCATACACAGTTTGAGTTTTGCTTAATCAAAATTTCACACTATTTTTTGGACAAATGTAAGAAACCACTGATGGAAACCATGAATTCACCAATATTAAAACATGAATTTTGAACTTCAAGCCATATTTCCAACAAAATTTATTATTTTGATCTCTAGGCCTGTCTCAATTCACCCTAGTGGGCACTATTGAACAATAATGCCAACTCCATAATTCACCTTCAAATTTAGAACACAACCCCCCAAATTTGCTAAATTGATTCCTCCAAAATGGTAGAATGGTACATGATTTGCCAACTCTTATTTGATATAAGTAGGTGAGAAGGTGAACTTTTACAATTTGTACCTTGTTCAAACTTGTTTGCACTTTAACAGGCTTTGGACTGTAATATCCCCTACCCAATATTCTTCCCAAAAATTCCCAAAATAATCTTCAAAATGCAACAAAAAATATTTATTCAATAAAAATTTGGATTAACCAATATATGTCCACCAAATGCTCATATAGTAAACTGTAGAATTGTTATTACCGATAATTTTTTTTGTAGCTTTCTTATTGTATTATACTAATCAACAGTACAATAACTTAATACCAAAATCCAATCTTAATAAAATAATACAATTAGATTGGGAAATACGAAGAGAGAACTTCTAAATCTAGATATGAACTCTCTTGTGAGTTCACCACATATAATAAACCCATTTTGATGTAGGAGCATCTTGGGTGCACCCACAATTATTTCTCATTTATCTTTTCAATAAGTGCTATCTTAGTAAAACATTTCTACATTTGGAAGCTTACTATGTTTAATATGTTCATCATTTGAGCTCAACATGTTCTAATTTATTTCCTAAAGGTTCACTTTGGATATATCAATCTGCCAATAAATTTACATTGCAAGATCAAGTCTAATTTGGAAGATTTTTATTTTTTATTATATCGGTTGTAGGGTATAAAAAATTTGAACTCAATTTTAAAGGCTGGAGGTTACACAAGATAAGAATTGTAGACCAGTTTGTGATATTCCCAAAATAGGCTCGTAAAAACTAGTCATAGCAATTAGCGATGAGTTATGGTCTTTGAAAGTTGCACCTACTTGAAATGGACAAAAATGAACTTCCTTCAAAATTTATTTTGAGTTCTAAAGTTGTTGTGGGCTTGTTTTAATGTAATAAACAATAAATAATAATGTCTTAAGGTTAGTCACCTCAAAATTTAGGTTAAAATTTCTAGAACATTCTTGGGCAATGGAAAGTTACCTATATAAAGAAGGCCTATAGGGTTGTCTAGGATAGATCTAGGGATATGTATATGGTGGCTCTAACCTACAAAAAATTGTTAAGGAAAATGCACACATGGCTATGAATGTCATATTTATGAATGTTGTGATTCCATTTCTATTGGAGACAATAAGAAGCCAACTTCTTGTTCTAGCAATTTGTTATTATTTCTTCAATATGTTGTTTGTTTGTGTTAGCAAGGGGAGTATCCTTCATGAAGTGGTATCATGATGGAAGTTCACAAGTGCTTGAGTGTGTCTATATATCATCAAATGTGAGGCAATTTGCACTAAGAGTTTGGTTGTGTGTTTGAGTAACAAGCACCAAAAATGCCTCTCCAAAGGAACTATGGTGGAAGAGTCAAAAGTGTGACAAAAGAGGGTTTTAGAGTCCTCAAAAGATGAGCCATGTACTACAAGATGAGTTGCATAGAGGAATGAATATTCTAGCAAGAGACAAAAGTGAAGATGAATTTGAAGAAGGGCATATAGAACATGAAGCACTAGAAGAAAATCCAGAGGAGGATAGACATTTGAGGGCCATTTCCAAGATTGGAAAGAGACCCAAGATTGAAGTCACCACATTTTTGGGAATCTTAACATTGAGGAATTGATTGAATGGATCAATGATTTTAAGAATATTTTGAGTATGAAGATATCAACAATCTTGAGAAGGTCATATTTATGAATGCCAAATTGATAGATCATGTAAAAACTTGGTGGCAAGATATCCAACTAGAAAGAAATACAAGATGAAAGATGAAAATAACAAGATGGGATTAGATGGTGGATAAATTAAAGAGATAATTCATTCTCATTGATTATGAGTTTGATCGATTAGAGAAAATGAAAGGGTTAAAGCAAGCAACAAGGCCTATTTAGGAGTATACAAAAGGAGTTCTATCGAGTCCTCATCAAAATACACTAGGTAGAAGCTAAAAAGGAAAAATTTGCTTGCCATCTTAATGGGTTAAGGCCAAGTATTTAAGTGGAGTTGGGTTTGGTTAGAATGACTAGTATTGAAGAGGCATACCCATTTTCCTTAAGGGTAGAAGAAAAGATGAACAAGAAGTTTCAAAGCAAGCAAGTTCAAAGAAGTCACAGTGGAAGATCCAATGAAGCAAGCATCAGTGAAAATCATAGGGAAAATAATTTCAATTGTTCTTGTGATCAAAATAATAGGATTAGAGAGGAAGAGGAAGAGGGAAAGGACTAGGAAGAGGAGGTTTGCATAGGATATGTTTTCATTGTGGAGAAGGTCATAAAGCTTATGAGTGTCCTCAACATCAAGGGAGAACTAATATAATGCAATAAGATAATGCACAAGCCATTTATGTAGATGAAGATGAAAAATCATCACATTCTAGAGATGCTAAAATACAAGAAGTCCTGGTTACCATAAGAGCCTTGTTGAGTGATGAGAATGGGCTTTAACAAATGAATAATTTGTTCCATATAAGGTGTAAGTGTCATGGTAAAAAATGAAATATCATTCTTAATAGTGGTAGCATAGATAATCTTGTTTCCAAGAAAATTGTTATTATGTTAAAATTGGAAAGAAAGAAGCATCAAAATCCCTACCAGATTGCTTCGTTGTAGAAGAATATTAACCCTTTGATCAATGAACAATGTTTGGTAAATTTCAAGATTGGGAACTATCATGATGAGGTACTATGTGATATTATGCATATAGATGTTTGTCATTTGTTGTAAGGGAGGCCCTAATAGATTGATTGTTGTAGAGTACATGATAGGTATGCAAATACCTATTCTTTGATAAAGGATGAAGTGTGACATAAAATGAATTCATTGAAGGAAACAAAAGAAAAAGTATGTAGTATGCCAGAATATGTTTCATTAATGTAAGGAAGTTCCTAGAAGGTATGGGGCATGAACATATATGCTTTTTCTTTAATTGTGGAAGATGGTAAAGAGGAAGTAGAAGATGTACCTACAAAAGTTATGGATTTGTTGGATGAGTTTCAGGATATTATATTTCATATTGTGCCTAATGGATTGCCACCTATGAGAAAGATCAATCACCACATGGACTTGATTCTAGGATCCACTTTTCCGAATAAGGCAACACATAGAATGAAACCAGGAGAAACTAAAGAGTTGAATACACAAGTGAAAGAGTTTTAGCAAAAGGGTTTGAATCAAGAGAGTCCAAGTCCATGTGTTGTACCGGTAGTAATAATATCAAAGGAAAATGAAGAATAGAGGATGTGCATGGATTCTTGAGCTATCAAGAAGATCAAAATCAAGTAAAAATTTCCCTTGCCAAGGATGGATGATATTATGGACTGTTTGAGTGAATCTATGTATTTTACAATGATAGATCTCAAAACAAAGGAGGGCTTCTATGAGCCATTAATCATGCCATTTTGGCTAATCAATTGATGAAAGAGAATCCTTGACTTTTTGGAAATCCTACATGTTGGTGTGTTTTAACCTTGGATTTTGAGAACTTGGTCGAAGGAAGAGGTGTGGCTCGGTCATTATTGAGTAATTTTTGGGTGCAGTGTTAACTGAGGTGCTTGGTTGGAGTAGCATTACTTAGACATATCCTAGTGGTACTCAGTCATTGACGATACTCAACATACACTGGTAGCTCAGTTCATACTACAAGGCTTAGTTATGCTTGGTTGTAGTATTGACCATGTAGTTTAGTCAATAAAGGGAATCCATTGTTTATGGAGGACTCAACACATACTGATGCTTAGTCAATAAAGGAGCTTGGTTATGTGTGGTTGATTTGCTGATACCCGAAAATGATTTTCTAGTGCTTGGTTATGTCTTGGCTTCTATTTTGCCCAAGTTGTCTATGTTTGGTTTCTAGTGTGAACCAACCTTGGCATTTAATTTTTTTGTATTTAATTTTTGTTGTAACTCGACTTGTGGCTTAAATATGCATTTAATTTAAGGGTTTATTTAATTTGTAACATACTAGGCCAACTTGTGGTTTAGTTGGGTATAAGCAAGGGGACTTGTGGAGTCTTTAGTGGTAATCATCCAACTTGGAGAAGAGGATGTGGTACAAGAATGAACTTTGAAGAGTTAGTAGCTAAAGCTTGGGAAACAAGGAGATTTGTTGGTGTCATGCCCAAAATATATGTGAAAAACACAACAAATATATATATTTTTTACAATCTTTTTCTTTCTTTATTATTCAACTTGGTTCAAGGCTCCATCAGGAAAGAACCAGTAAGAAAACTCGATGTCTTTGCCAAATACATCAAAATTTAAAATACAATGTTACATAATGTTACAATTCAATTGAATTCTCTTCTAGGGATTTCACAAGAGATCTTTACCAATGTCTTCAATGCATCAAGGGAACCATGGGAAAGACAAGAGCCAACATGGAGGTAAAACAACATACTAAGATAAAAAATTCAAGCATGTATTCCCAACTTGATTTTGCACAATAGGTTCAACATTGAACCAAAATAGGGGGGGAGGTGGATTTTATCAATAGGAGATGTCAATCACCATACCATAACATAGCCTTTTTGGGGCTAAAATTCAAGAACTTTCATTCTTCTACGATACCCTTTCGGGGCCAATATAACAAGGGTATTCATTCCTTCCCTTCTTCAAGAATTCAATTTTTCATACAAGGTATGGGATGAAAAGTAGGGGCCCATACACCCTACCCTCTTTCCCTCCTCTCACCATGAGAGGAGACTCTACACTATTGAGGTCCAACTAAGGAATTTCCCCCATACATGGCCACTTCTTCCCTATCCAAGGATGAGTGATGCCAAAACAATCCCCATAAAATCCCCTCAAAATTTCAAAGCAACGCATAAGAATGACATCCAAGAACAAGTCAAGATCCCTCCCAAACAACCTCAACATACATGCAAACAATACAAAAACAACACCATGCCTTATGCATGATTCAAGCATGAACAACATGAATAAACAATTCAAAAGAGTGAAGAACTCCTACCTTCACAAAAAAAAGTTATGGCAGGATGGTAAGTTGAGAAGAGCTTTTCCTTTTCTTCCTTCAATCTTCAAACTTTCTCCCAAAACTAAAGATTGGGTAACAACCCAAAAACTACTCCAAATTGCCTTCAAGTAACCTCAAGATGGAGTTTTGAGTCACCAACTCAAGTAGGAGACAATCAATTTTCACAATCAACCAAAAGTAGGGTTTTTGAGTGACCCTAAAAGTCAACCAAAGAGACTAGGGGGGTGGAAAGTACTCCCAACCCATACCCTTACCCTTAGGGTACTTAAATTTAATGTTTATAAGCCTTAAAGACTTAATAGGAACAAACAAAATCTAGGAGAATAGTAAGACCAAATAAAAACCTTCAAAGAAAGACAATGCGAAGATAGCACAAATTAACAATGGGTTCAGTTCCTTCTTTCCATTGGATTTCTCGAGTAAATTTCCTGCACACTCATTGCACACATCAGTAGTTCAAGAAACACATGTATATATATATATATATATACGTATCAAGAAATTCATGTAAATTAAAACATCCATTTTTCTACAAATCAATTGTTTATCTCATTCTATTCATTAAAATTGGAAAAATCAAAGTGCTAGTTCTACATTCATTCACTTCATCATCATACATGTTCATAAAGCATTAAATGCCGAAATCAAATATCTGAAAGTAAAGCATCACACATCATAAATAGCATAATAATGTTCAGTGCATCAAATAATGTTTTGACATATCGAGTCATGAGTATCAAAATAATAATGTATCATCGATACTAAGATGGGTCAGGGCGAGGCCTCATAGTTGGTGGGCTTGCAAGCACAAGTTTAGATCTACCTTGGAGGTTTCTACCAGAGTGTTCATCTGGACTAGCTAGTGTTTGGGTTGGATCTTGAGGGATCTTGCAGAACTATTATTTGCTTTGTATTTGGCTATAACTAGGAAGGCTTTACAGTCCAACACATTGCATGTAATTAGTTATTTTATGAATAAAGAGTTATTTTGGAATCAAATATTGTATCTTGTGTTGTGTTTCCACTATGTGGTTATTTGGTACCATGTTAGATGGTATCAGAACAAAGGTTTTTCTTAGTGTGTGGACAAACCATCGATGTTGAAGCAGTTTGTACTAGGACTTAGGGTGAGGATTATCTAATTGAAGGTTGGATTTGATTGATTTATTGTGGAGGATTTGAGAAAAACTTGGAAGATGCCTCTAAGACAATTAGAACCTAGGGAAATTGAAGATTCTACGATGTTGTGGTAGCGAGGATATCAAAGAAGATAAAAGAAGAATTTAGATCTGAGATGATGCTGATGAAGAGTGATGTAATCATTGAGTCATATGTGCTATAGGTGGTTTACCTCAGCATGCAGGTACTAAAGATGGTTATGAGGAATTTTTTGAAGAATTTGAGGTTGTTGGATTGAGTGGTGAGGACAAAACTAATTGTGTGGAGAGACTTACAGGAGATAGGGTTGGCCAGTTTGCTAGACCTGGATCTTAGTTAAAGATGAAGCATAAGATGGAGGTTTCTAATTTCTTAAGTACTTCAAATCTTGAAGACCTAATTGATTGGATTGGTGAATTGGAAGACTACTCTGAATTAGAGGATATTGGAGATCCACTCAAAGTGAGGTTAGCATAGACTAAGCTGAAGGGACATGCTACACTTTTGTGGAAGGAATCACAGTGAGATAGAGAAGAAGAAGGTGAAATGAAGACCACTAGATGGAGATTTATGGTGACTAAATTGAAGGTTAAGTTCATTCCTATTGATTATGAACTTGAATTATTTAACAAGTTGTAGAATCTGAAGCAGAAAGATACAAATATGAAAGATTATATAGAGGAGTTTTACAAGTTGACTATTTGATCTGTGCATAGAGAACTGTCTAAGAAGAAGGTGGCTAGATATATTAATGGTTTGAGATTTAATATTCAAGATGAGGTTGGTATGCTGAATATTTCTTCAATTGAGGATGCTTATTAGTATGCTTTAGGAGATGAAGAAAAGGTGAAGAGGAAGAATCAAGGTAGTTCCTAAGGGAAGAAGAAGCATTAATACTTGACAAAGGCTAAACTGAGTGTAGAAGATGAACCAAAACTTGTTGATCAAAAGAGAAGGATAGGTAGAGGTGAGTTTAAGGGTACTTATTTCAGATGTCATGAAGAAGGACGTAAAGCTTATGAATGTCCTAAGGTTGGTGAAAAAAGAGCTACTATTGTGAATGAGATTGAAAACCTTATCAACAAACTTAAGCAAGGAGAGAACTTACTAGCTTAGTGAGTATTGGTTGGTCAAAGGACACCAAAATCTTGTTAGAGGAGTAATTTGTTGAGGACTCATTGTAACTTTGGTGGTAAAGTCTACAATGTGATTATTGATAGTGGTAGTACTGAAAACCTTGTTTCCAAGGAGATGGTTCAGAAACATGGTTTAAGGACAATGAACCATCCTTATCCTTGAATGATTGGCTCATTACAAAATGAACATGCTTTAGAAGTGAGGAAGAAATGTCTTGTTGATTTTTAGATTGGGTAGCATAAGGATCAAGTGTTGTGTGATATTGTGGACATGAGTATTTGTCACATATTTCTTGGTAGAACTTGGTAGTATGATTTGAGGGCTATGAATGATTGTGTCAAGAATGTGATTACTCTTGAGCAAGGTGGCAGGAAGCATTCCTTGATTCCTTTGCAAAATGAAGAACTTGGTAGGAGGAACTTGAGTATTGGTAGCTAAGTAGAACCAAAGGATTTTGAGAGGGTTAGAGATTAACATGAAAAGAAGACCTGTAGTACATCGAGGATGGATGTGCAGAAGAAAAAGTGAAACAAAGGAAAGAGTGTGCAAGTTGAAGAATTGGAGGACATGTATGTGAAGAATTAGTTTGGGATTTATGTGTTGAATCCCAAAAGATGTTCTTCCAGCTATTGAGACCATCTTTTTGATCTTGGGGTGTCTGATGCAAGAGCATCCTGAACTTGTTGGCAATCTTGCATGTTGATGTGTTTTGACCTTGGAGTTTGAGGACTCAATCAAAGGAAGAGGTGTCACTCAATCAATACTAAGTAGTTTCTAGGTGTAGTGTTATTGAGGTGCTCAATTGGAGTAGCATTATTTAGACATGTCATGGTAGTACTTGGTCATTGAAGGTACTCAATATACACTAGGAGCTCAGTTCATACTATAGGGCTTGGTTGTGCTTGGTTACAGTGTTGACCGAGTAACTTGATTAGTGAAGGGACTCAATTTCTTATGGAGGACTTGACACATATTGATGCTTTATCAATAAAGGGGATCAGTTATGTTTGGTGGATTTCTGATACTTAATAGTGATTTCTAGTGCTTGGTTATGTTTTGGATTCTATTTTTCCTGAGTTGCTTGTGTTTGGTTTCTAGTGTGAGGCGATGTTGGCACTTAATTTGGGTGTATTTAATTTTTGTTGTAAGCTGACTTGTGGCTTAAATGTGCATTTAATGTAAGGGTTTATTTAATTTTTAACATACTAGGCCAACTTGTGGCTTAGTTGAGTATAAGTAAGGGGTCTTGTGGAGTCTTTAATGATAATCATCCAACTTGGAGAAGAGGATGTGGTAGAGGAGTGAAATTTGAAGAACTTCTAGCTGAGGCCTGGGAAACAAGGAGATTTCTTTGTGGGCTTTTGAGCATAAGTTTAGATCTATCTTGGAGGTTTCTACCATAGTGTTGATCTGGGCTAACTAGTGTTTGGGTTGGATCTTGAGGGGTCTTGTAGAACTATTACTTGCTTTGTATTTGGCCGTAACCAGGAAGGCCTTACAGCCCGATAGATTGCATGCAATCAGTTATTCAATGAATAAAGAGTTATTTTGGTATCAAATCTTCTATCTTGTGTTGTGTTTCTATTGTGTGGTTATTTTTTGGGGGCTTGGACATCTCTATTGGTGATTCTCTTTCCTTGTATTGCGTCAGCAATGCACCAAGTGTATTCATGCAACTCATGAATGAGGTATGTAAAGAGTTTCTAGGTAAGTTTTTCATTATTTACGTGGATGATTTTTTATCTTTTGTATTACATTATAAGATAATATAATGCATATTCATAGGGTCTTTGAGAGATTAAGGGAGGGAAAGTTGTTGATTAATATGAAGAAGTACAATTTTGTAAAGGAGTGAGTGTAAGATTTTTAGTTTCAATAGAAGGTCTCAAAATGGATGTAGAGAAGGTGAAGGCTATCCTTGATTGACCTACTCCAAGGAGTGCTAGTGAGGTAATATTTTTTCATGATTTGGATAGCTTTTACAAAAAAATTAGTAGTGTTTGTGGACCCTTGATTGAAATAGTGAGAGGGGATAGAAAATAGTTCAAGTGGACTACCTACATGAGCATACAAGAGTTTTTCATTGTTAAAATATAAATTTACATATTAACTTGTTTTAGCTCTTCTAGATTTTAAAAAGGTGTTTCAAGTAGACTATGATGCTAGTGGTAAGGCCAATGGAGTTTTTTTGAGTCAAGAAGATAGATTCGTTGATTATTTAAGTGAGAAGTTGAATGCTGCTAAGAGAATACTTTTCTTATGATCAATAATTCTATGCTATAGTTCAGGCATTAAAGAAATTGAGACATTACCTTTTACCTAAATAATTGTGTTTATACATTGATCATTAAGCTTTACAATTTTTGAATAGTCAAGGAAAGTTGAATTAGAGGAATTTGAAATGGGTTATTTTTTGTAAAGTTCCATTTTTTTTTTTTGAAACACAAAATGGGAAGGATGATAGGGTTGCACAATGAGGATAATAGGATAAGATGCACAATGAAGTTTTTTAATTCAAGGAACTCATGAGTTTGTATCTAGATGATCCTTTCTTTTGTAAAGCTTAGAAAGCTTATATAGAACATGCTACTCTAGATAGAACACTTGACACTTAGACTACATAATATAAATTGACATGTTATTCAGAGGTAGTCAATTGTGCATTCCAAGGAGTCTAATGAGGAAGAATCTCATCAAAGAGATGCATAATGGAGGGATGACTATACATTCTGGTTGGGGTAAAACTATTACTTTGGTTAGTGAGAATTATTATCATCCATAGATGCAACAAGATGTTAAGAAGTTTATACAGAGTTGAAGAATATTCTTAATGGTACAATGAGTCAAGAAAAATACATGGTTGTATCAACCATTACTTGTACTAGAGAAGTCATGGGAGGATATCAGTTTGAATTTTTTTCTTGGTTTTAGAAGGACCAAGAGAGGGCATGATTCAAGTTTTTGTGATGGTTGATAGGTTTTCAAAGATGACACATGTCATTCCTTGCAAGTAGACTAATGGTGTTGATCATGTGGTAGAGTTATTTTTTAGAGAAGTGATGAGACTACATGAGAATAGTTTTAGATCGAGACAAAAATATATTGGATAATTTTGGAGAACATTATGGAAGAAGCTAAAGATAGATTTGAAGTTTATCTCAACACATCATCCAATAAGTGATCGATGAACAAAAGTAGTGAATAAGAGTTTGAAAAACTTGTTACAGTGTTGAGTTGGAGATAAACCAAATGGATGAGATTTAATTTTACCATAGGCATAATATGCCTACTAGTATTTAACATTTCAGATTTGACAAAGTATCATGAATGAGGTGTTGAAGATGAGGTCACACAAGCATAGTTGAATATCTCAACAAATACTTTAGTTAGAGAAGAGATTAAAGGCATTTTGGATAGCCGTGTTAGCATAAACACACTAAACAAGACATATGAAGGATATGGGTCAAATGGAAAGGAAAACTTGTTCAAGATTCATCATGGCTGACAAGGGAGGAGGTTAATTGTCTTGAATTTTTTCTATGTACTTGAGATGTGACACTATCACTTCTCAAATTATCTTGGGCATTTGATGTAGGAGCATCCTAGGTGTAGGGGAATTTTTCATTACCCAAAACCATTTTTGGGTTGTCTTTTAAATAAGGGCTATCTCATCACAAAGTTTCCATTTATGGAAGCTTACTATTTTAGTAAGTTAATTGTTTGAGCATAGAACATTCTAATTTATTCCCTACAGGTTCATTTTGGATATACCAATCTACTAGTAAAGTACCATTGCATGATTAAGTTTAGTTTGGAAGATATAAAAAAATTCCAGTATTGGCACTGGGTATTAAAATTTTGAACTCAAATTTTAAGTTTGTAGCTTCTCTAAAAATTGGTCAAACTTGATTGAGTGGAGCATGCAAAAGTCATTTTTTGTAGAGAAATTTGTGACATTTTGGAATGGGAATATAATAGCCAATCAAAGCAACTAACAATGAGTTATGATCTCCAGAAGTTGCACCACTTGAAATGGATGAAAATGAATTTTCTTCAAAATTTATTTTGAGTTCTGAAGTTTTTTGGGGCCTACTCTAGTGTACCAAAATCTAAATAATAAAATATTATGTTTGGTTGGCCTCAAAATTTAAGATTAAAATTTCTAAAACCTTCTTGGGCGATGGAGAGTTATCTATATAAAGAAGGCTCATAAAGTTGTCTAGGAAAGATATGGGGATATGTATATGGTGGCTATCATGCCCAAAATTTGAACAAGACAAACACATATACACACATACATAATATTCAATTTTTAATTCTTGAAAACAATTTAAGAAATCATATCAAATTTAATACCGATTATTTTGCTATAATTTTTCAAGTACTTCTACTCATTTTCAAGAAATATTTAAACTAAAATATATTCACAGTATTGAAAATTCCTTTCAAATATTACAATCATAATTGGATCCTTACAACAACAAAAATTACATGAAAATCTACTTCTAATTTTTTTACAATACATAACTTTTACAAATGTTCATAATAAATCATCTTCAAATCTCTAACAAAAAAAGAAAATCTTCCAAGCTTTTCTTCAACACATATCTATTTAGAAACTTCTACAAAATAACCTTGAAAAACAAATTTTCCTTCACAAAGAATATAAAATAAATACCAACACTCACATAATTTCTCTTCTTATCACCCCCAATGTGCATAACAATGTACTAGAACATGCAGCCCATACTACATGCTTATCCCTCTTCCTTCTAGGGAAGAGACTTTGCACTTAGGGGATAGGCCCAACTAACCCCTTCACCCAAAGGCCACTTCTTCCCTCCCAAGGGTGAGTGATGTCCTTCCACACCCATAACATCATACTCGCAAAATAAAAATAAAAATAAGGCAATAGAAATTCATTCACACCCAACAATATAACAGGCACAATGAACAACACACACATGAATTTGTAGAAAAATTTACACATCTTTGATTGATAAAAATAGTACAACACATAATTTCTAAAACATGGCAAAAGCTCCAACCTTTATCCAAGCTATGGAAAAAAAACTAATGTGAGAAGAGTTCTCTATCCTTCCTTGATCCAATTTTCAAAATAGAAAATCTCTAAAACTAGAGAGTGGGTGAATGAATGCCCTATTTTCAAAATCCCCTTAAAAACAAAAGCTCCACTCCTCCTTTTTCTCCACTATTAAATAGAAAAATCCCCTTTATTCCACTTAAGTTTTCCTATTTTATTGGAACTCCAACTCACTGAAGATGAGGTAAGAAGTTCGGTAAGATTGCTTCCATTTTTGCAATACTTGAAAAATGAGATTTTAAAAGGGTTAGAAAAGTGATTTAAACTAAAGTAAAGTCAAAATTAAAGTCCTAACATGTAGGTAACTTAATTCTACCAAAAAAAAAAAAACCTAGGACTCTAATAAAGCCCTCTAAAGTCACTTTAAAATTAAAATCTGAATTTTAATCTAATAAAAGCCTTCATATGATATTTTTATGCCATGGGATAAAAACTTGAACATTTATAACTAGTTAGGAATAAGGTTGGGTGTCTTTTGCCAATATAAAAACATTACTTGCCACTTAAAAAAATACCAACACAAGTGTCAAGTGATACTATAAAATATACATTTAACATTACAAGTGGCAAATCAATTTTCAAAAAAAGAATCTAATCTAAAACACTCATTCACATTACGTTGACAAAATAAAGTACTTAAAAATGAGATTGAGATCTATTCATTAGATCTAACCTTCGCATTCTCAGTTAATACAAAGCGACAATCTTGGCTCTCCGTTTTACCATGGTTATTTCCTGCACACTCAAACCACATATCAGTAGTCCAAGATAAATAAATCATATGCATATAGAAATCCCATATCAAATCTATATCCATAACTTAATCATACATAAAATATTTACCAATTAAATTTCAAATAACATATTTCTATTTCTAAGCTATTGTGCATATATAATACTAACATAATCAAACTAAACATGATATGACTATTTTACAACATGTCATGATTTTCACATATATAATCCATCTAATATTTTCATTACAACATAATTTCCTACCCATTAATAAAATCACCAACCAAGTACATGAATGTAAATAATCATCAAACATCATCAATAAGTTCTAACATCATAAATAATCACCATAAAATAAAGTGTCTCATAGTATGAAATAGTCTGAATAACAATCCAAAATAGTCCAACATATAAAAAGGTCTCAAAATATAAAATATCTAAAATGAAAATAAATAGTTATGCTATGATGGGTCCAAATGAGGCCTCATAGTGGCTCTAGCCTATTAAATATTGTAAGGAAAATTCCCATGTGGTTGTGCATGTCATATTTTTGAATGTTGTAATTCCATTTTATGTTTTTGCAATTGATTATTATTTCTCTATTATGTTGTGTGTGTTTGCGTTAGTAAGGAGAGTAACTTCATTAGGTTTTGTGTCCAATCCACCAAGGAGCTTGAAGGTTTTCGTGCTTAGGTTCTAAAAATGAAAGTTGAGCACTCCCAAGTTTCTCCAAGAGAAAAATAAAATGAAATTAGATTATCAAGAATAACTGCCAATGAGATACTCAGCTTCTTTAAAATCAACTAGGATGAGGATGATGAGAATCCAACAACTAGTCCAATAGCAATTACACACTCTTCAAAATTGAGTGAGGATGTCAAACAAAAATATGGCCTATAGGGAACCATTATAGGAAAATTGGCTTATGATGTTTGTCGTGGTCTAGGTCCCAAAGAAGAAGGCCCTTGGTGTGCAATTGACACAACACTCACATGAATACATAGTGAGAAACTAGTCATTGGAGTTGAGTCAATAGATTCATCACTTGAAGGCACTATTTATACCCCTTCATCTCCATTTCTTATTTTACGTGACTTTTTCTCCAAGAGAAAATAAAGTTAAAAAATATATTTTTAGAATAAAAATGAAGATAAAATACATGATATTATGATCCTTTGATTTAAAATAAATAGTATTAAAGAATATTTATCTAAAATAATTTTGAATTGTAGGATGATTATATTTATTAAAATATAAAGGCAACTTTTAACAAAAGGGTGTGATGGTTTGGGGACCACCCCTCAAAAGAATTTATAAGTCATTATGGGAGACTTGAAAGGAGGGAAAGATGTAGAGAGAACTTGGGAAAGAGTACTGGAAGGAAAGTAAAGAATTACAAAAGATAGGTCTCTGGCTAGACATTGAGCATTGAAGAAGGGGCATATAATGTGTGTCCAACTCAAGGTACATTGTACACCTGAGAGTGTCCTGGCCACGAACGTGTTATTTTCATACAAGAGGAATGTATTTCATATTGCAAAGGCATGTGGGGTTCTGAGTAAGAACTTTTTCCTCTTGTGATTGTTTCTTACTAATACAAAAGCCAGGCCTTGTAATTGATCCTCTACCTATCAATCTTCACTAGTAGACATCAACTTCTATGTGATTAACATATACATATTAAACCATTTTTATATTATATTTATTAATTTATTAATGATCTAGATCAATATTAGAAAGATTTATTCTATTGAAATATTACTAATTATGAACAATCATTGATTAATATATTTGTAGCATAAGTGTTATTTGGAAGGAACTTTGAACTATATTCAATAATTTACTTTTAGAAATACAATAATTTGCATAAGACCTTATGTATAAGATAAATGATCTATATTTAAACTTAAGATAAATTAGTGAATCACATTCGATATCAAAGTTAAGAATCATGTAACTCTATAGGTGTATTTAAAACAATTACAAAAGGTTTAAGGTAAAAGATTTATCAAAGACAAATTTATGTAAGGAATAAAATTGTGAAGTGTTTCTGAAAAAAAGAAAGTTTGCAATTATTAGAAATCGATTGTATCTAAGAGCATCTATAAGGAAATATAAATTATTTGTGCTTGATAGAATATTAACACTGGGACAAACCTTGTAGCTTGAAATATTAAAACTCATATGTGAAAGCTTTAATGAAGGACCAATTAAATGATTGGTGAACTTGATTACATTGTGGAGCAAATTTCCCAAAAATTATCATAATTAATTTCTTCCTATAGAGCTTCTATAAAACTGCAATGGGAAATAATATATTGAAGTCGTGCAATGTAAAAGGCCCAATACTTGGCAGAACATTTACAAGCATGGTATATATTCGAAGTCAAAAATAATTCAAGGTTAAGAATTTGATATTTTTATCCCAGCTTGTATTTTCCCTTAAGTTTAATTGCTGGGGGATTAATTTTTGGGAGCTATCAATGTTTAGTCGATTGTGGCCTTGGGAATATCATAATAATATGAATGGTGTCATGTGAAATATTTTATACTTATATATATAATAGATCAAAAAGTCATATTAATCTTTGTAGACTAATTTTGAGGCTTTTTGATGTAGGAGCATCCTAGGGAAGTCAACAATCCTTTATGCAATGGCTTTGAGCTTAGATTTGTGGAGTTATATTTTGTGCAGTTGGGGTTGTATTTGAGATATATTGGGCAACCTTGTCTTAAGTCTTCATAGAGTTTGTAGTTATCATCTTGGAGTTAGAGCCATTTTGGTGACTACTGGTTGCATGTTTCTAAATTACTAGCAGACTTTGGAGATTGCATTCATGAGTTTTGATCTATGGGAGTTGGCATGTGCACTCTTGGATTTGGATTTTTGGATGGCCTGTGGAGCTATCTCTAAGTGCACATATTTGTTATGTAGTCTTATGAGTTAAGTATGCATTGTAAACTTGTGGCTAGTCCTAAGTATTTATTTTATTTAATGTTTGTAGCCAAGTCAACTCGAAGATGTATTTAATGTGAGTATTTATTTAATGCCTATTATGCTAGGTTGACTTGTGTCTTGGTTTAGTATAAGTAGAGGGTCTTGTGGAGTCTAGAGTCATTATTTTCATCTAGCTTGGAGGAAGCAAGGAGTAGCTGAGAGAGAAAAGTTTGTTAGCAGAGATAGTAGTTGTGGCTTGGGAAACAAGAAGGTAGCTTGGTGGCTTGTGACCACAAGTTGAGATTCTTCTTGGAGTTCTCTACTATAGTTTGGATCCAGACTAGCTAAGAGTTTGGATCTTGTGAGGTCTTGTAGAATTACTATTGTAATTGTTTATGTATTTGTCCAAACTCAAAAGGCCTTACATATGGGCATGGTGGATGTAAATATAATGATTCTATTATGTGAATTGGTGTTATTCTATATCTAAATCTATGAGTTATTATTTATATTTTGCTATGTGATCATTTGCTGGGGGTTAGGTGATGTCGGAGCATCAACACATGTAAGGATCCCTATAAAAGATTTTAGGTGGATTAGAGGAAAAGAAGTGTATGAACCAGTAAATTGACATGTTTTGAAACTAATCATGGCCTTAGTAGGCTTTAAAATGTTAAAGTTGTAATGAACCCTAAAGGGCTTATTAAGGACCTTAGGATCTCTAATGGTAAATTAAGGGTACAAAGGACATATGGGCTCAAATAGGTCTAAGGAGTCTTAGGAAGGTCGAGGATATGTTAAATTTGTCTAGAGGACCTAAAAGGAAAGTTTACAAGGTTAAATAGTTGTTTTATTAAATAATTTGTAAGTTGGAGAATTCAAATATTTGAACCCCAATAGTTAGTGCATTTTTGTAAGGAAAGTAATTTTAGAGAGTTTTAAGCCTAACTAAGCATGGAAATCAATTCCAATCATATGGGGTAGTTTCTAGGAAGGTTTTTAAGTTCATTTGCAAAAATTGTACAACATACATCACTTGGAATTGATCATCTTGTATGAACTGTGTGAAGGAAACCAATAAAATCTTCATTTTCAAGCATTTGAGGCATGGTGAATTTAATTTCATTGATTTTCTTAAAGATTTGAGATATCTTAATCTTACCTACATTTTGTTTGATCAATTCCCAATATATTAAGGCTTGTAAAGTTCATTTCTATCTAGTTTGCTGTTGCTATTTTGAAGGATTTCATTGCTTTATTGACAAGTTTGAGTATCTAGTCAACATGTTGATCATTCCATTGATGTAGGAGTCTGATTCTCATGGAATTATCTTGTAATAGTATGTAAAAATTATTTCTAACCATATTTTGACAGGAAAGTGTAAGGATAGGTGATTACAATTGAAGTTTGTGGAGTAAAAGACATTAAATTCTTGGCTAAGGAGAAACAATAGAAGTTTTAGCCATTGGAGGTCATTTTTTAAAGATTGGAAGTGATTGAGTATATTAAGGACAAGGTGAATCCACCCTTGTTTGATCCCAAAAGTATGGGGACAACATTTAATTAGAAAACCCTAGTTTGAGAGGATTTTGGGAAGCAATTTGGGACTTTTGGTGTAGTAGAAACTTTGGATCTAATTCCTCTTGTATTTGTGACATTAATGACCTAAGAAGAAATTTTCTAGAGTTTTGAGTCTTGGGAGTATGAATAACTTATAGTTCCTTTGTTAAATTATCCTCTTTTATTCATTTTAGAGCCACAATATAGTGACAGTAGGGTTTGGTCCAAAGGAACCCTACCTATCCTTTTTATATGTTTGAATATGGCCAAATGGGTATCTAAAAACCTATATTTTTAGACTTGGGATTTTCAAAAGTTGAGAGGAAATCAATATTCTTTATCACTGGAGGCCTAATAGGGGCAACTAGGTCTAGATGATAGTTTGAAGATATTAGAAGGGTTGGAGAGTTGGGAACAATTTGAAACCACAAATCCTTAAATCCAAGCTAATACCATAAAAATATATCAAACCTATCACTTGGAACCTTGATAAGGAGTTCTTGTTAGGATTTGAAGACATTAGGCCTAGGGAAACACTCGCTAACCTTCACAAATTTATAAGCTTGTAATTGGGCCATTCATCCACCACCCTTACCTCTATAGCAATTGGTATCAAAGCATCAGGAAGAATCCTTTGGAAGTTGGGAAATTGGTCTTAAGAACTTTGATAGTTTGGATCCTTAGTTAGCCCTTAGAGTTGAAGTATCCTTTGAGGAGAAGCACTTGAGTTGATCTAGCTTGTCAAGGAGATTAGGAACCATTTCTGAAGAGGAAGGATATTTTCCAACAAGGATAACCAATGGAAAGGACAGTCAAAGAGAACTTAGTAGATAGCAAGAAGTTGAAGGCAACATTAGAACAAGGAGAGAAGGAGAGCCATGAGAAGGATAAGACATTAAAGATTATGATGGAAATAATCTTGGCATTAGAGAAAATGGATAAAGGTAGAAGGTAGAACAAGGAAGTAGAAATTGAAGGAGAAGAGGAAGAAGCACCTCAAGAGGAAGAACAATTAGATCTTGAAGACATAAGGATGGCTAAGTTTTCAATTTTTTTAAAGAGTGGAGATACAAGAGCAAGAGAAGATTTGCCTATGTATGGAGGAAAGATGGATGATGAGGTATTGATAGATTGGTTCACTGCCATGGAGAACTTCTTTGAATGTGAGGATGTTGAAGAGGGACATAAGTTGAAGATATCAAAGTTAAAGTTGAAGGGACATCCTCTATTATGGTGGGATTGTGTTCAAGCAGAGTGATGGAGGAATAGGAAGCTAGAATTCACATCTTGGTACACTATGATGGACAAGATGAAGGAAAAATTTCTGCCTATAATCATTACGGTGTAGTTATACAAGAAGTTGTAGGATCTTAAAGAAAAAGACATGGATGTACAAAATTACATTGAAGAGTTTCATAAACTGGACATAAGGGTGAGTTGTGATGAAGATGTTGAAGAGAAGATTGCAATATACATGGGGGGACTTAGGTTCAATATCCAAGATGAACTTAGTCTTGCTACCCATAGATCAGTTAAAGAATGTTACAAATTGGCCATTACGGATGAGGAAATATCAAGATAAGGCAAGAGAGATAAGGAAACACAAGAGGAGGTTTATCAATGAGAGGAAGAGGTGGTAGAGGTACTACTAATTTTCAAAACAATAGTGATAAAGACAAGGATAAACCACACACATTAGAGACAAGAAGATGCTATAGGGGAATAAGAAATGGAGGAAGAGATGATGGAATGTTCATAGGGAGATGTTTCACTTGTAATGAAGTGGACCATTAGTCATATAGGTGTCCTAAATGACTTGAGGACAAGGGCAAAGATAAGAGAATCACTTTAACCTAAGAAGAACCAAAAGAAGAGAAGGAGTCTAGAAACATAGTGGTTTTACCTAATGAGGGAGAATTTTTTCTAATGGAAATAGGAAAATCACACAATCCAAGCATCTTCAGATCCACTTGTTTGATTCAAGGTAAAGTATGTTAGTTCATTATATAATCGAGAGCAAGTCACAATGTAGTGTCTGATGAAGTTGTTAGGAAGTTGAATATACAAACTTTTCCACATTCTCAACCATATTATGCTACTTGGGTGAACATGAATAAGCATATGCTAGTTAGTGATCTAGTCATGATTGAGTTCTTAGTTGGAAAGCACATGGATAAGGTATGGTGTGATGTTCTCAATGTGAGTTATGGACATTTGATTTTAGGAAGACCTTGGATATGGTCTAAAAGAGTTAAATATTATGGTTTCACAAACAAGTATTTAGTCCAACATGAGGGTAGGAGGTATGATTTACAACCCTTGCTAAAGGACCAAGAAGATCCAATTATCATGTTTTTTGGATAGGAAATAAAGGTGTAGGTACAATATGATATTGGATGGTACAACAGTAAGGGAGTACACTCATTGAGAAATTATAATAGTCCTAAAGAAGGAGAGCTTTGGGATTTGAACTAAGTGCAAGTTGGGGCAGTTAAATGTCCTATAATGGAGCCACCACCTAGAACTAAAGAAGTGGGGAGGTAGATGTTTTATCCCAAGAATTAATCAGTAATGAAGGCCCTAAAACCATCTTAATGTCCTTCATCTAGATAGTCAACAAAGGGACATTTTTTTACTAATTCTTGGTGTGTGAGTCTAGGGAATTTGATGAGGAGGTAGGTTATCATGGGAGATTACCTCAACCCTGCAAAACAATAACCACTAAAGATGAACTCTTATGTCAAGAGTTTCATTGGAAGAGGGGAGTATGATGTAGGAGAATCAACACATGAAAGGATCCCTATAGAAGACAAAAGGTGGATTAGAGGCAAAGAAGTGTATGAACCAGTCAGTTGGCATGTTTTGAAGCCAATCATGATCATAGGAGGCTTTAAAATGTTGAAGTTGTAATGGATCCTAAAGGGCATGTTAAGGACCTTATGAATATTTTTGAGATAGGGACATTACTATTTAAAACTAACTAGGTGAAAAATCCTTAGCTACATGCTCTTTATTCCAACATAATGTTGTATGGAGAGGGTCCTTTTTACTCACCTAGAGAGACCTGGGGAATGTATACCCCTCCTTTAAGTTGTATTCCATGCTCTTACTTCCATCTCACATCAATTTGTGATGGTCCAATGATATATGGACTAAAATAGGTCTAAGGAGTCTTAGGAAGGTCTAGTATTGGTTAACTTGGTCTAGAGAATCTAATAGGAAATTTCACAAAGTTAAATAACTATTTTATTCAATAATTTGTAAATTGGGAATTCAAATCTTTGAATCCCAATAGTTAGTGCATTTTTGGAAGGAAAGTAGATTTAAAGAGTTTTAAGCCTAACTAAGCATGGAAACCAATTCCAATCAGTTGGGGTAGTTGGTAGGAAGGTTTTTAAGTTCATTTGGAGGCATTGGATGATAGACAACACTTCAAATTGATCATTTTGTACAGAAGTGTAAAGGAAACTAATAAGATCCTCATTTTGAAGCATTTGAGGCATGGTGAATTAAATTTCATTGATTTTATTATAGCCTTGAGATCTCTTAATCTTACCTACATGTTTTTTGATCAAATTCTAATACGTTAAGGCTTGTAAAGCTCATTTCTATCTAGTTTGTTGTTTCTATTTTGAAGGATTTCATTATTTTATTGACAAGTTTGAGTATCTAGTTAACATGATGATCATTCCATGGATGTAGGGATTTGATTCTCATGGAATGATCCTTTAATATTATGTACAAATCATTCATAACAATATTTCAATAGGAAAGTATAAGGATAGGTGATCACCATTGAAGTTTGTGGAATATAAGACATTAAATTCATGGTTAAGGGGCAATAGTGGAAGTTCTAGCCATTGGAGGTCATTGTTTAATGATTGAAAGTGATTGAGTTTTGAGAACAAGGTGAATCCACCCCTTTTTGATCTGAGAAGTAAAGGAACAACATTTAATTAGAAAGCCCTAGTTTGATAGGGTTTTACGAGGCAATTTGGGGCTTTTGGTGTTGCAAAAACTTTGGGTCTAATTCCTCTTGGATTTGTGACACTCATAACCTAAGAAGAGAATGTATAAAGTGGGGAGTCTTGGGAGTGTGAAGAACTTATAGTTCCTTTTTAAATTACCCTCTTTTTATGTATTTTAGAGCCACAATATAGTGTCAATAGGGTTTGGTCTAAAGGAACCTAGGTATCCTTTTGATATGTTTGAATATAGCTAAATGGGTAACTGAAAACCTATAGATTTAGACTTGGGTTTTGGGAAAGTTGAGAGGAAATCAAGATTCATTATTAATCGAGGCCTAATAGGAGCAACTAGGCCTAGAAGGCAGTTTGGAGAGATTAGAAGGGTTGGAGAGTTGGGAATAGTTTGAAACCCTAAAAATCCTTAAATCCAAGCTAATACCATCAAAATATATCAACCCTATCACTTGGAACATTGGTGAGAAGTTCTTGTTAGGTTTTGAAGACATTAGGCCTTGGGAAATACTAGTTTACCTTCATAAATTTATAATCTTGTAATTGGGCCATTCATCCATCACCCTTAACTATGCACTAAGTGGTATTAGAGAATCATGAAGAATCCTTTGGAAGTTTGGAAAGTGTCTTAATCACTTTGATAGTTTGGATCCTTAGTTATCTATTAGAGTTAAAGTATCCTTTGAGGAGAAGCACTTGAGTTGATCTAGCTTGTCAAGGAGATTAGGAACCATGTATGAAGGGGATGGATATTTTATGGAAAGGATGAAAAATGTGGAGTTGGAAAGTAAAATCAAAGAATAGTTGGTAGATAACAAGAAGTTGAAGGCAACATTAGAACAAAGAGAGAAGGAGAGCCATGAGAAGGATAAAATATTAGAGATTATGATGGAAAGAATATTGACATTAGAGAAAAGGGATAAAGGAAGAAGGAAGGATGAGGAAATATAAATTGAAGAAGAAGAGGAAGAATAAATCCAAGAGGAAGAACAATTAGATCCTAAAGACATAAGGATGGCTAAGTTTGTAAAAGTTATAGAGTGGAGATACAAGGGAAAGAGAAGATTTGCCTATGTATGGAGGAAAGATAGATAATGAGGAATTGATAGATTGGTTTAGTGCCATGGAGAACTTCTTTGAATGTGAGGATGTTGAAGAGGAACATAAGTTGAAGATATCAAAGTCAAAGTTGAAGGGACATGCTCCATTATGGTGGGATTGTGTTCAAGTAGAGAGATGGAGGAATAGGAAGCCAAAAATCCCATCATGGTACACTATGATGGATAAGATGAAGGCAAATTTTTTGCCTAATGATTATAGGGTGTAGGTATAGAAGAAGTTGTAGGATCTTAAATAAAAAGACACAGATGTACAAAAGTAAACTGAAAAGTTTCATAAATTGGATACAAGGGTGAGTCATGATGAAGATGTCGAAGAGAAGATGGCAAGATACATGGAAGGACTTAGGTTCAATATCCAAGATGAACTTAGTCTTGCAACCCCTAGATTTTTTGAAGAGTGCTACAAATTGGCCATTAAGGTTGAGGAAAAGATCAAGAAAATGTAAGAGACAAAATAACACAAGAGGAGGTTCATTAATGAGAGGATGAGGTGGTAGAGGTACTATTGATTTCACTACAACAATTATAAAGACAAGGACAATCTATACACATCAAAGAAAAGAGGAGGCTATAGGGAAGGAAGACATGGAGGAAAAGATGATGGAATATTCATAGGGAGATTGTTCACTTGCAATAAAGTGGGCCATCAATCATTTAGGAGTCCTAAATGGCTTGAGGACAAGCACATAGATAAGAAAGTCACTTTAACCCAACTAGAACCAAAAGAAGAGGAGTCTAGAAACATAGTGGTTTTACGCGAAGAGGGAGAATGCTTGCTAATTGAAAGAGGAAAATCACACAATCCAAGAATCTTTATATCCACTTGTTTGATTCAATGTGTGAATTACAACCCTTGCTGAAGGAGTGAGAAGATCCAATTATCATTTATTTTGGAAAGGAAATAAAGGTGTAGGTATAATATGATACTGGACGGTACAACACTAAGGGAGTATAATCACTGAGTAATCAGAACAATCCTAAAGGAGGAGATCTTTTGGATTTGAACTATGTGTAAGCTGGGGCAGTTAAATGTCCTATAATTGATCCATCACCTAGAACTAAAGAAGAAGTGGGGAGGCATATGCTTTATCCCAAGAATGAATTAGTAATGAAAGCCTTAAAACCATCTTACTGTTCTTCATACAGATAGTCAACAAAGGGACATTGTTTTGCTAATTCTTTATGTGTGAGTCCAGGGAATTGGATGAGGAGGTAGGTTACTATGGGAGATTACACCAACCCTGCAAACCAACAACCACCAAAGATCAATGCTTGGCCTAAGAAGATCAACTCTTGGGACAAGAGTTTCATTGGAGGAGGGAAGTATGATGCAGGAGCATCAACACATGCAAGGATCCCTATAGAATAAAAAAGGTGGATCTGAGGCAAAGAAGTAGATGAACTTTTCAAATTGCTCATTTTTAAGCCAATCATGGTCTTAGGAGGCTATAAAATGTTAAAATTTTAATGAAACCTAAAGGTTTTTTTTAAGGATCTTAGGATCTCTAATGGTGAATTAAGGGTAGAAAAGATATATGGACTAAGATAGGTATAAGGAGTCTTAGGAAGGTCTAGGATTGGTTAACTTGGTCTAGAAGACCTAATAGGAAAGTTTGCAAAGTTAAATAATTGTTTTATTGAATAATTTGTAAGTTGAAGAATTCAAATCTTTAAATCGCAATGGTTAGTGCATTTTTGAGGGAAAGTAGTTTTAAATAGTTTTAAGCCAACTACGTAGGAAAATCAATTCTAATCGGTTGGGGTAGTTTATAGGAAGGTTTTTAAGTTTATTTTGAGGCATTGTATGATAGGCAACACTTGGAACTGATCATTTTGTACAGTATGGGTAAAGGAAACCAATAAAATCCTCATTTTCAAGCATTTGAGGCCTGGCGAATTGAATTTAATTGATTTTATTGCAGCCTTGAGATCTCTTAATCTCACCTATATATTTTTTGATCAATTCCCAATACATTAATTATTGTAAAGGTCATTTCTATCTAGTTTGCTGTTTCTATTTTGAAAGATTTCATTATTTTTTATTGACAAGTTTGAGCTTCTAGTTAACATGCTGATCATTCCATGGATGTAGGAGTTTGATTCTCATGGAATGATCTTGTAATAGTATGTAAAAATAATGTCTAACCATATTTTGACAAGAAAGTTTAAGGATAAGTGATCATCATTGAAGTTTGTGGAATAAAAGACATTAAGTTCTTGGATAAGGAGCAGTAGTTGAAGTTCTAGCCATTGGAGGTCATTGTTTAATGATTGAAAGTGATTGAGTATGTTGAGAACAAGGTGAATACACCCTTTTTTGATCTTATAAGTATGGGGATAACACTTAATTATAAAGCCCTAGTTTAATAGGGTTTTGGGAAGCAATTTAGGGCTTTTGGTGTTGCAGAAACTTTTGGTCTAATTTCTCTTGGATTTGTGACACTCATAACCTAAGAAGAGAATTTATAGAGTTTGGAATCTTGGGAGTACAGAGAACTTATAGTTCCTTTGTTAAATTACCCTCTCTTTATGTATTTTAGAGCCACAATATAGTGACAGTAGGGTTTGGTCCAAAGGAACCCTAGGTATCCTTTTTGATATGTTGGAATATGGCCAAATGGGTATGTAAAAACCTATAGGGTTAGACTTGGGATTTGGGAAAGTTGAGAGGAAATCAAGATTCTTTATTGCTGGAGGCCTAATAGGAGCAACTAGGCCTAGAAGGAATTTTGAAGAGATTAGAAGGGTTGGAGAGTTGGGAATAGTTTGAAAACCTAAAAATCCTTAAATCCAAGCTAATACCATCAAAATATATCAACCTTATCACTTGGAACCTTGGTGAGAAGTTCTTGTTAGGTTTTGAAGACATTAGGCCTTGGGAAACACTAGTTAACCTTCACAAATTTATAAGATTGTAATTGGGCCATTCATCCACCACACTTACCTCTGCACCAAGTGGTATTAGAGAATTAGGAATAATCCTTTGGAAGTTGAGAAAGTGGTCTTAAGAACTTTGATAGTTTGGATCCTTAGTTAACCCTTAGAGTTGAAGTATTCTTTGAGGAGAAGCACTTGAGTTGATCTAGCTTGTAAAGGAGATTAGGAACCATGTATAAAGGGGAAGAATATTTTCCCACAAGGATGAAAAATGTGGAGTTGGAAAGGATAGTCAAAGAACAATTGGTAGATAACAAGAAGTTGAAGGCAACATTAGAACAAAGAGAGAAGGAGAGCCATGAGAAGGATACAACATTACAGATTATGATGGATAGAATCTTGGCATTAGAGAAAAGGGATAAAGGCAAAAGGAAGGATGAGGAAATAGAAATTGAAGGAAAAGAGGAAGAAGCAACCCAAGAGGAAGAACAATTAGATCCTGAAGACATAAGGATGGCTAAGTTTGTAAAAGTTATAAAGAGTGGAGATGCAAGGGAAAGAGAAGATTTGCCTATGTATGGAGAAAAGATGGATCATGAGGAATTGATAGATTGGTTCCTTTTAAATAGAGAACTTCTTTGAATGTGAGGATGTTAAAGAGGGACATAAGTTGAAGATATCAAAGTCAACGTTGAAGGGACATGCTAAAGGGACATGTAGTGAATTCTAAAGGGACCGTTAAGGACCTTAGGATCTCTAATGGTAAATTAAGGGTAGAGAGGACATATGGAATAAAATAGGTCAAAGGAGTCTTAGGAAGTTCTAGGATTGGTTAACTTGGTATAGAGGACCTAATAGGAAATTTTGCAAAGTTAAATAGTTGTTTTATTCAATAATTTGGAAGTTGGAGAATTCAAATCTTTATAGCCCAACAGTTAGTACATTTTTGGAGGGAAAGTAGTTTTAAATAGTTTAAGCCTAAATAAGCATGGAAAATAATTCCAATTGATTGGGTTAGTTTCTAGGAAGGTTTTTAAGTTTATTTGGATGCATTGTATGACAGTCAACAATTGGAATTGATCATTTTTTTACGGACTGTGTGAAGGAAACCAATAAAATCATCATTTTCAGGCATTTTAGGCATGATGAATTGACTTCCATTAATTTTATTATTTCCTTGAGATCTCTTAATCTTACCTACATGATGTTTGATCAATTCCCAATACATTAAGGCTTGTTAAGTTCATTTCTATCTAGTTTTTTGTTGCTATTTTGAAGTATTTCATTGTTTTATTGACAAGTTTGAGTTTCTAGTTAACATGCTGATCATTCCATGGATGTAGGAGTATGATTCTCATGGAATTATCTTGTAATAGTATGTAAAAATCATGTGTAACCATATTTTGATAGGAAAGTGTAAAGATAGGTGATCACTATTGAAGTTTGAGGAGTAAAAGATATTAAATTCTTGGCTAAGAAGCAATAGTAGAAGTTATAGCCATTGAATGTCATTTTTTAATGATTTAAAGTGATTGAGTATGTCAAGAAAAAGGTGAATGCACCCTTTTTTGATCCCAAAAATATGGGGACACGATTTAATTAGAAAAACTTAGTTTGAGAGGGTTTTGGGAAGCAATTTGGGGCTTTTGGTGTTGCAGAAACTTTGGGTCTAATTACTCTTGGATTTATGACATTAATGACCTAAGAAGAGACTATCTAGAGTATGGAGTCTTGGGAGTATGAAGAAATTATAGTTCCTTTGTTAAATCACCCTCTTTTTATGCATTTTAGAGCCATAGAATAGTGACAGTAGGGTTTGGTCCAAAGGTACCATAGATATCCTTTTGATATGTTGGAATATGGCCAAATGAGTATCTAAAAACCTATAGAGTTAAACTTGGGATTTGGGAAAGTTGAGAGGAAATCAAGATTCTTTATTGCTAGAAGCTTAGTAGGGGCAACAAGGCCTAGAAGGCAGTTTGAAGAGATTAGAAGGGTTGGAGAGTTGGGAAAAATTTAAAACCCTAAAAATCCTTAAATACAAACCATCAAAATAAATCAACCCTATCACTTGGAACCATGGTGAGGAGTTCTTTTTAGATTTTGAAGACATTTGGCCTTGGGAAACACTAGTTAACCTTCACAAATTTATAAGCTTGTAATTGAGCCATTCATCCACCATCCTTACCTCTGCACCATTAGGACATCTCCTTTAGGGATTCTCCTACTTTACATTGCATCAAGTAGTATCATAGTGAAGGTTGGATCTTATTGATTTGTTGTAGATGGTTTGGGAAGATCTTGGAAGATGTATTCAAGACAATTGGACCCTAGGGAGATTGAAGGTGTATGTGATGCTATGGAAGAGAGGATCTTAGAGAACATTAAAGCATAATTCAAATATGATATGGCACTAACGAAGAGTGATATGGTTGCTAAAATCATAAGTGCTTTAGGTGGTGTACCTCGACATATGGGTACTGAAGATGGTTATGAGGAAGTTGCTGAAAACTTTGAGGTTGCTAGATTGAGCGGTGAAGGTAGAATTGATCAAGTTGAGAGACCCATGGGAAATAGGGCTAGTCAGTTTGATAGATTTGGATCTTAGTTGAAGTTGAAGCATAAGATGGAGGTTTCTAATTTCTCAAGTATTTTTAATCCCAAAGACCTGATTGATTGGATTGGTGAATTGGAAGACTACTTTGAGTTATAGGATATTGAAGATCCACTCAAAGTGAGGTTGGCGCAAACTAAGTTGAAAGGATATGTTTCTTTATGGTGGAAAGAATTACAAAGAGATGGAGAAGAGGAAGGTGAATTAAAGATCACTATGGAGATTGATGGTTACTAAATTGAAGGCTAAGTTCATTCCTACTGATTATAAACTTGAGTGGTTTAAGAGATTACAAAACCTGAAACAAAAGGATTTGGCTATGAAGGAATATACTAAGGAGTTCTATAAGCTAACTTTTCAGTTTGGACATAGAGAATAGAAAAGGTGGCTAGATGTATTAATGGATTGCGATTTAATATTTAGGATGAGATTAGTATGTTGAATATTATTTTAGTTGAGGATTCTTATCAATATGCTCTAAGGGAAAAAGATAAGTTATCAAGGTAATCCTTGAGGAAAGGAGAAGCATGATCACTTGTTGAAGAAAAAATAAATTGTTGAAGATGAACCAAGACCTACTGAACAAAGGAAGAGGATAGACAAATGTGCATTTAACAATACATGTTATAGATATGGTGAAGAAGGTCACAAAACTTTTGAATGTGCTAAGGCTAGTGATAGAAGACATATTGTAGTGTAAGAGGTTGAATACTTAGTGAATGAACATGAGAAAGATGTGGAAAACATGTTGATTCAGAGTGTGTTTCTTCATAAGAGGACATTGGAACCTTGTCAAAGGAGGAACTTGTTTAGGACTCGTTGCAGATCTAGAGATAAAATATTTAATGTGATTGTGGATGGTGGTAGAACTAATAACCTAGTTGTTGAAGAGATGGTTTAGAAACTTGGTTTGAAGAAGGTAAGACATCCTTGTCCTTATAGGATTGGCTGGTTACAAGATGAACATGCTTTGGAAGTGAGGGAGCAATATCTTGTTGATTTCTAGATTGGGCAGTATGAGGATCAGGTGTTGTGTGATATTGTGGACATGAATACTTGTCACATATTACTTGGTAGACCTTGGTAGTATGATTATAGGGCTAATGAATGACTATGTCAAGAATGAGATTACTATTGAGAAAGGTGGCATGAAGCATTCCCTAATTCCTTTGCAAAATATAGAACTTGGTAGGAGGAACCTAAGTATTAGTAGTCAAGTTGATGGATTTTTAAAGGGTTAGAGTTCAATGTGGAAAGAAAACCTATTGTGTACCAAAGATAGATGTGAAGATGAGAGTTAC
Organism: Cupressus sempervirens; assembly: GCA_028749045.1. Taxonomy (NCBI): domain Eukaryota; kingdom Viridiplantae; phylum Streptophyta; class Pinopsida; order Cupressales; family Cupressaceae; genus Cupressus; species Cupressus sempervirens. The sequence goes on along the minus strand of CM053783.1, from coordinate 670,175,483 downwards.
AGAAGAAGAAAAAAGGCAAGAGAGCACAAGTTGATGTGGTGGAGGAAATGTATGTGAAGAACCAGTTTGGGGTTTATGTATTGAACCATAAAAGATGTTCTTCCACTTGTTAAGAATACCTTTTCTTCTCACTCAGGGTGTCTAATGTAGGAGCATCCTAGGGAAGTCAAAAATCCTATATGCAAAGGCTTCAAGATCATATTTATGGAGTATTGTTTGCATGGTTGGGGTTGTGTTCAAGATACATTGGGTAACCTTGTCCTAAGTGTGCATAGAGTTTGGAGTTATCATAGTTAGAGCCATTTTGGTGACTACTAGTTGTGTGTTTATGATTTACTGGTAGACTTTGGAGATTGCATTTATGAGTTTCAATATGTGGGAAGTTGGTGTGTGCACTCTTGGGATTGGATCATTTGATGGCACATGGACATATGTCTAAGTGCATATATTATTATGTAGTCTTATGAGTTAGTTATGCATTGTAAACTTGGGGTCTATCCTAAGTATTTAATTTATTTAATGTTTGTAGCCAAGCCAACTTGTGGCTTGAGGGTGTATTTAATGTGAGTATTTATTTAATGCCTATTATGCTAGGCCAGCTTGTGGCTTGGTTTAGTATAAGTAGAGGCTCTTGTAGAGTCTAGAGTCATTATCATCATCCAACTTAAAGGATGCAAGGAGTAGATAAGTGAGCGAAGTTTGTTAGTAGAGCTAGTCATTGTGGCTTGGGAAACAAGAAGGTTTTTTGGTGGCTTGTGAGCATGAGTTGAGATTCTTCTTAGAGTTCTCTACCAAAGTGTGGATTTGGACTAACTAGGAGTTTAGAGTTTGTGAGGTCTTGTAAAATTACTATTGTAATTGCTTATGTATTTGGCCATAAACTCGGAAGGCCTTACAACCAGGCATGTTGAATGTAAATATTATGATTCTATTATGTGAATTGGTGTTATTCTATATCTAAATCTATGTGTTATTGTTTATATTCTTCTATGTGATTATTTGTTGGAGGTTAGGACATTTCCTTTGGGGATTCTCCTACCTGCATTACATCACTTCCACATATAGTTTGAGTGTATATCAAAGAGTTAGTATCGTGGTTTTATATAATGATGCCACACAACACTCTTTCTATGATATGTTGAAAATCAAATATTCCAAATTGTCTTTTTTTTTTTCCCAAATTACAACCTTAATTTTGGGTGGAATAAATTATCAAATTTTGCATTCCAGATGGAAATATGAGTGTTAATATGTATGTAGAATGAATCCAATCATTTCAACAATATTTGGCACTATTAAAATTGATAGTAATTTTATTGTAACAACTCAAGCCAACCTTATACACATAAAAAATATATACAGTTATAAAGGAGTCCATTTGACGTATAATATTATTGGTGGACCTGACTCAATACTAGGAATTATTTTTAATATTTCAATTTATAATGTTAAAAAACTTTTAATATTTTGCTCACCTTATTCTAGCCAATTATTTTGAAGTTTGTGAAATTTAATTCTTGAGCTTCATATTTTATGAAACCCATGGATGCTTGTAAAGGGAATGATGAGATGCCCTTCTAACTAGACCTAACATAAATCTATTCTTACCTTCTAAAAAAGGATTCTTTAGATTCAACTATACACCTTCAAAGTTTAGCTTCCACGATATGAAACACATTTGTGACAAAGATAATAACATTCCCAATTCCAATGCTTGAATCATAATATTCAATTCCATGTTAGAAATGAAAATATTTTAGCTTAATATACCATTAGTAGGAAGAAAAATATGGTATACAAACCAATAGTGAGATAAGTAAGGTATCATAGCCACAACCAAAACATATTGTTTTTCAGTGAGGAAGCGCAAATGAATAATTATTTGACATTTGACAATGATTTGGAGAAGGAAAATATGGAATGTGAAGTTCCATGGAAATATATTAGATCAATTCAAATATGCAAGTGGAAAAAAAGGGGCTACTGATTTCCCATACTAATGTATTAGATAGTTTCTTGTGTTTGGAATGAGTCTTTGGAAAGGAATAGTAAAATCATGAACATGATTGGAAACCCACATATAATGAATAGACCATGATATAACATATTGGTAGTTTATTGTGTTTGGAATGAGTATTTGGAAAGGAATAATAAAATTATGAACATGATTGGAAACCCACATATCATGAATAGACCATGATATTTGTAGGGTATTGTAGTTTGGAATGAGTATTTGGAAAGGAATAATAAAATTATGAACATGATTGGAAACCCATATATCATGAATAAACCATGATATTTGTAGGGTATTGTAGCTCGATAAGTATCGAGATTATCTAGAAAACCAAATTAAGTAGCTCCTATCAATCTACTATACTCTTTCCATAGCAATAGTAGTTATTGCGGATGAACTTCATGATGAACCCAATGATGAGATTTGATCAAGAATTGAAGTAAATTCACTAGGAGTTTAATATACTATAAAAAAATATTAAAAAATTGGGTGTAGTATCCATTATTTAAGAAAAGCTACTCATGATGAGTGTATGTTGCACAAAGAAAATACAATTTGGCATGATAATTTTTTTCACACAGAGACATTCTACAAGTAATAGACATCTTTGATAGTACAACCAAACCATAGAAGTCTAATGTCAGGATATTATATAAACATTCATGACAATGGGTGAGACAAACATATATTATTAGGGGCATTGGGATGAAAAAAACTCCTAAACTTGACAGAGGTAATTCCATAAAAATATATTTAGATTCCAGCTTATGTATTTTAGAGTCATAAAAAAGTATATATGGATGAGAAGATAGGAAATAAGAAAAATATCTATAATGAATCAAGTGAATGGGGAGCTGAATTGGACTAGATGACATGCATATGCATATACCATCAATAATGGATTAAAGTTAAATCATATCCAATGCAATAATCTCAATGCAAGAAGTAAGAAAACAAAACCTACAAAAAATTTGAAACCCAATTACTTCTTATTGGTATCAGTTGTCATGCCCAAAATTTGAACAAGACACACACATACACACATACATACATACATAACAATATTCAATTTTAATTCTTGGAAACAATTCAAGAAATATTTAAACTAAAATATATTCATAGTATTGAAAAGTCCTTTCAAATATTACAATCATAATTGGACCCTTACAACAATTCACAAATTACATGAAGATCTACTTCTGATATTTTGCAATACATAATTTTTACAAATGTTCATAATAAATCATCTTCAAATCTCCAACAGAAAATGAAAATATTTCAAAATTTTCTTCAACACATATTCATTTAAAAAACCTATACAAGACAACCCTATAAACCATGGAGAGCTCACCTCCAAGCATAGGTCTCTAAGAGACTACCCACCCAGCTTGGAGAACCAAGACCAACTTGGTAACAATCAAGCACACACATATAAATCAACAATACAAGATAAAACATTTAACACTTTTTTGAGCTTACATAGTAGGTTACCAGAGAAACCAATAGAATGGGTGAAGGCATGCCTAAAACCCCAAGGAGAATCCAAATACAAAAAACCAAATCTGCATTCACAAGGCATACGAAATAAATACCAACTCTCACAAAATTTCTCCACTTATTACCCCCAAAGTGCATAACAAAGTATTGGCACATGCAACCCATACTAAATGCTTATCCCTCTTCCTTCTAGGGAAGAGACTTTGCACTCAGGGGATAGGTGCAATTAACCCCTTCACCCGAAGGCCACTTCTTCCCTTCGAAGGATATGTGATGTCCTTCCACACCCATAACATCATACTCTCAAAATCAAAATGAAAACAAGGCAATAGAAACTCATCCACACCCAAAAATACAACAGAGACAATGAACAACATACATATGCATCTGTAGCAAATTTACACATCTTTTATTCAGAAAAATAATGCAGCACATAGTTTCCAAAACATGGAAAAATCTCCAACCTTTCCCCAAGCTATGGTAAATGAACCGATTTGAGAAGAGCCCTCTATCCTTTCTTAATCCAATCTCCAAAACTCAAAATATCTAGAACTAGAGAGTGGGTGAATGCCAACTCTATTTTCCAATCCCCTCTAAAAGAAAAATACTCCTAATTTTTCTTCATCATGAAAGAGAAAAAAACACTTTAACTCAACCGAAATTTCCCTATTTGATTGGAATTGTCAACTCATTGAAGATAAGGTGGGAATTTGGGTAAGTCTTCTTCCATTTTCGCAATACTTTAAAAATGAGCTTTTAAAAGTGTTAGAAAAGAGATTTTAACTCAAGTAAAGTCAAAATTAAAGCCCTGACATATAGCACTAACATGTAGGTAACTTAATTTCACTAAAAGAACACCCTAAGACTCAAATAAAGCCCTCTAAAGTCACCCTAAACTTGAAATCCGGAATTTAATTTAAATAAAGCCTTCATAAGAATTTTTATGCAAGTGGATAAAAACTTAAACATTTCTAACTGGTTAGGAATAAGGTTGGGTGTCTTTTGCCAATATCTCAACCTAACTTTCCATTTAAACACATAATAATACAAGTGTCAAGTGACACTATAAAATATACATTTAACATTACAAGTGCAAATCAATTTTCACAAAAAAGAATCTAATATAAAACATCCATTCAAATTATGTTCACAAAGTAAAATATTTAACAACGAGGTTAAGATCTCTTCATTAGATCTAACCTTGGCATTCTCAATTAATACAAAGGTATAGTCTTCGTTTTTGTTTTACCATAGTTATTTCCTACTAACTCAAACCACATATTAGTAGTCCAAGATAAATAAATCATATGCATATATAAATCCTCAATCAAATCTATATTCATAATTGAAGAAAAACATAAGGCATTTCTCAATTGAATTTCAAATAACATTTTTCCATTTCTAAACCATTGTGCATATATAATACTACCATTATCGAACTGAACATGATATGAACCTTTTGCAACATTTCATGATTTCCAAATATATATAATCCATCTAAAATTTGTATTCAAACATAATTTCCTACTTATTAATAAAATAACCAACCAAGTACATGAATGTAACTAATCATCAAGCATCATAAATAAGTTCTAACATCATAAAAAATTACCATAAAATAAAGTGTCCCATAGTATCAAATAGTTTGAGTAACAATCCAAAATAGTCCAACATATAACAAGGTCTCAAAATATAAAGTATTTGAAATAAAAAATATAAAGTATTTGAAATGTAAATAAATTGCTATGATATGCTATGATGGGCTAAGATCAGGCCTCACATCAGTATTGATTCTGTGATATCAAAATTAAAGGTATATGTGTACAAGTTGTTCAAGAAAGATATAAAGATAGATCATTCAAGTATGGAAGATAAAATGAATGAAAAATATGAATATACCAAGAGAAGAGTGCATGCTACAAATGAGAGATTTTCATTGGAGTCAATGCCGATTGATCTTGAACAATTAAAATATTTCATGACTAATTACTTTATGAAAATTATCTCCCTCCTAAAAAGACAGAGAAGATATATAAAATGAACTTAGTGTGGGGTAAAGTGAACCAAATTGACAAATAAATTTAAAGGATATACAAAATAGAATCATAAGTAGGTTGATCTAGTTTAAGAATGAGCTAGATAAATAATATTAATTTAATTTTTACTAGACAAATTACATCACTTTAAAAGGAAGTGAATACCATATGAAGCATTAAAGACAATAAGTAGAAAGAGGATGATTAACAATATTAAAAATAAGTAATGCATATGTTTGGTCAAATAACCACGGCTGAATTGGACCCCTTTCACTCAAGTAAATAAGTGACAAACAAAGAAGAATACATAATTGAAGGGAAATATAAGAACAAAACATAATATCAAAGAATAACATTAGTCTAAAAAGATCGAAGGAAAAGGGACAAAGGAAAGTCAAATTGTAAAAGTCTATAAAAGACATGATACATCATTGTCACATAATGTAGAAAACATAAAAAATAATTAACAAAGACCAAAGATAACATTGGAATGCAAACCACCAAGGTTGTATATAGTCAAACAATAAGACTTAAGAGAGGAGCAAAACATAATTTCAAAAGGAAATGTGTAATATTGAAAGCAATAAATAATTTAAAAATGTTATTCCTAACATAAATTAAAGGTATTTAAGGAGAATCAATAAATAAGGATAAAGAAGGAGGAATAAAAATAAAAATAATTAATAATAATAATTATTACATGTAATAAAAATATATTAGAGCAAAAAAAGTAAGGAATCAAAATGTTATATGTACTGGGTCATTTCTTTACAAGATAAGGTATTGAGTCTACAAAATCATTTATTGAAAAAGGCGAGAAATATGGAGGGAAAAAATAAATATATAAAAAATTTGGTCTGCAAAATGTTTAATGGAAAAATATAATGAATTATTGATAGTAAAATTAGTTAGAATAAGCCTAATATATATAAATTGCGGGCTTGTAACCCACAGGTCCAAATATCTATTTAATAAATAGAAAATAAGTTATCTAAATGAGTTATAACATATTAAAACATGGGGACATACAACCTATAGATTGAAAAGTTATATATAATATTTTTTATATTATTCAATAGTATCTAATATCTTTCTTTTTAAATATCCCTCGTGATTATCAAAGAGAGTTTCAAAGTTTTAGAAAAATAATCATATCTATAAATTTATTAATTTAATTTAAACTCAATTCCCTTACTCACTTACAATGAGGAAATAATAGTCTTACTTTTTTTATGACTATCATTCTACTATTGTTGAGATGCCTAACAAGAATATTTAATTTTTTATTATTCTTGTACTTTCTTATTACACTGATAACCTTGTACATTGTGAAAGAGGATACTCTTGTAGTCTAGAATTCATAAGTATCATCTTGGGATGAATATTAACTCTATAATGGTGAGTTACTAGATTTTATGAGGCATGTATATCATTCACTAGGTACATGTTATGTTGACTTGGGATGATATGTTTTTATTGCATATTGAAGTTATATGTCAAAATAACTATACTAAAGAAAATAAATTTCATAAAAGAGAGTTTGACAGGGTTGAAATATATAAGATTAAGCATCATTACTTTCTGCTACTATAAATTTGTGGCATACTTATAAGAAATATATGTTAATTTATAGTTCTCGTCATAATTTCTATTTGAAAGATGAGTCTCTTGAAATTGTTTGTTAATTTAAAATAAACAAAAGTAGAAGAGATCTGTGAATCAAATGGAGAAAATAATGTATTTTCTAAAGTATAAATATTTAATCTTATTATATTCAAGTATTGATCATGTATTATTTTGATTGATGATGTAGATATATCTAAAGTTATTGAGGACAACAACTAAATTGCAGAGGGAGAATCACTATGCAACTTTTCCTTCAAGAGAAAATAAAGCTAGAAAATAAATTTTTTAGAATAAAAATGGAGGTAAAATAAAGGATATTATGATCCTTTGATTTAAAAGAAATATTAATAAAGAATACTTATCCAAACTAATTTTAAAAGAGTATAATGATTATATTTATAAAATATAAAGGTGACTTGTAACAAAAGGGTGTGATGGTTAGGAAACCACCCCTTAAAAGATTATAGAAGTCATTATGGGAAACTTGAAAAGAGGAAAAGAGGAAAAGAGGAAGAGAGATAACTTGGGAAAGAGTACTGGAAGGAAAGTAAAGAATTACAAAAGATAGGTGAGAGGGTATAGTTAAGTTTTATGGCTAGGCATTAGGCATTGGAGAAGGGGCATACAATGTGTGTCCAACTTGGGGTACATCATGCACCTAGGAGTGTCTTCGTGAGGGTTGTGTTATTTTCATGCAAGAGGCATGTGTTTCATACCTTAAAGGTGTGTGGGGTTCTTAGTAATAACTTTTTCCTCTCATGAATGTTTCTTGCCCATGCAAAAGCCAAGGCTTGTAAGTGATTCTCTACTTGTCAATCTTCATGAGTATACATAAACTTCTCTATAATTTATACATATATATTAAACCATTTTTATATTGTATTTATTATTTTATTCATGATCTATATTAATATTACAAAGGTTAATTAATTTTATGATTGAAACATTACTAATAATAAATTATCATTGATTAATATCTTTGTGGCATAAGTGTTATTTGGAAGAAACTTTGAACTATATAAAATAATTTGCATAAGACCTTATTTATAAGATAAATTATCTTTATTTTAACTTGGGGTAAATTAGTGAATTATGTGTCAGATGTGCAAATGGTTAGACTCAATCATAACCATTAGTAGGACATGACAGTCCTATTGGTGGTGAATCAAGTGCCACTATCACTAGTAGGAAATATGGGGATAGTATTCCTATTACTTCTCAATCAATTAACACTACCATTGGTAGCAATGAAATGGGAAATAATACTAGTAAATCTCAACAACTGCAACAACAAGATATCTCTCACAGAAGGCCAATGTCATTATAAGATAATATACATAACCTAGTGGTCAAGGCATTGTGAAGAGGAAAAAGGTTATGAAAAAATGGCGAGTCAACTCTAAGTCTATCAATTTCCACACCAAATGAAATGTTTGGAAATTTAGAACAAACCCCTCAAAAGATCCCTAAAACTCCACTTTCTAATCATCAAAATGCATTGGTTACAACCATGGGAAGAGGTGGAGGTGCATATATTCCTGCAAGAGCTCTTTCACCTTTCAAACATTCGACTATGTCAGCAACCCTAGATTTCTATTACAATGCTTCCTTCAATATGTTTGCAAAAATAAAAAATACAAATAAAGAAAGTAAGAAGATATTGACTTGGAGCATTGTTAATGCATCTTTCTAGGAACAACTTACACTGAATAGGGTTTTACCCACATACGACCTATTGATTGTTAGTGTTACACATGATAGTGAAAAGAATTTTATGAAAATTTCTCTTTTGAAAGATTAATGAACTTTAGATCCTTTTTTAGTCACTTCGATAACTCAATTGAAGTCTAATGTGATTGATCATAGGAGGCTTTTACCAATTTGTACAAATATTTTAGGTTACAAGAAACAACAATAATACCATTTTTTTTGTATTTTATCTTTTATAATGAAATGCAAATATATAGATGCAATTTAATCTATTTCCTAGAATGAAATTCTAACTTATCCAATTCTTCAAAGAAGTCACAAAGAGGTTAGGGTAACAAGAGTATAAGAAAAATTATGAAATTTAAACCTAAATGGATATAAGCTATCACATAATCATCTTACAAATTAAACTATCAAGAATATGAAGAAAACCCACAAAGCAACAAGAAAATTGAAATCTATACTTCACATATGCAATCACCAAGGAAAATTATGAAGATGTGTGATGTATCAAAATTTATTAAATTGTAAGCCATTGTAGATGTACGTACACAAAAGACAAACTTATCTTAATGCATTAGTAGAAATCTTCCTAGTGATTAGTCAAAACAAGGTAATTGCAACAATAGTAAACTCCAAAAGTAACAGTTGAAAACATTATTCACAAAAAACACAATTGGCTCTTTGAAATTCATAAATTAGCTACGCTTAATTCATAAACTCACATAGATAGAAGAATTCACAATGCTTAATTTATAAACTCATACACATAGAAGAACTCTCACACCATGAGTGAAGCATTAATTTCATATAGCTTTATTGCAAATTTTTATGATCCTTATTACAGTATACAAATGAGTTTATACAATGCTCTAATTTAAACTAAGAACAATCATAGCTAGGGTTTTAACTATACATGAAACTAAAATTAAAATAGAAATTGATGAAATTCTATGTAAAAATACTTCTAAACTAGTTGCTAACTACTATGCATGGATTAATATTCATTTACAACTCAAAAATCCATCTATAAATAGAGAAAAACCAACTACAACAAGATTTGGTCTTTAATTCTAACCAAGCCCTTCTTCTATAAATATCTTGAAGATTCGTGCATGAAAGACTTTGAATGTATGCAACTGATTGATGCTTCCAAGGCATGCAAAAATGGTCAAAAATCTACATGCATGATTCCCAAAATTAGAACTCATGTGGAAAAATTATGAGAACACATGATTAGCTGAAATTTTTAGTGCACTATTTCAACTTTGAAATATTGAGTGTGAAATCCTCTAAGTTCTAACCACTTATTTGACATCTCAAAACTGTTAGAGCTTTGGAATTGTTAGATGTCCAAAACTATGAAATTTGGTCTACAAAATTTTTTGTCCACGAAAAAATGTTTAAAAAAAAAATGTTTGCACTTCAAGATTAATCTTCCAAGAGTACTCCTAGATGCATGGCATGAAATATCTCAATGATTCTCATCACCTCTTCATAGTATGACATGGGCATATAATTGAGCCTCTTTTTTTATTCCTCTAGAACTTCTTGATCTCAACAAAAAATTCTTCCATTTCATCAATCCTTCCCATGATATTTTGGACACCTTCCCTATTTTTTAAAAATTGCTGAAGATCATCCTCAATGTGTACTACCCCTAAGGTACCTTTGAATCATTGAATTAATGTTTCCATGGGGTATAACTAAGTTTTATTTCTTATCATGGTATATCTTTCAAGACTAATTCTATTGAAAAATTTGTCTCCCTTAATCACTCATTTAAATGCTTCATTTCATATTTCTTCAATATTATTGAACATGGATACATGTCCCTTTATGTTGGCCATGATCATCTTGATCCATTCATTGAATCTATCTATCTCTTTTCTCTCATATAATTGAAATAAATTTTGGAGGCTTTGCTTTTGTATTTTCCTTAGATTGGATCTGGTTTCTTCCCATGCATGGGTCTTATATAAGATATCATCAACCCCTTATACAATTTGTTGGAGAACCACCTTATTCTAGATAATCGAATGATGAAATACCAAAATTATAACTATAGATTATTCACCAAAAGTGGCAAGATTAACCTTCCATTGTACACATGTCTTTATAAAATAATATAAAGGTGTCCATATTGGATCACTTTTTGAGCACAATAACTTTACTTCCATATTATCAAGGTCAAGGAACCCATCATTTTGGAAAAAAATCTTTTAGGGCCTAGTTCTATCCTCACAACTCTTGTATCTATGTTTCATCTTGATATTTGTACTTGAAAAATCTTTTCATCCCATTAGTACTAATTCCTTCCCACCTTCTTGAGTTACCTTCCTCGAGTCCACCTCTTTCATTACATAATCTTCTTGTGTTATATCATCTATGTTTGTTGGAGGAGGAATTGTGACCTATGAATTTCATTACCTAGTTGAATCTTCTATCACATATGACATTATTTGAGGTGCTTTGGTGGAATTTGATTGATGGAAAGACTTCTCCAATATGAACATATCTACATCATTATTTTCTTTGTATGATCCCATCTTTGGATATTGTAGTTCCCACCCATAGCTTTCCTTTTAGTTCTTATTTCCAAACACTTTTAGGCCAAATTTCATGCATGTGTTATTTATTCAGAGATGCTTGATTTTATAGTTGTATGACACTACCCTATGTTTGGTTTATATATTAGAAGTTATAGTTGAGACCTTAAATGCATTCAATTGATGATTATGGTTACTTTCATAATGGTGGTACTTTATATGATCTTAGTTACTTTCATGATGATTTTGTATTATTTTTCTTCACATGATGTTTACTTTTATCTTCATGATGATGAGATTCTTATGTTAGAATATGATGATGTGTATACTCATGATTTGATAATTGTACTTATCCCATACTTGCATGTGAATGGTTTACATGTCTATTTTATATTTATGTTTGACATTCTTGATATGGTTGAGAGAGGGAGTTGTAGTTGTCTATGAGTCAGGATCTACACAATGTACCACTCTTCACCATTTCTTACACACACACACACACACACACACACACACACACACACACACACACACACACACACACACACACACACACACACACACACACACACACACACACACACACACACACACACACACACACACACACACACACACATTAGTACATGTGCATCTTTTATGCAAGTTTGCAGGTATTAGGCATCAACTTCCCTAAATTGCTAGGATGAGCACACCTTATCACAATATCTCAATGGTAAGATAGGGGAGATAATGTTTGGGTTTAAATCCCAACTTAAGCTTAATTATTATCCTAAGAAGGAGGACATGTATTTGACTAACTACCCATCTAAAATTGTAACTCTATCTTGTGCACGTTGTTTGATTTTGAATTTGGTTGATCTATTTTTATGTTTCATTTATATGGTTTCGGTGATGTATTTTAATTAGAAAATGATTTAATTATTATATTTGATTGATCATATGATATTTCGATAATGAAAATATTGGTTTAATTAAAATGGAATATTAATTTATAATTATATTTAATTACAAGGAAATATTAAAATACAAGAGTATTTAATTAATTGAAAACCAATTAAATATATTCATTTAAATTGGAAGCTTTCACTTTAAAAGCCTCATTATAGAAAATTTTGAGGATTTAATTAAATAATAAAGTTAAATAAGTTGCATATTATGATTGTAATAAATTAAAATTAAATATTGGTGTTGTATATTTTATGCATAATCTATTAAAAGAAAGTTGAGTCTTCACTTCTAATTAAAGGTTAAACTTAGAACTCAATTAAAGATTGAATTATTAAATTTGGTTATTTTAAAAGTGTTAGTTGAATTAAGAAGTGAGGTCTTTGTTTAGGAAAATGTAACATGTCTCTACATGTAAGTGTTTGAGAATGAATTTGGGGGAATTATTATGCATTTTGGATTTCAACGGATTGAATTTTGGCATGATCAAATTGGAGAATTGTTGAAGATACAAAAGAAGTGAACAAAGTAATAAAGGTAATTTTTTATGAATCACGGGATGCTGAATTTGAAACGGAGCTGAAAGATACTCATAATAGTTTACATGGAGAACTTTCAAGTGATGTGTGCTATGCAAAAGAATATTTGTATGGTATTATTGAGTTAGTTATAGTTGCATTAAATTCCACAAGATTGGACAAGAATGAGAGGTAAAATTTGAGGAAGTTAATTGTAAAGAAGTAACATTGTTAGCAATGGATAACTATTCTAGCTTGATGTTGGAAGAGAAGAAAACAATATCAACACCAGACCCTTCATTTTGTGAATCCATATTCATAAAAGTTTTTCTACCTTGGGTGTCCAATGCAAGAACATCTTGCATAAAAAAGAAGGGAACACAATAAATGAATTTTAAAAATAAATTATGGAGGAGAGAGAGTGATGACAATGGAATTAGAGAAAGAAAAAAATTAAAAAAAGGAGAAAAAGGGTTCATTTCATTTATTGAGGTGCATAAAGGACATTTTAAAAGTTTTTGAAAAGTTCATTAAAATGCTCTAGTCGTTTATTTACATCATACATTTAATATTTGTTGTGGCCTAGAAAGGAAATGCAATTTTCTAATTGGCATACAAGGGGGTGCTTAATTGTAATTGGGTGGGCACTAATGATTTTTCTCAAGGTAGTTGCATTTACCTTTTATCCCACATTGGTTATGTTTATATTGTCTTGGGCAGTAAGTGCCTATATAAGTAAAGCAAATGAGAACTTGTAAGCAAGCTTTTGAGGTGAAAGGTCGTAGTGTGTAAGATCTTAGTTGGCAAGCTCTTAGTGTAAAATATATTGGTGTAAGCTCTTAATGTGCAAGCTCTTAATTTGAATGTCTCTCATCTTGGATAATTTGCAAATAATTTGAACAAGAAAACCTCCAATAATTACCATTTACAACTCAATAATAACCCTTATAATTTTGGGTAAATCACATAAATGATTCTACTTCATAGAGGGTATAGAATATATCTTTAATATCATTAACCCACAATATTTAACATCCCAACAATAAATATGTATACGAGGGGTGAATAAAAAACCACCTCACTACCATGTTACAAGTAGGTTTCCTAATTCTAATATTAACATTACAAAACCGTAGTTGGTATTGACCCATGCATATTAACCAAGGTGTCAAACCAATACCAAATATAAGCATATTCAGAATAACTTGAGTGATGTGCAAAGTTGTGTGGCATCTACAAACCACAAACATTCATCTCTAGGGGAGCCAAAATAATAGTGGAAGAAGCACCAAATGTAAGTGGGCTAGAAGTCTCAAGATAGAGCTCCTTGTTGAGCTCTCCTTGTTGTATCTCTTTTTGTCTTAATAAATTTTTACCCCTATGTTTCCAAAAAAAAGTAGGCTAGAAGTACATTATAGCCTTAATCAATTGGATATGTAGAGAACTTCAAGTAGATATCCCAAAATTCACTCTTGATGCATATATTAAAGTAAAGAGAAAAAATTTTACTGACTACCAAGTCACCATGGAAATCTGTAGAGCAAGTGAAGAATGTATTTGATTTTTGGCCAAGTGTCCAATCTCCAAAACCTGCAAAACAAAGTAAACACTTTCCATGATACTCAAAACTAGAAGTACCATTATGCTCTTATTCTTCCATGGGTGTAATTTTGCATTCATCCCTACTTAAAGAGGCATCATGTAAATGCTCTGAAGGGTCAACAAGAAATAGAGAGCTCAAGAAGTCTGCAATGGTTTCCACCATATCAATTTTTTCCACAGGTGAAGGATGTAAACTCAATAATTTCTCAAGCTATATTCTATATTGACCAAAAACCAAAAATATAAAGTAAGCTCAAACCATTGATAGATCATAAAATTAAAGATGATCGAATGGTGGTACACAATGAATGCAAAAAGATTGGTACAAAAAGCCATCTTTTTCAACATAATATTTATTTCCATAGCTTGTCTCGGTGTCACAACCAAATTTTAGATATGCAAAAAAAAGCAATATTTTTTTTGGTACATAGACTAGGGACAGTTGCATAAAAGTTGGGAATTTAGAAAATTTGGAAATTTTACTTCTTGTATGAAACTAACAAATTTTAATTAGGAACCTCTGAGAGTTTTTTAAACTAGTTTTGAAAAGGAATGTTTTTTGGGGAAAACTATATAAGAAGAAAGAGAGAAATCTAAAAATATACAAAGAATTGGGGAGACAACATAAAATTGATCCACCAAGTTCTTTTTCTAGTTTTAAAAAAAATATGTTTATGAATTTTTAGATGACCATACATGTTCTTGGACTGTTAGTATTTTCTCTGTTAAAATTAATTTGAAAGAATTTAAAACCACCACATCATTTGTTTTACTTATTTCTTATGAGTATTGTTTGCATGGAAATCATCTGATTATTTTATTTTATTTTGTCTTAAGCCCATTCTTGTGCAGAAAATGAACGAAGGCACTCCATATCTAGTTAAAAAAATTTACTCTTCTTTCTACAATTATATTCCATATCAATCTCATCATTGAGACATGCAAATCTTGCCCTTCATCCGTATTACATATAGTCTCCTCTAGCTTAGTTCCTATTTGCATATTCTATTGATGTCACTAATGAGACTAATTATTGCCTCTATTTTATGATAGTTTTTAAACACTTTGTTAATACTCTATTTCATTTTCATCAAGACATTTGTGGATCTATGTTTATCTAAACCAATGATTAACCTATGGGTAGATAGTATGCCATATTTTTCAAATATCATATATATGATGTAGTATTTCATAAAATATGTGTTCTTATATTTGAATTTAATTTGAAAATGCTTATTTACAATTATCTCTGCATTACAACTAACCTGTTAGTAATGCAGCTGAAAGATGATTGGAAGAATTCAAAGATGAGCATGAAGACAACCAATAGCATTCAAGGAGAAAAGAACGCTAAGGTGTAGCCACAGTGGAGGAAAGTCATAATGGTTCCAAAGGACACGACAGTGAGTATGGAGGAGCTATGAAGACTTACTACATTCTTTGCATTTATTCCTATGGCAAGTAGATGTTTAGACTTTATTATTCCTGCCTTAAGCTGTTATCTCTTCTTCTCGCCTTGAGTTGTTATTTTCCTTCTTTCTCTCCTACGGATTTATAGCTAGCTTGTTTACTTTTCTATTTCAGAATAAGCGTCGATCTCCTATATATAGGAATTGGACCAAGTGTGTTAGTTTAGTTAGAAGAAAAGAGTTTATGAGAACAGTCTATTAACTTTTATAGTGAGTTGTGTTTTTAGAGTTCTATGCGTTGTTTCATGTAGTGAATTTCTGAAATGTAATGAAATAGTTTTTGGCTTCTATCCTATGTTAGTAGTTTAGTTGAAGCTGACCAAGGGGGCCCACTTGGAAGGTTGATTAGATTAGGTTATTATAGATTCATTTCCAAGTATTTTTAGTATTGTAAGTAGAAGTTGTAAGTTCCTTCCTATAGCATCACACTTCATGAATGTTCTTGTAGCATATGTGAGAATAGTTATAGTGGATGAACATAGTGGGAATATTTTTTAACCTTTCATTGTATTTCTAGTATTCATAGAGTTAAATGTGTTAGTTTTCTACAACAATAGTGTAAGTTCTTTTCCTTGCATTTTACTTTCCTATAGCATAAGCTTAGTGACTCATTAAGAGACCTAGTGCACATACTGTGTCAACCATTTCAAGTATACTTTCCTAGGTTGACAAGATTAAATGCACCTCAAAGTGGGAAAAATAGTTCTTAGATTGAATACATTATTCCTAAGAATGGCCTAGATCATGACTATGATATACCTATTGTGAGGTGGACCATTTTTGGCATCGTTTCCAAGGATGGTGTCAAGCTAGGAGCATTTCTGAGTCATAGTTCTTCGATAAAGTTTTTTTTAATAGAAATTTCTAGTTTTAAAGCTTCCTTCACTGGTGTGAAGAGTTTAATTGCATGCATCAAAGATGAAGACGATGAGATGAATATGGTAGATTTCTTCCACAGGAGTCTATTAATTTGAATGAAGAAATTGAAGAAGAAGAAGTTGAGTTTCCTTTTGAAGACACAAGCCCTATTTTTTGCACAACATCATCATCAAGAGCTGAACCAATAGATACAAGTGGTCTTCAACCTTTTACTGAAGTTTTGGCTAGTTTTCTTGATAATAATGCTCTGAATCCACTAGTTGTTAATCGTCCAGTACCCAATGTCCCTTTTCAGTAGCAACCTCATAATCTAATACCTCTAGTAATAGCACAACCTGATTTTCCATTTCCTCTCCCAAGATTTATAAATACTGATAATCTCAAGAATATACCTATAGCTGCCCTTCCAAAGTTCTATGGCCTTGCAACTAAAGACCCTGATACTTTCTTGTTTGAGTTTGACATACTTTGTCATAGTTTTGACTACAACACTGATGCCCATAAGCTCAAATTATTTCTAGCAACATTAAAAGAATCAACTCTACAATGGTTCATGGGCTTAGGAGCCAAAGCAACAATAACTTGGGATGAAATGCAAACTTTTTTTCTGGATAAGTACAAAGAGTATTACAAAGCATCTGGTTCAAGAGGTGATGATGTCTTCAAAATATCACAAGAGGAAGAAACATTGGAAGCCTATGTTTCACATTTCTTATATACACCATAGAGGAACCCTCAACATGTGTTGTTTGAGGATTCACAAAAGCTAATCTTTCTAAGAGGTGTGAATGATAACTGTCTAGAAGCACTAGACCTGATGGCTGGTGGTGATGTATATCAAGCTTCTTGAGAAGACCTCAAGAAGATCTGTTTGAACTATTCAAGGTCAACCATGAAGAAAGGCCGAGGACCTTGTTCCATAGTCACTAAAAGAATTAGTCAAGGTATTTCAATGCTCGAGATATCTAACCTATTGTCACATTTCAAACAAGACATCATCAATGGTGTCACTACACATCTTGACACAATGACTACAAAGAAGAAGTATGCAAAAGTTGAGCTACAACTAGCTAAATGCTTCCTTCATTGCCAAAAGCAAAAGAAGGATTGCCAATGTAAACTAGTTACAAGCATGGAGAACCAACATCTTCCAACTGAGTACCTCAAGATAGATGGAGATGACGAGCAAGTATTTTTTGTTGCTCAACACTGACCATGGGCCCAACATCAAGGTATGCCTCAAGACCCTTTGCAAAATTCAAATTCATATGGTAATCAATGGCAAAATTGTAATCCCTAAGGTCCTCCACAATATCAACCTAATTGGAATAATGCTAGGCAAAACAACCTACAACAAACCCAATGGCCTCAGAATTCCCAACCACCCTGGCCTAACCAATAGAGTAACCAATGGCAAAACCAAAAAAACTATTGGCAAAACCAGCAAAGCCAATGGCAACCACCCCAAGGGAATTGGCAGTCTACGAACCAATGGAGGGGATCTCAATAATGGCCTAACCAAAATACTAGTACTCCACAATTACCACCTCCAGTTCAACAACCTGCTCTAATGCCACCACTTGCAAATCTTGGACCTCAAAAGTAGACATAGTTGCCTACACGACCTTAGTCAAACCCAAATAGCCAATAGCCACAACAACCCATGTATAGTGCTAATGCTCAACAGTATCCTGCTTATGCTCTAAGTGTTGTAGATATATATCTAAGATCTGGTACAACTTTACCAATGCCTAAACCACCTCTTATAACTAAAATACCAGATCCTCCTACAACATCAAAACCCTCAATTTCTAAAATAGTTGACCCAACCAATGTTACCACGTCAACCCAAGCTCAACTAGTAGTGGAACCTCCTTTTCCAAAAAATTTTATACAAAGAAAACCTATACAAGTAGAGGAATAACCTTTTGATATTGTTGATTAGTTAAGAACATAAATGTCCAAATACCCCTATTTCAAGCCATTAAAGATGTTTCGGTCTATGGAAAAGCCATTAGAGATGCTTGCCTGAAGAAACTTGGAAGGAAGAAAAAGGACCCCACCACAGTCCATGTTGTGGGACAATCGGCTGACATCATGTTAGGGAAATTGATCAGACCAAAACATTCTGATCTAGGAAGTCTAGTAGTGAATGTTAGTATAAATGATTAGTTTGTTAAAAATGCTTTAATACATCTTGGTGCTGCTATAAATGTCATGACCAAGGACACTATGAAGAAGTTGAAAATAGAAGGACTAAGGGCTACTCCAATGATTTTGCAGCTTTCAGATAGTTCTACCATCACCCTTGATGGGATGACAGAAAACATAGTTGAACCCTTAGATTCTTTAGAGTATCCTATAGAATTCATGATTTTATCCCCCAAAGTTAATCTCTCTAGTTATCCTATCATCCTAGGTCGACCATGGTTAGCCATAGTTGATGCAAATATAAGTTGTAGATCAAGGAATATGACCATATCAAATGGCCAAGCAACAAAGAAATTTGATTTATATCCTCCAACACAACCATTACAAGATTTAAGCACATCTATTTGGCTAGATTTAGGGGATGAAGAAGAAGAGTTAAATTCTATAGTACAACTCATGATGTTGCATAGACAATCCTTTCCAAAGCTACAAGAGGAAGATTCAGTACTTTAGAGTATCCTTACTAACAGTTGTGTGGTAGAAAAAAGATGTGTCTGAAAGTTCTGTGTTGGAATTGATCACATATGAAGAATGTGATAAGAATTTCACTTTGTTCAAAGAACCTAACATTATTCATCCACTCTTACTGTGTGAATTAGAATCAAGTCCAATATTTGAACCTACTATGATAGAGTCCACCACAACTGTTGAACTGACTAAAGGTCATAATATCCATGTTAATCCCAAATTAACACCCACATAGATGGAACAGTTAAAAGAGTTGCTTCAAAGCCATGAAAAGGCATTTGTATGGGACTATAGTGATATGAAAGGGTTGAGTCCTACATTGTGCACCCATAAGATATACATCAATGAAGGATTTCTACCACTCCATCAACCCCAGAGAAGGATAAATCCAAGCCTTAGAGAGATAGTTAAAATTGAATTGAAAAAATTGCTTGATGTTGGTTTTATTTATCCTATATCTAATAGTAGATGGGTGTCACCCTTGGTCATAGTGCCTAAAAAGGGAGGAAAATGGAGAATTTGTGTAGATTATAGAGAATTGAACAAAGCCACCAAAAAGGATCACTTTCCTTTACCATTTATAGACCAAGTTCTAGATGCTCTAGCTAGAAAGAAGAATTTCTCTTTTCTAGATGGGTATAGTGGTTATAACCAGATCAATATTGCTCCTAAAGATCAAAACAAAACCACATTTACATGCCCATGGGGTACTTTTGCATACTCTATTTTACCATTTGTCTATGTAATGCCCTTGCAATGTTCCAACGAGTTGTTATTAGCATCTTTATTGATATATCACATGATTGTATGGAAATATATATGGATGATTTCACAACATTTGGAGTTAGTTTTGAGGAAGCAATGATGAATATTGAAAAGGTTTTCATAAGATGTCAAGAATATAATTTGGCACTTAATAGTGAAAAATGTTTCATGCTCATGCATGAAGGTGTGGTACTTGGTCATTTCATATCAGCTATAGGAATACAAGTGGATTTGGCTAAGATAGAGGTAATTCAAACATTATCCATACCTACAAAATTGAAAGATGTAAGATCTTTTCTAGGTCATGCTAGATATTACAGATGTTTTATAAGAGATTTCAACAAAATAGCTAGTCCCTTGTATAAGTTACCCACAAAAGAAGCTAAATTTAGTTGGACATCTAAATGCTATGAAGCCCTCCTGTAGCTTAAGAAACTTCTGACTATAGCCCCAATTTTACAAGGCTCTGATTGGAATTTACTTTTTCATATATATACAGATGCCTCTGATTATGCCATAAGTGCAATTCTAGCACAATAATCTCAAAATCTTGGAAATGCAATCTATTATATTAGCAAGAGCCTTCATGGACCAGAATTAAAGTACACAGTGATAGAAAAAGAATTGCTAGCAGTAGTTTATGCCCTGAACAAATTTTTCCATTACATAACTAGCTATTCCATATTTGTTCATACTGATCATGCAACAATTAAATATCTCATGAATAAACTTTCTATAATTGGAAAGTTAGCAAGATGGTTACTGTTGTTGTAAGAATTTGATGTAACCATTGTTGATAAGCCTAGAAAAGCCAATGTTGTAGCTAATTATTTATCAAGAATCCATCATGATGATACTGACACTACTTTGGTAGATGATGCATTTCTAGATGAGCATTTATTTCATATTGCTATTTAAACTCCATGGTATGTAGACATTGCTAATTATGTTACAGTTAATAAAATGCCAAAACATTTTTCTTACAAGGAAAAGAAGCTTCTTGTAAAGAAAAATTTTCATTTCTCTTGGATAGATAATCTCTTATTTTACACTGGACCTGGTCAAGTTATGAGAAGATGTGTAAGAGAGGATGAGACATATGTCATTCTACATGCATGTCATAATGAACCATGTGGAGGACACTTTGTAACAAAAAAAAAAGCCTTGAAAATCTTGACAACTGGTTATTATTTGCCTACACTTCACAAAGATGCAACCAACTATACACGAAAGTGTGATAAATTTCAAAGGATGGGCCAACCAACAAGAGTAGATGAAATGCCTCTTAACCCTTAGATGGCATTAACACCATTTGACAAATGGGGCATGGACTTCATTGGTCCAATTGATCCTCCATCTAATGGGAAATCCTATATTCTTGTGTGCACTGATTACCTAACAAAATGGGTTGAAGTCAAAGCCATGAAGCATGCTCGTGATGAAAAAGTTGCAAAATTTCTGTATGAAGAAATTTTTACCCGCTATGGTGTACCCAAAGAGCTAGTCACTGAACAAGATGTGTAATTTACCTCTAATTTGATATGAGAGTTGATGAAATAGTATAACATCAGGCACCAGAAATCCAATCCTTATCACCTTCAAGCTAATGGACAAGTAGAGGTCATGAACCGTGAGTTGGAGAACATCCTAACAAAAATGGTTCATCTACATCATAGGGATTTGACCAGTAGATTACAAGAAGCTATTTGGGTTCACAGAAAAACATGGAATACTACTAGAGGATTCACACCATTTGAGCTCTTTTATGGAAAGGTAACAATGCTCCCCATTGAATTTGAACATAAAACTTTGAGAACTGCACTGGAGCTAGAAATTGAGCTTCTTGTAGCACAAAGAGAATGTCTTCTACATCTTAACTCTTTGGAAATGTGCAAAGCTACTTTGGAATGTACTAAAATGATATGGAAATAGAGGAAAAAATGGCATGACTCTCATATTATCAATAAACAATTTCAAGTTGGTGACTGGGCACTACTATATGATTCTAGATTTAAAGATATGCCAAGCAAGCTATAGACAAGATGGCTGGGTCCATATGAAATTAGTCATGTCTTTGATAATGGAGCTATTCAATTAACTACCATTGATCTAGTACCTTTCAAATTATCAGTCAATGGTCATAGACTCAAGTTGTATAAATAGCCCCAAACAAAAGAGGACTTCCTGCAGCAGTTCTAGCGGCCAAATTCAAATACAAACAAGGTAACTCTTCTTGTAGCCAAAGGTGTCAACCTTCTACCTATCACTCTTCAACATTAATTTCTTTGTGCATGCTCATAATAAAAAATTTATGCCCACATAAAGTTCCAAATTTCTCCATTCACTTTCTCATTCCATCTTATTTCTTTACCTTCCACCCATCCACCTCATCTCATTTCTTTACCTTCCATCCACCCACTTTCCATATCATCAATTTCTTATGCTTTCAATAACCCCTGCGAGATGCTGATGAATGCTATCACTACTCCTATCACTTCTACCACCTTTTGGTATGTACGATGATCAATTAACAAGTATAAGGTTTTCAAATTATAATACATTTATAGTACGTAGATTTTGTCAATTATATTTAATACTACATTCTTTATATTATGGCGACATTATGCCAGTTTCTACCTCGTACTAAGTCTAACAAGTGTGGACACTTGTCCTTATTTCATAAGGGGTAGGGAAGGTTACTTAAACCCAATGACTACATTTATTCATAAATATTTTTCCAAATCTTCATATTTCCTTAAGTACACAAGTGGCTAGGTGACGTACTCCTTATTTTTGATTGATTTTATTATCAGGCTGTGATGTGACTTGTGTTTAAATTTTAAGTGATCTGAACCCCATATTTGGATGATTTTCATACACTTCCATGATTTACTCTCATTAAAGCCATATTATTGCTCACAACAAATCATTATAGCATTAATTATCTGTCAAATGAAATGTGAAATGGTCTGTAAAACAACAAAAGAAGCCTGAATTTGTAAGGGGGAAACAATGAAGCGATGTAGATAGTGAAAGTGTTAAAGAAGAATGGGTGGAAAATTACAAAGGTGAAAACCAGTCGAGCATACCATTTTTCTCTCATATGTAAAAGCTATGAGAAGGTTTAATGCATGCAGCTAGTTAGGGTACTTTTAAAGTTTGACTGCATATGATGAAGTAGCAGCTACATAATTCACAAGGACGTTTGATGAAGGGGAAGCTTCTCTATGGGGCTTAACAGTGGTTGCTACAGAGGAACATATAGCAGAACTTATAGGGTTACTAGTGATAGGAGAACATTATCCCAACACTCATGATGCCAGGTCAGCCAAAGCTCAAATTGTCATACCAATCAACCCTCAGATGGACATTACCAAGCAAGGATGTAAAATAATGTCTCTTATGTCACCATACAATGAACTAGCCATGCAAATTATTAGGTACCTCACATGCGAAGGTAGATTTTCATATTTACATGCACATCATTTTAAATTGTTTAGTTGTATAAGGCATAATCATTCAGTTAATGTTCCCAATTTCTTGTACAATATGCTGTGTATCAGTGCGGAAGAAACTCAAAAAGGAAAAGATAATTCTATCACCCATCATGCCCTAATAAAATTACTCATAGAAAGGTCACTTAGGGATGTTTCTCCCCTATCATGGGTAGAATTTGTCCAAGCCAAAACCTTACAACCCCAAGTTGCCCGTCTTGAATAGCCTAGTAAGGAGAATGTAGTTCCCACTAATGAACTTGTTGAACAAAGCACCTAAGAGGCTGAAGCCAAAAATGTGCAAAGTAATGTACAAGAGAACGTATAAGAAAATGTGTAAGAGACTGTGCCTTCACCTCTTCAAGAGACCCATAAACCTACCTCTAGCTAAACAAAGAGAAAACAAAAAGAAATCTTTGTTCTAGTAAAAGAAGAGCCAAACCCAACAGTTGTGAGGCAAAAGAGAACTAAGAAGGGTCCTATAGTAGTTACTCCTACAATAGAGACACCAAAAGGAAGAGGTAGGTAGAAGGATGTGATATTAGAAGAAATCCCTATAAGAAGAAGTCCTAGAATGAGAGGATAGATTTCCAAAGAATCCCCCTCATCCAAGCCATCTACTAAAGAATCCCCTATACAGATTGTTCCTGATCACTCTCCTCCTCACCCTGAAACTAAAAACATTCTTTAAAACCCTAACAAGGAATATAGGGTTGAGGTTAATGAAAATTCAAATGATACCTCAGTAGACCAACCAGGTACTTTGAGTTGTAGGGATGAAATAGTTCCTAAGTAAGTTTATCCAAACACTGCCCTAGTTCCTTATAAATTAACATGGTTTATTGATATTGTAGAACAATATTGGAGGTAATAGAGAAAGAAGAAAAGAAACCATGAGGAAGACAATGGTTCCATTACCCTGTAGAAACTCCTCTTTTAGTTATTTGGACAACATATGTTTGCTAAGGCCTTATGGGAAGAGGAGAGGAAAAGAATGAAGAAAGATACAGTGTCTCTGAATGCATAAATTATAGATTTAAAAGAGCAATTGGTGAATAAAAAAAAAAGGATGGATCATGCCCTCAAATTGGCTGATCAAGCACTTGCCTGTAGATCGCCACCATTTTTCTCTTGTTCCAACTCATGTTAACCCTTAAAAATATAAATGTAGAGTTTAAATCAGCCTATAAATTTTATGGTTTATATCAGACTTTGCCATCCTAGCAACATAATTTGCTTTGTGAATTATATGTGCATAATTTTGTTATCCCTTCAGAAACCCAATGGAACCCTTTACTTTATATAGGGGATATACATTTAAGAGCTTTGATGTCCTAGATGTCTAATGAAGCAAATTATGAAAGGCAACTGCATAATTACAGAGACAATGAAAGGATAGAACCCCTACCATTAAGAGCTGAGAGCATCAAACTAGAAGAAGTTCTTAGGGAGTGGTTTAGGTTAACTTATGGGGATAACAACAAGGGAGTAAGAGATAGAATCTTTGCTGCTAGGAGGCCTATGCTGATTATGAGAATTTTCCCTTCTTTTCTTTCTAGAGAGCTATGGTTGGTGCTAGAAGTAGATGGGCTAGATTACCTGAGTCACTTAAGAGGTCAAAGCCACATAGTCCCATCAACTTGGAAGCTACCCTTCACCGAGCTCCAAAGTATCTAGAGCTAGGAAAATAGGTTAGACCCAAATTATGGTGCCCACTCACTATGTAACCTCCAATGCTCATGTGGCCTTTATACAACATTAATGTTGGCAGACTTGACAACCTATAGGAGGACAATAGAAGGGAGGTTTGGGAAAGAGCACGAGGATTCTATTACACCTTCAAGAGTAATAGGAAAGGAAGGGCAAAAGTGTAGGAATTCAGATCACTAACTAGGAAATGCCATGCTTGAGGACAAGCATCAGTTTACTAGGGGGCAGATGATGAGGCTAATTATTGCCTCTATTTCATGATAGTCTTTAAACACTTTGTTAATACTCTGTTTCATTTTCATCAAGACATTTGTTGATCTATGTTTACCTAAACCAATGATTAACCTGTGGGTAGATAGTATGTCATCTTTTTCCAATATCATAAATATGATGTAGTATTTCATATAATTATTAAAATGTGTGTTCTTATATTTTAATTTAATTTGAAAATGCTTATTTGGAATTATCTCTTCTTTATAACTAACTTGTTAGCAATGAAGCTGAAAGATGATTGGAAGAATTCAAAGATGAGCATGAAGACAACCAATAACATTCAAGGAGAAAAGAACGTTGAGGTGTAGCCATGGTGGAGGAAAGTCATAATGGTTCCAAAGGACATGGCAATGAGTATGGAGGAGCTATGAAGACTTACTACATTCTTTGCATTTATTCCTATGGCAAGCAGATGTTTAGACTTTATTAGTCCCACCTTAAGCTGTTATCTCTTCTTCTCACCTTGAGTTGTTATTTTCCTTCTTTCTCTCCTGCGAATTTATAGCTAGGTCGTTTAATTTTCTATTTTGGAATATGTTTCGGTCTCCTATATATAGGAATCAGACCAAGTGTGTTAGTTTAGTTAGAAGAAAAGAGTTTATGAGAATAAACTATTAACCTTTACAGTGAGTTGTGTTTTTACAGTTCTATGTGTTATTTCCATGTAATGAATTTCTGAAATGTAA